>CM072162.1:16803757-17433757 GCA_036850595.1 Rhyacichthys aspro | reverse complement strand
TGTGGATTCTCATTGTCTCTGATTTGAGGGCTGCCTCTAGGGGCCCACCCGGCTGCATCCCCCACCACTGTAATGCCATTTTCTCATATCAAGCAGCTTATCAAATCCAAATTCCAATGATGGATAAATCTGCTGGAGCTGATGCGCTCGAGTGGTGCTCGGTGCTATCAGTCATCGTGTTGCCAGGTGATTGTGTCCTGCTGGGATGTGTGACATTATGAGGTCCATCGGAGGCCCAGCTGAGTTACAATGGCTCCAATCGCTCAAAGTCAATTTCAGCGTTGCTTGCCTTTTCCGTAATCTGTGAAAGCACCGTTTATCCCTCTTCGTCTTCCTTATGCATGTTTTGCCATCGACCAAGAGCACAGACATTTTTGCTCCTTATCCCTCTTGGATGAACCGCTCATGTTCCCTTGGAGCGCTTTGGAGCACACAGTGAACGTGATTGTACCTCTGCATAAATAGAGCGGTTTGTAAAGTGATCATTGAAGGATAGGCATGCGTGCTCTTTAAGGTGATCGACCTGAATACATTTTCTGATGGTAGCAGTGAAAAACAAACATACCGGCAAAGAGAAGCTGCATTTATATCTACAGCAGGAAGTGAGTTGGAAAACATAGTTAAGAGAGCTAGAGCAATAATGTCTTTGACTTTAGGGATATGATTTTTTTTTTAAGTTCGGGTTACTAGATAGACTATATCTTATGTTAGTTTGTGCTCAGTGCAGTTGCAGAGAAGAGGAAGAAAGCCCAGACAGTCCTTCAAGCAGCAGATTTTATTGACTCAGGGCAATAAAGACAATGTATTTTTAAGACACAAACAAAGCTCCCAAACATATAAATATATACTGACTTGTTGCTACAATGGGCAAGTTTGCATCATATTATCATTAACTCATTTGTGCCTTAGTATTCTTACACCAAAAGACTGAAAGACCAAACCCCTTCTTAATGGCTTAAAAGTAAAGCCAACAAGTTAGAAATGAATTGCAGGCTGCCAGTATATTTCAGGAATTTAATCTTTTCCATAAAGAGGTCTCTCCTGAAGCATGCAACATTGTGATTTTTCTTTTTTTAAATGCCAATGTTAGTAATTGCATTGCTTTTCTCCATCCCATTTACAGTGCCGCTGGCTGACATTTATTCCCAGCAGCTATTTGGACATCATAAATTAAAGTTAGAAAATTGATATTTATTAATGTAACCGTGCAGCGGGGCTGGCAGGAAACAATTATTCAATTATACTCTGTGCCATTAACAGCACTCACAAGGTGCTTACTACATTTTAATATACACTATTAGCTCCCTCATGACCTTAACAAGGGCTCAAAAAGGGATGTTTTTTCCCCATTTTGAATGAGTTAATGAGTTTTGAGCTGCGTTCACAAAGTAGCACCTTGGGACGTCGATGCTTATCACCGAATGTGTCTATGTTCTGTTGCTTCACACAATACAATGTAATGAAAGTGTAATCCAAGATGAGAGAGCAGATGAGGAATGCTTTTGACTTGTAAGAGATTCTTTGGGGATACAGCCAGAACATAGACAGTGTAATGTATGGTATTATCTGTAAGTGCTAGTTTATGGCCTTACAAGTTGCTTTTCCCCTGACGTAGTGCCTTTCTTGGGCCAATTTACACTTCTCCTCAGATTGAGGCACAGCTATACAAGAGATTAGGTGAACAAACATCCAGTCCTGTGTGTCCTAAAACGTCCAAGACATCCCAGTTGATACCTATTTTTTCACTTTAGTGACTAACAGCCTACAGTTAGTGTCTTTAGACTTGTCTCACCTTATGCTATACTCAGTTTGTATGGTCAGTGCTGCTGCGTTGACTGCTCACTGTCTCCAGATTCTACACTGATTGTAAATAAACGTGTTATGCCTAAGACAAACAGAGTCTCCAGCCGAACCTGGCAAACCATCCTAATTCTTTCTCCACAAAGAATTAGTCTGGTCTCAGAGGATTCAAGCTTGATTTCCAGTGGGCAATGCTGACGGCTGTAAAATAACATACCTGTAAATGCAACTGGACAGACGTGCAGCCAATCACAGAAGAAAAGCATGTGGCGTGGGGGCAACCGGACCCCAAATGAACTCCTGTACGAGAGGCCACATAAAGCCCACTGTACTGAAGGCAGGACTGTAGTTCACCGACTGGACACTTCCGGCAAAGACTTAGAGTAAATATAAATAATTGTTCACCTATGATAACTTTGGTTTTAAGATTACAGTTCTAAAAGTTTGGTCTGTGTTTATATGAAGTGTTGGTGGTTACATTAAACTAAGCTCCTGTAATGTAATGTTTGGCTGTTTCAAATTGTTGTTTACTGCAGTTTAAAATCTGGTGACAAGAAAAGAGATACTGTTAGACTGTACCAGACAATGTCCCCTTGTGACCCTCCACCAGGGGGATAAATAAACAAAAAAATAAATACAAAAAACAGCCATGGGGAAAAGGAGAACCCTCAGGGAGAATCACAGAAGGGATCCAGCTCCAGATTTTTTATTAATAGCTGAAACAAATGCGTGGTTACTTATTACACAGCTCAAAGCTTTATGGCATAGTTGTGTTGGGAACTCACTGTTATCCTTAGAGCCAAAAGGAGTCACACTAAAAGACAGGCTGGAGACTTTTGGTTGTGTCTAAGGAAGATGACGTTATTTACCATCAACACGGGACCCTGAGCTGTTTGAACACTCAACACTGTATGACACAATTGACAAGATACAGAAAAGATAATACAGCCTCATCAGTACAGAGCCATAAGGAAAGATGTTTACACAAATGAATAATGGCTTGGAGTTGAGTTGTCAAGAGTGAAGAGTTGGTGTAAGTACTGTACGACCTTGGTGTCAGAGGAGATTAGCAGCATCAAGTGAGGGTAAACACTTGGTACAAACACACACAGATCTAATTAAAACACTGACTCATCTGGCTTGTCATTGTCTGGGATCATACTAATGCATTCTCCACAATTACTTTCAGATCTGTTTCACTTACAGAATCTTTGAATGGGTATGTCTGGCTCCATTTCTGTGTCAGCCTTCCCCAGGTCTTCAAGACTGCAGAAAACTCCTTAACACCGCTCTGTGCCGATATTCAAATAAGGGCCAAAGCAGAGAGTCCATTAAGCGATTAAACACTGGGATGTTGGCAAGTTGAGAGACGCAAGGTGATAGCTCTGCCCCTGATTAGGTTTGGAGCCCAATCCATGACTGAGAAAGTCCAATTAAATTATTTGTGCTTAAATGTTGCAGCTCTGAGACTGATGTGATTAATAATTAGACAACACCGTACACAGCGTTTCACGTTCATTTAGCTTGGCAACGATCCATGCTGAGTAATTCCTGTCAGTTTCATGCAAATCAGACTTGCATCATTTTCACTTTGCAATCCCACCTTTACACAGAATAAAACATATCTAAAATGTCTCCGAAAAGGACAGAGGTAGGACTTAAAGGTCACAGCAGATATTGCCAAAGTGCCATGACTAAACACTAACATTCAGAAATATAGACAGAAAAGAAAATGGATTATTTATGACCTGAGTGAAATGAGCAGGGCACACACTGTAAGCCCATGAATATCTCGGGGTAGATAAAGCACGACATTTCACGCATAACGAAATCACACTGTCCTTTTGATTCAATTACGGACCTTAAGTTGCGCGAGAGAGTTGCTGCACAGAGACGTTCAGAGACACGCAATCGATTCTCTTTGGCATCTGAGGTCTAGAAAATGAAGCCATTTTGCCACTGTGTGGGGCACAGAGAGGGATAGTGAGCGGCCTTTGTGAGCAATATAAACAGAGAGAGGTCTAGGAGAGAGATAAAGGCAGCGACACTGGAAAAGGAGGCTATGGATGGTGGTTTTTTTGCTGAATGAGTGAGATAAGACTTAAGAGGTGCTGAGAATCTGAGTCAAACCCTTGTTTTAAAATGAGTTCGACACTAACAAAACAGTGCACTGCTGCCTGCAGCCAAGCCAGGGAGATTTTTGATACAGACTTTATACAATACTGCACTTGCTAAAAGAAAGAAGTACTTATAGATTATAAATAATCTGGATAAGGTTTCAAAAATGTCACGCCTAGGGTTCAAGGTTTAGGTTTGAGTCACTGCGGCTAATATGTTGTTTTAACCTTTCTCAGGGCTTACGGCTAAAGTAATTATATATAGCAATTTTAAAATCAATTTCACTCATAACTTTATAATATTTTAAGGTTTAGGCATGAGGGCAGCTTGATGAAGGCTGGAGTACTAAAACTAAAACAGGAAAGATACATGCTGCCAGTTATTATGTGTCATTAAGTCATCTTCTAATGTTTTCTTTTACAATTATTCACAGACGTCTTTAATTTTAACTAGCATCATCTAGTAATCCTGCTATTCTTCTCAAGTGTTTTCATACTGAATTTTATCACTTTAAAATGCAAAAAATAATTTCCCTGATACAACACTTTCAATAAAATACTCATGCATTCAATCTATTTACTGTTGTATGTTTATAAAGTGTGCCACTGACTTTCAAGTAACAATATAATAGTATCGTTATCCGTTTGGACATAATCTCATCTGCTGACCATTACTGCACGTAGTTAATCAAATTGGATGAATACTGCAGCGCATCTCATTTAAAACCCATTTGGAAACAATGCCACTGATAGAAGTTAAGTCTAAAGGGAGTTTATTGCCATCTGTTCAGTCTTCATTAGTCTATCGCTTGTGCTTCTTTTGACAGAAATCCCCTATCATGGTCCCCTTCGAGTTGGGAGCTCAGTGTTATGAAAGAAAGTCCTACTGGAGCGCAAAAAAAAAAGACTCTTTCTTTGTTTGCCCCGCGGAGGCTTTCACAGGCTCCCAATACCAAACATTCACATGAATTTCATCATTCAAATGTGAATGATGTTGTGAGCACATCAGCCTCAGGTGATAATCTTCACAATTTCCAAAGCCAATTTGTTTTTCCCTGGATAGACATGTCATCGGCTGAAATCAGCTTCAACCGAGGTAAGCAGAAGGGCAAAGTTCATTTGTGTCCGGACTCATTATTGTTTAGTTTAAGTATTATAGGGTTAATTATCATCATTTAAATTGAAGCACAACAGTATTATTTGCAGCTCGTTAGCAACTCTTTAACAAATAATACGGCTAATCTCTATTACATTTAAAGCTCTGCTCACTCCACACAAGCCAAAAAAAACACTCAGATTCCCCCAAAAAACAAACTGCATTGCTTACTCTGCTCTAAAAAAAATAATGGTCACGTGCAACAATTATAAAAACAACCCAACAATCTCAGCTCATTCAAAACCAGGCTCAAAACACTCTTCTCCATTCACGTCTTTTAATTAACTCTGCATCGATGTCGTTCAAACATGGATTCAGACCAATTGTGGCGTGAATCTTAATCATAAACAAGTCTAAAACAACCTCACATACATCGATGCTCTTATTGGTGCCTCCTGGAGTATTGCCTTTATAACCAGCACAGGTCCTTGTCTGTCAGCTCGATGTAATTGTCCGTTTTTGACTGTTCTTATAAAGCACACGGAGTTGTATGAAATGTTCTCTATGAATACAGGTTGGGCGTAGAACCAACAACTTTCATCTTTTTTTCCTGTCCCTTCCTGTTTGATAAAAAAGATAAAGACTCTCTACATATTTTTCTCAGTGAGGTTACCCCAGACGTCTTTTTAGAGTGACTGCAAAGGCTTCTAACATAATAACAATGTCAAGGAAAGAATTTAAAAATGAAACACAAAAGGTTTGAGTGGTTCTTTCCTCAAACCCTGCTGTAAAGCCTCTGCTCACATTAACATTGAAGAGTGAATAGGTTGAGTTGAGTAGAGTTGAGTTAAATTAAGTTGCCATGTATTTGGTCACCTTTAGTCTTTATCTGAACTTTCAGAAACTGACATTGACGTGACAATATTCCTGTCTACACCAACGAAACAGAACATTATTTTCACTAAAGCTGCCTTCACAAGAAATCATCAAAAGTAGATGATGAGAGGGACAGTGAAAGGAGAGTGAGGTGAGCAGAAAATGAAGCTGCAACACCAACTCAAGTTAAAAGTTTTTTGCTGTTTGCTGCGACAAAAACTAAAATCAGTGTAAACAATGACAGTACCATAGCAACACTGTGTGATCTGAAGACATCAGATTGTCGTCCTGCTGCTCCATCTGACACATCTGACAGCTTTTCTATTCTCTCCAGGTGTATCCTCTGTGCAACTTTATGTCTAATTAAATGATATCTTATGTTAATATTAATTAAAGCCGTTACCATGGCGGCTGTCAGTCGGTGTGTGACATTAGGCAGGGAGTGACTGAATTAGTACTTAAGGGTTGAGCAGAAAATTGTGAGTTGTGATTTTGACAAGGTGCTACATTGTGATGTCTGCCTACTGGATCAGAGAGAATAAAATAACAAGCTTTTACTCATAAAATATCAAGAAGAGTTACAACAAGCAATGCTAAATACATCAATGCCTCACCTGGCAGAGTGTACTCAATATGGACCAGGGTTTAAGTCCCAGCTCAGACCCTTTACTTGAGTCAAAGTCAAAACTCTTTCTGTTTACGACACTGCAACAATAAAAGAACTATTTAATCTAACACTATTACTGTTTCATTCAAGCCAAAACTGCCCCAAAAGTCTAAAAATGCATGGGATTTAACTATACAATTTTTTCCTCTAGATCTATATCCCATCTGTGATTTTTGGAAAAGCGATACCACACATTTGTTTAGGGAAGACTGGGCTGTATGCTGCATAATCAGCAGTAATATCTTGCCAATGGTACCTTCTGTACGCAGCAAGACTTGGCACATAGTCCATATACAATATCCCAGGAAAGTACATATTTCAAACTTTAGATAAAAAGCCAATTAAAGAAGTTGTCAAGGAAAATGAACTAGGAGGTTCTGCTGAAAATCCCTCTCATTTTTCTTAGACTATACTCACAACAGAGAGAGCTTGTATTCGCTTCTTGTTTTTGCTTCAGCAGCACATTCAAAAAGATGAGACGCTCGCCAACTGTTATAATACTGATGCAGGAAAAAAATAGCCAATAAGTCATGAATTAACTTTGCCTGAACCTAGAAACACTGCAGGATTGAGCAAGAGCTGAGCAAGAACTGCATGTAACGTCCTCCGAGACTGAAAATACATGACCGTACATCAGATTCAAGCAGGCAATACATAATTGAAAGGCTATCTAGGATAATTTTAGACATGTTTTGATTTATTTTAAAGCTATGATGGTTACATTAATTCATTTCCCTCTAGCTAATTCGGGAAAAGAAGGCTATTTTGAATTTTAGATGATCCCTTTAATGGTAAGTGTGTCAGATATGCAGCATATATTAAAGTGTCAAGCGTCTGTGGTGTAGTGTAATATGATGTTAGCTCCTAAATGATACGGCCATTAGGAAGAGACGTGCCGAGAAGCAGGTGAAGTGAGTTACTGCGGCAGGAATAAGTGTCAAAATCGTTTTACTGAGCCACCAACAAACACTGACACCAAGGGAGGGTTGCATGCTAACCACAATGCTGCTGCACTAACAGGCTTTTTCTAACCTCAGCTGTCAAAGGATATAATCAGCCAGCCTCCGAGCAGCAGCAGCAGCAGCAGCAGTAGCAGTGAAGTGGAGCATATGCAACTACTCCTGGTCACAAGAGGACAGCTCCAAAATCCTTAAGGTGACTTTGGTAGAAGGAAAGTTAATAGTTTCTGTATGAAAGCCATTTAAAGTGAAGTTGCTTGTTTTCAAAAGAAAACTAAGACATTTCTGGCATCTAGGTTGTTTAGTGCATATTGTCCAGCTCATCTGACCAAGACACTCACAGCTAACAGGTCTTTGTGAGGTGTTTCTTTACTGTGAGGTCAAGGTGGGAAGTATTTAAGTCTCTTGAGATTTTTTCATTGCTGCACTTTAAATGGTGAGCAGTCTAAAGGCTTTCACACCTACACTCTTCAGTCCAGACCTTACGACTTTTCTGCTTAGTCCAGACTAATTGATCATGCGTCACAGCTACAGTAGACCAAGATAATGAAACAGACGAAATAAGAGAAAATAGAGAAAGGAAAGGAGCATTATCCTACGGTATATGCCGTTTGTTCAGAAAACCATTTCATAATAATGACTGCGACTTCAATCAATTTGAAGTTCCAGCCGTTGTTGTGATTCTGTATTAATAATAACGAGCCTGAATCGACTCTACACCATACATATATTAACTTTCTCAGCTCCATTATAGATGAATTCAATAATTAACACACTGTTACCTTGGTTGCTGCTAACTTAAGAGTGGAGGACCACATGTCAGCCCGCTGAGGCCACACATGAAGGTGACAGACTGATTAAACAGACACATTTATCACACATACGGACTGGCTCTAGCTGCGGGGCAGATGCTGTAGAGCTGCTGCAGTGACAGACCCGCCACCTGTCCCGTCCGACTGCGCCACTGTGGTCGAAGTGGCAGGACACGGCGAGTGGACACATGGCAGCTGCTCTAAAGCCTCAGCTTCTCCTCTGAGACTGCCTCAGCTCACAGCACAGCAGCAGCAGAGTGTGATCGCCTCAGGACTTACACTGTGGCTCCATATCTGCTGAGTATCTGCACATATCCAGCACATACTGAGCTGGAACTGTACCTTTGGCTTTTCATTAAACATAGATGAATGTAGTTTGCTTGAAATCAAAAGTGTATTTTTAAACAATGCCACACACAAATCGTAAGTTATTCAGTTGTTTTTTTCTGGGTGTGACCTTTACATATTTTTTCCATATCTGCATCGAAAACTCACTGTGGTTGAAAGCTTTCTGTGACCTTTCTGAAAGGCAGTTCACAAAATCTGTAGAACGTGAACTGAAGGAAGGTACGGTACAAACTGAGGTCAAACCCTTCATAATGAGACTGTAGACAGTGTGTGTGTTTGTGTCAGATGTTAGGACTCAGGGTCAAGGTATAATACATTTTGCAATGAAATAAAAGAAAAAGAAGCAAGGAAATTCACAGATAAAAAAGGGAAACATTCACATGACACATTAAATAGAAAAATATACTGCACCATAACGGAAATGTTGTACTTAAATTATATCAACTCAAAGCTGGCGTTAATCAGCAACTGTTTTTCCCAGTTTTAGTTAGTAATGCAGCATGTTTGGGTTGGGTGTTATGAAGCTGCTGGTGATTAAAAAAACACTGCTCTTGCAAAATACACTATTTCAGCATTACTTCAAGCAGAGATACCCACTTGACTTTACTTTCTGGAAACCACTCTTTGACAGCCAGTGTTTTTTCCAGCCTCGTAGTGTGCTAACAGTTCAAATGGAAGCGTGAGGCTCTGAATGAGAACCCTAGAGGTTACTGTGCTGTTTTACAGAGCAGCTTCTGACGGGCTGCAGTCTGCTCTAAACAGCTGATGGCCAGCTGGAGGCAAGAGCAACACTGCAGCGCGTCTATAAAATAACCATCGAGAAGCACCCACTGATCAACTTTTATGACCCTTTTGCACTGCCTCACGTCCATGTGTATCCAGATAATATCAATACCAAATATAAAAAGGCTTAGGGTTTGAAAAAAAGAAAGTGATTATATATAGTTCAGGGTTAACACTCCTCTAATAAATCATTTTTCTACATTTTTCCATGACTAACTTTGATTGTTGCACGAACCTTTAAGAAGAATGCACAATTATTTCGCCAAATGCCTAAACATAAAAAGAAAAAGAAATTAAGAAAAGATAAGTCAAGGAAAAGTTAAGGGAACTAAGTGCTATATGACTAAAGCAGAGAGTTATGATGCTTTAGAGCTTTAAGTGTTTATTTCTCTCATTTGAATCATTGCCTTTAGGCGTCTGAATAAGTTACAGGAAAACGTATCCCCCAGAGGTTTTGAAATTGACGCAGTTTAAACCGTTTTACTGCAGAATACCACCATTTTAATATAATATAATTAAAGGTTGAGACCTATAACTACAGTATGTGCTCATTACAAAAATTAAACTTAGTAATTAAAACAAGAGTTATCAGTTGCTCAGTAAACATGAGTCATCGACTGTCAAACTGAAAAACACATTTGAAGAAAATAATTTCTGAGTGATTCACCCGAGGCTTTTCGAACACTGCAGCAACTAAATTGTGTTTTTCATGTTAGAGGCATAGCCCACATGTGATTGGATTATCTCCTTCCCATGGGGCCCGCCAGCCCAGAAATCAATAGCAGTACATTGTGGACTATTTCAGTGAGTGACAGGGGCCAACAGCCGACAGCTGCAAAAGAATGAATCATTTAATCAGGGCTTTGCGTTCAGCATTACAAGATAATGTCCATGCTCAACTACGCTGATAACTGCTGCCATCTGCCTCTGCGCAGCCCTCGGCCCTTCATAACACTATGAATATTGTATTTCTACAACAAGATAA
The DNA here is from genome assembly GCA_036850595.1 of Rhyacichthys aspro. Classification (NCBI taxonomy): domain Eukaryota; kingdom Metazoa; phylum Chordata; class Actinopteri; order Gobiiformes; family Rhyacichthyidae; genus Rhyacichthys; species Rhyacichthys aspro. The sequence goes on along the minus strand of CM072162.1, from coordinate 17,423,314 downwards.
ACACATAGTACATGGCAGCTCTAGTCTCAGGAGCCAGTTTGTTTAACCTTACAAAAGCAGACCAAAGAAACACCTGGAGACAGAAAACATAAACCGCGCTCTGCCCGTCTTCTCGCTGCAAACGCTGATGCTTCTAAAGCTATTGATTGGTGCCGGCTTTCATTTGGTGAACGTATGGCTCGTTGATGCTCGGGGTAAAGGTGAACATCCACTCTACAGGATCCAGCTCTGTTACATCAAACTGACAGCCGCTGTGCTCTGCTGACTGGCAGACTCTCTAATGTGGACAACGAGGGACCAAGTGAAGCAGAAGAAACCTTTACGACACACTGTTGCGGATACTTCGCACTCTGTAGGATTTATACTTTTAGATATGCTTCTGTTGATTGTGCACGATACGCTGGAAACAAACTTGGCAACTGGGTCTTAAGTTGAAGCATATTTTCTTTTCCGCTTTTTTGCAGCTAAAGTTACAGCTGTCTGTGCGAACGGAAATAATTGGCTGACTTCTGGCACAACACAGACTCCAAAGAGTTAGCAGTGTACTGTTGCTTTTTCTCAGAGTTTCACATGAGCTTTTTTAGAGATTTTTTTCTTTAAAGGTGCAGAGTGTAGCCCTTTGTGACCATTAAGGATTCCAGGTCCACACATCTCTTTATTGTCTGTGAAAATTTACCAGGGACACACTGTTGTCAAGGAACAAATCTCATACAAATGAGCCAGATGATGTTTGCTCTGGAACTGTAAAAAAATAAATCTATTTTGTTATGTATGCTCCAAGTCAAGGCCAAGTTTGTCCACTAAGAGCACCTGTACTACCAACAGGAAGTAATAGGGCGTTGAATGTTTTTTATTTTAGATAAGCAAATGATACACTATTAAAATCATACTCAGACCAATGTTTTCCATTTGGTTCAAGTGTATTCTACAACATTTTACAAAATGCCATTCAATGGATGAAATGGGATTAAAACACAAGCCCTTTCACTTTTCTGAGCCACAAAGGGACTACTGATCCACAATAAACTCAGCATTTGTCCATTTATGATGCTTCACTTGTGCTGACCAAATTAGTAATGACGCTAAAGCATAAATAAACAATGAAGACTCCTCCCTCTCAGCTCGTTCTCAGCCAATCACAACCATCCATGTCTATTTTGCAGCCAAACATCAAACAGCAGTCAGAATTTCATTTTAAAAACTTTCTTTCTGTCATCCAATTATTCAATCGCACTATTAATTTGTGTGCTCTCTCTTTTTTGAGTCTCTCCTGAGGTAGAAATCAGTGAGTCAAATAGCTTAGCAATGTGTCCACCAATACCATTAGGAAAACACTGCCACTCAGGCTAATTTAATGAGTCTCAAATTATTCAGATAGCCATATGTTTGAGGGACGGAGCAGACACCTAAAATAAAATAAATTCAGGTTTTGTTTTGCTCAAACTTCAGGAGCGAGTTCTAGTTAAAATTCAGACTTGTCACTTTGAATTGAATGCGCCATTACTCCTGTTCACTGTGATGCATTGGGACATTAGCCCAAAAGTTAAGACAGAGCTGCTTCACCTTCCTATTAGCCGACTTTTAATGAAACTGCAGCACCAACTATTGCTTGCTGTTTACTGGCTGTAAAAACAATAAAAGTGTTAATTTGTCTGAACAGAAGAAAGAAAAGTCTTGTTTTTCAGCCTGAGCACAAACAGTTATAGCGTTTTGTTTTGGCAGATGACAGTTGATCTCAAAGAGCAGAGCGCAGAGAGGTCTCTAACTCCGCTATGAATATGACGAGGCCTGACAGCATAAACCCAGCTGACCACTATTAAAGGCATCAACACATAAAGCTTTCTGCTGTGCCCTTTACAGTTCCCCCGGTCAGTGTCAGCAGCTGCCAGAGTGATTTAGCACCGCACTGAATTAAAACGGCCATGAAAATTCATCCTGTGAAAAAAGTACTGCTCTCAATTGTCTCTCATTACTTTCCGTCATAATTATGTTTTACATCCATCTGCTTGGAGCCTTTCCAATTATAACTCCGAAAATAATTATTGTAGTTGTAATCTAATAAGAAAAAAAATTAGCCAACTATATTTTCAGTAAATTGGGACACTTTTGTATAGTCTAATCTAATTTCAGTAATGATTTGTTTACATAAGGTTTAATTAGTGAAATACCATTATTTAAATATTATCCCCTCTGGGAATACACTGCATGATGCTATAGAATACACAAAAAACTCAACTTGCAAAACTGGAAAAATAAATAACACCTGGATTAGAGAAAAATAAATCAGTAATACAACATTATAACTTTAATAAATAAATATAAACACTAAGGGAGCTTTTCAGACAACAAAGACAAATAATTCAACTCTAGTAAAGTCAGTATTTGATGCCCTGTAGTTGACCCACCACTATCACCTATGTAACCCATTATTATATGAATTATAATTGTTCTGCAGCTCTGTTATGGCTCTTGTGCCTCGTGGCAGAAGACGCCTCAAATAAGAGGCCAGTGGGTCCTCGTTGCTGCAGCCCAGGCTTCTTTAATTAGTTCCTCTCAGGCATAACAACTACACAAGTTAGTGTTTGGGGGCTCATCCAGGATTCGAACTCACATCTTTTGCATTTTATTGCCCCGCAGCATTTGAATGTAAAAATATACTGAACGGATTTGAACAAAAAAATGTACAACACAACATTAGATTTGAAATGTTTGCCCAAAAAAGAGAGAGCCGATACCTCCTATTACACTATTACAGACAATGTCAAAGTAATAACCCAGACTGGGACAAAGACAAGATTATTTGGGTTTACAAGAGAACATGTTTGATTTATTAAAATAGCCTATTACTCTTGAAATAACTCTTTTAATAACTCTGTTTTATCTTCTAGTGAAGTAAAACAGTAACACATCTTTAAAACTGCATGGTTCACTTGGATAAGTTTGAATGCTGCTATTTAAACCAAAGTGCCACCAAACAAGTGCACACGACCCGTTATGAAACAGAGAGCTTCCAACTCTGGTTTGGTTAAGGTGTAAACACCAAGCGGTCCATAGATGAGTCCAAACGGGAATAGTGGCATAAATTGGTGACAAAAACATCACGTAACAATTCATTGCTCGGTAAAACCAGGGCTTTTGGTTCAGGGACTTAACTAAATGGACTATTTTCTATTTTGGTGCAACCCAAATGAAGCAGACTAAAGTCTGAACGGAACAAGAGCAGGACTGAACTTAACAGACTGTGACATTTAACCAGATCAGACCAGACTGGGTTTAGTGGGACATGAAGAAAGTCAAAAGTTTACTCAAGCTAAAAAAGTCAAGTAGAAAAATTCAGACATGTAAGCTTGTCCAAGTAATAGTCTTTTATAAATATCATAGGAGCAATCTAAACTGAAGCACATTTAGTTGTGTTAAAGTCTTTCATGTTTAAAGTTTTGATTAAAAATGTTCCATGTTTTCTATCTACAGTAACACAGCACTGTTGGAAATAACTTCAGCAACTACTCTTCATTACGTCCCTGCTGGGAGGTCTGAAAATGAAACGCTTAATCCTGCTTGATGTCCACGGGCTAAGTCTTGTTATTATTAGTCAAACATAGTGCTCTCCTCAGTCTGCTCTGCTGTGATGAAATGTAAAAATATGAATCAAATAAACAAGCAAAGACCTGAGTTTATAAATCCTCATTTTTCTTACCGAGGGGATGATGTATTTTTAAACTTTAAATTAAACTTATTTATTCCCGTGTCTGGGTGATATTTCCTTGTCGCTTCACGTTGGAGTCTGCAGCTGCCTGAAAGGTGGGACTGTTCTGTGGCAGAGCTGGAGAAGTTATTTCTGTGTGCATTGGCTGTGGGATTTTGTGGGGACACCGGGAGCCAGAGACACTGCAGTGTGGAGGTACAGCTGGTGATTCATCTCGGCTGAAGTCTCGGCAAACACAAGCCCGGGTCTGGTGTTAGCCGCCTGCAGCACCAGATCTTTGGGACGAGGGAGGATGTACAACACAAGGAGAATCAGCGACTACTGACATGTCTCAGGACACGTCTGCACATACACAGGTATTTTTAAACCCAAATATCTCTCTTCATGTGGCACAACATTAGTCTGTCAGCACATTAGATATAAGACATAAAAATATATCAGTGTGAAAGAACAATATTCTGATTTATTTAAGTTAGGGCTGTGCAATTAATAAAATTTTCTATTTCAGCTCCCAGCAATCTCAAATTTTATTATATATTATTTGTTATATAAATTATTTATTATATATTAAATATTATTTATTTCAAGGAGAATTCACTGTTTTGTTCAATAAATCCAACATATTTCCAAAGCCAATGAGTAATCATGTAAAATACTTGATGATTTCAATAATGCCCCAAATAATTGTGATTTTGATTTTTTCCATGGTCGAGCAGCCCTAATTTAAGTGAATATTTTGTGTGGACAAATTAGGTTTGTTTAATATAAGCAATGTCTTACAAAAAAGGTGATATAAATATGGTCCAAAAACGACCCCCATTATTGTTGTTACCATTGATAAGAGCATGGTTTTATCTGTGTATATGTGGTAAAAGGAGTGGCTCAAAGTCAAGTCAAGACATTTATTTTTGTACAATCCACTGTAACAACAACAACAACAGCTGCCTCAAAGGGCTTTACAGACTGTACTCGCCCTTAGACCCTTCACCCTAATGGAGTAGGGTGAAGAAAAACTCAAAAAAAAAACAGAGCCATGGGAAAAAAGGAGAAACCTCAGAGAGAACACAGGACGAGCAGTTCACCCTCACCCAGAAGGATGTATTCAAAAGGTTACTATGACCTAAAGAACAGTTTGAGTGAACAAAAAGAAAGAAAGAGGCAGCTTTTTCAGAGATACCCACTTATGTTTCTCCAGGGCATCAAAGTCTTAGATCACTGGTGTTTTGGAACATGTTGCCAAAAATACGCTGTGACTGAGTCAACGGGAAATTAAACCAGGGCCAAGTAACGATCCAGACTAAGACAAGATTATTAGGAGGTGAGATCATGATCAGTGCGTATTAATAAGGCCACAAGGAACAGAGTCTGCTGGAGTTTGGTAAAACAACAGAAGATTGGTAGTTTTCTTTCCTAGTATATTAATAACATGGTCTTGCCGGTCTTTATTTATTATCCTAATATCTACATGTCTGACAATGTGACGAGACCCAGCGTAAATGTGTTCACTGAGCCACAACAGATTAACATAAATGTTGTTGTGTCTGAATCTGGGAAAAGCACTCGAGCTCGAGCGGAGGCGGAGCAGCAGTCGTCCATTACTAGCCCTGCATTCATCAGCGAGTGGGCACTGGTACAATCCACAGCTGTAGGGCACAATCACACATTCAGCTTACGGACTGATGGACGGAGAGAGCCATGAGGTGCTGCATAAGTAAAGTCTACAGCGAATCCTCTGGAGGTGGCACGAAGCCTTGGGCCATTCTCTCGCTGTTCATTATATCCACATACCTCCCAACACATTACATTATTTCTACTGGACCAGCAATAACATCTGCCAAAGACCTGTAGGGCCCGGACCGGGCTGAAACACGGCTCTTTATTTGTGAAATGGAAATTGGAAATGAGGAATGGAAATGACAGATATGCTTAATTAGTACGTCTCGTTAGTAATTACACATTATCTGTGCACAGTAATTATCAGAGAGGATCAGTGTTTTCTCTGTGAGTGTAGGTGGAGAGGAACATGTTGCCAAAATGAGCTGAGACTGTGCCAAAGGGAGTGAAATTCAGCTTTGTTTAGTCTTTGTTTTAGAAGGGCTTTCCCAGGAGAATAATTAAAGCATATTCAATGAGACAATAGGTACATAGTAACACCATAGTTTGTTAAAGGCTCAGAACTGGATTTATGTGAGAATAGGCTCAGTTATGTTCACTCCAAATAATTAATGTGATATTAACCGTAGCACTTAAACTGAATGTGTAATGCTTTTTCAATGATAGATGAAAGCAGATGTGCCACTTGATAAATGATGATAAATTATTTTCTCTACAAAGCAACCACCAAATCCCCTTCAAAACTACAAAATGCTTTCATTCTTTTTAAGCTGTGCCATAAAAATACACTTTAGGACAAAGCTGTGGGCCATAAAGAGTGACATCTATACGTGACTTTGAACATGCCTTTATTTATGGCTAAAAATATTTTAACTTGGAAAGCATAAACCCACCTAAAGTGCTTAAATGTTCTGTCTTCAGGAGCGGTTCAGTGTCGGCTCCGACTGTGACAGGAGTGAAGGTCTGAGTGCATTCGTCTTAAAAATGACGGCGCCTGTCAACACTTCCCTTCTCCTCAAACTGTGCCGCAAATAATTGACTCATGTTGCGGGAGCTTCATACATCAGAGAGTTTAAGAGCTGCTGCGACCTAAGAATTACTCATCTGCCCCCAGCTTTTTTACGTTACACACACCCACATCTGCAGAGAGAAACTGCTCTATATATAGATGCTGGTATTCTTACATTAGCACTGCATTTTGTAGTTGTAAGGATGAATTTAAAAATGCTGGTTATATTTGGTTTATCAGAAGGGTTTCCAGGACATTTCAAGGCTTTTTTTCCCCAAATTATTTGTTATAATTAACAACAGATCCAGTTTTATTCCTCTCGCATTATTGGCTGGTATTATTCCGATTATTCCTCTTTCCTTTAGTTTATACACGACTCCAGAAACTACAGAAGCTTTATGTGGTCAAAAGTCAATGTGCAAACGCTTTGTTGCATTGTTGAAGCTAGTTTAGAAAGCAGCCTTGAGTCTAAAACTATATAAAAAAAATATATATATATTCCTGGAACAATTTATTATATCTGTGTTCAAGGACATGTGTGAACCCTGACATGTCTCATCTGTTTAGTTGCTTCGCTCCTTCTTAAATCTTTCCTTGAATTGGTTTACCCTTCACCCTGAGCCACTCACATCACAATAATCCTGTAGCACCGGCTGTCTTCACTTTCCTTTCTCATGAAGAATTTAATACAGAGCATCTCAACACTCACCAGTTTCTTCAAGGCTGTGTTTCCTGAAGAACTTCGTGGTCCAGGCTTGTGTCAGTATGACTTCTTCTCTCCTTTTGCTGTAAACACAAATCTGGAGTTACCATGAAAAAGGTAAAGTTTTTTGAGTGAATTTGATTATTTCCTATTGTGTGCTTCCATCTATTGCCATGTATCCCACACAGACATAAAAACAGTCTTCCATGTGACTTGATTCTGATTTTGCTCAGATGCCCAGTGAGTAATTATTGATGCCTACATATCGACTGTATACAGACCTCTCGTGCTGCCGAGCGTCTGCAGACTGTGCCTCATATAGAAAACTGGCCAAATGCTCCACACAGTTCCTGACACCCACATGCCCTGTGCATCTGCTCTCCGCATCTTGACACTGCTCCGGTCTAGACTCAGATTATTTTTAGCCGAGCGCAGCAATAATTCACTTCGAGCGTGATGCAACTTTTTCAGGTCAAAACCGAGGCTTTTGAAAAACTGTGTGCATAAATGAAATGTAACTGGAGGCTGATGTCATTTGAAAGAGTGAAACCAAAACTGAATAAATGACAGGAAAGAGTGAAGTAGTCCTGGGTCATGACCAAATGTGACTCAAAGATGATCAGTATTAATTAGGGTTATCAATATACCAATACTTTATACTTCATTGCTGTATAAAGTTTTGTTTGGAGATCTGAAGATGATGAAAGTCAAGCAAACTGTAAATAATGCTTTTTTAAAAGTCAAAGGGTTTAAAAATCTGGCTGCTTCAAAACAAGACACTGATCAAACAAACAAAAAGTCTTCAAAATCAAAATAAAACCAGTGTATGGTTCAAAAATAGGTTGCATCTTTACTTGGTATCAGCGAGTACTCAGCCTTAAATTTGTGGATAAAGTTGTATTGCAACATCCCTTTAAATAATCATGACTTATTCATTGATCATCTGTGAAAAACTTTAATAATTGTCCACCCATGTACGTGTTCTGCCTTTTTAGTTTGTTTTCAGTAGATATTGCCAACATTACAGCATCCCTTTTAAAGCTGTGTCTTCATTGCTCTAGCTATAAATGGATAAATATTGCCCAGTACTGTGTTTGCCTTCACATTGTTTTCCTGCCATTTAGTTGCATTATGCAGTGCCATTTATTATTTATGATCAGACAACATGGGCAGGCCTTGGAAGATAAGTGAGGTCTGTCATATTAAAGCAGGACATCAACATGGCGCCTGTACTGTAGGTGTCGTGGAGGTGGGTGCAGCTGAGGTCTCTGTGTAAGAGGAACCAATGACTCAAAGGCTGACAACGATTCTTCACGGAGCAGTATTTCATCGGCCCGATGTGCTACTTCATACAGCTGTCAACCTTTCCCAGAGAGCCTTCAAACACCGCACAGCCATGTCTGAGTTACTGATCTTCAGAAAGAGGCCTTATCATAAATATTTGTCCGGATTCTCCATCTGACTTTATTTTCCAGTTTCTGTACTGAGTCAGAAAATGTCAGAAAAGGGATTGAACACATTGTTTGATCTAATGAGATGCATCAATTTCTTATCAACACCACATTTGATCTCTGCGGACGGGGGCTGTGTGTGACTCGATCACAATCACACTCATTTCTGAACAACAAAACAGAAACACTTGTGTGAATGTGGCTCAGCGGCTGCGGCATTTTATTGATATCTCTTCTGAAAGGATTTAGGCTGGAGGATATTCAGAGAGTGGCATAATCCTTCCACAAAGTGAAATCATCGGCTCCATGATGGAAAAGCCAGAACATGTCAACAGACAGCACCCAATTTTATCTCGGTGCCGACAGTGGATCATTAGCTCCTTTTCTTCTGCAGAAAGTCAGAGAACAGTTAAAATGGCTCACGGTGAACTGTTGCATTTTCCCTAAAACTGGCACTTTCCTCACTGTCTTTGTTACACTCAGGCAACTATCCCAATTTTGTGTTTCGCTTTCTTTTACTGCTGCAAACAGGCACTGCTTGGTGCCAACTGATGAGTGTTTTTCACATGAAAATTGGGAGAGATAAAAGTGTTGTCTAGTGCTAACTGTTATTCTCTGATACATTTATCTTCAGACTCTGTATATCATTTTAAAGCAGTAGGCGTGGCACAGCAAGACACTAACAATGGGGAAAAAACATCAGATGATCTCAAAGTATTGTGCACAAAACGAAGCCAAATCAATTTTTTATGGGTGTTACAATAGTCAAATACAAATATAATTCTATCACTTAAATTCACGCAGTCCCTTAAAGCAGACGTTAAATGAACTTTCCACTAGTTGCATTAGCCCTACTGGTCTGTTCATACGGCTGCAGAATTGAAAGTACTTTACACAAGGCACTTTAAATCCACAGTACAGTCCGTGTCAATACTTTTTCTTAATCTTCTGCCAAAGTCATTCCAACACATCCACTGAGGTTTCTTCATAGTCAGGCCTGTTTGGTTTCTCTCATTTAACCTCATTTTAATTTAATGAACTAGAATCTTTACAAAAAGAAGAAGAGTCACGTTGAATACAAGTACTTTCTGTTCTCATCATCTCATGAAGAGTACTTATGGTTTTAACACCATGACATTTTGAATCTGCTGCATACACTGAAGCCTGTATTGGTCCCACAGTTTCAAAGCAGAAGTGAAAACATCCATATGGTAGAACGGCTGGACTGGTTTGATGATTTGAACGGTGCCATACTGAACACTATTTTAACAAAGTAAAAATGAGGCTCACACATATGGCTGCTTGTCTGTCAAACTCCTCAAATTGTGACATTTATAGATGCAGATTTTCAACAGGTGATGTTTTGACATTTGACAGTGTCTCAATGTGTCTTTTGCTTCTAACCGAGCATCAAGGAGAGAGCTGATTTAGTAAATAATGGCATAACAAAATATGTATCTACATTTAGCTGCAAAAATACAGGATGAGTAATTGCTGCAGATGTTCTCAGATTGGCTTGAGTTTGTTCAAAGCTGCTCTAACCCTAACAATAACAAAGAAACATAATAGCTCCCGAGAGACATTTTTTTTGGCATCTGTCAGATTTTCATTTAACTCACGAAGCTGTTTTCTTCAACATTTTGTTTGTGTCCTCTATTAGAGTTTTAACCAATTACATTTTCATTGATTCTTACTTCTTATTGTGTGATGATGCTGTGAGATGAAACAGACTTCAGGCACAAAGTGATACATTCATTGAAGTCTTTTAAATGACAGAGTGAACACACTGGATGTTGTGTGTATGGAGTCATTTTATGAGCGTTTAGAAAGGCTACAGTCTACAGTAGACTCACTATCCACTCAGGTTTCATGGCTGGGGTGTTGTTTATCCTCAGCAGATGGAGCAGAAATGCAAATGCAGTCACATAGTTTTAAATAGCTCTCAAACAGTGTGTGGATAATACATGTAAAAAGACAGAGGAGACATGGCATGAAGTTAAGGATAAAGAACAAACAAAAAGGACCGTGCTCATAAACTAACCCAAAACAACTCGATCTGTGCCGTAACAAAAGAAAAGAAAACAATCTTTAGTTGAAAACATGCTCCTTTAAGCCAGGTCTGGATCAAGAAGGAATGACACTATGCTTAAAAACCATCATAAAACCTTGACATAACTGACATTAAGAGAGGAATTTAAAGGAAGAACACAAAAAAGATTACCCAAAACTATTACGAAGACGACCAAAGAATGCTTAACCAGAGCAGGAAGGTCTGTCATGTTTTTGCCTTGTGAAATATGGGTCCTTTTGGGAACCTATGGTCTAGTGGGCAGGAGGAAGAGAGCAAGAAACCGAGACATGTGTTTAGGAGTCCTGTTTATAAGCTACTCTCCGTTTTAACAGCCTTTGATGAGGAAGCACAGGTTCCCAAACTAATCAGTGTATAACTCCATATTTGTGTGTTTTTTTTGGCATTTTGTAGAAGTCCAGAATAACATAGTCTTATGGCAGTGACTTGCAGCACCTTCATCTGGCCTAAATGCTCAAACACCTGTATTTACATAGCACAGATGAATGTTGAATCAGGTGCTAATTTCCTTTACCCGCTCAGTAACAAAACACATATCGAGTAAGTTGCCATTGCCAAGTTAATCTGGCAGAGTTTGTGTTTTTTTTTTTTTAGAGGCTAATGCCCTTTTGTCCATTAAAAATCTATTGAGGTCTGTTTAACTTGCTGTTGTAAATATGCATAGAGCTCAGGCTTGCAACACATTTATGGCGTAACCAAGGCAACACAAACAGTTTCCTGATAATAAAAGATCAAAAATGTTTCAACACAGAGCAGTTGTATCCGTCATTATCCAAACACAGACTGCTGTTTTACTTAAGTGTAAGTGCTCAGTAAAGCTGCTCCTCTAAACCTTTATGATGCAGTTTTTTTTGAGTCGGTTTGATGTAATAGAAAAAGCCTAATAAGGATCTTTGGCTCCATAACCCAGCGCCTCAAATGCACTCAGCTTACAGTAAGTGACAGGCAGACTTTATATGGCACCAAGCCACACATATAAATTGATACTTGAAGACTTTTCCAGAGAGCATTCATAATCCCTGAAGCTGCATATTCTTCCATTGTTATGCACATAATTTAAATAATGCATATGTGATTAATAGCTATTTTAATCATTGTTGTGTGATATATTGCATTTTTATTCATCAAAGTGCTGCAATTATCAAGATGAAGGTGCAGAAATGAGACAGAAACCTGTAAATTGATGTAGAAAAGAAATGAATAGACAAGTTTGGTAAAGTGGTGTCATCCCAGATTAAGATGCCTATAAAGAGCTATAAATATCAACTGTAGCAGAAATGTAAAGATGGACCTATAATGGAATAAAACTCCCAAGAGTCCAGTGATTATAATAGGGTTGTGTGTATCAACAGATTTAATGACTGTGAGGCATTTGGAGGTGGCTTGGGACTCATTTAATCAGGAACTTATGTTAACTTATACTGTCATGCATTATCAGAGCATTGGAACTAATCTAGTAACAAATAGTTATGAGGGTTTTTTATAAAAGAGAAAGAAACAAGAAAAAGCAGCAGCCGCAAATGGTAATAAATGACCAGGGAGCTCTGTTATTTCTGAAAACATTAAGAAACAAATTGTGTTGGCTGAGAGACAGTGAAGCATTTGCATAAAATATGGCAGAGTAATGTCCCACGCTGTGACCCATTATTGCGACATTATTTCACATAATTGCCATTTTAATAAGTATAAAGTGTATACTGCATATGAATTTTAACTTATGAAACTATATTTTAAAGTCAGATAACATCAGATTTTCATAGACTTGTTTTTGTTGAATTGTGAATACAGTATACTAATTTTGTTTGCTCCATTTGAAGGCCATATTTATTTATTTATTCACTCATTTGGTAAAAGTGGCTCTGGCAACACTTTCCACAACACATTCTATTCAGCTGTGACTTTTTAAAGCAAATGCACTGCCTTTTTAGAATAATATAACAAAGCACAAAGTGGAGGCTGCTCTTACTGTTTTCACAGGGTTCATTTCAGTTCCAAATATGCTGCCAGAGGGGGTCCAATTTAGGATGGCTGGAGCTTCAAAATCAATATCCCGCATGACCTTAAAAGCCCCAATTTTGTTGTTGTTGTTTTCCCCTGCCATTTTCGTTTAGAGGGACACAATGTTGGAATTTCTTTTGCATTTGACTGACATTTATTGTTTTGGTCCAGAGGGGAGAGTCAAACGGAGCAGAACGAGAGGCTTTGCAGCTGGTGAGTACTTTGAGCATGTGAATACTTGATTAGCTGTCAACAGTTACATGAAAAGGTCTGTCAGTCAATTTGTCAGAGGAAAGTGCTTTTATGAGCAGGTGGTTGTGTTGTATTAGAAATGACAGGACTCGGCAGATTATAGTGAAGTGTAAAGGTAGTCATCTAAATAATAGTAACAGTAACAATTGTTTTGTGAAAGGACTGCTCACATACTGAAGTAAAGTTTGATTTACTGCATGAATCCTTTGAGGAATAAATAGAAGAACTAAAACTGTACGAGTCTGGATGAGTATTAAAGGTGCAACTCAGTTTGGTGTTTTCTTAGAATAAATGAAGCATAAAGCGGCTCCACCAGATTTTTGTCGTCCCTGTCTCAGACACTCACCCAAACAGATGCAAAGAGACATTTTTTGCTTTTTTTAAATTAAAAAACTAAAACCAGATGAATTTTCCTTCACAAAATACTACTACATTACACCAAAGAGAAGTTTAAAGCTTGCTGTAAACTTTAAGCTCCGACTTCAGCGTTTGAACAGCAATTATCTCTTCATTAAACATTACATGATTGAATTGCTAATATTTAACACCGTTTCACGTTGCCTCCATTTTCTCTCTTTATCTTCTTTTTCGCGCTGTTTTACTGTAAATAGTCGTATTCAGCTGTATCTGTATCATGATAATGTAACGATCCCATAACAATATTAGCAATATAACACCCTACCTGTACACATGAACACTGTGTAATAATAAATACATTAAAATGGGTCTGTGGTAAATTATGAAAGGAAATGAAGCACTGAATTGTCATGAAAAGTCCTGGAAACCTTAAAAATAAGTTCAGAAATGTACTCTTACAAGCACAATCCATCCAAATATAACTTGTGTCTACCAAACTGTGAATATAACAAATTAGCCGGCTATTCACAGAAGACATTGTGTCATCTATTTGTAGTAGAATGAGAAAGTTAGACTTGTATTTCCCTGATGACTACACATTCCTCTCTCTGCATCATAAACACGGTCTTGAACCTCAGCTGTAAATCACTTTCTCCTGCCAAAAACATTTCTGAGCACATTTTTCTGCTCAGGGATGCATACCCCCGAGGGCCCGCGGCATTTAGGGTGAAGTGTCCTTATTCAAATGTGTGTCCTTGCCCTTGAGATGCAGCTGGCGTATCAGAGGCAGCGGCGCTTTATATTTGGTCCGGCTGACAGCGCAGGAGGGATACTGCGGGACGGGGACTGGGGGGACGCGTTTTGAGAATAGTGTGGCGGCGTTTGTTTGCGCTGGGCGTGATTGGAAAAGGCAGGGGGATCCTCTAATGGTTTAAATGTCAACTGGTCAAAGCCTGGCATCCTGTCACTTCCCATTTGCACAGAGACAGAGGACGCTATTAAAAATTGAAACTAAAATTACCAAGCTGACATTTTCTCATTTACTCACTGTTGTTTCTCATGTCAGTTTTCCATTGGCTTCTCCGCTCAGATTTCTTTTAATTTAAAGTGTGTCAAGCTGCACGTGTCGTTACTTGATTAATCATGTTGTTTAATAATGCAGTATAAAGTTCATCAACATGTATCTGCTGTATGCATATTCGAAACATGACGTGCCGGCATGAACCCAGGCCCAGATGGATTATTTTATGGCTAAAGGAACAATGAAGAAAGAACAAAAGACCTGTACGTTCGCTGAAGTCTCCAGAAAAATGTTTAATATTTAAGAAAGCCTGCCAAGACATTTCAAACAGACATTGAATTTTAATGTATTGAAAAAGACATGTAGGTTATAACTTATGCTCTATGCTCACTTTTTGTTTTCGGGATATTCAAGTCTTTCCTTTGTTTGATCCATTCCTAAAAGGTGCAGTGCTGGCATCGGTGAAGTATAGTATTAGGTGAGCGTGTAACGAGTAAATGCATAAAAACATGAATAGATATTAGCCATGTGCTTGATTAAACTGGCTTTTGAGATTATTAGTCTTTGGATCATTATACATTTATTCTTTATTAATTCTTATTGTTGTAAATTATTTGATATATATATATATATTTTGAAGTATTTTCAAGGAGTGCTGCAAATGTTTACCCCCCCTTTAAATTTAAAGCTCTTTGGCCTATATAAATAAAGATTGATTGATTTTTCTTTTGCGTGTGGACATAGTTTGTGTTGGTGCATATTATGTCACATTAAAAGCTGCAGTCTTAGAAGGAAAAATGTCTCACCTTTTGCTATGCCACTCAAGGAGCATAAATGGGGCATAAGGCCAGCTAACAGTATATTTAAAAGAGAGAGTATCATGGTCAACAGTATCATGGAAAAGAGCATTAAGGGCATGTAATTTCACAATCTATACTGTTTGATAATATGACTCACCAGATGATCTATCACAAAGAACCATCTGGGAGAAAGCTTTGCAAAGGGCAACTGCTTTGGATCAATACTTGGTCACTGATTGGATGAACCACCTGTCAATCCAATCAGAGCGATCCCATGTTGTTTACATTATTATTGTTCTCCAACCTAAAAACACGCCCAGAACTATTTGTTAAGTCATTGATCCAAACATTCAGCAGGTTGAGAGAAATCAGATTTTAGTGAATTTACTAGAAGCGTGACAAGATCTCGTGCCACAAGATACTGCCAGATCAAAACGTAACAAAATTTCTCGTCAATTTGAAAAGCTGCCTGTTGGAGTGTGAAGGTGAAATTAGTATTCAAGATTGCCCCACCACTTTTAAATCGTCTGTGTGGTGACATTTTTGGTTTTGCAGTGGAAATGAAAAATGGCGACAGACACAAACAATATATAAACACTGTAAGAAAACAATGCCATACACTGCAGCTAATACTAGCACAATGCAAAGACACAGAACAACCACCTTTAAACCAGCCACACCTGGAAACAGCGTAAAAATCTTGTCTCGTCTCGTTCTTGTGAACCCTATCTCGTGTCTCGTCTCATGGGATTCTCACCACAACCGTAGGATTTACAAATGTTGCTGCTGTGTTTAGTTAAAAAATAATATACTTGTTACAGCTCTGTATCATTAACTAAACCAGGCACGTCCAAAGTCAGACCCGTTAGATTTTATGCGGTCCTTAGCTTCAATGACAAAATGAATTGTTTATGTCCCCAGCAGCAAGTTCAAATTACAATTTCTATTAAAATCTTAATAGTGGGATAAAAGATTGTTGGCCCTTGATGATTTTACTCTGATCAAATGTGGCCCTCTTTGCAAAAAGTTTGGACACTCCTGAGCTAAACCCTTCAACAAATGCTGAACCTACACACGTCTGTATCTGACCTGTGAGCCTATGCACCCTTCTGTAGCCTTCATCTCATCACTTCACAGAAATCACTCAGCCACATAAATGCTCTGAGTACAGTTATATTTTACAAAGGCTGCAGATTCACATTTCACTGCAGCAGACACAAATCAAACATACACATACATTAAGTTACACTAAACTGTACAGATGAGTTTAGAAGGAGCTTAGCGGCAATAGTTGGTGCGTTATGGCCGGTTAATTCGTCTAAAGAGCTGTTCAAATTAATGATGACTGTAGCCAGCGTCATATGAGAGGTTAATTAATCACAAATCATGTACCATTTAAATTAAATTTGCTGGAGAGCGTGAATAAACGCCCAGGCTTCCCTCAGAGTTTAATGTGGTGAAGCATCTTATCTCCTTTGAGCCTGAATCAACTCTGATAATTAACAACAAACAGAGCAGTGTAGTATAAACATCTCTTTCTTACATTTGACATGAAGGGCTTTAGATGTGGACACTTTTCTAATGGACAAAGCTGATGAAAGAGATAATGTTGTAAATTTGATTGTACAATTTCAGGACTTCTCTGAAATAAACAGAGGCCTGATGCAGAATTCATCAAACTCTTCTGCAGCGCTTTAATAGACGCCGCAACATACAAGATTAAAACTGCCATTCATCTGATAAGACGTATCTCTCATTCTGAGCCGTTCCTCCGAGGAGCATCATTTTTCTGAGCAGAGCTGAAAATGGTAACAATGAATATGTGAGAGGGTTCAAATGGGGAAAATAATCCAGGACACCAACATTCATGCAGCCTCTGTGCTATCTACTCCGGATTAAGGCAATGAATACAAGTAAACAAACAAACCAACCAGCAGCCAAGATAAGGATTTGTGCTCAGGCGAAAATGCAGCTCGTGTCTTGTGTTAATGAGCCAACAACCCGAGACAGGCCCAGATAAAGCTGCTCTGCTCTCTCCACAGTCCACCCAGACCCACTTTCAACACGAATCAAGACAAACGGCATCTGTAGCACTCTCAGGACCCTCGCATTTGTCAGGACTACTTTTGAAAAATGTATTATTAGGTTATCAATCATTCCTGTTATTATTTCCGCAGCACAGTAACTGGGGCAGGCCAAATTGACAGCAACAATTGCAGACAATGATTCAATTTCAGTCTTCATTGCTTTGGCATTTTGGACCAGAGCAGCCATTGTTTACGGCTGAAATCCATGAAGCTGTCACCTCAAACAAACGCTGAACGACAGAGAGCTTTTTCTGCTTCATCATCGCAGTCAGTCTGATCAAATTACATGTAATTTCACAGTCTTTTTGCTGCAAGACTTTTTTCTTCTAAACTTTAACTATTAAATTTACATGTGCATGCTTTTAAAGGAGTTTCCATTATCAAGGCATATTGAACGGTGGCACTTTGGTAAATTTGGAAATGCCTCGGTTGTTGTTGTTTCTAGAAGACAAGTTAGTAACTAAAAGGCAGAGCTAAACATTGCGATCTGATGATTTGATGATAAAAAAAAATCCTTACTCAGGCAAAAATTACAATGAAAAGTGAAGTACAGCAATGTTTTCTCTGATTTAAGATTTCAAAACGCTGGGAATCAACCACAAACTAAAATATAAATTACATTGCTCCATACTGTTCACTGCAGTATACAGCTATATCTCCAGCTTTTTGTAGAACTATACAGACATCATTTACTCACTTCTTTTTTGTAGTTAATGGCAACTCTACTTCACTTTTTTCTCTCCTACTGAGCCCAACCAACTAGTGCTCGTCTCCCCAAAACCATCCAGAGAAATAAAACTGCAGAAATAGATGGTAGCCTGGGCCTAACACTCAATGCCATTAAGGCCCTGTTGGAGCAGAAGTTAAGTGAGCAAACTGACAAGCTGACTCTTACTCCAATCAAAGAGTGTCTAACTACGGAGGAACACGGTGAACCTGTCTCATATCTCGAGCTCACCTTGGCAGACCTGAGCCGACGAGTCAAAGATTATTATTTTTTGGCCTTTTGCTTTTATTTGATAGAGACAGTATAGAGACAGGAAACAAGGAATGACACTGAAGCCAATGCTCCTATCCTTCACTCGGTCGGAAGAAACACAAATCTTTTCAGAGACTGCACGAACTAAACCATGCTGTACCAATCCGACCATACCCCTCAGAAAAACTGAAAAGATAAAGAAAGAGCTCTGTCTGGTCAAAGAGTTTAATCCCTTGGTGCTAGTATGATCAAATAAAACAAATGTATATAGAGTAGCTGCTTATTTACTCCAAGTGGAACAGCTATAACCTAAATAATTTGAAATAAATTGAACTGAATTAGCACAGACCTAGTTCTGAATATGTTTGCCTTTGCAGTAGCTTGAAAACAGAATGATGAAACTAAATCAAATGCTGATTATTATGTTTTATTTGTGTTTACTTTAGTATTAAGCAGTACTCACTCTACCTCTGCAATCCCTTTACCCTCTCGATTGGCTATGACTTTATAAATGTTGCCATTAATAGAAGATTTTGACCAATCAGAGGTCCTTTAAGAGTCAATCAACAAGCCTTCGACATTCAACAATCATCAGAGGGGCTCGCATTTGGTTTTATTTTTCAAGAGCAACAATCAGCCTACAGCTACAGCAAAGACTCAAGTCTGTGAATGATGTTAACAACGGTGCAGGTAAAATACATGAGAGGATGTAGTTGAGTGGGACCGAGCAGCAGATGGGCCGTCAGCTCTCATTAGACGGAGCAGACGAGACAATTTACAACAGGTCACTCAGATCTGCTAATGGATCGATGTCATTAATTTTGCGGAGATGAGAATCAGTTAGTCTGATGAGTGCCCTTTAGCTAATATCTGAATGTGTTTCCAAAAAATCACCAAAAAATGAAAGGAAAAATGTCTGGTGATTAGAAAACTGTTATTTCTAATACTTTATTCAGTTACTCTATTTATTGGTGTTCTTAAGGCAGTGATTAAAATGACAAGACAGACTGGATTGTGTTGTCTTTTGTCAACGGCTGCAGCAAAATGATGCACACAGATTTGGAGCTCTTTCCAAATTTGCATGTTGTTTGATTTCTAAATCCACCAGGAGCGCGTGACAAGAGTGACAGTTTGCAAAATCATGTCTCGTAATGAATGGCCTGTCACTTGGAGCCAACGCGCTTCTCAGAGCCTAAAGAATGAGATGTTTGTGAGAAAATGCTTCACACACACCATCATCAGCGCAGGAACTGGGGCAGTGCAAAATGACAGCACAAATTACTGGCACTAAGAGTATTGTTCAATTGAAACTGGCATCTCCACCGCTTTTATCCAGTCTCAGGTTAATGTCTTTTCTGTTAATCTCTGTACATCCATGTTTAAGAAATCTATTTTCCTGTTGATACTCCACACAAATATTTAAAAAAATGTTTGTTTAGGGGAATTAGTCCCCAAAGAGCATCTATTGTTTACTGCAGCTAATCTACAAACTGACGTGTTCAGATATTTTATAAACACACATTTTTCTCTTTGCTTGGGTGGCCTTTTGGTATAAGTACATTTTGCAGTGCACTCCAAAAAGTCAGTATAATTTTTGTTGTCGCTTTAAAGTATCACTTGTCTTGTCTCACTGTTGTTTATCTTCTTCTTCAGCACCAGTTTTGAGAGATTGTAGTGGTGCTGTGAGGAGATACTTTGCCAAACACACACATGTGGATACTCATTTAACAGAAAGAGCTTTTGGGCTGATGACATGGACCCAAGTATCTGTGAAATGCAATCAGAGCAAATTCAGTCAAATAATGTGACTGTAAATCACGGTCTTTCATCGACAGAAAGAAGACAGGAAGACATTCAACTAAAAAGCTAAGAGCTAAGAATTTGTACTTTATGGCTCCAGCCTTGAAGAAGTCTCACACGTTTCTTTACGAGGATGATCCTCTGCTGCTGAAGGGCATCTGAGCTGAAAAAGGGGGAAAAGGTGGCATGAACAATTTACATTTGCCAGTCTTCTATTTTTTACCCAAAGCGGCTGAGAGGAAAAACTGTGCTTTAAAACTCTGAGTCGTGTCATCTCTTAAATGAGCTCTGTAAAAAGACATTTGATTTGAGGCAGAATTAAAGGTTCATGAATTTAATTTTTAATAGACTCTCTTTGTTGCTGTGACTGTTCTGCTTCAAATCTGTACAAAACGCTGAAAAACAAAAGCACAGCATATTCCTAACAGGCAGAAATGACAGCGCTGTGGTGTTTTCTGGGTTACACTGTGCCCTCTGTGTTTGCATTGAAGTAAAACAAGGACTGGAGAAACTCTGATTGTGCTTTAATAACTTGAAGTTCCTGCATTATGCCCTTTCATTAAAAGTGTTGTGACCGAGGAGCTGCAGAGGAGACCGGGAGGATGATTAAGATTCAAAAAAAGACAAAGGAACTCGTCTGTGAGGCAGTAAATAATGTTGCAATACTCAAAGTGGACTTGGTTTTGAGACTGGATTCAACAGCACTTTGTTAAGGTCTCATGTTCTCTCTTTGAATCAAATACAGTAGGTTTCTGCACAAACTCGTCTCAGTTATGTCCTTGTTTACATCAAGACCGACCACGATGACAATCATTATTCATTACTGTGATGGATTACTTTTAACTTAAAATGCAACCGTGATTTGGGCAACATTTTAATCCATCCATGACCCATACATACTGTACACATACAATGCAATATTTACAGAAGGTGGTTAATCTCAACTGCAATTGAACTCAAAGGGAAAAACATTACAATATTCACCACAGGCAATTACAAAATAATATTCAAAAGAAGAGTATTAGTGAAAATGGACTTGTGATTTTAGAAATGTTCCCTGATGTTCCTCTCCATGTATTCACTGGTCCTGGCTCCATCTCAGTTCCTAAAAGTCTTTATTTGTATCCCTGCACATACAGTCACATGCAGCAGTGTACAATGTGTGCAGTGCCTTCATGGACGACATAAAGGTAAAGTATGCTCTAAGACAAAAGCGTGGACTGGAGGGGCTCACGCTGCGGGGGACGTTACACAACCCTCTGGAGCGTAAGCCTCACTTTGATGATCCACGATGACTCACACTCGCGCCAATTCAAAGCAGACATCCCTGCGCTCCAAGATTACCACACCTGCACCTGGTATTAAGAAGAAGCAGCAGCCTTTGTATTAATTCCCTGCAGCAATGACCATATTAGGTTTCATATTAATCCCTGCAATGAGCTCACAGAGGCTGCGCTCTCAAGGAGAAGCAGAAGCAGCTGAGGACTACATGAGAAGTATCATGACTGCGACGGCTTTGAGACGTTCACAGAAAGTGAGAGATTCATTTTCACACAAGTCCCACTCCATTTGAGCATAGACTTTATTTCTCGGAGTTATTGTTAGCACATTGGTGTCTTGTGAGCTGTGAAGAGGAGTCTGATGTGTTTTCCGCTGACTGGTTGGAAAATGAGAGGTGCCCCGTCGCCTTAGGGGGATTCACTGCAATACTGCTTAAATTAGCATCAGTGGTAATTAATTTATGTGTAAACGACCACCGAAAGTTAATACACAGCCCTAAGTATGATGTTAGAGGGGAGTTAGCGCAACCCTGTTTAAAAAAAAAAAAAGCCCAATGATAAAACATTATTAATAATTGGGAGTGTAATAGAAGGTGTGGGTTTTAGTCACAAGATGTTTTACAGAAACAGAGGCAGTAAAAGAAAATATCCCTCTCTTGTAAGAGCTCAAATACATCATGTGGAACAGGAAGAGGAAGCGTTTGAAGTGCATATTTATCCAAGTCTTCTCAAACAGCAGCGGGACATTACAGAGTGTTACACCTTGAATATTGAAAAGCGGAAATAGAAACGGAGAGCGCCTGTATGAAACATGGCCTGTCTATCTTTAACACCATTCGTGTAAAAGGATGGATGAGGATGTCTGTGCCATGTGCTATAATGCTAACACTGTTAGGCTAAGAGCTCCGGTTCCTCTCTGAAGCCGCAGTTAAAAACACGAGCAGTGATTCGTCCGAACCGTCCTCCTGTGGTCAATTAGGAAAGCCATCAGGATTTGTCTTCATCTCAGCTCCTTTCAATAGTTCCTCTTGCCTTGCAGTTCCAGTGATAGGGATTTTATCATGTGGCTCTTCTGCATATTTATAGAGCTGCTCAAATACAGGTAGCTTAAAATTAATAGACAGCGGGTGTAAGATAGAAATATGAACCGCGCTGAAAAGGTGATGACTAGGACATCTCTCTGTGTCTTTCATCTCAGCCACTAGATTTTTTCATAATATAAATTCCTTCTCTTGCAGCATGTCCATTTAAAAAGAGCTGCACAACAAGCCTCATAAAATGAAACAAATAAATTCTGCATTGTAGGCACACACCGCACGTCTCTAGAGGCTGGCTGTGCATCGAAACCCCAGCACACGTCTGCAGATCACACCGACAAAAAAACAAAACAGCTCCATTTCTTTTGGCAGCGCTCCAGCAGCGAGAGGTGAGACTTTCACACAGGATAATGATACAGCCGCTGTTGAGGGCCGATCATGGGGAGTTACTCCTGACAGCCACACTGACCCTCTCCACTAATTAAAAGTTGGGCTCCAAAGAGTGGAACTTGTTAAATTTGATTCAGGCCCAATCTCCGCAGGAGGAAGTGAAAGGGGCCTTTGGAGGTTTTTTGTGTTGTACAGCGACCTCTCTGCTGGAACACAAATGTTTCATGCTGCAGTTCACTGCCAACAGCACATCATTTACAGTCAGCATGCAGAGTATTTGCACCAAACTAATGATGGGTCGCTGGATTGTATCAGACAGACTGGGCACACTCATCATTTTACAACAAGAGGACACTGGCTGGCACTAGTGTTTAATGACATGTAACTAAAGGACAAAGGATTAACTGGTGCTTCTTTTTCACCTGGTCTCTCCAGAATCCATGTTATGTGGACCGCAGGCTGGAAAACATTGAAAAATTTGTCTTCTGCTAAAGCAGATGGTCTCATTGACAACATAAAGTTACAGTGTTGTGCTTCTTGACTTATTTTTACAAATCCTATATGCATATATTTATGTAGTGTATTCCAATATACCTCCTACTATTATTCTCAACTAAATTTCACAATTTTTTCAGGTCAAAACTTCAGTTTTGCTCTTACACATTTTATCAGGTTTATGTGAGGGGGCGGGGCTTGTGATGTGATACTAAAGTGTAACTCAAGGGGGCGATAGAAATGACTGTAGCACTTATTCCAGACTGACACTCTTCCCTACATTATACAGTGTATGGGACTACAGAACCAACCACTGAAAACTTTAAATGAATGTTTGTAGACATTTTAGCAACTTCTGGAGCAATTAAATCAAACCGTTGGCAATCACACAGCACATTTGTCCATATTCATTCTTTACCCTGAACATAAATCAAACCCCAACTTAAGTTTATGTTGACATAAGTTAATTCACTCACAGAAAGTGTACGCCTTGACTGAGTCAGATTGAGTGAACAAATCATTTTTAGAGCTCATTAAGAATTCCACTTTGGTCGGCCGGGGTTTTGAGAGTTCCAGCTGCTTTTACATTTGCCAGATGATGAGCCAGGTGTACACTCCTGATAGGAGGTAATAAAAAACTGATGGAGCCATGCTATAACTCTGTTTGTGTCCAATGTCCAAGTACTGCATTTATCTGTAGTGGCAATTAAGAGGTAATGAAACAATCAGCATCTCAGTGCGTCATACTGTATATTTATGGCACGTAATGATGAGGCTCTGAAAACACAAATGGATATAAATCTGTGGATGGTTTCACTGAGAGGCAATTTGTATCAAAGACAAATCAAAACTAAGGTAATACAGGTACACAGCAGCTGTCATCATTTATAATAAACGCTGAAGGGGACGTGGAAGTGAATATGAATTAGCAGAGGACAGATCTGCACAGATATCTAAATCGGTCAGTGTTGATACATCATCCGCCACGGCTTCCACCGTATCCCACAGCACGCACCAGCAACAGGGGTCGATTCACGCACGGGAAATCTACAGTGAATCTTAAATAGTTATTGACAGCCCTCCAGTTGGTAAACCTTTCCTGAAGCCTGGAATTGATTGTCGGTCTTGTGCTGATGCAAATAGCTTTTTGCGCCTATGAATGTTTGATAAATGTTGGGTCATGGCGGCGCGTAGGGTGAAGAGTTCAGGGTTTTAATTTGCAGCGGGACGGGACTGATCTGCGGGTGTTTGTTGATACAGCGGTAGATGCCAAAAGGTTCGTCTGTCTGAGCTCATCGATTGGCAACAACATACTAATGCGTTTATTGATAGGCCCATGTACAGATAATGATTAAATATAAGCAGATGATAAAATACCTGTCAGTGAATATCTCTTGTTTCCTTTTGGTTACAAAGAAGAATTTATGTCTGAGCGCAAACATGCATCGGGACCACTCTGCAACATCAGCCATCACTGTTTTCCCTGATTCCTCTACTTTTACTCCAGCTGCTCTATGATCTATATCACAATATCCATTTTGTGGCTTCCTATTGGCAAAGCTTCAAAGTCAGAGCTCTTTGATCAAGAATATAGCCTTCTTGATATTCAAAACGGGCTCCTGGCACCATGATGGATTCAGAGTCGCTCTCCTAAATCCTGTGTGTCCAGTTCTCTCGGTGAAGACAGATGTGTGTACGTCACAGGAAAGAGTTAAAGCAGCAGCGTCAACTCAGATCCACCCAGAGGTTTGCTTTGCTTTCCCCTGGACTCACCCTGTAGCAAAGAGTGAGTTAGTTAAGTGCCCTGTCAAATAAAGCTGAAAAATACTGCTGGGTTTATCCCGGGGCTTAGTACAGAAGGAATCTTGTCTTTAAACAAACTTCCCTATAAAGCTGTAAGACTTGAGCCTAATTTACTGCTGGTGATGATCGTGAGAGGATTCAGCCTTAAACCTCTCTCAACTCTTTGCGAAGAGAATTTACAAGACTTAACAAGATGAAACAACATTCAAAATAATAGAAGTGAAAAGAGACCAAATATTAACAAGGAAGAACATCACACCAGGAGACACTTTAACAAACCGAACCAGAGAAAGAGAAAATTTAAATACTTCTTTTTGTTTCACACAAGACATACACAAAAGACTAGTCTGATTTTCACAGTAAAGTATTTGCAAAGGGCAGGTATTTCAGATGAAAAAACCACCTGCCAGTAACCACATCATTAAGTCTTTTTTTTTTTTTTCAAATCAGAGCATCACAGCATGTAAGAAATGGCAGGGGTCACTTCATCATTAAACCTATAAAAACACATCCAGGGCTGTCACATGATTGGTCCAAACCAGCAGCAATGTTTGAGACCGCATCGCCTTGAGCAAGACAAGATGGATGAACTCTCAAGTCCCGTGGGATCCAGCCGTACACAAATGGAGCTTTGTTATGATGATGATGTTTGTGAATGTTTTGTTGGTGGAAGAGTGACCTATATTTTATCAGTCTTCTTGTGATGGGGTCAGGATAGGTTTTACATTTTTATACTGTGACCTGGTTTTGTTTTGGTTTGTGTTATTATCGCCTCTCGGTCCATCTACTACTGTGACTATTAAATGAAAGCCAAGAAGCCAAGTGTAAAATAAAATAAAAATAAAATGTTTGATTTCCTACTGATTACCCTGAGCATATGGACACTGAATGCAGCATCTCCCTTTTACCCGACCGTCTGGTGATCCAATAATGGGAACTACTCCACACAAATGTACTGCATGGACATGGCTCATTATTAACAGGCTCCAAGACAGTCAGAACCAGGCCTATAGTCACTGCAGAGGACTTATCTGCAGTGAGATGACCTTCAACGTTGACTAAAGATCTGCAGATTACAAGGTTATAGTCTCTCTCACTATTCATTTTTATATTAAACTTAATTTCCACAAATGTAATACCCCTAATTAACACTTTCCCCCGCTCTTTCTGCGCTGATTGATGTGATGTGAAGGAGAGGAGGGACGGCTCACGCACAGACTCTAATGGTCTTGTCTTTATTGGTAAGAACCTGTAAATGTGCAGCACACAGTGGGTTCCGTCTGAGGACACCGTGCAAATCAATTCTGGACACATCAGCGCAGTCTGAGGCACCAGAGGAAGCCTGTTGGAGCAAATTAGAGCGGCCTTCCCTCTGTTTCACACTTTCTCATACTAAGAGGGAAATTACAAGACAATCAATCAATTGATCCATGGGTGGAAGGTGCTGTTAGTACAAGGACAGAGGGCCATTATCACTTGATCTACTTTTGGCAAAATCACTGCAGGAAAAAGGAGCCATATTAAAGATGAATGATGGGGCACTTTGTGTGGTGATGGGTTACTTGTATGTGTGCCCTGCTTGAGTCGGAGTAATTCTGGATGTGGCCTGGTGCTAAGTAGCGACTCGTGTTTGCCGTGGATGAAGCCCCACAGGAGATTAGTGCCAGATGAGAAACTTTCCAAGAAATTATTGAAGGGGCAGAAAGCCACATTTCTGTCCATACTTTTAATCTACACTTACACTGAGAGGCAATATAGACAATATAATCACTGACTGGAATTACTTGTACAAATGTTCTCTCTTTTTTAATTACAACCAATGTGTGTTTTAAAATTTATTGAGCCAAACCATAAGCTTAATATCGACAGGCCTGGTCAATATTTTTTGAAGCCACCAGACAGACCTGGGGCTAATAGCACAGATATAATCAAGTCTGCGGCAGAAAGCTCAGTTTAAAATTTCATCACACTGAACATTACACATGACTTCACTTCTTAATCATTAGTTTTGAGACTATTCTCTCTTCTATACATATAGCCCTAGATAAGAACGCACTGCTGTAACTGGCCTGGTCTGATTTGACTGTTTAATTGCTTTATTGATGATTGATGTATGGAGTATTCAGTATTCAGCCACTCACAGCATGCAAGTAAAGCAAATCTTTTTACCTTTACCTGCTGGGGGGAGCTGGGGAGAGTATAGAAAATAACCTCTACATGTATTTACCATCTTTATAAATATTCTTTCCACTAGATAAAACACCACCACATAACTTTTGAAGATTTGCACCCATTAAAGAACTGCTTGTGAATACATTGCTGCATATTTACATCAGATTTTCTTCTTCAGAGTTACTTCTTCAGTATTGGGCTGGGTGAGAGAGGTTCTTGTTCTTTTTCATGAAGGAAACCAGCAAACTGTCTTTGAGGTCACTTATTTAATGATAGAGGTGAATAAAAAAGTTATGTAGTGTTGTTTTAACTGTGTCTGACTTTTTCTAATTTGACCATCATTCCGTCTTTCAGTAAGTCTCTCAGACTCCAACTCTCAAACCCTGCTGTTCTCATGTGTCTCTGTCCTGTCTCCCCTCTGTTCAAAAACTCCAGCTGCTGAGCCTGAGTCTGTAGGGTTTCAAATTGTTTACTCTCCTCCAGAATCACCAAGAGTTTGCTCAAAGAGAGCTCTGCAGGGTTTACTTGCAAAGCACCTCGAGTTATCAAAAATAGCAGAGCTGAGCTGTTGATTTGATGATGTTCTAAAGTGTATCTCACAAATCCTACAAAAAGTATCAATTTTAGGAAGTGACAGAATATCTGCATTCAAAAATAAAACACATACATTTACATTTATAAAGGGCTAGTGTCTTTCTAACGTTGGAGTGTTTTTGCAATACAACTTTTCACGCTGAAAGCAGACCCTTAACTGTGACATGGGCCTGACCTACACGCATTTTTTCATCATGTGCAGCACTTTACCTCAAAAATGTTGTGTTTTAACCATCAATATGCTAAATAAGAGGATATAAATATGTATACGGTGTTTGGTGGTATTTACATGTAAATGCATGAGGTCAAAGCCAGTTACAGAGGTATGTCCTTGACGCTCAGTGATTTTACTCAAGTGCTCTTGTGGCAGACTGTTTTCCACCATTAGACCATACTTCAAATTCAGATGCAGATCTCAGAGAGACCTGTTTCAACCTCAGCTGAGAGGAATGAAATGACTCTGTGACAACTTCTTTTGATTTGGGTGGAAAATTAAAAGTCAACAGTTTCGCCCTCCATGGTTCATCACAGCGGGTCTATGAAGCGGCAGGGTGAGCTAATTAACGATAACAATCTGAGCTAGTCCTCCCTTCTGTTTTATTAGAGAGGTAGCCTTTGTAGCGGTCGGCGGCAGACTGAGTGGACAGAGCACTGCTGAGGACATTATCACCAGACAGTCTCTGGTTAATAGAGTGGATTTTTTCAATTAAAATGATAAAATGTAGAGGTTAAAGCAGAAATATGCATTGTTTTGATGAGAAATGCCCGTATAAAGTGTGGCCAATGGATTGTAAATTGTGTTTGTAGCTTGTAAAGTATTGTGTTGAGGCGTGCTGGTCGTTGTTTAAAAGGTCACTGATTTTAATGACATTTCCGAAAGGTTTTGTAATGGGGCCGGCTGATGCATGGGAGCACTCCGGCACACGCTACAAAAACACCGCGGCACGAGGAGGGAAGCCAATCTGCTAATTGATGCCACGCTCTCTCCGTCTGGATTGTGTACCTCTGTGGTTGTCATTTACGTACCTCACTCTTTTTTCTCGTCACACACTATATTTCCCCAACACACAATGTCAGAGACATGTATTGACACGTCTTCACGTCTGAACAATGCGTTTCATTCAAGTTAATTACTGTGTCTGCCTTTCTCTGCTGTGCCCACACATTTAGATGGGATTGCTTCTGCTGCTTTAATTGCATAATTGATTTGGTGATTCTGTCATAGATTTTCTGATTGAATAGGTCATAAGTTTGTAACATATGAATTCAGTAGGTTTTCACATTGTCACAGGCTGGCATGTACATAATGTCTATATGTCCATAATCATATTACCATGAGTCTTGTAGTCTCATATTACCTTGAGACCTGACTCATTTGCAAGCATCCTGACACATGACATGAATGAGTTCCATTTTAAGGATGGAAAATGGGAACTTCTAGGATAGATCAGACGGTAAAAAAGGAAAATACAGAAACTGAACTTGTGCCAATAAAGTTATACAGTTCTATTAATATTATAAGTAAGCAAACAAGTGACAGTATAGATAGATTGTAAACTGAAAAAGAGGGGAATAACACTGAGCATGTGCACACCAACTTAGCTATACATCTGTGCCCCAAAACAGACTTTGTTGCTGCTACTTTATTATGACATTAGTGCTAGCAGCTTTAACATCAAATATAGTGACTAACACAAATCCACAAATAAATATTACCATCTGTCTGGTATTTTACTGCATTTGGTGGAAGCCTGGCTAAACTGGAGGGACTGGGTTTGGTTTAATGTTAAATCAAAAAATTATATATTACTTGTCTCACTTTTATTACTAATACCCAAACTTTTATAAACATGTAGGTTTTCTTATCAAGGATTATAACATGACAAAGTTCGGTTTGCACCAGCAAGCTTTGGCAAAAATTCCTAATGGAAAATTGCTATCCCTGGGCTGGGTACTTCTGCGTTAACAGAGAAACCTCACAAAAAAGGGGAGAAAAAAAAAATCGAGAAAAATGAATGTTTTCTTTAGTTTTACTTAAATGAAGTTTTGCTATGCTGTTGTGGGCAAAAAAACCCTGTTAAACTGAGGTCAACTTTTTTTTATTATCATAAACATAACCAACATGAATGAGGTTCTTAATTATTCCTTTATAACATATTTTAATAGAACTCGATAAAAACAGGCTACTCACTGGGATTATGTAAATGTAGTGAACCTTCCCTTGTAAAATTATTAGTGGATAACTGTATAAAGATTTGAGCAAGATAAGATGGACACTATTTCAGTAAAGCCCAGGTGCACTAAATCATACGTGTCCATTGCTATGAAGTATTTAAATACCATGAAGTGACAATTAAGTTAAAAGGTTGGCTCTTTAATGATGGTGGGCCCACTGCCATGATCGTGTGTTGTGATTAATTCATCTGACTCTGCATGTTTTCTCAATTACAAAATTATCCCTGAGGAATCGATAAAGACATGAATAAAGATGACTGCGCCCCGATGAGCCAGCAATGATCATTAAATGGCCATGTTCGCGCGGACGCCGGTTAACGCAGTTCCCTGGTGGTTTCCCAATAACTACAGTCTCTTTATGAGCCGTACTATTCAGTTTCATGATGAGACACTTAAAGGACAACTCCGCATGGACTTTTGACATGCACGTGTTCGACTGGTGCTAAAGGATGTCCTGTGCATGAGCGAACACATCATTATTATGCCATGAGCCGCCGAGTCCTGCTGCCATTGTCACCTCACTGCTCTCTCACCTCGTTTGCATTCAAAGTGCAGGATTTTCCTATTAGGCCCAGTTAATAACTTGCTAATACTCTGAAAATTCGACCTCAGCAAAAGGCTGCCCAGCTCTTTTTAAACTCACCATTGAATGAAGCTGTAAGGCTGCAGTCCTTTCATTTTTGACCCTTTGCACATTGCTTTATAATCTGATTTACTCTAATTAGTACGTGCCAATACTTCCTGCCAAGAAAAGGCGATGGAGTCATTTTAAATTTGGGAAGGGGGAGGAGGTTAAATGAATATTCCTGCACTGTTTATGAAGCTAGTCTTTTCACTCAGTCCCGAAGAGGCCCATAAAGTCTTCACACTGAAGAGTCCCAACAGGCCTTTTTTCGGTGCAGTATGTAAGCGGCTACTAGTGTCAGTCCGCCGCGACGCACAGACATAAAATCAGACTTTGACCTTTCATGTGGACGGACGGGGTCTAACCGGCTGTGATCGATGGGAGGGGAGCAGACAGAGCGGTGAGCAGCGGCGTGCCTCTTGCTCGGGGGAACACACACATCTTTACCACCCACTAAAGCTGTCAGTCAGAGCCCAGGCTCTTCTGTAATGGCACTGTGACTGAAAGGCCAAACACTGCAGGAGAGCACACATACAGTATGTGATGTCTGAATCATGGGTACAGCCAAAATTACACCTACAGCTCACGGGGAGGTGTGCATAAAATGTGAGAGCAATAGATAATGACTGTGCATTTGTAAACACAGACCGTAAGAAACAAGGAAAGGTAAAGAGTACTCTGAGTTGCACTTAAAATAGTAAAATCCTGTAATGTTTAGTACAGCTTAGTTTTAACTTTTAGCTCTTAGCAATAACCACCTAAAAACAACTTTGCAGCAGAGCATAACTACACAAATTATTAATAAGGATGAAAGTTTTAGATGGTGATGTCTCTATATCATTTATTAGATTTAGACAGTGTGGCTTGTCAGAAAAGCAAAAACTTTATCTAAAAGTAAAATGTTGCCAGATTTTGACCTTATTAACTTTCTAATCTCCAGAGGCACCCAGCAATTTTAGCCCAAACTTACTTTAATGACACTAGACGTTGAATGTTTTGAATGTTTATTTTCTTTCTTAAAACTTAAGCCTCTTTAAACTATTCAATTAACTGCTATGATTATAATGAGACAGTGTTTTTATTGAGCCTAAGTTAGTTTACTGTTGGCCTGACCCTCCACAACAGTCCCAGCTTCTAATGTGGCCCTTGGAGAAAAACAATTGCCAACCACTCTGTTACCTCTTTATCGCTCTCTGTTTTTTTTTTTAATAAATATTTTAGTAAAAAGTTAAACTCCACAATCAACAAACAAGAATACGTTTCTCTAGTTTTCGTGGATACCTATGACTCAAATCCACTAATTTTCTCTGTTTCTCTCTCACATTTGCTTCAGTTTTGTGCAATACTCACATTTCTGACTCCAATCAAAACTAGATTTACAGAAAGCACTCCTGAGATGTTTTTTTTTTTTCAAGTTATAGCATACCCTGATGACTTTTTTGATCTATTAAAATGCATGGTGAGTTAAATAATATGGATGATATGCTGATGTTCCTTGCTTTTGTTCAAAAACAATGCCACGCTGTAATTATTCCTTTGGTGATAAATAACTTAAGGTTCACGACTGAAGATTAAAGGAGAAAGATATTATTCAAATGCTGCTGCATTGTTATTAGACTCCAACTTTTCACTTCACAAAAGTATTTTCATAAGAGTGAGCTGCTCTTATTTAAAGGGCGAGGTTTATTAGGACGAATAGAGGGAGGAAGGTTTGAAGGATTATACTTCAAGCTGCTGCTGTTTCTCCCAGAGCACAGAGGGAAGGTGGCTTTTACTAATTACATGCACTCAAACCCTTGTTATTTGTATTTTCTCCTTTGGTTTGAGACTGAGTGCAAAGAATGAAGATAGGACGCTATGGTAGGTAATTCAGAGAGTATTTACTACCGATATAGGCATCTGTAAGAATGCAAGAAAATAATATCATGTATGAGGCTTTGAATTAGTATCTTATTTCACACAAAAAGTAGGTGATAAAGACTCAAACAGGCTGCTGCTGAATTTTTTTCAAAGAAAGGCGAGTAAAATATATAAACTAAAGTCCCCATGAGGCAAGTAAAGTAAGGAAATTAACACTGAATCTCAAAACTAGAAGAATGCGGCATATAACTTCTAAATGACATATTGGCAGACAGAGTAACACAAAAAGTGACTTAAACCAGGGGTCTGGTCTCAAACACCCGGTCTGCTCCGAGGATCATTTGCTTCCGGGGCGCACAGAAAAACAATCAGTATTTTATTTGATTTTCATTTTGTATATAAATGCAATATTACACCAGAGCCTCCTTTCCAACACTTGACTCACTCACAGCTTTTCCATTTGCCACAAACTGAACCAGGCTAAAACAAGCAAAAAACAATTATTGCTGGAGAGCTTCTTTGATCAGAGGGAGAGGCCCAATGATGAGACAGAAGACGACAAGAGGCCAACAAAAAAGAAAGCTGCATTTGAAAGAAATACTTAAGAGTTCAATGCAACAGGCAATACACAAGCTCCAAGCCGATAATGTGTCATATGAACCCATCAAAACTGCACAAATGCCAGATAGAAACTAAGCTCCTTCCATTAAACAATAAGCTTTTGGAAATTTCTGAAAGAAAAGAATGCAAACATAAAGAACAGGGGCAATTAACAAATCAAATCTTACAACATTTTGGATTTAAGTCAAAGCGGAATATCCTGAGATTGCTCCACTAAAAACCCTGCTTCTATTTCCAGCATCTAATCTTCATGAAGCGAGGTTACAGCAGCTACACTGAAATGGGTTAGGAGTGTACATCCAGATACTAAACAGGTCCATATCCCAAAGGAAAAATTTGTTTTTATACAGAGACAAAACACCAAAAATGTGTTATGAGTGAAAATGCTGCATAACTATTGTATTAAAAGGCTTCAAGACTGAGGTTTGGTTCAGATTATAACAAAGCAAATAGTTTGACAAGTCTGACAATTGCAACAGGGTTAGAAAATGAAAAGAAGGTCCTGAGTTTGATCTAACAATAATAGTGGAAGCAGTATTTTGTTTGACTTGCTTCCAATAAATCAAAATCTATCTGTAGTTTTTTTTTTTAATTTTGCTTAAGATTTTGACAGCCTTACACACCTTCGCAGGAGAAATACTGTCACAAATTAACAACAGAAGCCAGTAAATATTTATCTTTCTCTGTATAAAGAGCCATATGTTTTCCCTTTGTGTGAAAAAACAATCTGTGCCAAGACTTCCACCACTGGAGGGTTTTATGTGCAGTAGGAGACTGTATACTAAATAAAGCTCTCTGTTTTATCAGCCTATTTAAAAATGACCTGATATGCTACTACAAAGTACAAAGCATTAAATTATTACGAGACATTTGTAGCTTCATAAAGTAATGTCATGGAGAGAAAACAAGGCACTGCTGGAGTTATGTTGAATGGGATTTAGAGAAAAGGATTCGTCTCACTAACCTGGGCAGAGCACCTAATAATAAGTGAATATATCCTCAAACTCGAGACCTGATGGGTAAAACAATGGTGTTCCTATGAGGCGAGTACCCCAGTGTCCAATAGGTGCCTCATTAGTGCTGTGAGTCACCGAGAGCAGAAATCGAGTGAATGCAAATGAGATGTGATGGAGGGCATCTCCCCGGGTGGCACCGTCTGAGCACACCTCCACTCACTACTGTATAAATCATCTTTGTGTCATTGCTCCTGCGTTCATCATCACAGCTGCTAATGGACACCTGAACCTGTACAAGCCACAAACACCTCTCATTTTAAAACAAATACGACTCACACAAACAGCAGAGTGAGGATGAGAGGGAGAGGTTTTGTCAGCTCCGTCTCTTGGCTCGATGTAAGCTCTAAGATCCCCTCGAGGAGGACACGTCTAGTCAATAAAATTGAGCTTGCTGAGAGAGCAAAGTGACTGCTTTAACGCTGAATGGGGTTTATTCAACTCAAATTAACCGCTTTCCCGTCCAAAATTCAAGTGGATTGTGTCAAAAAAGCTGTGCGGTTCATGTGATTTTTGTTTGTCGAAGGAGTCTGAGTCTGTGACCCTGTTTACACCTGGCACTAACATGTCCCGAGTGTTCAGACCTGAGGACACATTTGGACATTTGTGTGAGAGGGTAAATGAGGACGTGTCCTGGAAACAAAAGACCTCCTACATAGAGCAAAAGTGCAATATTTGAGCTTAACCGTTTCAAGTCTGTCAATGATGAGG
This sequence comes from Rhyacichthys aspro, assembly GCA_036850595.1. Lineage (NCBI taxonomy): Eukaryota > Metazoa > Chordata > Actinopteri > Gobiiformes > Rhyacichthyidae > Rhyacichthys > Rhyacichthys aspro. The sequence continues at coordinate 17,388,612 of CM072162.1, read as the reverse complement.
CAATGTCAGTGTAAAATATCAGATAAGCTCAGATATTTCACCGATTTCACAACAACAAAGAAAAACTGGATCACTCTGAGGCTTTAACTACGGCTGTCCAGAGAATAGTTTTATTACGCTGCAGAAGTCACTTAACTCACTGCAGTGTTTTCATCCCTATTTCGATGATTACAGCTCCATTTGGGCATACTTTACAGTAAATTAAGATTTTAAAATGATTATAAAACTAGTTTACGCAAGTGCTCGATTTTATGTACTTATTACAAGAGGTGGCTTGCATATTTGTTAATAATGAGGAGAAAATTTGATTCCATCTGATGCCAACTAGTTCTAGGAGTGAATACAATAATCCGATTTACCCATTTGTCATCATCGAATAACTGAAAGATATCTGAACTGGCCCATGTTTAAGGACTACACAGCAAAATATGTACAGCAGCAAATCCATCTTCCCTCTCCGTTGGCAGCCGGCCAGCCCAGACTCGATGTTTGGCACACACTTTGGAGGTGTGTCTGACCCGTGTAAGTCACATGACTGGGGTTCCCTCTACATACGTTAAGGCTCAGTGGGTTCATAGCCAGGACATTCATCTAGGTGTAAAATTAATAGATTATCGAGAGGCTGATGCCAAATTGTCACCCACTCAGCTCTGACTCCAATCACTGCCGTTAAGTGAGAACGGGAACGAGCTAAATAGTGATCAGCAAAATGGAGAGGTCGTCTATTTTCCTCTCTTTACAGAATTAGGCCTTAGGGGTAACATGATTGATTAACAATACGGGACAGAGGATGGATAAAGAGGGGAGCAGGAGACACAAATACAAGGACAATTCCCACAAATCAGAGGAAGTTTACCAAAACAAAAGGGGAACATTAGACAGCACTTGTACAAACGGTTAAAGCTGTTTAACCCAGTTACATGCAAATGAAAAGCCACACAATGACCTTGGTTTTCCTGAAATGAAAACAACCAGAGCTCACTGAGGCCCTAACTATTTATTAAAGCCTATAGCGATCAGTGCAATTTACCGTTTCCATGGTAATATTCTACGACGCAGGAAGAATGACTGAAATGTGAAGATGAAATGCCTTGTTGTGAATACATCCTGTCGTACAATGAACCTTTTATCTTCAACGCTTTGTACATTGACAAAGACACTAAGAGTCTGTCATCCAGCGACACCCAACATGCAAGAGACTAACAAACAAAATGCATATTTCATACCCCTTCGGTTCATAAATAACTCCAAGCTGCGCTGGAGAGTCGCGTTTCATGTTATTTGGGTTTTATTGGCAAAGGTCGAGAGATAAATAGAGCCAATGTGGAGCAGACTCATCTCCACCTCGTTTATTTTGGCATTTCCATCGCAGTGCATCTCAGACCACCCACACTGACCGCCGTCGAGTTAGAATATTCAGCATCCAAGAGAAACCACAAGAGATTAGTCCTATCTGTTTGTTAAAACCACTTCTTCAGACTCTTGCAGGACACCACCCACCAACTCTACTGCCCCGTTCAAACTGGTTACCAACGTCAGGTTTCTTCATCAAACTGTGAGTAAAACCTGACATATCTTTGTCACGCAGACTAACGCAGATGAAAACAATCACAAAAATTTATATAATTAACCTTCAGCATGCATCAACATTTCAAATGAAAAGGAATACACAAGAAGATCATTACGTTGTTCTGCCACGTCCTCTGCTTCTTGTAAACAGAAAGCACTGAATAAAAACAGAACAAAAACAGGTCAGCCATCAAATCTGAATGTTTACACAACACTAAGAACAACAACCTTTCAGCAGCTGTTGCTCCGTTGTACCTTGATATAAACTATTCACAATGTTTACAGGTTTCAAGGCAAATGTCAAAATGTCACACTATGAAAACTCACAAATGCCACGACATCCCATTTGTATAAATAGAGCTGATGAGACAAGACCAGATAGTACATAGAAATGAAAAGCTTTTACAGTTATATTTTCAATTATATTATCATATTGTCAATCTCATACCGTGCCATAATGTGTAGACTATAATTAATGCTCACTGTCACATCTCAGACGAAGGAAAAAGAAGCTGGTCTAAAATTAAAGAGTTTTGCACTTACAACCCTTTGCCACGTTTCACCGGTGTCACAGGAGTTTCCCTATGATTTGTTTGAAGTATGTGGGACACATTTCCTCTGCAGCAGAAAGGTTTTGGCCCCTGCTGCGTCGACTTCATGAGGCTCCATCTCCTGCTTCCACTTTGCCAGCACAGCTTTTCAGAAATATTAATATCTCCACAACATAAGATAATCCCAAGAACTTTCCAAGAGGATGTATTATTTAGACGCTTCATCAAATCCCTGAGCTCTAAAATGGCTGATAGGCAACAATAATGCTGTGAATTGTCCTTTTTTAAAACCGAAAGAGATGTAGCAAAACATATGATTGATTTCATCTGTGTTATGCATGAGCTGTTGCCTTGTGCCCTTTGAGTGAGTTGGCACCATCAGAATTATTAATGAGAGCTAAAACCCGAGCTAACTGAGTGTTGAAAGAGGTCTCAAGATTTGTGATGAATTTTAAAACGCCCCCTCCTCCTCCTACTTCACAAGCACAGCGACACACACAAAAGAAAATGACAAAAGCCAATATTATTTCACACTGCTGCCTCCTGTCAGTCAAATGTGATTACGTCCAGTTTCAATAAATGTCACGAGTGCTTTGAACATGCAAGTCACAAGAGTCTGTGACGACATGGACGCTAATGTTTTTCCGTCTCAGAACAGTCACAGACAGAGGGCACGATCCTATTGGAGCAAAAAGCCTCCCTTAACAGCGTATTGTATCAAAAAGAGCGGTACTGTTGGTAAAAGGTGGAGCTAAACACAACAAACTTCTTCCTTTACTGTTTACTGCAGTCTCACACAACGCAAAGTTTTACATGCTTAGTTTTTATATATTTAATAGCGGTGCTTTTATGCCTCAAATACTGTTTATATCAAATTTAGAAACACAACACAACTCAAACCAAACTGAGCTGTACTAACCGACCCATACATCTCAACAGAAGCATGGTAGAAATACATATAAATTCAGTGAAGACCACAGAAATGTATGAATATGCCACTATTTCAACATTGCTGTTCAGTATAAATGGAGCTGTTTATCTTTCCTCTAAAAACAAGGTCATGAAATTGATTAACAAATGGAACCAATTAATCCAGAGCTAATACTATTTTTCTCTGTTTGGCCATTTGTCAAATATGTTATTTTCTTAAATGGATTTTAATGTGACTAAATAATTGTTCTCATTAATGCAGGCACTCTCATGATGATGGTGAGGATGCTCTACATGTTTTTCCTTTTGTTGCTTTTGGGAATTCAGCAGAAATACAGAGATAAACATGTTTACAATACATTCAAACATATGCAGTAAACATAATCCATCGCTTACCAGCATTTGTGCATGTAAATATTTACTGACATCTCTCTAGATTTATCAGTTTCTTCAAACAGCCTCATTAATGCCAAGAACAACAGCGGCGCTCGAGAAAATCAAACTGTATTTTGCAGAGATTCAGCGATATGCCGCTGCGTATTGGAAATCCAGCAGAGAGCATCGATTCTGTGAATGCTGGAGGTTGAGATTATGGAGCATAAATACACATAATGTTCAGGGATCCTCTGCCTTTAAAACTTGGGGCCAGTTTAAAGTGCTCACTGCAACAAGAGTACCTTAGGCCGGTCTATAGAGTTTTTAAGGATAAAGTTTGTTACATTTTGCATTAGTATGGCCAAAAACCCATGTTATGTAAACTACTGACTTTTAGCTGTGGCAAAATCTGATGTTATGGCTTTAAACCACCAACAGATGATAAATATCTGATACCTGTAAACAAAACTGATGGATTTTGACAATATCTTGAAAAAGAACGGATTAACTTTTGTCCAGTAGAGGGCGCAGATCACGCTACAGGCTCTTGGAAGAAAAAAACATGTCCTCTGAAATGGTAGAGTCATTTTAACGTATTTTGTACAAATACGACTCTGCCAGGGTCCAGTGTATTGGTCTATTCCTGCACCCTCTATTTGAGTGTGGTAAAGCGCGTCAGTCACATAATCTCTGGTGATAAGTTCTCATCCCAGCTGAGGGTTCTGTGGGAATATATATTTTTGGGCTGAAAGTTATGCATTGCCCCTTAAACCTAACACTGATTATTATCTTATCATAGTGTAAACTACATGTATCATATTAACAATAAAAGTCCTGTTTTTAAAGTGTGACTTGCATAAGATGTGAAAAAACGTGGTGTAGGGGGCACCCCGTGGCTCATCTGGTAGAGAGACCCAGGTTCAATTCCCACTCGGGTCATTTACCCAATGTCATTCCCCTGTCTCTCACCCCGTTTCCTGTCTGCTTACCATCCGATCAAAATAAAGGCAAAAAGGCCAAAAAATATCTTTAAAAAACATGTTTAGGAGGCTTTTAACTATGGACAGTATGTGATTATATGTCAGTCCATTTTTTCTGTTGATGTCACTTGAAAATGGGTTTTGGAATAATAAAAGGGTACAGGTTTGCCTTACTTAAAGAGTTTAGCCTTGAAATAAATGTCTTTTTGTGTGAAAAATTAATTTTAAATGAAGCTCAAATTCACGACCGATGTAATGCCCTCAATAGAAGGCTGTATCGTTTGATAAATGCTGCTTTATGGTTTAGCTTACTGTAGCCAGATCAAGTCAAGTGTGCTTAAATTGTATAGCCATAAAACATCATACACTGATTTTCAGATTGTGCAATGAATTACAGTCCTTGCCTTTTATGCACATTTGCCAAATCTGGCCCTTTAATCAATGTTTGTATTCAGTCTTGGTACTTGTAGCTAATTAATAATGGTTCTAAAGGTAAAAGGTATTAAAAAAAAAAAAAAAAAGATTATTGACTGACAATAAAAGGCTGTAGGAGCTTTTTGTAAAGAAGAACTTGCAGTGAAAAAGTGTTTGGGACTGTGCAACATGGTATTTCAAAGAGCCTTGTGTGGAAATGTGGCTTTTCTAAAAGATCACATCAACAAAGCGTGGCATGTTTTTGAGTCTCACCACAGTGGGACGTGCTCGTCTCTTCTGTGGACAGGTGTGTTGTTGCTTTGAGCTGCAGATTCCTCCCTGAAAGAACAATAGAGAATACACAAAGTCAGACATTCATATGTATGTGTGCTGGGCTGTTTTTATTCTCCGCCCCGGTTGGCTGCTGTTCCTCTGGTGTATATCAGCGGGATGTGTTGACTCTGCATGACTGCGATCTGTTGAGACGGTTTAAGGCACGGCAACAGGAGGAAGAAGGAGGAGTCCTGAAGGAATGGGTTATTTTAGATCCTTTTGTTTAACCCAATTACATTGTCAGCATGCTGCGACTGAGCCAAGACCAGTCAGGTGATGGGGCTTCTGTGAAAAGTGGGACAATGTTATAGACAAAAAAAAAATAATGAAGGTGTTTTATGTGTCGGGACAAAGGGGAAATGAATTACAGACGGAGCAGGTTCCTTTTGCAAAGTGAGAAGAATAAGGAAGCAGGTTGAGGCTAACATGCTGTGGTCTCCCTCATGACCAGCCAGCTATTGTCTATGTCACTGCATCCATCTGCCAAATAATCCTGCAGCAAAATAGACATACCACGTTCTGAGTTGGACGGGCTTGTGTGCCTTTGTCTATTTCAAACCACTGTATACCTTGAGATAAGCCTTCAATAGCAAGGGTAGTTACAGCAGCAATAAAAGGATAAGCCTAGTAAATAAACAAAGACGCAGCAGTGCCACCTGAGGCCCCGCAGTCAGAGAGTTTCAATCGAGAGACCATATCTTTGTGAGGAAAATGAGGAATATCATTTGTGTGGCAGAATATGAAAACCGGGCTGCTTGTGGGAGGCATCACTTTCAAAACAATCCCATCCACGAGCTGCTCTCTTTAACAGCGCAACATGCACTTTTGCCTCAGCATCCACCCTCCAGCCATCCACCGGAGAAAGCACTTTAGACAGCACTAAAGTCAGGCAGGTGACAGTTTTCCCCGTGTTTCACTTTTGTCACCTCCACTGAGCGGGATAATGTTCACCGGCGCTGGTATGAAGCACAGCCACCACAAGCGTTTCATCATTTACCTCCACCGTCAGACTCCTGCGAGACTCCAGATATCGGTCATATTATTTCTCATCATCTTAATCTCATATCAGACACAGGAGAGGCATTTGTGTAATTAAATGATGCATTAAGTTGTAAAGTGTGTGTGGGTCTGTGCTTATAGGGCTTTCCTTTGTTTTAATATCAGTTCTATTTTTAGGCTTTAAATCTACAGTGCCAGCTACATTTTGATGATTTTGATAAACATACAGGCAATATAATCCTTCAAATTCATAAAAAAAAAGCCTGAGTAAAAAAGGTAATTCATATTTAAGTGCATTGTGCTAACAGCAAATAAAAACATCTATAAGGCTATTTTGATACTAAACTTTTTTCCCATTAGGTAGTATAAAAAACTAAGCCTATATAAACATTATTAATATTAGTCGATCTCGCGTTATTTAACTTTGAATCTTGCGTTGTTTGTCCTTCCCACGAGATAATTAACACAAGGCCACGTAAAAATTTACAGGTGGCCTCACATTGTTGGTCGTTCCCACGCTTTAAAAAACTCGAGGCATCCTATTATTAGGGTTTTTTTTCTATCAAATGTCCTCTCTGGGGCTCCCTATTCCTTTATGGGGCTGTTCGATTATGGAAAAAAAAAATTCATAATCACAATTATTTTGGTGATTATTGAAACGACGATTCTTTTAAACGATTACTCATTGACTTTGGAAATATGCTGGATTTATTGCACAAAACAGTGAAATAATAAAAACAGAAATAATAATTAAGATAAATAAATAAGATCAATGTGCAAGTCAATCAGAACAATGTGTTCCTCTACAATCTCGTGGAAAACAAGTAATAAATAATAGTTTTATTTCTCGAGTCTAGGTTTTGTGATCGTTTGGAGCCGAAATTGAAATGAGACAGCCCTATGTGTAACGTCATATTTGCAGGTGTTGTGCTGCAGAGAAACTCACTCACCTGTCACCTGAGCGTCTGAAACACTACCACTTTCTTCTTTGTGGAAGTTTTCCACTCACATCTTTTGCATTGCCTTTAGAAATTTTACATTTTCTTCCACGAAACATGTCCACGCGGATCAGGTAACAACCACAGCGCTGTCTCCTCTCCGCAGCCGGAACTTAATCAGTCTCTAATCCGATTCACCTGTGCGGAGTGATACACACAAAGTTATGAGGCCGCCGGCGCTACTTCCAGCTGACGATATTAGTAACAGAGGCGTCTCCAGGGATTTTGGGGACCCAACACATACTAAATTTGGTGGAAATAATCATGTTGGAAAACGCCTCAAGCACAATTATTATTTTACAGAGAAGTTTGCAAAAGTGAGGATTTTATATTTGGTCATATCAAATCCAATAATAAGAGTATAATAGGATTGGTCAGATTATTATTATTTATTTATTTATTTACTTATTCTTTTTTCATGCATTCATTAATTTATTTATTCATATATATTTATTTTATTTTCATTTATTTCTTCATTTTATTTTATTTTTATGTATTCTTTTGTTTTTTTTGCTTTTACTTGAGGATCTATATACGCAATTGTCTAATTTGCCTGACCCTGTTGCAAAAACCTGGATTAGAAAGTGTTTTAGCCAGTCAAATTGTTTAGTCATATTCCATAGCAAAGGTTTGGTTTTTGGAGAGACATAAGCTTTAATGCACCTGTCAAAACAAGTTATATTGTCATAAAAACTGACTTCTCTTTTCACCTTCACATTACATTGTTGTGGAAATCTGTTCACCAGTTCACTTGTGTTTTTATTGACTTCTATTTAAAACACTAGATTGAAAACAAAACAGTAATCATGTTTTACATCTGCTGCTTATTTCGCAAACTGCAGACTGTATTTGGCATCAAAAACCCCGAACAGACTTTCTTAGTCACTGAAAGCGTCATGGTGTCCTGAAGGCATCAGTGTGAATGGTTAATACAGGGGGTGTTCACAGTCACCGGTGATGAAGCTGTCTTTTCTAAACATAGCAGTGTTATACAGTCAAGCTTTTGTTGTCAACCTATTATCTAACAAGTCACTTCAGCTTTGTTTGCCATGAAACAGAAAACTAAACCCAACTGTGATGTTAAAGAGGACACACCATGGCCCTAAAATCGTACACTGTGTGGTTTCAACGGACTTTCAGGTTGTACAAAGACCAAAGATTTATCATGAATGACATAAGTATCTTTAGATTTGTTTGACATCTTGCACCGTAATCATCACTGAACCACTTCTGTTGAAGTATTGAGGGCTTTGATGCAATGTTACAAGGCTACATGCAGTGATTTAAGTCGAAGCAAGTCAGTCAATCATAATCATTGTGCTGTGATATGAGTCCCACTTATTAATGCAACCTGTTGAAAATGAATTTGACAGCACTGCCTTAATGAGTGGAGAGTAACCTGCCCCATAGAGAAAAGACATCTATTGCGTTTCATGCTAAAGCTAAAATGTTGTATAGCCTATATGCAGTGTCTGGCCCAATAAACACCCATTTATCTTTGCTGGAGAGAAAAAGCAGCAGTATTTGCCGGGGATAGCACATTCTCTTGCACTCTTCTATTGTCATTGTTAGCAGGCCTTTGTTGGTGGCCAGCACTCTCGGGTCATGGGGGTGAAGCAGATGCTTACTGCCTCCTCAATGTGGACAAAACTCTTCAGTGCCATCGGTGTCACTTTGCCTCGGGGATATCATTATTATAGTTCCAGGTAACGGGACGATACAGGAGACCTGATGTGCCAGATGTAGGGAGCTGTTAGGGAACTTTATTTGCTGCTGTATCCTTCAAGAGACATCACTCTTAATTAGGTCTCTGTGGATAACACAGGCATCTGGACGGTCTGCTCGTGAACGGACTGAATCATGTAACTTTTGTGCATTGTGCTCTCAGCAGCAACACACACTGCTTCTCACTGTATTTCACACTCCTAATATCACTCTATTATCATGTACATATGTGTCACAGGGGCAGGGTTAGAGCGATCACTCCATCTAGTGGCTGTTTTAAATTGACTAGGAAATCTCTGCAGTGCAGCATCACTGATAAAGCCTCGCTCTGTTTAAACAGTGTGAGCCGTCAATCACCTCAGCGGGTACTCAGTGCATATCTGTGTCAGCCTATTCACCATGCATCGGCTCGGCACAGCTGTCCACACACATAATTGATTGTGTACAGTTTATATACTCTTATGGTCTGACCAGTCACAATGTGAAAATCAATGGGGCACTGAGGAGCCCAGTGGGCTATATGTAGAGTGTGTTTATCCACACGCCAGCTCATCACAGCCACTGTTTGTGCAACACACCGTGGACCCACTTGTGATGAATTAAGCCTTTAATAAATGGTGTAATGTAAATTTAATGTAAAATGTGGTGCAATGTAAATTTAATATATTTTCTTGAGAAAATCACCATAACAGCTCCCAGCAACACATCCACCATTTATCTTTATTAGACACAAACAAAGCACACGATTCATTGTCTTTATGTATTATTCATCAATACTTTATTTACACGTTTATAAAGTACCACTAAGGAAAACAAATCTGGAATGCATGAAGTTTACATTTCATACTGCAATAAGAAAAAGCAGTTAAGTAAAATTTGTCAGTGTCAGTCTGAAACATAACTAAATACATTGTTCAGTGAATGTGGAATGTGTTTTGATGTATCATTGAGGTAGTTCCGCTCCATTTTGCTTATTGAGCTCCTTCATAACAGTCAAATACAAAAATAAAGGTGTTTTTCTATCTATCAAGTGTTTTCTCTACAAATGTAGCCTGTTATAAGGCACCTAAATTGATTTGTACAGAAGCATATCTCTCAGAATAATCCTTCTTGCTGCTCAGTGTCTCATGTTATAATTCATGTGGCTCTGACATTGATAAAGTGCTCAATTGTAAACTGTTAGAACAAGAAAAATATACTCTCTTTTCAACCTGTAAGTGTTGTCAAAACAGTTTTTAAATAGTACCGTTTCTCATAAGTAGTATAAGACATCAGCATAAACAGACATGACAGCAGTCTTGGGAAATGAAGACAAAGCTGTAGTCACAGCAAAGAACTGAATCTACTTTAGATTCTTTTCTACATTCACAGATAAGTCATTCAGAGAGAAATCACCAAAGCAAACATGTCCTTCATTTGTCTTTGCAGTTTCTTTGAATCCAGCAAAGGAAGATTAATGTGACAATATGTCATACAAGTGGTATCCAGTAAGTCACAGACTTATTTCAATACAGGTTTTCTTCAGCACATCCACCTGAAAGAAGAAATGAAAGAAACATTAGTGAAATCCCTCTGCAGCTATCAAAGACAACATCTCAGTGGGTGGAAGACTTACCTTGCTGAAGGCTGCTGTGGATGTAGTGGTTGAGTTGATGCAACCCATTGTTTTGATCCATGCTTATTCTGCCTGAAGTGAAGTGATCTACTGGCAGTGCGTCCTCTGTGATGTTCGGGGAGAGACCCAGGGGCGCCTGCTCGTTCCTGATGTGCTGCCCGAAGCTGATGGGAACGACTCCAGTGTCAGGTGAGCTGCGTTTTCTAGTGACCAAGTCAAGTTCATTTAAGATGCTGTCAAACATGCACTCGACAAGCTCACGTTTAAAACCAGGCACCGGGGAGAGAGAAGTGTGTTGTGGCCAGGTACAAGCAGAAACCTGGTTGACTGAAGGCTGGCCTGTGTTTCGAACTGGGCTCAGAGTGTGGAACATGTCAAAGTTATTCGCCAGGGAGGATATCTGCTGAGCTAGAATACTGATCTCTGCCCGCTCCCTCTCACTGTACTGAAATGTCTCTTGGGACGTGGGAGATTGGCTGGGGGTGAGAAGACTGGGCTGTATGGGCAATGCATGTTCAGGAACATGGTGCAAGTGGACAACACTGCCCCCTTGTGGCTGCTCCAGAAGGCTGAAGTCGTCTTGATGCAGGGTACAGTCTGCTGGGCTCTCACACATGTCGGACGCAGAAAGGCAATCTGGAACTAATCGAGCATCCGATGTACAAGCTGGGAAATCAAAGGAGGGAGATGAGGAGGAGAGCGTAGAGTGGGAGCTGAGCGGGCCCAAAGCTGCTTGGTCGAAGGTTTGTTCAGCGGCCGCAGGGAAAGACTCGGAGGGGGATTGGTGACAGGTAAGCGACGCCTGTGGGTAGGAGTAATAGGACGGAGAGCCCTCGGGAGAAGAAAGCAGCTGATCCGAGTATCCGTGCACATCCATCAGAAGGTCATGGCTGAGAGGGGAGCTGGAGGAAGAGGGTGTGTAGGGAGGGGTGAACATGGCAGGGCTCTCACACGGGGGAACAGGTGAACTATCTCCTCGAAACGCCACATACAACTGATCCTGCTCTGAGTCTCTCCTCTTTCTGGCACACGGCTCGTCGCTTTGGCTGCTAGACGTCCTCTGCCTTTTCAAACATTTACTGCTTTTGTAGCTCAGCGCCTGTTGTGCTGCAGAGTGGCAGGAATCCACTGGTCCACAAACATCACTGTTGATTTTCTGCTGCAGGAATCTGGCCTCTGTTTCACTACAAGAGCACAGACATCTATTACACTAGGTGTTTTTAAGTTGCACTGACATTTTCTTTACCCCTCAGTTCAGGTGTGAAAGAAAGAAACTGAGCTTTGCCGTACCTGAGGATGTAGTTAGTGCAGCTGATGCTCTCAGGGTCCTTGTTAGCTTGAATATAGATCCAAGACCATGACAGATCCTTGCACTGGAGTCGGAGCACTAACTGCACCTGGCAGCCCTCATCTGCCTGCACTGGGAAAGACAAATGCAATCACATAAATGTCTCACTGTAAATAACCACAATGAAACTACTAATGCGATTTATATACTGCTTGCTTCATTACAGAAAGCTTGTTGCCATAATAAATAGACCTTCTAAAGCCTCACTAAGAAACTATTAAAGCTTGTCGGCTATTTAATGTCCCATAAAATAGTGAAATATGAGTAGTTTTTGTTTACCTCTGACTTTAATGCTTGGTACATTAACTTCATTATTACAGTTTTTGTTTTTGTGAAGTGTATTAGACACTTACCCAAACTTTTATGACACTCTGCACTGAGAGAAAGATCTTCCGGATGTATGAGACTGTACCACGATCTGTTATCCATTATTATTTCTTTAGATGAATAGCCAAGATAATAAAGAACACTGTAAATAATGCAAAAATGTATATCAGTCAAAAGCATAGCAACTACTACTTAAAAAGTGTGGGTCATACAGAATCTGTTTAAATACCTTTCTGACACTTGAGCAAAGGTCATGTCCAGTCTGTGGACGCTGCTAAAAGTGTGGCAGAACTGTGAGTTGTTGTTCCTCAGGCGGTTCACTGTGGGGGTGCAGAGGGCTACAAACAGGGGCTTGTTGGCGGGATGAGTGGAGGAAGAGGACAAACTAGGCTGAGGGAAGAACTGGAAGCTCCCCTGGACCAGCATGGAGCAGCAGCTGCCATTTTGGAGCTTAAAGGCTTTGGAGGTTTGCATAGAACAAACAAAGCTCCTCTCTGAAGGAAAACAAATTTAATGTTTAGTTTAAATGAAGTATTTATATTTGGAGTAATATGTGGTGTTGTAAAAAGTGAGCATTTTTACCTGGAGATGAGTTGTTGTCAAATTCCAGGTTTGATTTGACAATATCAATGTCAGATCGCTCCACAATGTCATATAAAGAGTCTCCTTGAAGAACATCCACCTAAAAAAGTAAACAGTGCAATTAGCCTTAAAAAAGGGCCCAGTCTGATCTAATACTTCATGTAAGGTATTATCATAAAAAACTATCAAAGGACGCTAAACTAAGTTCTCTCATTTACATCACTGGGTTTTTTTTCTCAGCACTTTGCACACTCACTCTTTGCTCTTTGTAAAATCACACAAAAAATCAAATCCTTTCCCAAAAGTCTTTCTCTTAAGCTCTAAAGGCTAACCTTTCCCAAGAGTCTTAATCATGAGTTTGAATCCAAAGAAGACATTGTATTAAAAAGACACTCGCCATGGAAATCCCCAAATATTCAGCCACGTTTTCGGACATGTAGACCAGCCTCCCCTGGGTGGTGGTGACCAGGATGAAGCCATGCAGGGCTTGAAGAAAGGCCTCATACGGCAGCGAGCAGTGGGATCTTTCCTTTGACGGCAATCCTTAAGGGAGGTAGGAAAAGTTCATTGTTATCTTCACTTTGCATTTTTGGGTTGTCACACTTTCTTTTAAAAAGTATATCCCCTAAAGAACTCTAAACTTAGCAGTGATTTTTAGTTTGTCAGTCAATGTGGACTAGAAAAGTATAAAACTTTAAAGACTTACCTTGGAAAAGAACAGACTTTCTGATGTAGGTGCAGATGGCGGCCATGGAGTGCAGGTAGGAGAGACGCTCTTGGTCCTCAGGGGTAATGGGCAACAGGGCACGCATATTCCTGATCTCATGATTGATGTGGTCCCGCCGGGCTTTGGAGGCTCCTTTTGTGGATCTGTGAGAAACCATGTTCACCAAAGGTTCAGGGAATGTATAAAAAGCCAAAAAAGAATCTCACTGCTGCAAAAGTCTACTCAAAGTCATTCTAGAGCAATCTGTGCCAAACTAGCACTGATTTCTCTCTTCTGCCTAATTAAGCTGTACTGATGCCTGTTCCCTGGGATCTCATAAGCGAGTTTGAATTTCAAGAGTTCCTATGGTAACGCTGATCTGAGAGGCTGTCGTGTCTGTAGCAGCGACAAGGGCTCTCCACAGACTTGTGTTTGTGATCTGTATCAGTCTGGGCCCATCCACAGAGAGCCGGGGGTTTTATAGCGGCTGCTGGGGCTTCAGAGTGGGCGTCACAAACACAAGGACACACATTTGGGGAGGTGCTGCTCCCTTCATTGCCTTATACAGTGGGTGTCATCAGAGCAGGGCGCACCACGTCACATCACAATGAGAGAAAAGCGCCACATAAGGAGAACTCGATCAGTTTGAATAAAGCACTAGATATTTAGATGAAGATTTGCCTCTAAATAAAGACAAGCTAAAAACAATTTGCAATTGCTGTTTTTAAAGTATAATTAGAAAAGATGAGTCTCCTCTCGAGCAGTTTTAATAAACAACGAATGGAACTATTATCCGTTTTGAGATCACAGGACCAACTCAATGCTACAGTTTAGACAGCCTTAACATGGAATTAGGTGACAAGTACAATAAAACATTCAGGTGGCAAGTATTACAGAACATACACTGAAACAATTACTTTGATCTAAGTCGATATAAATCTGCAGTATCTACTGTATGTGTTGCCTGTTTCAGAGTAAAAACATAAAAACATATCAATGGAAACATTCACTCATATAACATAACATAACATAACATAGAAACCATATAAGATATTATTCTGTATGTATCCATATATATATGTAATGTATACATTATAGGTGAATATTGAAGCATTTTATTGCACATCACCATTATTCTGACCATTCAAGTCCAACATGGTAATGGAACAAAGGTTTTGAGCTTCAAATTCAAATGTTTTAAAACCTCTGCAACAGACACCAAAAGTAGATGTTGTTTTGTTTTTGCTTGAAAGTGTATTATGTGTGGCTAAGCCTGGCTCTGTTCATTATAAATTTAAATAGAAATCAAATGAAGTTTGCACTTCTTCAGTTCAGTTTAGTTCATTATTCTTTTTTTACTTTCAAGTTTTTTTGTTATTTCAGTAGTCTTGTTTTCCCTTGGGCATTAATAGCACAGCAAAAGTTGATTGAAGACTACTGAGAAAAAAGCTACATGTCGTGAAATTCAATAGACAACAGTGTACAAATATTTATTATTCAATTTATTGTAAACTTCTGCTTTCTACTGTGGGTTACAAACTGGAATAATCTCTAGCTAAAAACAAATTAGCTAAAGCTGTAAACATTGCTTTGCTGCTTTATGTGATGCATATGTGACAGCAACAGTGCTATTTGAGAAGATAATCCCAACACTGCAGGGGCCCTTTCAGTTCATCCACTAGAGGACGTAAAACTGATTAAAGAGGATTTTACTGACCTGAACCCTCTGCAGAAAGAAGAAGGCCGCTGGTCTTCGCTCAGATGATGAGACGTACACGGCGTCATGACGTGACACTTGCACGCGTTGCACCAAATAGTCATGTTGCTAATGGCACATAAGAAATATCACACTAAATTTCAAATAATAGTCTCAAAGCTGCCCTCAAATTCACAATATTACTACAATAAACTTTCTAGCAGTTTTCTCGCATTAAATAGTTTTAATAAATTGAACTTTGTTGATAAAAGGCGGTTAAATTAGCCTAATTAGCTCCTGAGTAGCTAACCGTGCTAGCCCGCTGGTTGCCGTGGTTACCTCTGTCTCTGCTCCGTCTGATGCCTGTCCCTCCTTTTAAAGCCCAGATCCACACCTCTCATCTCGGAGCCGAGGAGAGTTGGAGCTGGATAATAACACAATAGAGAGGAGGCAGGGACACGTCAAAATGGGATAATGTTACTTGTTATGACGCGGGTTATTCTTAAAGAAGTGAACTAAAAATAGCCGCTTCACCTCAGACACAGGTTAGACTACTGCTACTGCTGTCATAACGGTCATTAAACAGACAAATGCATAATGTGATCACAAAATATTATAAAGGGAAGGGAAAACTGAAGAATGGGGAACTCATTAAAGTTTCTATTACCTCTGCTAATGGTAATGTGGTTGTGACAATTCAGAGTTAATAGGGCATGCATTCAGCATTTCCTCATTTTGTTTCCTCATTTAAATTATATAACTACAAAGGTTTTGTTTTGAAGGCGTTATTATTGCTTGTGTGAAATGCTGAAACAGTCAAATGGAAATGTGTATTCTGTATGCTATAAACTGCAGTTAAACTATATAACAACCTTACACATGACATCACTAATGACAAAGGAATAATGCAACAACAACAACAACAACAACAACAACAAAAAGAAAGATCTGCTGAATATATTTTCAGTTTGCATTTGGTAATGATGTCCTAAAAGCTATGAAAATAATGTTTCCTGGGTGAATCTGTATATATGGAATTTCAGGTACTGAAACGTTAAAATAATCTTTTGTCTTCACAGAAGTTTTGATGAAGTTTCCTTGAACAAATATGACCTAGAAGGGACGGCAGCTCTTTTCTCTGGGGCTCATCTAACACAATCTGAACACATGCACGTTCGGGTTTAATCTATTTTTTCTTTCATATCAATAGGAATATATTCTTATTGTTTCAATTGAAGAAGCAACTTTGAAGAAGTGCTGCTGTATCTCCTTCAAAATGGTCTTACAGGAAATATCTGGAAATGGTGCAGTAAATGTCACATTGTCTTTAAAAATCTGCTTTTACTTTGTGTGTGTGTGTTGTGATTTTCAATATTTAAAATTACATTATATTATAAGTTTTACAGTAGGCCTCATAATATACACAAAACCAATTTACTCTCAATATAAGAAAACTCTTTATCACATATTTCAGTGCATTATTCAAAGGCAGTGAATGACATTATCTCAAAGGCTATTGCAGATAAGATTAGTTACCCATGTAAGTAACAATTTTGCAGTTTAAAGTACTGTAGAACTGCATGGGTTTGGGCAAAAAAGCCTAACTCATTCAACACACTGAACTTTAAAATAAGTGTACTCAGGACTATATCAGATCTTAATCAGGACTAAACGGGTCTAAACTAGGTCTAAATGTAGTAAACCAAATCCAAACCAGAAATAAACAAGGACTTAGCAAAACATTTTCATATTAATTGGAAATTTTATACTTTGACACTTAATATTTAATCTGTGATCCATTCAGTTTTTATAAAAAATAATACAATATCTTAAATATGGCACGTGATTACCAACTCTTGAGATAAAAGTAACTGAATGAAAACCCTGTGACGCGCTGACATTTATTCACTGCACAGCCACAGTCTAAAAAGAGGCGTCATTAACATCTTGTTTCGCAGCTTGATGCATCATTGTTTAATTTGTGAACAGACTTGTGATGCAGTAAGCTTCGGCAGTTTGTCTTCAGAGGCTTTAACTGTGCATGCATTAGTCACTCAATTAAACCCCTGCTGGAGGAGAATTAGGATACAGGTCTGTAAATGTGATGCACTGAGGCTCACATACTCAGTCACTCACGCTAAATTAGGACGCTCGGCAGATGAAAAGATTATGTGCATCACAAAACATGACTAATGCCAAAACAGACACATTGTAGTTACTTTGGTTTGTAGTGTGGTAGTTTTTGAGACCGATCCCAGCAAACCAATCATAAAGTGTGTCATTGGACTTGTGTCGCTCATGTATGTTGTATGTGCTCTACACAATGAGCCTCCATGGTGCTCTAGACTTGTGTTGATTTGGAAACTATTCGGAATTAGCTCTTCCCATGTAGCATGTACTTTTCTTTGTCTTAACTTGGTCTCAAAAGGTTTGTTGTAGACTGTATGGTAGAATATAATGTGGGATAACCTGACTCAACTACTCACAATCGGTCTTATCTTGGACTTAAACCCTTTACTCTGTGTTGTCCCAATCTCAAACATATCAGGCTCAGGATTTAATATCAGTATCACTCTCCATCCTTCACCAAACACTTACCACTTAGTTTGGACTTGGACTGGTTTTATAGTGTTTGGATTTCATCTCTGTTCTCTGGCATGTTTTTCAATGTATCATACACTGGTCTTGATTCAGTGTAGCATGATTTTAGTCTTGACTCAGTCTGAATCCCTAAGGCTTACTCTTATCTTGTTACACTCTTGTCTCAATTTTATCCTAGTCTAATTTGTGTGGTCTTGACTACAACACATTCAGACTACACTAAAAGTTAGACTCCTGAAAACTGAAGGTGGGATAGTTTATAGAAAGCCCCTTAAAGGTAAAAGAAACCTCCCTATTATCTTTCATGGACTCATGAATTTGTTTTGGGATGGGGATCCAAGCACCAATTTACCTTTTTTTTGTTTTGGTCTGCCTTAATTTGAGAAGTGATTTAATCCTCTAGCGCCTTGTGCTCCTCAAATACCTCTTCTCCAAAATCCCTAATTTAGCGGCTGCAACAATGTTGGGGGCCGAGAACTAGAACTTGAGTGAGGGGAATTGGACAGGGATAGGGGCGACAAGACAAAACAAATCACTCTGAACAAATCCTCAGACAGATTCTCAAGGGCCGCTGGGATTGTCTGAGGTCTCCAAGAGAAATTAGAGAGTCATTTGGCCGACTGTCTCTTCGCATTAGCGCCTGTGTTTTTGACCGTGGTGGGCTCCGGGGCCAGACAGAGCAGCCCAATGCAGCCTCTGTTTCCTGTGCGCCGGTTGAGGGGGACCAGGCGGGACAGGGTGTCTCTGCTGCCTCACTTTAAGCTGACCCTCCGTCTGTGGCCTGCACTTAACAGTGCAGATAACGCTGACTTTATAGCACACGGCTGGTGACAGACAGGAGCAAACTGCCGGGCCGCTACTGCTGCTGCACAGGGCTCGGAGATTGGAGTTTGGGGAGACACTTTTTAACGCTGAGACCCCCCTGAAATGAGCTGCACACATCTCATTAGAACTGGGGGTGCCCAATGAAAGAGCTGGAGAGGGCTGTCAGACAGGACGACTGGGATAGACAGCTCTGGCATTGAACAGGAAATGGAGCTGCAGGGTTCAAAGACTTAGTTGTAAGTGCAGGACGTATCTGGCGAAGTAAAAGGGGAAATCACACTGTATTTCAAATGTTTAATGATGAGCAATGAACATGTTTGTTTTTGGTGTAGTCAACAGTGCATTAATTCTTGAAACAAACTTGGCACAGATAAAACATGAATGAAATGAAACTGTCTTTCTTGTATCCATGAAATCCAGAATACCTTGTAGTTCCCTTATTACAAAATATCTGACTATCCTTTTAAACAACTGTCTTCAATAGAAACTAGAGGCAGCAGCCAATATTCTCCATATTTTTATTTGATCCTTATTTAACCAAGATAGTTGAGCTGAGACTGCAATTTTTGCCTTTCTGCTCACTACACCTTCTGCCTCAAAGACCACCGAGGGGTCTCCAGCCTCAGGTCGCTCTTGCATCAGCCATTTGTGATGTTCAGATCCCAACTCACCTTTTCAGACAAGCTTACTCTCTTTAACCCACACTCAGTGCATTTTATGTAGTTTTTACTGTGTTTTACCTTTTCCTTAACACTACTGTAGAATGTGCTTGAGTGCTCAGACAGGCCTATAGGCGGCGCAGGTCCTACAGTATAGGAGACCTACTGTACATGTTTTTGGGCAGTAAGAGATACCAGAGAACACAGAGGAAACAGACACAGGCAACACACAACTCCTCAGAGTGAGGCCATGTCTTGACTCAAACTTTTATGCTTTGAGGCAACAGTGCAACCACTAAAATCAAAACATCACTATAATAACTAATAGTTAAAAAGAGACACAAATGTTGACAACTCAAATTGTCTCAGCTTTATTATTGATACAGTTATAAAGCATATTGCACAGGAAGTCCTGACCAACCTCAACAGAAGGAAACCCCCTCCAAAATAGAAAAAAATATGTTAAAGTAAAATAAAAAACAAAAGTAATAGTCATTAAATCAATACACTCGACCCCTTTGTTCATTCTTTTTCCTAAGGATATCATTTTTTTCACCCTAAAACCCACGAAGGTAAAAGATTATCTCTATGCTTTGCCACAATGTCTATAATCTGACTGTATCCTGCAATCTAATTATTTTAGTTTCAGCCAAAATGTTTCTTTTTAGGCATGTTTTGTTAAAAGAAAGTCTAATATTAGATAAGGCCATATTGATATGAGGCTCCATATACAGTTAACATATTTAAACTGTCATAGCAATAGTCAAGCCAAATGGCATTTCTCTATGAATATTTCAACAACATTGCCAACTCTGAGTAAAGTCACTGAGATTTTTAAGTGAGTTTATATTTACTTAATACCGTCATCCGAAATATTCACACGTAACATGTAAAGGACAAGGTGTCCATTAACCAGAGCTGACCCCACACCACGCAATAAAAATGATAAACATCTGTAACGGCTGATGTTTGTTAGATTTGATCGTTTTTGTTTTTCCCTGTGTTCAACCTCACTGCTGTAGTCTGTAACTATTTAAGTGTGTGAGATATGTTTATGTGTCGCTGAGTCCCATTGGCACCACCTGTCTGTAAAGAAAGACAGATCCACACTGGGTTTGGGCTAAAAAAAACTCAAAAACTGGTGAGTGGACAAAAGCAGCATCAACACGTGTCCTCTGTGTAAGGCTTAAGTGCAGAAATCTGATGACGTGGACCTGCTTAAGGATTGTTTTACACTAATTAAATAACACACATTTGTAAACGTTTTAACACCCCTTCAGAAAATGTTTGTGTCTTCGAGTACTGTCTTTATGGTAGTAAATATAGAAGCCTAGGCCTGTAACTCTTTACACAGCAGACAGTTTTATTACTGAGTACTATGAATTCAGTGTCATTTATGTTGCCTTTATCCATTCTGGTGAACTGGCATCTGTAACATTTTAAACTCTCTGTAATGTTTTCTCCATTGACAACCTCTGCTTTTTTAAGATAAGAGTCCAAGCTGGCAGAGTAAAAACAAAAAGGCTTGTCTTTGAAACATTATAATTTAATACTATTTATTCTTAGAGGAATCTCACTGATCTAGATCAGTAGGATTCACTCCTGATGCTTGGGATTTCGGCTGAGTTTAACTCAACTGACTCAGAGGAGATATGAAGTATTGAACTATTAAAAAACACTATGAAATATCGCACACTTGGCTCCAAAGACCAGGAGAGAAAAGCACTGAGGCAGCTCACAATTATCTGAAGGTTGGACATTGTTCAGGCTTGAATATATTTGAAGTTAGTACGATTACCATAGCAACAACTCGACTGCCTGTAAAGTTAAACTGAGTGATATTAACACATCTAAGTGTTTTATATTCATTTTAGAAGAGAAAAGACAGGACTTTCATCCCAGTGCATTTACAGATTTGTCCTAAGATTAAATGTAATTGTATTTAAACTGTGGTGAACTGGAAAAAGCCCTTATATTTCTGTAACATCTGTTTAGTTCATCCTTAACAAAAGCTTTCCTAATCTTACACTGCATTGTGAAGAAGCAGGTCACATGATCGCTGTAGGATTGTCTAAATGATGCATATTAGTGAAGACCTTTCTCACAAACAACACAGAAGCCTGTGGACGAGCTTTGTGTGTAGACAGGACGTACCTACACAATGTATGTGCATCTTGAGGCCGTTCCACATTTGGCACTGAAAAATCGTTAAGTGAAGGACGTGGTGTGGCATGGGAGTCACAGTCTTCGAGTCACACAATGACACTGACTGGAAGAAAACAACTGCCAAACACAAACACTAAACTCCTAGTGGAAAGGCTTTTTATCAAGGGTGAAATAATGTTTTAGAAAATTTTATATCAGCGCAGCTCACTGGAACATGCTAAAGGGAGGTAGATGGATTTGATTAGTTTCATGGCACTGCCTTTTAAAGTACCTCTGAGGCACTTCAGAGCAGCTTGCCAAGTTAAATTAAATCTGGGTGAGAAGCTAAGCAGCGTCTTTCACAAGCTAACACCCCTGGTACCATTCTGTCTCACTGCATTCAACATAAGTTTACCTTTTTTGCTCGATAACAATAACTTAATTAGTCAAAAATAACAATGTAGCTAGCTTTGTGTGGTTTTATGACCAAGTTATGCCTGCAAGATATACAGTACATGGCCTTCTCCGTGTTTTGAACTGAAGTTCACATTAGTCTGTAAGTGAAGATGTGTCGAGTATGATGCCCTCAACATTGAGGTTAGCTCTCGAAAGACCTTTGGCTGGAGTTCGTGTCTCTTCCTGTGCTTAAGATTAGAGTCTATGATTATCATAGGCTGATTGGATTGTTAACGATGCTAGACACAAGAGAAAAGGTGGTGATTAGCTTCTCACTTGATCAAAGGATTCAAATATCCTTAATCGTGAGAAACGTCCAAAGGAGTCATATGCATTTTTTTTTGGTCAGTTGTGAGAGTTTGAAAAGAGTGTGATATAAATCCAGCAGGATCCAAACTCTTCAGAAACAGTCCCTCAGAGCTCAGTTGATTAGAAAAAAGAAAGGTTCAGAAACAGAGAAGACTTCATCCTGCTTCACATTCAGCCGTGGGACGAGAAGATGGGCCTGCTGATGTTGCTGTTGGTCGTCATGGCGGCCAGTTCCCACCTGCACCGAGACACAACACAAGGAATCAGACATGACATGGTTCTTAGCAATTACACATTATTTTTTGACCAATGCAACATTTTGGTGAAAGGTGAAAGAATGGTAACATGAATTTATCTGAGACAGTCATTAGGAGCCATCATTCAAGAGCAACTACCTGGAACATCTTTATATGGCACATGTTGATAGAGTGAAGTATATATATATATATATATATATATTGTGCTGCCCAGTAAGCATTTAGTAATACACAGTAATGGTTAAATATTTATTGCATCCCTTTACAATAACTAGGGATGTCCTGGTACTACTTTTTCCAGAAAGACTGAGTACTTACAGTTGAGTTTTTGATGGTCTTGACTTTGATAACGTATTATTTCCAGGTTACTTTTACTTTTACTCATTTGGCAGTATCTGAGGATCTCAAACAAGTCCTGGAGGCTCCAATACTCACGAGTACAGAGGACTAGAGTATCTGGACATCAGTTACAAGTAATGACAATCTTTCAAGTGCTTTGTCTCATTTGAAAACAGGGCACACATTTCGGCTTTAGCGACACTCAATCAAGCGTCTGTGTGACATTTGCTCTCACCCCGTGCCCTGTGTCTTAAGTGAGGAGCTGCGGAGTGGACCAGAATGAGGGAAGGCCTAAGTAACTCGAGAACCAGGAGCAGGGGCTGACAACAGGGTCTAGTGCTGACCCGTTGACAGGTCAAAGGTGGAGCGGCAGATTGTTATCACTGGCTCTGGTTTCACACTCACTCCCTCTCGATGGCTTTGTTGGTTTTGTTGTTGTTGTGAGCGTGTGTGTGTGTTCAAGAGCAGAGATTGGCACTGAGGCTGTAGATGCCAGCAGCAGTAAAGGGAGTTAACCAGACTCCTGTGACCCCGGCTGAAAACCCTTTTAGAGTCGGACAGACAAGTGAAAACATCCAAAGTGTGGAGCGTGCAAGGTGGCAGTGATGGTGCAAGAGAAATGAGAAGCTAAGAGGAGTAATTAGGATCATGTTGCAGGGCGCTGGGCAAGAAAGCAGAGTAATTAACCCTTACATGTCACCGTACGTGTCCGCTGACCACATGCAGCTCACGTCTATTATTAGGGGTAATTAAAAAAGCTTTGGGGATTAAAAAAAAAAAAAAGCTATTTTATTGTACTCTGCTCTTTGAAGATGTGAGAAAATCACAGACTTTGAGCAGATCTGAGCTGCTTTTTTGAATATTTGAACCAGACAGGACCCAAGCGAGTAAACATACTTTGATCTATAGACATTTTACTGATTCATTACATTGTGTTGTTACTGTTGAATTTCTGTCTATGTCATATTCATCCTGCTGCATAATGTTAATAATGTTTTTGAATAATAAATGCTGAACTGGTTTGTAGCCATCACAGTGCGGGCTAAAAACCAGCATATTTATTTTTTATGCATTAAACGTGGCTCATGACAACAAAGAGTTAGTTTTTTTTGTCTTTTCTTTTCATTAAAAAACACTGGAATAAACACTTCTTTGATATCTACCAGAACATACTACCTTAAAAATAAGTCATATTATTAGATTATTAGAGAATAGTCCCACTTTCAAACATCTACCTAGTGTTCCAGATACTCCACTCTGTAACTCCAAGTACAGGGCTACGTTTCCCACTTCATATTTCTCAAAATATCAACCCCGATGTCAGCAGATATTTTCACATATTTCAACATATACTTCAACATATATTGAGATCTGACAGTCTCATGAGACTCTGCAGCAGTGCACTTGCAGACAGGCTCTGGAAATGTTATGTAGTGTTGCTTTAAGAGTAAATTTGCTTCAGCTTATACGCAAATGATAAATGATGTAATTACCATTGTAGGTACAGTCAGACAAAAGCTAAGTAAAAGTTACCCATGGATAAATACAGCCTAATGACTCATAAATGGCTCGTTAATGACCATCATCTTTTTGTGAGTTGTGTGCATAATGACAAGTGTAAAACCAGCAGTGTGTCAGCTCTTTGACCAAACAGCGCTAATGTCCAGGAGGCGAGTGTGGCTCTGACCTGATATCATGTGGGAGTCCCGACTGCTCCAGACTGTACTGAATAACAGCTATTTTGCATAACGTCTTCAAATTAGGGCCTGAAAGAGAAGAAAGGATAATGACTCATAAAGCGATCACAGAAACTAATCATACTTTGGCTAAGAATACGCATTCGAGCAGTGGGAATTCAACACTGATTCAGGCAGCATCAGAGAGGCTGTAGATAAAAGGGTAACGACTGGGCTTTATGTTAAAACCACACACAGTGTGAATACAGGCAGACTAGGCAGATATATTTTGGATGGGCCCATACTTTAAAAACTTAGGACGCCACTAGGAATCAAGAAAGACAAAGATAAAAAAATACTAGCATAATTTTGCAATAACAAAGAAGAGGATATGCCATCGCTCTAACCTAGGACTAATTTCAGTGCCTTCCTATTAGTGTCATCATTACGGTTGTGGCACCATATGTTCGATGATGAACAGTTTGCGAGTGGCTCATGGAGGCGTTCACCACCGGAGCTGTCACTGCGTCCTGCCAATCCCATGCAGTCAGAGTGTCCTGGTGCAAGCCCACCTACACGAACCCTAACTGTGACCTGACAGCATTACAGACTGCCTCAGTGCTCGCCGGATACAGCTATATTTGGTTGTCCCTGTTGCGGAAGTCACCCATGTGATGTGATGAGGCAGGGCCAAAGCCAGTTTGCCTGAGGTGTATGAAAGGCAATAGGGACAGTTTAAATCTGTGATCACAGTTTGGCTGATGGATTTACGGTTATTCAGAAATGTATAAATGCAATAGTGTTGATAAATGGCAAATGTATATCCCTCATAAACTGCTCAGTGTCAAACCTTATCTCGTTCTATTCCTTTTTAACTAGTATTTTTATTCATTAAAGTATGATTTTAAGCCTCAAGTGAATTTAATGTTCATTAATCTATTTCAAAATATATCAATTATTTGCATTTGCAAGTTTATTGACTCTCAACAAAACTTAAAATGAACAGTAAATCCACATTACTTACTGAAGTCTAAGATGTACAGGTCTGAGTGATCCATGAGGTTAAATTCATCTCCCATTCCTTGCTCTGGACAGGGGCTGTAAAAGTAACAAAAAAGGTGGTTTTAGGGTCAACAAAATGTGACAGATTCGAAGATTACAAAACGATAAAGACATCGTTTATAGACTTCCTTGTCTCTTTCGAGCATTGACGACTTGCCAAAGCTACTTCACCTTTCGGTTTATTAGACAAGTGCATTGTTTCTTGTATTGATTTTACTTTTTACAATTCTCCACAGTTACTTAACAGCCAACTGAAGATGTATCTTATCTCTCCTTGAACCGTCTATCTTTTATCACTGAGGAACATAATCAGAGCGAAAGCCCTGAAGCAAGCTGTCACAGCTCCACAAAAACAGTGGTGCTCGCTGCCGTGGCTTGTGCTGCTCCTTATCACGAGGAGCCATGATTTAAGCCTCAGGAAACAGAGCGCTGCAGCGAGACGTCCAGGTGGCTCGGGCAGATAGTCTTCCTCATGATATCACTGCACATCTGCTTCCTGCCACAGTCACACACACCTGGAGCACACCTGGAACACCATCATCATGGATACACCTAGTTGCTCTAAATTATAATAATATACACTCCATAAGCTTTTGATTAGGAAGTGATACATGTTCCTATAATAAAAGTTAAGAAGCTCTATGTCTCTCATAACCAGTCAAGGTAAATTCAACAAGAAGGCTTTCTGTTCATTTTTGAGGTTTCAAACAATGATAAGGCTATATGTCTATACTATATGTCTTTTCAAAGGGTATCTTACTGTTTTGTCCCTTTTAAAGGTGGACGGTGAAATGCTCCATACCACACCATATTGTTAGGGCTAATGATTAGAGTTGTATGACCTTCTCTACTATTGGATATTCTGCTGAGGTGTTTCTCTAACTATCAGTCTCTATTCCCGCTCTCAGCTGTCTTCTTCAGTGCGTCTCCCTTTCGCTGCGTGTTCAGGATGTTGTAAGGGTTTTACGTTGCTAATCTTCCCTAAATAAACAGCATGATGGCTTATAGCAGTCAGGAGAGGTGCAGAGCACGAGCACAGTGGTCCCAGGGGGGGATTGCAGCTGGGGAAGTCATTACACCCCCTGCCCCCCAGGAGGTGACCCACTCGGGCTTATAGCACGAGCCTTTATCAGTTGAACCTCATCATCATTAGACTGTCCACTGTCTTTGTACCTGGACTGCTTCACTGGCTGCAGGACAACAGAGGTCATTAAAACATTACGGTCCTCAGAACTGGCTCATTTCAAAATCAAAAGAATGCCAACTCATATTTAATTTACAATACATGTTTAATTAAGGTTTGCAGCAACACATCTTCAACCATAAAGAGTTCCACTGCAACAAATGTCATTTATGAGAGCACTCTGCTGAAGCTATAAGTTAATTGTTCAGAAATATACAAGTCAACTGTAATAATTTATCCAGTCACATAATTATTGGCATCAAGCTAAACAAAACTGCTACAGAGCCACTGGGCTTCAAAAATGAAATACTCCTTGGGAATTATTGTCCTATTATTTTACTTCAGACGTGTTTAAAGTCTAGCACCAGATCAGATCATGAACAGCCTTCAGCCTGGGTTTTTAAAATGTAATTTGGACCCTTAACTCTTTAAAACAAGATTATTGCCTTTAATGCTATATATGCATGAAATGATAGTGCACAAAAGTAGGTTGAAGTAGGCAGTGCAAAAATACCGACTCGTCATCCAAAAAGCACCCACCATTGTAAAAATATAATTTAATTAATTGCAACATTTGACATGTATTAAAAAAGGTTAAAAGGTATTTTTCAGCTTATTTTAGGTTTTGGAGCATTTTACAAATTGTTTTATGTCCAGTTTGTGACTTTCCTTCCGTTATTCTGAAGAATAATGATTGCATCCTTTTCTGTATATCAGGTATCTTTTGGTATGTTTAAAAGAGCTAAGAATAAATTTGTCAGGATGTGCGCATTATGTATATGTTTTACTGTTTAAAATGTCAACACATCAAGCTTTGCCCTCTGACTTTTATACTTGATCAGATCAGGCCCTTTTCAATACAACTGTTATAAGGTGAGCAGCAACACTACATGAAGAAACTGCTGTCTCATTTCAGTGCTGTACAAGTTCACAGGGAGAGTGGGTAAAGCTCTGAGAGGCTGAACAGTGGAAGAGCAGAGATAAGAGCATGCTTTAACAAGAGAAATGAGGATTGCTTCCCCTGGGATAAGGCTTTCTCACATACTCATAGATGATGTTAGCCTAGGTGTGAAATTTGGCAGAACATTAGGCTCTAGTAATGCTTTATTGGTCACCGCAAAAAGGAAGAGCTTGAAGAGGCTCAGAGAAATTGGGGAAGGAATGAGAGGGGGTAAGAGGCGTCTCCAGCACTGACACTGTTTGGAAGCGGGAAAGAGCAGTTTTATGTGGTGTCCTGGTGTTTGACGGGTCACTTTGTTACTCGATCAGCAAAGTATCACAATGTGTGAAAGTGCTCCTCCCCCTACGAGCAGAAAGGTCTGAACGAGGGATGCTGCTCCCCCTCTAAAAAAACACTAGCCGCTTTTTCAAACAACACTCAATAAGGAAGAATAATCACCTAATTGCTAGTCCTTTCTCCAAATGCACTGCCCACTCATTATCTTTCAAAGTTTGGTCTCGGAAACTTTTGAAGACAGCTAAGTCCTAATGAAGGGCACAGAACAGCCGTGAAGCACTCCAAATTGTCTCAAGAATATAATTGCCCTCATATTCTGCAGAGGACCTTCAAAAGTGACTCCAATGGCCAAAAAAAAAAAAAGAAAGTCGGGGAAAAGATTAAAGCAATCAAATCTCACCAGTGACACTTCTGCTTTGTAAATAAACAGCTGTAAACAGGTTGTAGGTATGTTTTCAGTGCTTGCATTAGCTGTTATTTCCTCAGTCTTAAAGAGATATAATCTGCATCCTTTTTCCTTTCTCAGCTTCCTATTGAACTCAGGTCTTTCTGAAGCATGTACCTCACAGGAACTCATCATGTGCTACAACTTCCTGCCAAACGCCTTATCAGGATGTCCAGACGTGCATCAAAAATAATTCAGTGGCCCTGCTGTGTTAAGGGAAAACACATACAACTGCGTAAAACTATGAAGCTGGGAAGATTTTAGCTGGATGTAAGGCTGGAAAACTTCTGTGAGCCCATTGCCACATTTAGTACGGTAATATATGCTTTGTTGGTAACAAACCTATTGCTTTATACACAGCACACTTACTTTAACAGGTAAGGCAAGCTAGAGTAAGAACCTAAACTGGCCATATGATGAGACTATCCCAGTATACAAGAATAAGAGAGTATCTAATCACTGCTGCTTCATTCATGGCTACAACATGTGAATCCAGCTATGCAGTAGAGCTCTTATGTCACAAACCTAAGCAACTTACAACAAGTTAGGTCCAAAAACAGGTCTTGAATTGTTGTATAAGTCCTCTAATACCAATTAAAATTGTTGTTTTGCCTAGGCAGTAGGCAAAGTATGTTGTAAAATCTCATTAACCAAATGGCAACTCAACAAGTGAAATAAACAATCTAGAAAAGGCACTGGAAATGCGTTATTTGTATGTGACAAGTGCACAGAGATTTTTTTATTTATTTATTTATTTCATTGTTAACACCCAACAATATTTGATCTGTGCATCAGGGCTCCCACTCTATCAGAGAGAGGCAAGGTTTTTTTTAACAATAGACAACAATTTTACAATCTCACTGACAGTGATAAAATTTAAACAGCCTCAGAGGGTCAATTCATAAACTTAAAACACTACTCTTTAAAATTCAATTTTTTTACTGTTTTCTGTAGTTTTCTGGACAGCAAGGCCATACTAATTGTCCACCTTTGTTGCATGTAACTACCTGATACAAATTCAACAGATTTGTTATCACTGATGGATTCCCGCCCAATAGTTTAGCCTTAATCTCTGCCGTCTCACCTACTCCTACCCAGCTATCTGTGCCTCCTCCTGGGCAGAGGCTGGAGGGTGGATTAAGACCTGCAGCGGCCCAGACCTAAGCCCCACGCAGAGGAACTTCATCTGGCTCCCAGAGAAATACCTGTCTTCAGATTAGGCCCAGGAGATGCCAGTCACTTAATAAAGCACATTTCTCAGATTGCAGCATCGCTGAAGAAACTGCAGTAAAGCCTTGAGATAGTGCATGAAAGTACTGCTCCTTTGAATCAAATCCAAAGCCACTTTTTATCAGGACTAGAGGCAATATTAATAAACTGGCTGCCTATAAAAATGACAACTTATGGACCTTGGGAACAGCTGTTTGATGTACTCTGCAGCAGAAGATCTAAAGGATCTGTGATATACTTCATTACTTGTGGTTTTAGTCATTTCCTTTCAGATACTCTCTTCAGCTGCAGCATGTAATGTCAAGGTCAGGTACATAAAGGGAGACACTTGTTTTTTGGGTTATTTTACCCTGCCTATAAACATAAAACCGTTACCTTATTTAATTTTACTTATTTTAAAAGTATACTATGCAGCATTTCCAAGCAAATCATGGTAAACAAACTGTGCCCCATTAAATCTTTTAGTTTTCATCAAAGTCCAACCAAACTTTACCCTGGCTTTTAAATTACCTTTAGTCACCTGTCCATAGTTCAGCTGTATTTTCCTTCACTTCTACACTAGAGAAGAATAAGAAATTAAGGTATGCAATATATAGATATATATTGAATATTGCAATAACCATATGACCAGGGATATTGAAATGTCTCCTTTGTCATTTAAAGCTTCAATTAAAATTTAACATATAAAAAAATTCTTTCTCTAGTCAGTCACTTTTATATTTTGTCACATCACAATTAGTTTAAGGCTCTGATGGGACATGCAAATGGTGAATGTCTGTCACAAGAAAGACAATTATGTTATGGGAATCAAGAAGTTCAGGGATATCACAATAACTTTACCATTGTGATACATTGTGCGTCCTTATGCTACAAAATTAAGAACATCTCTTGCATGTAAACAAAGTAAAACAGTGAGATATAGACAGCAGCTGTGTGTTTACAGATACATTTCAGCTCCACACTGCTCTACAGGGCCATAAATTGTTTGACAGAAATAAATCTCTGGTACTACTACTATTTGGACATGACAATACACATGCGTCCGAGCTTCACAAAGCATCTCTTATGAGGCCTGTTTATTTGAGCTGCTGTGCAACACTCACCCCTATGACACCTTCATATACACAGCCTGTTGGTGGGTTAAAGAGGGTTAAGATGCAGATGAAATACTATCATGAGCTTGTCTTTGAAGAGTAAATCACAGAGTTGTGGCGCTGCCCCGAGGTCTTGTCCCGCCACGTGCGGGATGCCCTGTATCCTGTAGGGGTCACCTCCACTGTTTGACAGGTTTTATCTGAGCCATACTAAACACACACACATACAAGCAGACGATTAATAAAGGAAACTTCTGCAGCCTGGCCTTTGACACAGAAGGACACAAGACAACATGTGTGTGGCACCAAAATTTATCAGGTGTTGATAAACATGCTTCCAATGGAGCCAGGTTCGACTGTGGCAGATTTGAACAGATTACGGCACACAGTCCAGCAAACTGTTCAACCTTTACACCAAAACAATGGACTTCACAAACTTATTAGATAAAGTCTCACTTTATAAAAAAAACTCTTTGCGTTAGTCTCTTGTTGTGTTTAGTCTAACATTTGCACTGTCAGGTTCACCACTGATAACAAGGCACACTTAAACCAGCTGGACTATCATAACAGCAGCCCTTTTAGCCATTGATAAGCTGCAAAATGGCTGATATCAAGGCACCAGCTTCTGACCCTGCTGATTCACTAAACAAAGTCAGTGGACCCTGCATTGGGTCTATGGCTCAGCGACTCAGAGTCTTGAAATGACCTGTAAAATTCCTCACAGATTATACAGCGTGGTGAGATTTGAGTGGATTAAACAAGACGTTGTGACTGGGATGTTTTGGCTACCAGTGGGATTACCCAGTATGTGGTCCCACTCTGCCTATAACTCTGCCTGTCTTACCTGAACACACAAATATCAGTTTTACCATTACCCGTTTGTGATGAACAAATAGAAGAATGTAGAGGCAATAATCTCAAATGACTTAACATGTAACAATTGAAATAAAGTGCTTCCCGTTAATTAACAAAACTGAAGCATCATATAATCTAATGTGCAACCCTTAAGTCTCAAAATGAACTCAAATGAGATTATTTTACACCAATAAATCATGTATCTTGCATTTCTCATAAAACTAAGTGCACCACCATAGATTCAATGTAAATCTAAGGGAAACTATCCACTTCTAATGTTAGAAATGGCGTCAGCATGAAATCCATCTTGATTTAATGCACCAAGCCACTCTCCATATTGCCCAATGGAACACATGAGTTATATCTGGCAGAGCTAAGTGAGCATGAGCGTGTACGTGCACCACTCTGACGTCAGCTCGACAAAAGGAGCATGAGTCATAAAGTCATACCACCAAATCCGAACAACACACACAAATATGGCACAGAGCACCGGAAAACAAAGAAATGATGAAATGGGACGAGCTGGCCTTAGCACAGACTGTGGGTAATCTCAGCAGTGACAGCCGCACTGAAAATCTGTCCAGATTCATTTGGCCAACATGATATTAGTGGGTAAAACCTTGTAATTCAAATACTTCAATGTAGTAATGTGGAAATTAAAGTGATGAAGGGCCATATCAAAGGAAAAAATAAAAGAAATGACTGGCCTTTAGTTTAATTGGTGTGTCATTACTGCACACACATAATGTTTACTCTTCTTCTAAGTTTTGATTACATTTTACAACATAGGTCTACATGTTAATATCCAAAATTAACATTTAGACCAGATTTATAGTTTTATAAAAGAATGCATTCTGCCAATGCAGTAGGTCTTATAAGAGCTTCATCATAAAACCTTCCAATAAACAAATGTAAAATTGGACTTATACTAATAAATTACATAAATAAACTGAAAAAAATATATATTAGGAGATATTAAGGAAATACTAAAAAAATCGAACCATGTCCAAGTAGATCAAGCACCAGGTTTCCCTTCACAGAGTCTACACCGTCTGCTCACAGCAAGCCAATCTGTCATGTCCTTGTTCACTTCCTGCCCCTCGTAGGATGCCCTGTTCCCAACCTGAGATTGTTTCCCGATTTAGCACAACCATAGCATGTCATAAGCAATTATACTCAGATCGTGACTCATGCCAATGATGACAACATGGGATTCATAATCTATGAAAAGATCTAGTGCCAGTCAAGTTCAGCAATGTCCCATTCCTCAACAGGCCAGATAAAATTAGCTGAGTACAGTGGTCATCACTTGTGTTGTAGGTGAAGGCCAGTGCAGGTGGAGTTAGTCATGCATGGCCCGTCCTTCGTGGGGCAGTGACCAGGGCTCAGTAAATGAGTGTAGCAGAGGGCTGTGGGTATATCAAATTGCCCCGTGTGAGAAAGAATGCTCCCTTAGGTCATAAATCAGGGACGGGGCAGAATTTCGCGCCTTTCTGCTGCTCAGCAAGCCTCTTTACACTGGTGTAAGTGGAGCTCAGTAGTGGTATATCTAACACTATAGGGGTTTTCAATGGCAGTTTCCATATTATTTGGAGGACAGCATGTGGTCTGTGTATAGGGCATGTTTTTGTTTGCAATAATAATGAGAGCAAATACAGTAACAGTTCATTTTAAAGAGGCTTTGAACAAGATCTATGGGTTATATCCTAATTATTCCCTTTGGAGCATTAATGAGGCTTTGCAGCAGTCATGATTTATTTTAAAATTTATTTACCTTCTGAAATAATGGTGGGCTGCTGCTAATGATAATTATGTTTAAACCAATACGTTACAAGGGGTCAGTCTGAGGCAACTAAATCCCTGCTTTATTTTTCAAACTGAAGAAATGCTGGTGAGAATAAAGACTTTTTACACATTTAAGGGAAAACATGATGATGGATTATGGATTATTATGAGCTTTTCCTAAACTGCCATATTGTATTGCCATAGTGGTTTTCTCAATGTGGTGTGCTTTTGTGTTCCCTTTTTTCTATACACAGCACTGTTTGTAAATATTTCACCAGAAATGTGAATAAAACTAGAGCTCACAGCATATAACACTGTCCTAAAGTCACAAAAACTGTCTCCTTCCACATACCACTAAAATCTGTGTACGGATGATAAACACTATGTGCTGTACCTGTACTAGATATTTGCAAGAACTAAAATTAAGTACTCACACTCATTTGGAAGGAAAAAAAGTGGTATCAGGACATCCCTAAATAAAAAGACTGAGCAAAATATCTTTTCTTATCCTGTTTGTTTAGTAAAGTCTGCTGTAAGACGTGCTAGAATAGAACTGGTTGTAATTTCTCCCATACAAGGACTTTTTGTGCAATAATAACAGCAATAATTTATTTTTTGAGTAAATTCCTGCTGGTAAAATAAACATCATAAACATCAACAACAGGGATCTGCTTTGGATCAACGGACCTAGGAAAACAGCGAAAGGTGAACCATAAATTTGGTCACAATTCACTTGGGCCAGCTTTGGAAATGAAAAAAACACAAGCAAGGTGTCCAGCAGTAATTCACGATGGCCTGTGCAAACATTTGTCTATTGCACTGAGACAGACACCAATACGTTGCTGGGCTTGTTAACTGACCTCGTGTTTGTGAGGTCAAGAAAAAATAAACAGGACAGGCACGGCAGTAATGGCTAATTTTTAAAAGGTTGTGAGAAATTAAGAGATTTATAAACATAAAGACACACAAGCTTGTAAGAAAAAAATGGTTCATTCTCATTAGACTGAACTGAAAAGATTGTCTTTTATTGTAAATAGACGTGAAGTAAACACATTGTTGTAGGGGTCAATGGGATGTTTGCTTGTGTTTCTTCTGTGTATGGACGTACTTATGGTGGTTCCTGTCTGTAAGAGGCTTAGGTGCGCTCAGTAAATAATCAGTGTGCAGTGTTTTTAAGGAGGAACCTATTTGGCCAACTACACTACATCTGAGAGTGTAAAGGGATCAGCTTGTAATTTGTACAGTAACAGGAAACAACACCTTAGTCCAGACAAAGGACTCCATACATATACTAAATTTAAATGGGCTCCACTTTCTTAAAAAAAAGCACTGCCAGGCTCATTTAAACAGGATGTTGGAGATATTGCAGTGTTTAATTTCTTCCTGTGCGTGGCTAGTGCCCTCCATCATTCCAATGAGCCCAGTGACACCCCTGTTTAAAGGCCCTGGCCCTATCTGCTCACAACAGGAAATCATGACTCCTAAAATCCATCCTGCTCTAATCCTGGCGAGAAACCAAGCAATGCATAGCAATGCTGCAAAATAAGCACTGTTTTAAGATACCTACCTAACTTCCTAGAGCCCTCTACTACTAATACCTAGAAGAACTCAGTATTTCTTTCTCTGATTGTACTTTTTTTGCACTTATTTGCATCCTTCCAAAGCCAATTATAAACCTGCTTCATATTTTTGCTTACTATTATTATACTTTAAACGTGTATTAGACGTCGCTACTCCTGATGTGGTGTCCGGTGAAGCGGTGAGGACCTAATCTAGCACCAGCCAGGGGCCCTAGGACTTAAGGGCCTGTAGACGTAGAGGGGCTGAGAAGACTCTTATCCCCAGCCTCCCGGTTCCTCCTATCAGGATGTCCCAGTGGGGTTTGTCTGATAACACAGTCTTGTCTGATAACAGTAGCCCAGGTCCGGGACTATACTCTGGATCGTACTAATGCTGCTAGCTACCTCATTACGCCGGCAGCTACTGGCCCTATCACAAAGCCGTCACAGCCACAATGGCACTTCACCAGGTACAAACCACCAGCAATCAGCGCCGTTAGAGCAAGCAAGGGAACTGTCAAGGGCTGATGTCTGCAGGACTGGGCTATTCATTTAACTCAATAACAACTCAGGACAGTTTTCTCCACAAATAAGGCAGACTTCACAGGAAACCTTTTTGTCTTTGAACTGTGTGTGCCATAAAGATTACACTCAACAATCCAAATATTTAAGATGCTCAGGAATAAAAGACAAAAAAACAAAAACATTTGTCCTTTTCAAAACTAATTAGTCCATTCATATTCACAGTTTATGCTCAAGAATAACCCATTGTTAAACATTTAGGGGCATTTCAGAGCATATCTTTTGGCTTCAGCAGACAGGAGAAGTAGCTGTCACAGTCTTTCACTGTGTTTTTTTTAAATCACAGGTTAAATTAAAAGTTTTAAAGTCTATAATCAGAGCCAAGCAGAGTGGAAAAGTAGTTTGGTTGATATACAATCTGAATCTAGCAACAGAAGGTGATTTTTGTGTGCCTCTAGAACAGAGTTGTTAAACTCACTTTAGTTCAGGGGCCACATACAGTACAATTTGATCTAAAGTGGGACAGACCAGTAAAATAATAACAAATAATAAACAACAACTCCAATTTAATCCCTTTGTTTTCGTGCAAAGAAGTACAATTACATAATAATGGCTCTTATTATCTCACAATGTTGGCAAAGCCTTCAGTGTTGTTTTCATGAACTCATCCTCACAATATAACTTTGATGCTAATGCTATTTTGCTAGCAATAACGTAGCTAACTTTCAGCTGGACAAGTCATGAACAGCACTTGCTTTAATTTTTAATTGCATTTATTGTCTTCTAGGTAATTTTCACACTTTCCAAATGAATTCCACGGACTGGATTGTACCCTCTCATGGGCTCTCATTCAACACTCCTGCTCTAGACCAATAATATTGAACAGTTTCTATACAAAATGTTACTATGTTAATGATTATGAACAAGAGATTAATCTGATTTTGATTCATTGTCCAAGTGAGGTCCAAGTGAGAGCACAGATTAAACTGCCTATCTCTGCTTCTTCTGAACACCAGAACACTACTTCCCACATGGGTGAAAATGTGTTTAATTGGCCTCTACTATATCATATTTTAGTGTGAGCACCAGATAGTTGCAACTGTAGTAACTGAGAAGAGTTCAGGCAATTATATGACCGACTTCTGTAGAGGATGGAGTGTGGGAGAGTGTGATTATTCAGTGAGTCAGGGGAGATGTGTTCAAGTCCATCTAAAGGGTTTTTGACACTTCAGAGCTTTCAAGAGGATTTGAAGTTTTTCACGTATAAACTATGGGTTGAGTAATTGAGGAGAGCGGGAATGTTCAGTGTATTTAAACTGATCTACACTTAACTTGGTGGAAAAAGGTCATCAGTTTTCTCAGTTGCCAGTTTACACTTTTTAGTCTTCTGTTTACTTTTTGAACTGGGAAATCACTAAACCTTTTACAATTTTTGCTATGTTTAAACACAGAAAAACACAGAAAAAAAGAGTCTGATGTCATCATCTGCAGGTAATCTCTTGTTAATAGTGTACAACACAGTTTCTCTGTTTAGGTCAAATCTTTACCAAGCATTAAAACTATAATTAACTAACTAACTATGAAAATTAAAAGCTAAAAGCCAATTACCAATGCACTGACAAGTAATGATTCAGCATAATCATCACAGACTCTGGCAGAGGGAGGAGGAATAAATAATAACTGTTTGTATTTATGTGTTCAATAATCAACCCTGATTATTTGTTTATTTTCCACATCTTTCTTATAAGAAAATTCTGTACAGATGCATGTTTATCTGTGTAAGACTTTATGTCATTGTTTATAATGAAAGCAAATCAAACTGATGAAACCAATCAGTTAAAATGAGAGATGATTTCTGTTACAAAATAAGCACAATGTCATCATCTCTTCAAGTCTCACCTGGTTCCACCGAACAGAATGATGCGGTCTCCAACCATGCAGCAGCACTGCCGCCTCCGTGGACATGGGCCTTTTCCTTTGGGCTCTACCTTCTCCCACGTAAAGGCTTCTGTAAACATCATGGACAAGACCAATGTCAACTATTGTTATCTCAAATAATACCTACATAATGCACAAGATGAGGAAATGTATTGTAACCTATTTAAATTTACTGGATCACAAAACTTCAGAGTATCTGAAATAAAAGCAGCAGAACCAAGTGGATTGCAAGAAGAGTGACGACGCTAAAGCTGTCACAGTTTCCCATAAAAGGAAAACATGTTGATTCATTCTCTCTAAGCATCACAAGTCTCTATAGCAACAGATCATTCAGTCTGTTCAAGTGAGTCGCCTCATTAAAGTGCTGCCATCTGCTGGACAAAATTACAGACCCGTTTAACTTTCTAGTTCACAATGACAGGAACAAGTTAAACAGGCTCTGTGCCAGTGCAAATAAAGGTAAATGTTCACTTGGGAATCAGTTTTGATTCACCTGGATTGAATTTCCAGAGGTCGTTGAAATGACGATCCAAACGGGCATTGTATCCTCCAAATATGTACAGCTCACCGTTGTAAGTAACTAAACACACAATTAAAAAATATTACAATTAAACATTTAATAAAGTTTTGTATTTACTACAGATACAGAGGGATTACACTTGTCTGGTGAAAAAATCATCAAAATGCAACACTACAAAGACTGATGTCAATATTGGTTGGTTGTTGGCTGTGCATAAAATATATGATGATGATGTCTGTTTGTGTCTTACAGGCTGAGTGACTCCTTCGGCCCTCGGGCAGCGGTTGTGTTGAAGGCGTGCTCAGCCAGCAGTTGGTCTCTGTGTCAAAGACTTTGATCTTGTTGCAATAGATCTCATTGTTGGAGTGGAAGGGACCAAAGCGATCAGCTCTGCCTCCGAACACAAACATCTTTGTGCCGATGATGGTGGCTGAGTGGAAATCTCTCCACCTCGCTGGAGTGCCCTGTGAAGAAAAGAACAGTACATGATGCTCCGGCCACTTCTAGGTTATATATGCGACATTTTCATTGATGAAAGAGGACATCAAACAGCACAGTAATGGACTGTTTCTGTGGACTCTACAGAGAACAATGCATATATTGACGTTACCTTATATGACCTGAATTCCTATTAATGCTCTACAGGTTTATTACTAAACTCACAAATCCATTTACGTGAACATCATCTGTTCTTGTGCCCTTCTTCAGGGTTAAGGTAAATATTGCCATCTAGTGGACACAGACATACAACAACCAAAAGCAGTACAATTAAGCTGAGACATTTGAATACTTTTTTGCCAATGTTACTATTACAGTGCAGCTTTAAATCAATGTTATTTCTAGGGACCACATTTCATACCACATAAGACTATAGTTAAATGTGATCTGTTTCCATAAAGAATATAAATAAAACCACAAACAAAGCCTTGCTTTGGGGTTCTTTGCATTTAGCTGGACTAAAGCCATGTTAAAGCCTTTCACATGCCGTTCAGTCCTGAATCTGTTACTATTGTTTTCCTGGAATCATATGCACAGAAGCAGTCTCTTTAGCTATAAATAGGCAGTGGACAGAAGTAAAAATATTTTTTATTGAAGTGATGAAATTCTTGGAATTTCTTACTGTACACATACACAAACATGTGGCAAAGGTTTTGATGAGTAACTGCACACAAGTTTGCAGTTAAAAACACTTACATTTCTTGTAGATGTATTATTGAGGTGTGTGTATAAATTAACTTAACTTTACAAATGACCAAAGGTTCCATCAGAAACTTGATGGGACCTGACAGGAAAATATTTCACTGAACAGTTTTATGACCACTGTCAAAGTCAGAAATATATTTTACAAGGCTTTTTGTTATGAGGTGGTAGACTGTGTACAAACACAAATGGCATGGCCTCCCAAAAGGAGGGGTATAATCCTGTGGAGGGCTTTTGTACTTGGCCAGGTCCCAGAGAGCTGCATTACATTTCAGTGCCTTTGTGCACAGCCAATCTGCCTCAAAGGCCCTTGCATAGCAGTACTGCCAACAACAATACTAGTTATTTTATAAACTCCTGTTCACAGCTACAGTCATAGTTTGGTTATTCAACATATAATACTTACTCTGGCATTTATCAATGTCCAAACCATAGTGATGGTGTCCAGCTTGTGGATGTCATTGGAGAAGCAGTCAGCCTATGAAACAGCAACACACATTCATTTAATCATATTTAAATCTAGAGAAACTGGTCCAACGTAATGTTAATGACCACTGACCAGCTGCTCATATCCTCCAAAAATATACATTGCTTTCCCCAGTACACATGCAGAATGGCCATCTCGAGCTCCAGGGACTGTCCCAGAAATCTTGGGTGTGAACCATCGGTGGGTATCTACAGAGGAGAAATAGTTTATTTACAGCACCTTGAATGTAAAACCAGGTGCAAAGAATATCACAATAAAAAGTTCAATGGAAAGAAAGTTTAAAATGCAGCTGCTACAAACAGGTGCATCTCAGAGGGTAAAGAGAATTGAAACATCAGTTAAGCTGCATGTGCTGGATGAAGGTCTACTTACTGACATCAAAGGCATAAAGCACATTGCAGGCCCCTTCTGTGTCGTTGCGCCCACCCCAGAGGTAGATAGTATCATCCAGCAGCACAGCGGTGTGGCCATAACGCATATATGGCACTTCACGGACCCGTTCATGTCCCGCAGTCCTGACTGGGGGCAACTTCATCCAGCGGAGAGACACTAATAAAAAGAACAGCATTTTGTTGCATGTGAGCAAAAGGTAAACATTATTGGTGCAGGCAAACAATGAAGCAAACAAAAGATCTTTTAGATCATTTCTGCTGCTACAATACAAACGAAAATTATAGCAGTTAAAATGTGAGATAGGCAGAGGTATAATAAAAATAAATAAGTAATTTTTTTTTTTACAGTTTTGGGCATTATATTTTTTTGAGAGCTCTTCTCCTTTGCATGAAAATCAATTAATTAAAAACCCATGAAAAGAAATGAAATAAAAGTTTTTAAACTCATTCAGGAACATGGGGAAAAATGTATGTGAGAATGGTAAAGAATGAAGCTTTACATCACATGACTATGAAATTCAAGTCACATGACTTCAAAGACAATCTCTACAAAGAAAGTGACAAGATATAATGCAGGAACAATAGCTGAGGTAGTCTCATTAGCATTTCAATCTGTCATGGATTGTATGAAGGTCTAATTACACTTTTCACAGAGTGGCAGCTAAAGGTATGGCACGTAAGGAATCTGTAAAACCCCCGAGGCAGGTGGCTGACCACAGTGACGTGAAAAGTGACAAACTGGGTCGGAAAAATGAAAAGAAGTCAGTTTGATAAAAGTTAACCAAAATAAACACCTGTGTTTGGAAGATAAATATGGAGCAACTGAAAAACAAGCAACTGACAAAAACATCTGCAGAAGCCACAAAGGAAAGTTTGGATTTGAAATGCCACTTATGGATACACTGTTTATCCGCTTTCAAGGAGCTGAATGAAATGTTTTTATACTGGAGCTTGTTGGAGAAGAGTTTTAAGGGTTTCAAAAATTTAGATAAGCTTTTATAATTTGCAGATGCAGAATGCAAGTGTTCATAGAGTAACAGAGAAAGGACAATGCCATTCACTGAGGAACTTTTGCTTGGGGCTATTGTGGTTTTGAGACATAGCAGTCGTCAACGTTTTTACACCCCCAAAAAACACCTACGGCACCTTAAGGTCCAACAAATGTTACTGTGATAAATGTGATTCATCTGAATGAATACTTTATGAATGGTCCTAATTACCTGTGTTGAAAACGTGAACATCGATCTGACGGAGTGTCTCGTAGTCCTCTCCAGAACAGTAGCCTCCAAAAGAGTACACCTTGTGCCCCACCGCCACCGCAGCATGGTTGACTCTCCTGGGCCCTCCTTCAAGGTGCACCGACCAGCGCAACATCCCACGCGCGAGCACCTCCGAAGCTCACAGTCCTTAGACCATCACTCGGCATCAGTCAGCCGCATGAAACCCCATCAGGCCAGCGCCCTCATCACCTGTGAGAACAAGGGGAACAGTCTCTTAAGAGGACAGAGGGGTGAACTGGGAGGAGCAAGAGAGGAGGACACAAAAGGGGAACGGTTTATCCTCTTGTGCTAAGAGATTCCCAGCTCTTCTGTTACTGACAAGCTCACAAGTCCCTGTATTATCTGAGTGAGTATTTTAAGAGGCGATTAGACCTGGACATACCACTCCTTTTAACTGTTGTTCACTTGAACTTCTGCATACCCCGGCTGCACTGCCAAATATATATTGATCTTTACCCAAAGGTGCAACTCTTCTGGATATTTAGCTAAACTTTAACATCAACAAAAGGGTAATAAACTAAGTGTCTTGGAACTGTGGGTGAAAATGTCAGTTTATCATGAGCTGGCTTTGCATGATTGGATAGCAATGCAAATGCAACATATTTGACAAAAAGTATGGTTAAAGGGGTGAGAGGTTCAATGGTAAGTTGAATTTCCATTCCAGTCATGACCTACCTTTTTCCAAACCAGGTCAAACAGGGATTTCCCAACATTAGTATAAATATTGCAGGCAGTCTTCACTAATATTTTTCTACAAGATTTGTTCTGTGATCAAAAGAATTGATAATTTCTTCACATTAATGTACCAAAATGTAATCTACATTTGACAACTAATTCTTCAGTGAAGACACTGATTACAAACACAATGGCAATAAGTGTGTGTCTGAAATCACAAATGTGTCAAATTCCAGTGGTGACCAGTGTATATACTCTATGAAATCACCATATATGGAGTCCCCAATAGTGTTTTTTTCAACTTCTGAAAAAAAGATCTTCATGCTAAAACCAATGCCCCTGTTTACCCCCGTCTCATTGCCTCACTATCTCTCTGACCTTCAACCTTTGTTTCGTCTTAAAAATAGCCTATCGTGAGAACGTTTACAAAGATATTTCTATTTCAAGACTAAACATCCCTGAGGAGCACAGACTAGATTCAGGCAACTGGCAGATGTGAGTTTTAACTATATTGAGTTTACAGTTAAGACTTTAGACTGTATATCTCTGCACAAATGACTGTATACTTGAGCAAGCCATATGCAGCCTTATTTATTATATCTGCACAAGATATAATATGAGACTAGAAGGAAGTATATTTTACATAAAAAATATTTGCATACAAGTTTCACATCATGTGCCAGATTTTGATTCTGTTTTTTATTTATACACCACATGACCTTCACACTTCTTAGAACAAGCAGCACTATGTGGCCATCTCAACCAAAATTTCTGCCATTTCTCAGCTACAAAAACTGTGGGAATATACTTTATACACCATACATTCAAATAAACATTGTGGTAGTTTAGTGTTTCAAATGTTACATGCTTAAAATCAAAATTTCACCAGCCCCATTTACAGCAGTACATGGTTTAGGGTCTGTGGAGTTGCCCATATCTGCTTTTCCAAACTGATGTGGAGAATAAATCATTTATCCAAAGGTAACTAACAGAACCACAGTAAAAAATAATCTCATGTTTACACCTGTGTTCACATTTTATTCCCCTCATTTTTGTTAGAAAGATGCATATTAAGATACACCCTTTAGATATGATATGGCAGGGTCCAAATCTAGCCATTTGTAATTGTAATTAGTCATGTGCCAATATCTTTCAACGCGGTTTAAGACGTATGTACCTGTGTGGATCCTAAACAATTTGTGATAATACATGGCTCGAAAGAAGTGGAAACTTTGAGAGATAAGGACAGTGACAATGAACAGCGTACAGTGGTATCCTAAAGAGAACCCGCTGCTGTGTATCCCCACACGAACCCAGCTGGCCTTGTTTGGGGACCACGCTGCTGATAAGGTTTATCAAAACCCGGTGACATTGAACCATAACGCGGTAGCAGCAGTGTAGTAAACGCCTTATACCGTGGCTAGCAAATGTTAGCTTAAAATCACACCGGGACTGAAAATACTCATGTGACAAAATGACACAGACCAAGAGCATCGCGTAATAAAGTCTAACAACAAGGATTGAGAAAGCCCCACACGATTAAACACAACTGTCGAGGGTGATAAGCTGTTGACGGCTAGGCTAAGGCTAATCATTATGAGCTGCCTAATTTGAGTGTAAGCTAGCCTGCAAACAAGAGCCCGATATAAATAAGTGGCAAAAGCGAACACTGCACTGTTTACAAGCTCTACAAAGCATTGCGGGGCTTTAATAGCAGGCAAATATATAACAAATACCGTGATTTAGTAGCTTTAGCCTTGAGCCTCGGTTGTAGTTGACTAGTGTTTAGGTAGGCAGCGCTATTCACTAAGTTGCCACATCAGACCCAAAGTCTCCTGACCATGGAGGGCCGCAAAGCAGGCGCCGGTGATAGTCCCGCAGCGGAAAACGGTCCAATCTGGCAACAACAAGGACCGAGTCGGTTTAACCATGTATTTGTGGGTTTTTTTGGGTTTTTTTTACAACCAGTATATATTTTAATGTTGAATGTATATGATTTCCACAATCTTCTTCGCAACACAGGCCTTGTTTGTGTTATGAAAAAGTTAGGGTAAGGATAAATGTTAAACTGTTGTGCGCTATGTAGCTGTCAAGGGGATTGTCCGATAACGCCTCCTTCTGGTGTTTTGTGTGAAGAGATCTAATTTCCCAAACATTTACATTAATATTAAT
The DNA here is from genome assembly GCA_036850595.1 of Rhyacichthys aspro. Taxonomy (NCBI): domain Eukaryota; kingdom Metazoa; phylum Chordata; class Actinopteri; order Gobiiformes; family Rhyacichthyidae; genus Rhyacichthys; species Rhyacichthys aspro. The sequence goes on along the minus strand of CM072162.1, from coordinate 17,344,561 downwards.
AATGCATATAAAGCAAGACCAAAAAATAAAATAAAATAAATCTAAGTCATAAGTTGATTTTATGTAATAATAAATGTTTAGTGTTAGGTATCGGCATTTATTATTATCTAAATGATGAATAAATAGAGAGGAGAGATTATAAACATTTTGGTGGAAGGAAAATGAGGTAAAAAGCCACTTTGGATACTATGATAGTTTCAGAAATTGTGCAAAAATCTAGATAACATATCCTTTTATTGTGTTATTCTTATGCTAAAAGCCTGGCAAACGCACTTGAAAGAGTTATTTTTTGTTTAATACATTTACAGGGGAAAGAAGAGCTTTTATAACATTATAACTATTTAATTAATCATTAATTAATTAATGCAGTGCTTTTCCCACTGTAAATTTAGTTGAACACTGAAGCTACAACATGACAGCAGTAGATGGCGCTGTCACATATGTTTCAAGATTCCCACTCTGTCTAATACATAGGCCAGGGCTTTGAAGAATTTGATCCCTGCTATCCTGGTTTTATTGTCAGACAATATGACCAAATGATCCTCTAGGCTGAGTTTATATTCACCTAATAAATACTGCCTGTTTGACAGCTGACACAGCCCAGTTACTGCTGCATCACTGAAGTTGTCACAGCATAGTGTGAGAAAATGCAAATGTTAATATACATATGGCAATAATATCATATAACAAAGCATGTTATATACTAGAACAGTATAGGTATCCAATTTGGTAAATTAACTGTGAACATAATGATGTATAATGTAAAGTTTAATATAAAAAATATACCTATACCATACTATACTCTTTTTAAAGTATAGAGTTACAAAGAGGTGAGTAAGAGTGATAAACTCTGTCCCAAATGGTCAGGCTTAAGTGAAAGCAGAGGGATTATAACTCTGAGGAGCCGTATTACAGCTGTTATGGATCTGCCTGTATCACGACCCAGGTCCTGTCCATTTAGGAGGGGCTTTGATTGATTCATTGTGTGGAGGGATTCCAGCTCCCTACCAGCTGCGAGGGATGCACAATGGTCAGATTGTGCCTGGGTTGGCTCAAAATGACAGCTGCCTATGGCTGTCCCTTCACTGGGAAAACTCGTCATGCTACACTGTAAGTCTAATACCTTTCAAAATCACCAGCAAGCACAAATATATTAATAAATAAACATTCAGCTGTACTCACTATATTTTTCCATTCTCAGATCAACATGAAAAGTCCTAAATTAATTTGGACAGATTAAACTGTGGTTCCCAGTTGAGTAGTTCTTTCTTGTCTCTCGTTCTGTCTTGTTCTCTACAGATATTACACAACTACTGCTTCATGATGTTACTTTCTGGAGATGGACCCAGGACATTTCTGTGAAATCACTTGGACAAATGTCTGTCATAGAGGTATTATAAAACACATTTCTACATTGTCTAAAAGTGAGTAATGTTATATATATTCTGGATGAAACACACACAAGGTAAAGTCTATATGTTAATGTACATTATTCTAGATCCAAAAATAATCTAAGGTTTGTTTATGATCTTAAATATTTGCCAAATAATAATAGAAAATTAAGTAGTCTTTCCAGTAAAAGCCTGTGCAGCTACACCCAACCCTTGCCAGTAGGTTTAAAAGGCCTGTCTCAGCATCCCACCTGTCATTTGCACACATTGCGTCACCCATGTGACCCTGCTGAGCTACTCCTTGACACTTTTGCTTAGTAGTGTGTTTTACAAAGTTTATAGGCAGCACATGTGGTGTCTGTCTGTTGTTACGCCTGACACAGAGAACAGGAGTTGCCCAACTGCAGCATAGCTCTGCAAAGCAACAACAACTGCGAAAACCAACTGTTGTTTGGTATTTTTGGGCAAGCCCAGTGATGGAAGAGCTTAGCAATGCTTTGTGGCAGAGAAAAATACAGCTTTGACTTAAAATGGCTCTGTTGGTGAACCTTCTCCTTAACCATGGTAAATAAAACCTTAAGTGGGGGGTTATTATGCAAAGTGTATGAGCAGTGCGCAAAATAAACCAATAAACAAAAGGGAAATCTAATTGATGTTGGTTGATGTTGGCAGGGAGAAGTGGTACTACATTAAATTAGGAACCCAAATGCACGTTTCCTTTGTGGCATCATATTCTGGATTTGACCTAAACCTACATTTGCATGAGTTCTTCATTTTCATTTCATACAGCCCCATAAGACAAGGCCCCAGTGTGGAGCTCAACAGTGATATTTTTGAATTGCTGCTAAAATGACAACCATGCTCTTGTGATATGAAATCCTATTAAAAATACATCTCTGCCAAAGCTTTACTACAGTAGGCCATTTATTCCAGGAAGTCTAACGTTCTGATTTGACTTCCGCTATAGTCAGAGCGGGTCGACAGCGTGTAGCAGCCCAGAATGATGTCATAGAACATGATCTAAGTTTGTGGCCAGATGATTGAATCATACATTTTCCTTTAATTTAGGGTTATTAAATGAACAGAGCTCCTCTCTGTGAATATGGGCCTTAGGCTATTTTCTCACTCATGGTTCATTTGAATTTCTATGAATTAGAGCTAAAATTAGTGCTTTCTAGCAGCTTTTTAATGGTTATACTGTTTCCATTTGCCAATTAACCATCAAGCCATGCCTTATACATTTATGTGATCAAGCAGGAAAGCTCATTATTGCAAAATGTTTTAAATCATAAAACATACCTGTAACAGAGGAGTGGCTTACTGGAAATGTTGCTATAGATTAATAATGGCTGTGTGTCGACATTTTAGGAGCTTTTTCATGACTTTGGAGAAAGTATTCCCACTTTGCAGCATTTGTTTGTAGTTTGTGGTGAGTTTGTTCATTTGTGGTGCTCACCTAAATGGGGCAACAGTTATACAAAGGAAATCCAACTGGTTTCCATCTACACTGCATTAGGCAGGTGTGAAAGTGAACTAACACCTGAACTATCTGACTAAACTAATATAATTTGATCAATATAATTTGCAACTGACCTCTGTGTAGGTCAAAGAGCAAAATAGCACTAAAAAGTAACACAATAAGCGCAAGTATGTATACAGTATATAATAAATAGCCAGATCTCTAGATTGACTGCAACAGAAGAGACAACTGGCACAAGTGAAGTATTTACATCTGAACAAGTTAACTTAATTATGTGGCTTACTTTCTATTTTTGCCCCCTGGGATCCCCGCCTCGACGCTCCCCTTTGCACACATTTGTTCAGCAGATTGCACAGCTTGTACAGTGCCCACCTGCTCAAAACCAAATTGTTATCCCCCTGCCCCATGCAAAGAAACGTACACCTGCTTCATATGAGTCTAAATATAAATTTCATCTTTATTTTATAGTAAAGTCTATCCTTTATGTGTCTGACACACTGTAATTAAAATGTGCTTTGTTGGCACCACTAATGTTTCCCTATGGGCCACAAGAGATAAGATTTCCCGAAAAACTAGGAGTGTCCCAATACCACTCTTTCTAAGTGGGTACTTAAAATTAAGCACTCGCTGACACTGATAACAGATGACGAGAACACAATATTTTTCAACAAGACACAGAGTAAAGAGAGATATTGTTGACTCAGATGGTTTTTTTTCCAGATTGTGGGCGTCTTGATACTTTAAAAAGGCATTGTTTACAGCTTGCTTTACTTCCATCATCTTCATTTACAGTAAAATCTTTCCAAGCAGAGCTATATCTAGAAAAGGGAGAAGAAAACTCACACTGCAGAAAAGTTGTATGGTTGCATCCGAGGAGGTCACAGTTGAACCGGCAGACCAAGTGCTTTTATTGGCCTCTGGACAGAAATATCAAAAAAACAAACAATTAAAGCTTCATTTGTTTATTTATAAGTTTACTTACAGTTGCAGTGTCATCATATCTCATATCGTATCTCAGACTGTAGTCAGTACGACCTCATCTATCCCACTTAAAGTTAAACAATAAGGCCAAACTCTCAGGTAGGTCCAGTGTTATGTAAAGCCCTTGAGGCCACCTTGTCAGCCAAAGAATAAAACCAAAAAACTCATAATCCATTATTAAATCCAGATCCTTTGAGATGAAGTATAACAATGTCTTTATTTAGTGATAAAATGAGTGTTGACCCAATTGCTTTTAAAACAACATCTGTGAAAGTTTTGCTGTGTATTTATTGGTATTTTTTTGTTTACCTCAAATTATAAAATGACAGAGCAGGATTACCTCAACCAAAAAACTCATCTGTAACGCAATGGTGCTGTTCAAAAAGTGACTCAGGATTGGCATGTCTATACTTTTCCATTTGCCTGAAGCTTTCACATGAAACTGTTTTATCCTGCAGTTTCTCTGGTAAAGCCATGTGACATGAAAGTTACGACGCAAATCTATCAAACGTCTGGATGTGTACATGTTTAAATGTAAATATGTACAGTCAGCTCACCTCGCGTTTGATTCTGTGTTTTCTGCATCTTTTCTTGGCAACACTCTCCAATACAAACGTCAACCTCAAAGGCACGCAATGTGGTGGATGGAGGCTTTGCACTTGATTAAAGCAACTCTATGTGATTAATAAATCACCCTGCTGTGTCCACGCAGCTTCTAAATGAAGGCTTCAAGGCACAAAAACCTGGCCATGGACTGACATCATAGTTCAGAGGTTAAGCTGTCTTCTTGCGCTGATTGATACTTTCTGAGTGGCTGAAAAAGGTGCAGCTTTTTCCTGTTATTCAACCTTTGATATGGGAAAATTGCTTCCTGCTGCCGGAGACCGGTTGCCATGTGAACGTATGATGTCACATGATGGAGTGACTTTATCCTGCCATTGAGACGGACTGCCACCTCAAGGTGCCGTCCAATCACCCTCAAGGAAACACAAGAATAAAAAAGAATGTGTTTACTGGAGACCACATACCAATCCTTCAATCTTTGTACAAGTAGCATTAGATCATTCTCACATATAAAACAAAATGATGGTGTTTTTTCATTTCTAATGTGTGTCTAGTGTAGCCAACAAAAATGTATAAATTCCCAATGACCCCCGTTTATTGCCAAGAACAAATCCTTTCCCTTCGGAGGGCCTGTAGCTCTCAAGTAAAGTGAATACATTTGATTTTCCAAACATTTCTCCGCTGTGACAACATGTAAACATTCAGTGACACAGTGTCTACTTAATCTTTCCTTCTCTAAGCATTCAGAGGTGGCTCGTAACTAGTTACAATAACTCAAGCACATTTACAAGAGAAATTACATTTTCAATTCCGAACACAGTCAAGGAACCCACTGACCTCATGCGGACTGGAGGTAGAAGTGGTTTTGGTGGTAGTAATATTTGCATTTTACTACACTTATTTGCTCAATAGTGTTTTAACTGGATTCTCTTCAAATAATACTTGTGCTAACTACCTTTAACTTTCTTTTAAAGTAACATTTATTGGCATGACGATTTTGACATTCCCATTTCTGTATGCACTGCATTGCTGTTAGACCATTTCTTTTATAGACATCCAAAGTATTTCACCCCAGGTATAACACCTCAAGGCATTCATCTGTTGTACAAAAATAAAGCAAAACCTAATTAGAATATTAAGCTAAAACAATGGTGTTCTTGTGTTAAAACCGGCTCTTATTCTTTCATATTTCTAAATACTCCCTTGACAGAGTGTAGACAGCTTTCTTTTCATTGACAAAACCCTGCTGTAAAGCTTATTAGAGTTTGCATGAGGGAATGCTTCAAAAAAGGCCAGAAATTGTACTATTAAAGCATACTTTGTGTTTACTGCAATACAATTATCACCATGCCAAAACATATTTTAAAAGATTAAATATATTCCACAAATGCTTATAAGTTTCAAAGCAATGATGTCACTGTGAAAGGCAGCCTTATGTTTTGCATCATTTCACTCTGCTATGTGACAATCTTGGCAACCTGCCTCCCAAAACAATGATTTCTGACTAGGATTGCGTTTTATAGCATGTGATGTCATACAGACTTGCTCAGGCTCCTCATAGCGATAAGAGAGGACATGTTTTGAAGCAAACAGGACTCCCAGGTTGAGGAGCCACAGGTGTGTGTCAGTGTCAGCTCATAAGCATGCAGCTACATTAAGTCAGTTATCACCTCAAGCTGTCAACAAAACCGGCCTTCATAATTATTTCGGTTTCATTTCATCAGCTAAATTGTTAAAAGTCTGTGTAAGTGTGTTGCTGCTTGTGTGTGTGAGGCTTACAAAGTTAGGGTACTCATCTAAAAGTATTGATAAATTGAAATAATAGAAGAGAAGTAAGTTGTGAAGAAAATTACTGATGATACAGAGATGTTATAACAAAGTATTAAAAGGAAATGGGGATTGTATCCAGTAGAGGGCACAGATCCCTTTACAGACTCTCTTTGTTAACTAAAGAATTTTGTACAAAAACAACTCTGCTAGGATTTGAGTCCTCGTCCCGTCGACAGGAATGATACAGTATATTGGAGGTTTCTGTCCAGCTGAGGGTACTGTGTTAGTGAGATAGACATGATTCTCCTGATGTCATGTCTAAGAACCATCTAAACAAATTTGAGAATACATATATTTTTGGGAAAAAGGTTATCCCGTTCCATTCAAAGTGAAAACACTACCTTATAATATTGTTTTGGATTTGGATGAGCAATAACTGCAAATAAGATATAATATCCCTAGAAAAGTCTGTGTAGTTTTTAACATATTTTAAAATACATTAAAGCAACCCTATGTAACTTTTTAAGTATTTGTGTCTTCTAAGGGACTCTAGCCCCAAATGCAGGCTGCAAACCCACATAAGACTGTTGGATCTCAGTATATACTTTATCAGATGGGTGAGAAGTTGTGGCCTGGATAGATTTATATAGAGAAGTATTGTGAGCTGGTAACACTGTCAGGGGTTATTCTTCCCTTTTCTTTTCAGACAACAATAAGAGTTATTTCTATTTATTTTAAGGTACAAAGTAGCATAGTTTTGCTTTGAGTAAGAATTTTGCTCAGTAAAGCAATTGTTCTAAGGAAAATGTACTCACACATTACATCTTTCTCAAGTAAATAACTTGAGTACATGTAACCAGTAATTACACACCTTATGAGGCTTATTTCATAAGATTTGCAGTGTCCCAGTCCCTGCTGTTGACAAATTGAACTTCACAAAGAACCAATGAGGATATTATGTTGTAAATGCTTCTATCGAAATGTGTTTATGTTTCAATACGTAATATATAAACTGCAACTGACTCCAGTGACTGAGAAGCCTAGAGGCAACTCTTCTGAGAAAGGCTAGGTCATTGTCAAGCTGTAGGTTCAGACATGCGAGCTAACAAGAAAGGAATTTAAAGCTATTTAGATCAACAGATAAGCATTACTGCACATGTATGATCTCACAACATTTATGACTTTTACTGGCTTCATGCCCAAATGTCTGCGCTCCATTGTCATGTGCAAATTCAACAGAAGAGGCTCATTTTAAGCTAATGTTGTTTGGAATTGACTTGGAGGCTTTGATATTTTGCCAAAACCAGTCTTTTAAAAATGTTGTTTGTCTTGTTTACTACAACCTAAAATGTTATTTGGAGCTAGAGACAGATTACATTTTGGTGAAGATCCAGACCTATGTTAAAAATGAAGTCAATTACCCTTAATCATACTGACATAAAAAAAGTCACAGGATCTGCTTCTTGTTCCCAAAAGCTCAGTACTTTGTTTCTATGGATAAGGCCTGCTTTCTTATTCTAACTCCCATAAATCATTTTAAATCTAATAATTTTTTGATGATACAGAGCAAAAAGCTCATCTTATCTGTAGTGAAACTTGACCAGCGGGCCGATCATGCCTTTGTGATGACATAGTCTGAATGGAAAAGTACAGACCCCCGCTGGCTCCCATGCATCTCTCTCCTCCGCTGCAGCTATCACTCTGCTTTTATGCGGGCAGCCCTGATGACATCACCCTTTGAAGGAGGCTTGCAAGTCATATTTACTGAGTCTAATAAAACAGAGGATATCTAACAAGGGCCCTCAGCACGCGGGCCTGTGGTAACAACACATCAGGTTTTAATTATCATCTTGGGAGGCAATGATATCAACCGTATGGCCAGACACGGCTTGTTTTTTACATTAATCTTCGAAGATGCAAATAAAGGAAGGCTGTGCAAATAAAGAGCTTTTTAGATCAAGGCTGAGGCTTAGTCCTAATTATTTCTATGGGATGTGGGCAGCACACTTGAGCGTGGCACATTAAACACAATGGAGAGCTGTGGGAAGGATTTCCAGAGTAAACAACATAAGGAAGGTGTTACAGTAGCTTGATCTAGCTGTGCAGGCAGAGGTAATACACCTGGTTCAAATCTCATTTTACAGTGACTCTACGAAAACAACACCCCATTTTTTAAATAAAAATGTACAGACCTTTAGGGGAAAAAAATGATCTTGCTTTGATAATTAGACACAAGTGAGTTTACATTTTGTAGTATGTGAGATGTAGGTGTGGATATTTAAGTGGGCCATCCTGCATAATGATTTTGTGTGTGCTTGCCAATATTTTATTTTTGTGTGATTACAACACTGTATATAATTTACCTAGGAAACAGTGTGTGCTTATGTCTACTTACTATCAAACTCCATTCAGTGCAGATTTCATGGTTGATCTATTTTGACTGTAAAATGAAAAAGATGAAACAAAACAGTGTAAATTAGTAAGTTGCACATTAAAACAAAAACAACTGAGTTATGACATAACAACTTTGCATGTTCCAACTATCACACTTCTAACATTTCAGCATAGTCACGCCATGGAGTAACCGCTGCACACATAAATTGCACTTTCAGTCACCAATATGAGGAAATGGCATTTTAAAGTTGGCCAGACCTCTTGAACTCCACCCTTTGAGCCGACACTGAATTTATCTCTCCTTTCAAGCTGCAACACATTAAAACTCTTCCTAAGATGACTTCACCATGAAACCAGAGCTCCTTTAAATGCTTCATTAACCATGTCGACTCCAGGGCTACTACTGCTGTCATATAACAGTATGGTGCTGTGCTCAGACAGTGTGCCATGTATGGTTTTCTTCTTAGTGCATGTTATGTAAGTAAATGAAGTAAGTGACTCAGTCATTTTGGCAAACTTTCTCAAAGTTTTTTCCAGTTAGTATTGTATTTTGTTGTTAACCAAAGGAGCAATGGGGAGCAGTAGCAAAGTTTATGGCTTTAAATCAAGTGCACTCCTCTTATTACATATTGCAATCTTAGGTCACAAAGGTAGTTTAGGTGGGTTGTGGTCTTTGTAATATGTAATACTATAAGGTTAACACTATTGTTCAGCCACTGTTTGAGTTCTTACTTTTGATTGGAAAAAAGCCAAACGGAACAAGTATAGATAAATATAAACCCTTAAATGATTACAAAAAAATGTTTTATATCAAGGTATCTGGCTTTAAATTTCTCATGTCAACATTTTTTTATTCCACTGAGCTCCAAGCCATTTATTTATTCAGTTATTGCCTTTGTGAGTGCTGCTCATAATAAAGTAATCTCCGAAACCTTACTCTCCTGTAATGTACAACTCTTATGAACATCTTTGCTTGTTTCACTGAATATGTTTTGATATGAGCAAGCACACTCAGGACCAGGTGTTGGGGTCAATTCAGAGGTCAACTGAGTGAAGAGTGAAAGTTCCTTTTTTGGAAAAGCTTACACGATGGAAGCAGATTCTCTCCTATCCTCCCTGCAAATATTTTCTCTGCTGTCTGCCCTCCTCGGTTAATCCCTGTTCTCCCGACAAACGCACGCCACCCCAGCCATTCCAATCACTCAGTCCGACATGTGCTCTGTTGAACTCTAGCCACCTCCGAAGAGGGGCAGGGTCATCATCTGTTTCACTGTTATTTGCCCCCCCTCCCAACATGTGTCGTGCCAACAGCTCTGAGGTTTAAGAGGCAGCAGAACTTCAGCTGTAACCTGTGTGACAACTGCTCCTCATTGATGGAAAAAAGGCTGTTTCAAAGCTGGGGACTTCACTTTCTCTCCTGGACAGACAGCGCTCACATGGGCCAAAGAAGCTAGAAGAAGACCGTCCCAGATTCTTTTAAAACAAGTGCTTTTTGTCTTGTGATTTTTGCTCAGGGACAGAGGAAAACACTTCAGGGCTGAATGTGTTCCTGAGGTAAGGTAGGGCCGTGTGGGTGTGTGTCCAAGTGTTTCAGCTGAGGATATTACCTCATAGCGGATAAGCCGTGATTGAAGAGGTCTGACAGAGGTCTTTGCCTGTGACTTCATTACTCCTCGCCTCTTATCTGGGGAGATTTTGGGTTCAGGGGGGAAGTTTTGACAGCCAGCCTTTACAGCCCCCTCTCCACTCTGTCAGTCCTGACAGACATAGAGAGAGAGAATATTTTAGAGCGTGGAGAGCTGGTGACTTCATCCCCTCACTTAACCAGCCCTCCGCTTTTCCCCTCCTTTCTTTTTTTCAACTTTTTTTGCTCCGCGCAGTCAGGCAGCATGCCAGCAGTTTTCATCGTGCTGCGGACCCTGGTTATCAGGCTCCTCAGTAGCAGACTGGCAGGCTCAGTGGCACAGTTCCTCAGGAGAGCCCTTTCTACAGGCTTTGCTCACCTTGGCACAGCTCTTCGTCACGTCTGGGACCGTATCCGATCCCAGGAGTCCAAAGAAGCCATCCTAGGCTGCGTGCTGTGCATTCTCAACATGCACAAGAAGGTGGAGAACTAAGCTCACAGCTCACTTTCACTTGGACCTTTCACTTGCCTGCGAAACAGACTGACAAGCAGAGCTGGAGAGAGAGGACTCTATGAAGGGATGTGAATGACTTTTTTCAGAGGATAATTTGGACTACAGAATTTGGACAATATTGTTTTTGGGACCTGGCCATGTCTGAGAGCATTGTGAGGAAGGTCCAGCCCTTTACTATTGGGACAAAGCTGTCAGTCCCAGCTGTGTCAAAGTGTCAGGACTTTACACAAAATTATCTGCAAAGCCAGAGTTTGGATAACTGCACGCTTCAGCACAACCTGAACTCTCTTTATTTAACCCGCTCCCAGGTCTGTGCACATGGCCCATGTCTCGTCTCACCCATTGTTAAGCAGGTATCCCCTGTAAAACAAAACGAGGAAGACATGGCTGCGGAGGACCACCTGAACCAGAACATTGCCTCGGCCGCTGCTGTCGCCAGGTCCATCAAAAAGATCACCATTTCTGGAAGCAAGGACAGACCTGAAAACAAGACAGCAAAAGAATCCACATGCGTTTTTGTCACTGGCATTAGCGAGAACAACAATAACAACAACAATGTCACCAGCTCATCAGAACAAAGTTTACCCAGGATAGTGGGAGTGAGTTGTGAGAATAAACCCACTTCTCAATTCAAGGTAAGACATTCATGATAATAAAGCTAATAACCCTATCTGATAAATGTCATTATTGAATTTGAACTGAACTCCGTGTTGGATTGAGTCGCAATGGCTCACTGTCCTATTTAAAATAATAATAATAAACTTTTAATGTATAAATAGCTTATTATCCACGTGAAATTGAGGCATTGGTGTTACTATAGCAACACACATTTCCTTAGCTATATTTCATTAAACGGCTAAATAATTGTGGGTATTAAAAAAAACAAAAACAAAAAATGGTGTCACATTTCTCAAGAATGTAACATATTTAGACCTTTAATTTTACTAAAATGTAAGTTACCCTTGTGCACTTCGTAAATCCGTACAATAAAATATACAGATGCTAATTTTAAATATCTAATTTCTGTCACATTTCATGGCTAGTTTACCATCTGAAACTTGCTTAATTGCTTTTATAATTTAAGGTCTTACTAAGAAAAGAAAGCTGCGACGAAACAAGGCCGACACAAGCTGAAGTCAGGCTAAAGGTGAGCGAAGAAGAGCAGCCCATTCAACAGGTAAGATGCTAATGCTAAACTGTGGTTAGCCTATATTAAGTTAATTGTAGATCATTTTAAGCTTTTTAAGCTTTAATGAAGTAAAACTATTTTAAAATCTGCATATTATATTAACTTTAATTTGCATGAGAGATTTGCAGTTTTACAGCTGGGTTAAGTCTGCATAGCCAGAATGAAATAATAATTCATGCGTGCTAATGTGTGTGGATGGAGCAGAAGTGTCTCTTTGAGTGCTTACCATGTAGCCTGTTGTCCTGATTCGATTTATGTAATAAACAACACATTTAAGAAGGAAAAACCACGCTTCATGTTGAAGGATATTGTTTAAAGTCAGTGAGTTGTTGGATTTGGCCTGTTCCCCGTTGAAGTCATCAGTGTGCGGATAAAGCTGCTCTATAACACCAGACCATGCAAAGGCAAGGCCCTCTGGAAAACATGAGGTCAGGGAAGATGTTAACAAAAGAAAAAAGCTCACTGGTGGAGACTGGTAATAATAACACTCTGACACAGCAATGGCCTCATTTCCCCTTTTAAAACTATAGTATTCAACACCATCATATTTGTTTCACAACCACAACTAAGTGTAACATTTTCTACTCTCTTAGCATGATCCAAATGGCTATTAGAGGTCTACATGTCAGAGGATGTTGTTCAAGTATGAAAGGCACATGCACTTTGCCAAATTCCTTCAGAGGTGATGTGATTACCTGTAAAACCAGACATCCAAGGATCTGTCCGGTCCCATTTCCTTTGTGTGCTCAGATGTTTCCTGATTGGACAACACCAGAAACGCTTGACCATTAGGGAAGTTGTGCCAGTCATGTTCATATTGGTTACATAGTGCTGACAGTTGTTATGGGCCTTGGAGTCAGTCTGACACATGTTTATAATGTCTCCATTTGAGACATAAGCTTGCTAAAATTTCTTTGTTAGATTATTTTATCTGGAAAGCTGCACTGAGGGTTTTTTTTTTCTTTTTTTTTTTATCATAGCTATGAAGTATTTGGTAATCGTTCACATTACTAAATCCTGTTGTTTCACTGCTGTCTCTGCAGATTTTCTTGCTTGAATCCCAGCCTCAGAGGAAAGAAATTCATCCTGTAGCTCAGGCTGAAGCATTGCCAGGTGTCACGTCCCAAAGTGACTGCTTCACTCATCGCAACTCCCTTTTCAACAAGGAAGCACTACAGGTAAACTACAACAGTGGAAGTATTTTTATCTGAGGTTGCTAGTGGAGAAAACATAAATGACAGTTGTGACAAATGTTACAAATGCATAAAATAATTGAAAACCTTAAAATGAGAGCATTCTCTCCAGAGAATAAAACTAACCATGATTGGGTCGAAATCTCAAGCAACAAGTAAATTTGTTTGAATAAAAGAATAATAGAAGCTGCCTGTCTCATGACCCTAGCTTTGAGATGAACAAAATATGTCCTGGTTCTTATTTGGTCCCGAGAACTGTATGCGCTGTGTTCAGAGAAACAGGAGCGGGAGGGGGACCCGCCACAAGTGAAGCAATTATTTCAGGATGAGATCATTGTTTGGCTCCATCTCTTCACGCCTATGGCCCAGAGAGACTCAGCCAAGCAGCACAACTGGTTGTGTTATCTCATCGCTGCGTTCACTCGGCGTATAGAAAAGATATTTTTTACTGGGTTCGACTGGGGGACATTTTGTTGAGCACTTGGCTTTGACATTGAAACCTCTGTTGAGAAGTCCATTCAAGTGATAGGCTGTTAACTTCCAGTAAAAGGAATTCAGTTTAAGATGTGTTGGTTAAAGGAAACATACAGTCTGATGTAGTGTCAAAATGTCTCTATAGCACACTGTTAAAGTTAATGATCTTACTTGGCCCTCGCTCTTAAATTACATGACTTTTTATGTTGTATTTAGAGAAAAAAAAACCTCTTTGCTTTAACATCAGTTGAGAAAGTACTTGAAAAGGCCAGGGCTCTTGATACCAGGGGACCTGCTTGTTTTACGGTGATTTGCATGACTGCTAAGGCTGATGAAAAGGTGTTATTATAGTATTACATAGCTGCTAGCAGAAGTGGAAGTGAGCTTTCCAGGTAGTGGACTTTTAAAGGCCCCTAATGTTTTAAACTCGAAGACCAAAGCAGGTCGCCACATGGACAAGCCAGGCCTCACCAGAGAACAGCTGTTCCATTGGCTGCTATGTTAAATATCTTGCCATGAATTTAGTAATTTGTAGTAAAACATTAGGAAATCTAGTGTCATGTGTAACAAATCTGCGTAACATATATAACAGTAAATAATAGGCCTACTGCGCATTATGTAATTTGAAGAGCTCATTTTAAAAGTCTGCCTAAACACTATGTAGCAGCCATGGATACTGAGGAAGCAGCACCAGTGATCAACTCTGAGCTGCATACATTAGAGGTCTATTCTTTGCGGCCACACTAAGGCTCGACTGTATATTTGGATAAACAGACCATTGTTGTGGAGAGAGGACAGGAAGAAACAAGGGAATCATAGACTTCCTGTATGAGGTCATTATATGCCATGGGAGCCGGTGCGAGAAGATAGGGGCAGGCCTGTTTTGTCAAGCTCTTTTCCTTCTGTTCAAACCCAGAAATACCTCCGTGGCCCCAGGGGCCTTGTAAAGTTAATGACCGTGCTCTCTCTCAGAAGAAGTGACATCACATTTTAATCTGGAGCAAAAAGTCGCTATGTCGTTTAGTCTTGACAATTACTGATTTCAGAAAGAGAACATATTTTTAATTTTTGCTTAAAGTTTATTCATTACTTCTGTGATTTTATTAAATGTGTGTTTAATCGACAGTCTGCAAAGAGCATAAGATGAGCACTTGCACAAATCATCATGTGAGAAAGGAAAAATTCCTTACTTAATTTAATAATCCCTTTACTCTGTGAGCCTTGGGTGTGTCTGAGACTTCCACATTAGACACTTTCAAACAAACAAACATGTACTTTTAACAGTTCTGGGTGTTGGCCACCTGACGTGGAGCGCTGACTCCATACACATGATGCCAGAAAAGGCAGCTCTGCGAGACAAAGTGTTAGCTAATAGAGGCCAGGCACTTGCCAATACAAATGTCTGCGCTGCATAACACAGTACTGAAGAACAAAGTGCAGTTCTCTATGAGACTGTAGCTATATAGACGGTCTTCAAAGGGAGGAAGGTGTTGCATGTTTGCTTCTTATATCAGTTGAAACATACCTGATGACAAACCATTATTCCATGCACAGTAAAATTATGTTTCCAAAATTACACAAATAAAGCTGATCAAAAATTTAGCCTGTGCATTCCGCTATACAATTTAAAATTCATGCAATGTGAAATGTTTCTTTTGACATTTTATTTACAATGAACAAAATAAAGAAGAGTCACTATGTCACTGTCACTATTTAGCTTCAAAAATAGTACTTAATTATGGACATCATTTCCTTTAAAAGGTACAATTTCATTGCTTGAACTGTGTTGTGTAACTGTGGTGGTTCATCTGTGATATAATGCATGTGCTATATATTTATAAAATAGTTCAGTTGCTTGGCAAGGTAAATGCACTGCTCTCACCCCTGGAATTAAATACTACACTTTTTGTTGCGCTATAAGAATGATTTGTGCTAATTCTAAACATTCTTTTATTTTATTTCATTATGTGATGTAGGCAGAAGCTTGGATCAAAGGAAAACTTCAGGACCTAAAGGATGGCTGTAACATTCAGCGCTGTCCCCTACAGGACTGGGAGGAGGCCTCTCAGACTCTGCAAAGAGACCTCAAAGACTTTGAAAATACCTTGATTCAACTTAATCAGGTACAGGAACTATTTATGTTTTTAGAATTGAAGCAGGCCTGATTGTAGATATTACCCATCATCATCATAATCACATTAGGTAGGCATCGTCAGTGAAGAGGTGACAGCTCTGTCAGGGCAGTTTGTACTGCCAGGAAAATATGTTTCATATATATTTCTCACTTACATACTTTCAGGAACAACATAGCCCAAATGGTGATGTTTTGTGATGTAGTATTAAAATAAAGGGCAAATTTGTACAAAATGCTGGCCCTAACTAGCGTGTCCTGTACTTAACTGATGCTGTCCTAAATAATGTTTTTCCTTCTGTCTAAAAGATGGGTGAACAGCTGATTTGCAAGATGAACCCCACCTCAGATCTGGTCAAGAAGCAGCTCAGCCAACTCCGGGACCAATGGCAAACCCTGAAGCAGACAGCTGCCAATCAAACGAGGCCTCTGGGTGGAGCCAAGAATCTACAAGAATTTAACACAAAAGTGGACAAATTGGAGGCATGGCTCAAAGAGAAGGTTGGCAAATGCATTCAATATTCTTTCTTTATTACACTGAGTGGGGTTGGGGGGCAAACCCACAGCAGAAAGACTTTTACAGCTTGATTTCTTTATTAAAAGTGCTGTTATGCCCAAAGGTCAATTTAAATGTTGGAAGTTTAATTTATTCAACATTTATATTTTAGCTCATATCGGCTCAAATTTTTTCACATTTATCTAAACCGACTAGCCATCAGAGTTAATTAAGGTCTCTGAATGTCACAATTAACACCATTAGATATAGCCAAAGGCATGCATAGTGAGTAGACAGACTCTGACCAACGGTGGTGAAAATAATTGGTGCAGAAAGACAACACTTGTTTGTGCAGGAAATGAGTTCTGTGTCCTAAAGACATGTCTTGTTTGGGCCTAATCAGCACAGTATAATGTCAGCCTTATTACCTCAAGCAGTCATCCAGCGAGTGTTACTCCAGTGTTTAATCTGTGCATCATGTCCAGTTTTAAGAGAAAAGGAGTATTTTTAAGTATCTCTATGGGACATGGTATTCGGCACCTCGTTCCTAACTCAGGTTCAAAGTTTCTCAGTGCTTGAGGCTATTTCTGTTTAGCATCTTTTATGGTAGCTGAGACACTGTGGTGTAATGTAGTGTAATCCTGGACAGAAATAATGGTTGGTTTCCTTACAAATGGTAGCCGTAAGCGCTGTTGTGTGTGCCAGCAGGAAGAGGAGCAGTCCCTGGTAAATGTCCTTGGGGAAAGTGTTGACAAGATGCAGCTGACGAGAAGGATTTTAGATCTGAAACAGGTGAGTCTTGTAACAGAGCATTAATAGAGTGCTGATTAAAACCATTTACATGCTCTACAAAATCCATATGTGCATGGCTTATCTTGCAATTATCTGGAGACTTTCCAATAATTATTTACAGTATTCTATCACTGGCCTTAATTTGTCTCCCAGGGTGTATGGTAAAGACAGCTGAGGTCATACTTGGATCGTTTCTCTGTTTCCCTACAGGATGAGCAGCTATACAGAAACCTCTATGAGGAGATCAACCACTTGGCCCTAAAACTGGAGAAACAAGGGAAGACAGATGGCAAAAACATCGCCAGCAGAAGGAAACACATCAATAAAATGTACACATGGTCCTTTGAGCTGAACTGGTATGATGCGTGAAACACGGTAAAGCAAAAGAAGACAGAAAACTGAACCCACTGTACCGTCCTGTCATGTGTTTTTAGGTGGCTAAAGGCCCAGACTAATCTGAAAAACTATCATGAAAATCTGCAGCTGGCTCTGGAGGTGTCCTCTTTCTATCAACAGGCTGATAATATATTATTTGCTGTTCATAACATGGTAAAATTACCTGGAAGCATCCACTTATATTCCTATTTGACATGGATTTCATTTTTAAATTCAACATTTTCTTCTTTTTTTTTTTTTTGTAGAGAAAAAGTATATCTGCGTCCAAAGAGCTGGACAAGCTTGGTGACCAGGACATCCGCGATATTGCAGGTCAAATTATGGTGCGACGATGTCTTATCACTAAATAAATCAAGGACAGAGGAGAATGGGAAAATGATTTGAAAAAGCTTTTTGTATTTAACCTACATTTGTTTATTGTGTGGTAGATGCTAGATGTGAGTGTGTCCCAGCTGTCTAACCTGCACCCTGCCCTGGAGGCCGGTGTCACCCAGAAGCAGAGCGAGGTCAAGGACTCCTGGGCACTTCTTCAGAAAGTTCTTAGGTGAGACAAACCACAGAGCATTTTTTTAAAGGAACTGTACAAGCACAGCACTAGTGTGTCTATCCTACTTACATTGTACCTACTGTAACAGAAAGGTTACTCTCACTCTAAAAGTCTTATTTAAGAACTTTGTCCAATTATGTTACAAGAATATTTTGTCAGTAAAACAAATTTAGAGTTTCTGCTTCTTGTCTGGTCAGTATACTTCTCCCAAGAAGCCAGTAGCTGGATGTGAGCCGTGGTTATTTAAGGTCCAGAGTGAAGTTACGATATCTGCCTAACATCTCATGCTTTACAAATATTTATCAGACTGAGAAGCACTAACGTCAAAACACTATCTTTAGAAATACATGACATCATTTGTTCTGCTTTATCAGCTGTGTTTTTCAAGCTATTTCATGCAAATAACACAAAAACTTTTTGTAGAGTTTAGAGCCATAATAGGAGTTTACAGTGGGCCTCGAAAATACTGCACCACACTAACCTCCGACTCTCCTCATCTGGCAGGAGTGACAGGACTACACTATCCTCCACCAGCTCCACTTTCACCAGGGAAGATGGTGACCCTTTGACATCATCCCGAGAGCAGTGCAACGTGGGAACAGAGTTGCAAAGGACCATGGGAAAAGAGGTGAAGGAGGAGCAGAATCGACTAAAAGGCAATGTGGTAAGCAGTTTTAGTGTGCTTTTCTATTAGTGGAATAACCACACTGAGGCTCTGGACCAAGAGAGAACAACGGCATCAGTGCAGAAAGATGAGCTCAGCCCTCTTTAATATTACAACATCTGTGGTAGAGAAAGTGACGCACTGTGTCCTTGGGTTTGGAAAATGCCTCATTTACAATATAAAAAGGTTTTTCCTAAATAACAGTATTTTAGTGGCTTACAAGATGCCCACTGCTGTGGTTTCTATGTTTCTAGTTAGCTTTAGTGACCTAGTTCCTTAACAGCTCCTGGTTTTGGTTTTGCAATGGAAAAGACCAGTGCTGCAGTGTGTACCAAGTACTTTAGTATGTATTTTCCAGTCAGTCTTTTATCATGATTCTATAATGTTACCAGTAGGAGAAGGAGCCACAGGAAGAGGCTTTAGAGGTGTTATTTTCTCTGGCATCAGAAAATCTTAAGCCATGACTGTTCAACATGGTTCAGTTGTGGGCCAGAGCAAATAAGGCTTTCCTGCCGACCCAAAATGTAAAGTTTTTATATCATTTCATTTAATGATTGCAATAATACCTTGGATTTGGGGCGTTCTTACAAAAGCACACAGTCAGTGGATTATTGTAATATTAACAGACGCGGGCTGGTTCGAATCAAGGTAAGGATATAATCAGCTCAGGATATGGACTCCTTTCAGGTGACTTTCCTCATCTAACATTTGCAAACACAGGATTTAAAATAATCCCACTGTGATGAACTTACAAAGATGAACTGTTCTAAGGTATACATAAAAACTATATTATGTTTATCCTTTGTTTTTTAGATTAATGTGATTTTAGACATATACCATAAGCCTGTCTCTACACTATTGTAGAACTCAGTCCTTGCTGTTATTCTGCAGTGGTGTCCTGAAAAAGTGACCATATTGTGTTGGAAAGAGCACCCTACTCTTTTACTTTTTACTGTCAGACTGTATATTTCTCAGTATGTGTTACATGGCCTAAAACATGCTCAATATATCCATTAAGCCATCCAGAGGGGGTATTCTCACAAGCCTCGAGTAAGCTGTCCTCTCCAGGAGCTGGGACGTGCCTCGTGTAAATCGTTTATGGTAGCCCTGCTTGTTACTATTTATGGAAGAATGATTAAGACATTTTCAATAAAAGAAAACACTAGTCATACACTAAGAAGTAATTTGTCATGTTCCCTTTAACTCAAGCTTCTAGGGGTTCCATATCCATATGTTGGCTGACATATTAGTGTGTTTGTATACAGCTCACTAGTCTCTGGCACAGTTCAATCCGAAGCACATTTGCGATTCTTGAATGGCCATATAATCTGTGTGCATGTACATATATGACTTATCCACATGTGACTGTGCTGTAGCAGAGGCCATCTTCCGCAGGTAGTATGGCCTCTTCAGTGGACATAAACATGGC
Organism: Rhyacichthys aspro; assembly: GCA_036850595.1. Taxonomy (NCBI): domain Eukaryota; kingdom Metazoa; phylum Chordata; class Actinopteri; order Gobiiformes; family Rhyacichthyidae; genus Rhyacichthys; species Rhyacichthys aspro. The sequence goes on along the minus strand of CM072162.1, from coordinate 17,324,532 downwards.
TAGCGTCTGTTTCTCTGGCTAATTGTAGCCAGATGCAACGGCTGCCAACCAGATGCGCTTGGTGCGAAGTGATAGTTCATGGCTGACATCACTTTATAGCACATTGCAGAAAATCCCACGGAGAAATAAAGATAGATGCAAAACAGAATAAACAGTTCCCCAAACAGGTGCTGAAATAGGAGATTTGATAAAGAAAAACACAGTCCCATTACATTTGACACAGCAAATCAAAAGCCATTTTTGTTGTGTCATAAAATAGTTTTAGAGTGTCTAGTGCTGAGACACTTTTTTGAAATCCTTGCCTTAAATATGTCCTGGATGACTGAGAATCTCTACAGAAAATTTAAATATACCCAATATGGGTTTGTTGCACAAAAATGTTAAAAGCACAGTGCTTCCATTTTTGCCCTTTTGATTCTCTAGCAAAGTCTGCATACAGTCCACTTTCAAACCTGCTTCAGAGCCTTTAGGCCACCATTTAAAGTACCCAAAGGGTTAGTAAGTTATAAGTCATGGCTTAGAAGTATAATGTAGCACAGCGACAGTACATTACTTTCCATTCATGAAGCGAAAATAATTGATTAGTAAGTTATGCCGTCATTGGGATTTCTTGCAAAAGTCACTGCTGTTAATTTTATGTCTCCATTATTTCAATAATAACCCCCCTTTGTGTGTTAATAAGCTTGTGTCATTTGTCAGAGAAACCTTAAACTACTTTGGACAGCTGTTCATTTACTTCGCCCTCCAGCCATAATGTAACATTCACATGAGCAGAGCAGCAACGCCTCTTTGTCTAATGACTGCTCAGAGTATGAAATCTCATATCCACCCGTCAACATTTATTGGGTGGATTACTAAGTCAAAAAACATTACCCACTTGTCACACTGCTGATCTTTTGGAGTTTCCCTTGACAGACTTTACCCTTTTGTCTACAGAGCACTGCTGACGTTGGGATTAGTCGGACATCGAGTAGCCAAATCCAGGAGCAGGAATCAGTGAACCACCCTTCATCACCCACAGAAGACTCGCCTTTCTGTGAAAATGATGTCATCGCCAGACATCAAGTGAAAGGGGAAAGGTGACATTTCGGCCCTGGCTTCTCTTTCTGTTACTTACATAATGAGAGGTCTTTATGTAAGTCATAATTGGAGTCACATGGTGGTGTTTTCTTTGCAGCAGGAAGCCCAGAGCTGAGTCGAAGCTTGCCACCGCCCAACAAGGCCACCCACCGCTTCACATCCAGCTCCAGAAGTTCACGGTGTCTGCGGACAAGGTGACGAGACCCCTGCCAGGCACAACGCCATTTCCTATTGCACTTGAAATCATGTTTTAAAACTAAATGTTAATATGAAAATGGGCCATCCCTAAACACTAAAACTCTGTTGCTGCCTCTGTTATTTGTAAGGTCAGCACAGCATTAGTTATTAGAGCATCATATAACAAACCACAGACGTTATGTCACATTTTAAATGAGACTAAGTTGTCATGGATTAACAGTGAGAGTGTGCTCAGTGTTGCTCTATTTTTTTGCCAGTTATTGTCCAGTAACTATGGAAAAAAAGCTCAATTTGTTTCTTCTTCTCAGTTGACTATTTAATGGTTTTGCTTCTGTCTCTCTCTCTATTTCCATTTTAGACTTTGTCCTGGCTCAAGGACAATGTGTCCATGGCCACTCAGGTCTGTTCAGTTGCCAGTTTTGAAGGCCTGGATGTGGCCCGCAGGTGTCAACACACTCTGGAGCAGGAGATACTCAACAACAGAGCCAGGATAGAGGTGGTTAAAAGGGTAAGCTGGCGAAGTGCCCCAAAATATGAACATATCTTCCTTATTTTGTAACATGGGCATCTTGACATGTCTGGTTTTTGTTTCAGTGAAATAATGAGCAGATATTTTTCAAAACTCCAATTTTAGATTAGGCTCCACATTATATTTCACAACATAAATCCCAGTCCTTTGTCATCACATGCTCTCATCACTTTAACACACATTCCTCAGGAGGGCCGCGGGCTGGTCCGAGCACAGCACCCAGGCAGCGCCAGGATCGAAGAGTTCCTTGGCCAGCTGGAAGTCTTGTGGGAAGAGCTGCGGAGGAGGCACCAGAGAAATGCAGTGTTTCTGCAGGCCTCAGAGGAGCTTGGATTTAGGGTAAGAGTCATAAAATATCCCAGAACAAGCACTTCTCTGAAGTCATACTGAGGCAACTCACTTACCTCTAAAATTATAGTGAAAATTATTACTTATGACAGATGACTCTGGATCAGTTTTCCCATTATGGTAGGCTTTATACTGGACAAGAGCCTAAGCTCTGCACGCACACATTGACAGACAGGACTCATTTATTACAGAAAAGTAAGCCTATATTGAATGATACAAAACCTCACTGAAATGAATATGCTACTCTTAAAATTGATTTGTGATATGGCAAAACGAAGCTGCTGCTCGCATGTATTCTTGATCACCCCTCCCTAACTTGCTGTTTCTACAAGGAAACAATTGCTGCAAATTTGACAAATTTATAATTGATGAAGGTTTTGTTGGTTGCACACAAAGCACAATATTGTAATACATGAACTCTTTTTATTACTGCCCTGCATTTGATCATTTAGCAAGTCAAAGCAATGAATTCAACATCCATTGACCCGCCTTCATTACTTGTGTTCTTTGATGTACAGGTTGTAAAAGTGCTGCAGGCACTGGGCAGCCTCGATGCCTGGCTGGAGTCTGTGGAGCTTTCCATGAAGGAGTCTTCTCTGGCCGGTGACCCTGAAACTATGAGCATGGCTGAGAGGCAGAGCTGTCTGCTGGAGAGAGAGGTGGCGGCACGTGGCCACGAACTGAGCACTCTCAGGCAGGAGGTGGACCGTCTTCACTGCCACAGTCACCCACACACACGAGGCTTGCCAGCACGCATGGAGGCGGTGGAAAAAAAGTAGGTTTATAGAGGACAAGAAGCTCAGGGTCAGAGGTAACACCCTGACGTCTGTCATTGTGGAAAACTAGTGTTATGAATGTGAACTATCAGGCTCTACGCTGGTGGCTGTGCTCTTAACTGTGGTCAGGAAATAGAGCCGGTCAATGTTTCCAGGCGGTCACAAGCTTCTGCTGTAATCCAACATGGAAGAGTTTATTCATTCAAGTCCAGTTCTTACAGAAGACAAACAATTCACCCCATAAAGCATTAGAATATATATCCATATATCCAATAACTTTTCTGTTTCAAACCTGGCAATGTTAATCTCTATGTGCTCATTCAGTACAAGGCTCAGGTTTATTCATTTGTGATTCATGAAGCACTTAGTGAGGTCTACCCCACAGGTTTGACATGCACTTCACGCACAGCTTGTCAGCATGTGTCAAAGTCACCCTGTCATGTTTTCATATGACGTCTCTCATCTGTGAGAATTAATTTTTGTGCCATATACTTTTCGTAAAGCCTTATGATTTAGCCTGGATCTCTAGACTTACTGAAGCCCATAAACACAAGTTCAAGCCCTGACCAAACTAAATAAAGCAAAAGAAAGCACTTGGTTTAAGTGTTTCCAGAGTGGGAGTGTTATATGGGATGGAGAGAGGCTGACGTCATTATTTATTGCTGCATGCATGTAACATTGATTTAAGCATCATTTATTCTGGAAAAATGTGATTCAAAATTGCTCCCTTTGCTATCACAAATATAAACTCTCCACAGACCATTGTGGGCCAGAGCTCAGGATATGTTTATATGCCACATGATATATGATTACACAAATAGCACTCTAGCATGGTAAAATGCACTCACTTGGCAGCGTGTGGTCTCTGTAATGTGGCTGTGTTGAAGGATGTAGGGGTTATATGTGGATAATTGTAAGGCTGGTTGTATAAACACTGATGGTGTGTATGTGTGTTGTACAGGTACCACCGTGTCCAAAGTGCCCTGACCCAGCAGAGTTCAGAGCTACAGGACACTCGGATGTTGACTGAGTTTCTGGAGCGAGTGGAGCTAGAAGAGAGCCAAGAGCTTAGTGGTCACTTTAGCCTTGAACAGGTGAGAAACCTTGTAGAAGAAATGATTTGATTATCACTTCTAGGAAAAACAAGAGTATCAATGTTACAGTAGAAATTTGAAAAGTATGTAAAGTGTAGGAAGAATTTTGGGCCAGTGAGTAGGGATTGCATGTTTTGATTATAATGTTTCATGTATTTGAGAACCTTACCAGTCCATACTATTATATTTTGACAGCTTGACTTCTTGGTAACAAATATATCTTGATATTAAAACCATCTGAAATTGTTATCTGAAAAAAGAGTCCAGGAATAATACACAAAAGCATCCATATGTTTTAATTTGATTAGTTTTAGTTTTTTAAAGACAAAACTGACAAGAAAAAGAAGACTATTCTATTTCTGCAGTTTTACAAAGGTTTCTTTTTATCACTGTAGTACTGTTAATAACCACTGAAACAACACATGGCCATTAAATATGCAGATTTGAATTGTGGAAGTGGAGTTGAAATGTGTGTTTTTGCAGAATGTGGGCCAAATCCAATGTTTGCATATTCACAGGATATAGAGACATAGTCAGAGTCAAAAATAAAATTGTGTGTATTACAGCCCCTGCACAGTGAAATGTCCCCGGCTCCAACTTTAATGGACCTCCAATGCACTGGTGCCGCTGACCCCCTGATAGGGAGCATGGGAGACCCTGTAGAGGAGCTCAGAGAGGCTGTGGAGATGCTCAATGACACTGCCAGGGAACGAGGACGCTCACAAAACCACGACCAGGCCATACGTGAGCTGCTGAGCAAGGTACAAGCACTGACACTGAATCGTCTATACACATTAGTCATGATTGTTTAAAGTGAAATGATCCTAGAGATTCTAAAATAGCGTGTCCAATTTCGTCACAAACAGCTGCATAAACCAACTGAGCACCACATCTGGTTTCCTCTTGTTTGTGGCTGTGTATTTTAACAGGCCCCAAATGATCCACTACTCCCTCTTGCAGAAGTGTTTTTTGCTAATTTGATTTATTCTCATTAAAAACAGCATGCATGTCAGAGTAGCACTTACACATCTGTCTGTTGGAGACACCTTGACACCATTTGAAGACGTAATTTGCAATGTGTCTCTCATTGTAAAACAAATAATATGTACTGAAGTGTAATGACATAATGACATGCCTACAAATGCTCATGATGACTTTGTGCTCTGACAGCACGCCGGCCTGGCGGTGCGTGTGGAGGAGTGCTTATGCCGCAGCAAAGACCTCGGCCTGGACATCTTGGAGAGGGAGACAGATATGGCTGTACAATGCGAGCCAGACCGCTGTGGTTTGGAGACTCTGTGGGAGAAACAGGACCACCTGGAGGTGAGAGGATGATGTTAGTTCATGTTGTGATTATGGAGTAAACATTTAAAATGACTCACTGGTGCTAATACTGCTAAGAGAACATAGTGACGTTATTGCAGTGCTGTACACGCAGGCATCTCACAGGCTACAATTCACTCTAATTGGTTCAAAAGAAGCTGCCAGATGACCGACTGAGACACAAAGTAATATCAGGTTACACTAATCGAGTTTTAGTCCTCACAGTCAATGTTATTAATGACTTATAGGCTATTAGGCCTGCATCAAAACTTATATTCAGTATCTTGTATCTTTATTTAGTATTAGAAAGTATCCATTTTTAAAGTTTTTAATAAAAAAAAGGGTGAGGAGGTGAAAAGGAAGGAAAGAAAGTCATTTGTATTTACCACATTTTGACTTTTAGGGCTGCTTACAATCTATTTCATATGCTTTATAGACTTAAAAAAATACAACGGCTTGCCTCCAACTGTGGAACAATGTTTTGCCAGATTTTTTCAAAGGGTCAGCTCTCTCTTTGTGCTGTGTTTAATTGATTACATAAACTCCACAGTAAAATCACACGCAAACACATGTAGCAAGTTTATTACACACAAGATGTTTATTTATGCTTGTGTTAGTCACTGTTCTATGAACCCTCTATGTACTTGTGAGTTAATCTTTTGGGGCTGAGTAGAGCATGAAGGGTTCACAGGGGTCGAAGGTGCGATGTTGTAAAGGTAAAGGTCTGTGTGATTGAGTATTGGGTCGTGTTATGTTTATCACACACACAGCTGTCTGGACTTGATATGAACAGAAGAACAGAAATGACCTAATCTCCCAAACTGAAATAACTGTGCCGTCAGCAGACAGGCATCCACCACACTGTGTTCTTGAGGCTTTCTGTAGCTGAGAAACATTATAAAGCATTGCTCCCAGAGAACCTCGGTGCTATTAATTACCGCCTCGTCAAAAAGTAAAAAAAGTGGTCAGGATTGCTTGCTTGCCATAGTGTGGCAGCCCATGTGTGCACCATATGGACCTCTTGCTGTATAATATGCATAAAGCTATGAGGATGAAGTCATAGTGAGAACACAATAGGTACAGGCTGTCTGACTGATCCCAGCGATGATGAAAGATGATAGATTTTAGCTGTGATTCAACACAGATCGACTATGAAGTCATCAGGGAGGAGGTCAAGGCGATGGAGAGCCAGGCCTCACGCTTGCAGGAGCTGTGCCCAGAGCGAGTACACGTACTTTGCGCCAAGATCCAGGCGACGCTGCAGGCCTGGGGAGAGCTGGGAGCCAGTGTAACGGAGAACAAGTCACGGCTACAAGAGTTTGTGCAGCTCCAGGACTTCTTCAGGAGCTACCTCAGAATGATGTAAGTGGGGCGTGGGGATGTTCTGACCTCTTTTAGGACCACGTTTTCGTAATCCTCTTTTGAGAGCATTGCATTACAATGTCACCCAAGAGAGAACAGGATGTTCCCCTTGTCAAGCATAGGTCCCCACTGAAATGTTTAAATGTGCTAAGATGAAGAGGAGCATGTGTTTCCTGGGCCTCAGTTTGACAAGGCGATGTGTGTCCTATCAGAGTCTGGTCATTGTCATGTTTAGTGAACTATGGTTACTTACAGATGTGTTGTCTCTGCTTTCTGTCTTCTGTTTCTTTGTATAGCTCATGGACAGAAGATACCAGGTCCTGTATTTTCTCAGATAGTGCTTTACATTATGGAAAAGATGGACAGACACCACTGGCTGCTGAGCTGGATTTGCAGATTGAGCACAAGTTTGAAGAGTTTGAGGAACTGGCAGCTACAGGGAGGAACATTTTACACAAAGAACATCACCTCAGCCAGATGGTTTGTGGAGTTACACACATTCAAGCTGTTATAATTGACTGTTTGAATGTATTTTGATGATTTTATTCTTGTTGAAGGTGAAAGAGCGCATGGAGGAGCTGAGAAGCATGCTTGGCTGGATCCTGGTGCACTGGAGAGCTCAGAAACAGCAATGGCTTCACAAGAACAGTAGACAGGAGTCTGCACAAGATAGCATTTACTCCATAATGTGCTCGTCGTCGGCAGAGGTATAAAACAGACAGAAAAAAAACCATTCACATTCATTCCTTATGGACAGATTCCTAATTTTCCCTTTTAAAATGTGTAAGTCTAATGTAATGTTTGAAATCTCATACAGCCCACCACACTTGAGCAAGAAGCCAGCCACTCTCTTTATTCACCAGTCGTCTCCCCTGAAGAAGACAAGCTAAAGCCGACTGGAGAAACCCTGAACTCAGTCGATACTCTTCTAGCGACAAATAAGCAAACAGAAGATGGATACGAGGTCATGAAGAGTGTCCCACTGCAAAGTCCTGATGTTGTGTCCCCAGAGTCTCCCAAACCTTCAGTCTATGTTCTCAAAGAGCAAAGTAACCCTGCTCTGGGGAACACGGTCAACCTCATCCTTAGCTTTGGTAACTCAGGGGACAGCCAGGTGCAAGTTTTGGATCCTCCTGTTAGAGCAGATGAGGTGGAGGAGGAGACTTCTGAACCTGTGTGCAGGGTGAGAAGAAATAAATTTTACACCGCAGCAGATTTCCATGATGACATTTGTTTTTGCTCATTAAATTGCCACTGCATGGGATCTCCCTTCTTAACTATCAGCTGCTTTTAGTTCCTTTCCTCAAGCTTTATGTCCTGCTTTTTCCCCTATTTCTCCCTCAGCCCGCTGTGCCTCAATCTTCTGCCTGTAAAAACTTTTGGAGGCGCTGCCAGGGGCTTTTGGAAAATACTTTGGGTAGTTTAAAGAGAAAAAGAAAGATTTATCGCCAGAGTGCAAACGAGGTAAATTGCGCAGTGTGTGAACTGGCACAGCATGTTATGTCTCGAAGAGTGGTGCGACTGCATGCTGTGTGTGGTTGTTTTCTGTGGAGAGCATGCTCCGCTAACCCCTGTTACAAGTTACAGAACGGCAGCGGCTTCCTCGTGCTGCTGTTGGTCTGTAAGCCAGGTTTAAACATATAAGTGAAAACAGCAAGTGCTAAAGCGGTGTGTGAAGTAATGTGTGCTAACCACATGTTTCAGGGGTTACTGAAAGGTTTTATATATTATACTCTACTGAATCTGAATTAGACTACACTACAGAAAAATACTGAATATCTAAACTTTGACTCTGTGATATTCAATAATTATTCATTGCGATTTGTCACTATTTAAAGAACATCCATTACAAAGTGCCATATTATACACTTGCGCTTATTTATTTTCTATTGGCAATCAAGATTAACCAACTTACCTATATGTGCATGTGATTGGATGGTGGGAGGAAGCTGAAGTTTCTGGAGAACAACACTGAGAGGATGTGCTTGACACAGAAAGGCTGTTACAGGCCCAGCTCAAGGACTGATCCCAAAACTTTCTCGCTGTAAGGCAGTAGTGCTAACCACACTGCCGCCATGGTTAACAACTTTATACAAATGTGGGCTAATGAAAATATGTCTAATGATTTGCTTAGATTTCCTCTGATCCCAGTTAGTTTGTCTTGTGTAAGCATAGACGAGTATTAAAAAAATACAATAAATGTGCTTATTTCAACTACAACTTTCCCCTGTCATAAAAGCTTTCATTGGATCTTAACTTGTTAAATGAGCCTGGATTTAAAAGTGGAAAGTGCTGTTGACAGAGAAAGAATGAGGGTGATGAGTAAAAGCCATACACTGGCCTCTTCCCTGCAGCAAATGTTGACAGAAGCTCTCTTTCCTTCTTGTGTCACGCCGCCACAGGCCTGATATAAACTCGGGTTTCGCTTGGCTCTCTCTAACTTTGCCACAATTGTGTAAAATAAGTGACCTCACCCTTGCTTCCTATGAAAACTGTGCTCCCATTAGTAGTGCAGTCTGAACACCAACCCTGAGATTAAACAAAGAACCGGTGGTGAACTTTCACGACAAGCCCCCAGACTGCACGCCATGATTTATCGTCTGGGGCTTCCACAGAAACAAGAGATTAGTCACAGAGTTGAAAGGTCAAACCATTACAGCTGCATATGACGGCATGTGTACCATATGAGTTTGATTAAGTTTGTAAGTGTTCTCATGTCCATGTTCCTTTGTCCTTTCATTCAATTTTTCATTTATATTGTTTTAAACATTTGTGTTCATTTGTGTTCGAGTGCATTCCTTAATCCATTTTTTTCTGAATGTGTGTGTAGACTAAACAGGGCTAATGTTGGAAGTTAGCATTTGCTTAGTTTTGGGCTTATGTCGTTCTTCATCTGTAACACATAAAACAGCCTTTGATCCTGCAGAGAATTTTAAGGCCTGAGTATTTCTAAAGTTAAAAGAACAAGGTTAAGATTTATATAAGGATTTATGAGATAGTAATGTATAATTACTACATTACCTACAGCAGTTATCAACAGTTATCAAAACACTTTTAGTTTAGAAAAACACAGGACATATGCACTATTTTAAACACTGAAAGCTCCTAAAATACTCCTGCTTTCCTGTCCGCTTCTCCATACAGTGACAACCATATATATAGTTATTACACTAGCCATTCATGCAAGCCTCCTTGAACCTCACTTAAATAAACAGATGATCCCTTTAAGAGCTTCGGTGACACATTCGCAGCTGCAGTGAAATAACACATTCATGATATCACTTTCTCTGTTTTTCTAGGTAAGTACCTACTTGCATGTCAAGGATAACAACTTGGCTGCGGGCCCTGTTTATGAGAGTATCACCCTGCCTCGTCAAAAGAGCCACTCTGCAGCCTCAGCCTCCCCTACTTTCATGCCTTCGCCTCCCTCCTCGCCATCACCCTCGACAACTGCACTGCAGATGATGACCAATGTTAACTTCCACCCTTCGACGGGGAGCGCCAGCACCTCCATCTTCAGCAGCCTCAAGAGAATAGGCAAGAAGAGGAAACGCAAGAGAGATGCTCGCAGACACACCATCCAGAAAATAATGGGAGTGGAGGAGCAAGAGGACGCGATTCCCCACGGTGCCTCTGAGACAGTAACATATGACACCCGCACATGGCCCCTAAAAGAAGGCAGAAGGAAGAAGAGTTCATCAAAGAGCCCAGACAATGTGGATGTACCGGAAACTATGGCCTATGTGAAAAATCCCCTGCTGCAGGACATTGATACAGAGTGTTCAGGGGAATACAGCATCACGCCTTATGCTATTTCCGAGGGGCCCTGTCCTTTACCGGCCACAAGCCACGTCAAGAGCCACTGTCGGTTCCTTTCTCTGGGATCTGTGCTGAGTTTCGACCTGCCAAAAGACATGACACTCATCCCTAGCATCCAGGACATCATTACTATTGCTCCACCAGAGTCTAAAAAAGCAACTGGGGCTGATCCAGACCCACACTCCCAGAGACAAACAGCGCTGAGCTCCTTCAAACAGACTAGACCCACTTTAGCTGAAAGTGCTGCAAGTCCTGTGATTGCAGAGAAAGATATGTCTCATAATGACTGTACTTTAAAACCGCAATCTCCTCCTATTTTGAAAAATGATCAAACTGCGCAATGTTGCAATCAATCACAAACTCAAGTTGGATGCACTCCGAAAATCAGCCTAGATGAAAAGGCAGAGCAGCAGTCAAACAAAATAAAAAGTCCCAACCAGTCCATCAAACTGCCTATTTATGTAAACCAGCCCTCTGCTTCAACTGCGCATAAGCATGAGTGTCCCAGTGTCCACACATTAATCAAAGACCTCAATGGACACAAGTACCATAAATGTGTGAGACCCCACAACGGACAGAGCCAAGCCTCTCACATGGTCGTGAACCTGAAGTCGACAGTGAATGTGAGTGTTCGTCAGGACTCAGCGGACTCTGGTATCTCCAGCTTGGGGAGCATCAAGCTTTGTTCTGATGCGCCTTGCCCTGAAAACTCCCATCCCAAAGGAGTGGTGGGTAAACTGATGTCTTTGGACGTGGGATGCATTACTACTAACACTAAATCGAGAGAGACAGATGTATTATCCTCCGCAAATCCAGCTGAGACGGAAACCGAGGCTGTTCATGTCGACCACCAGCAGTTTGAGGAAGAAGAGGAGGAGTTAGAGGGCATCTGGAACCAAAATACCAACTTTAGAAATAGTATCTGCTCAGATATTATGTACCAGTCCAGTCAAGAGGAAACAATATCCATCGATCAATCCAACCAGCCTGTTTCTCGCTCCCCATCTCCCAAAACCCCGGCTGTGCTCTATAGGAACCTGGTTACAGCCTCTGCGCCAAACCTGCTCGTGGCTGAGTTCAAACTCCCACCCTCTGTCCAAAGTCTGCTCGGCTACGACAAGGAACAAAATCCCAAACACCACCTTCCTCCTCTGGCCGTAGGAGACAGAAGGTCCTGGGCCGCATTTCCCAACAGAGAGCCAAGCAGCAGGACGTCAGTGGCGGTAAATGAGACGGCGTCTGATCTGGTGAAGCTGCCGGAGATAGTGGACAATCAGAGATATATTTACCAGTACAGGGAGGATGAGGAGGAGGAAGAGGAGGAGGCAAAAGTGGGGGAGGAGCACACAGGTTGTTCGAAGGTGAGGTTAGGGCTTGGTATACGGGAATGTAGACACCTGTGAGATGATGCAGTACATATTGTGTGGTCATGCACATAGCTTTGGTGTTTCTTAATCAGATTTAGTCAAGTTGATGTAAATGGGTTAAACTGGTTAATGTTAGTGTTTACATCGCCTATATATAAAGATGAAGACACACCAACAATCTAATGAACACAGCTTAAATAAATATATCAGACCAATGTTTACAGTTTAAACCAATATAGAACTTAGATAAAATATTAGATGTAGTGTAAGGAAAAATAAGGAGGGACTTACGTACTGCAGCCTGGTTCAAGGGATGGTCAAGAGTAAATATGTAAATGGTCCTATTAGAATGTTATGGCTAGTTCATGTTCATAGTAAACATCTAAGAAAAAATTGGCCCTAATGTTTGCTATGGATGAATCATGACAGGATGTTGCCAAAGCTATCTGCATGTTTAAACAGTAACATTGTTATTTGAGAGTTTTTGTTCTTTTTTCTTTTTTTTGCCTTTCAATTTGACAAACTCACTCAGTTAACAACAGATGAACACAACAAATATAGTCCATCTGCTTAGACAGTATGAACAATGTGGAGATGTTTAGTAAATATGACATGAGCATTAATATTTAACATCAGACTGTATCTGTCATCCCAGCCGCTTATTTATAAATGTTCATGACTGTAGACTCTTGTCTTTGTTGCAGGATCACTCACTGAGCCTGCTGTCCGTACACATGGGTTTGGAAGGTGACTGTCAACAAAGAAACTCCTCTAAAAACCCTGCAGACTTGGAAATGCAGGATGAGATGATGACCACTGGAGGGCGCTGTATCCCTTTGGTAAGATGATTTCTGTCAGTGCACATTATGAGCAGTGATACAGGTGAAGGCATGTCCCAAAGCTCTTATCAATGTTTTATTTCCAGAGTGGGAAGCCTGAGCTGCAAACTATGGAGGGAACCCTTGAGAGAAAGCACAAGCTGCAGCTGGGAGGAAAGAAAGTAAGAACAGTCCAATTCACGGTTGCAGCCAGCTTGGTCAGCAAATGCAAAGCCCTCAGTCAGCAGCACACGCTCTTATCTTATTTTCTCAGGCGGCCTCCCGAGGTTGGAGCTCCTGCCATGCTGTCCTATATAGACACACCTTGTGCTTCTACCAGGATAGAAAGGATACTCTAAGGGTAAGCAGAAAATAAAATGTATTTGTTGAATACTGAAGTTTGGCATCAGTAGTGATTATTCAATGTTTATTTAATGCAGAGTTCTGTTTGTGGCCTCCCTCTGAATCTCATTGGAGCTGAGTGTGTGCCTGCTCCTGAGTACACCAAAAAACCAAACTGCTTTCACCTGCGGTAAGACTATCATAGATTCATACGATGCCATATGTCAGGCCTCGTGTACTATGGGTTGTAATTAATGTTTTCTCTTGACTCTCAGGCTTCGTGATGGGTCTGAATATCTGCTCAATGCCTCTTCACGCTTTATGATGAAGAAATGGTTAATGAAAATACAAGCAAATACAGGTAACTATCAGCTATTGTGCAGTAACTAACTGATTTAGCCACTTTCTGTTTTAGAGAAAGTCCATTTTATCAAGTTTAAGGAGGGTTACGTTACAAATACCATCCAAATATGTTGCCAAATCAATAATTCATGTTTTTATAGGGCGTCCTGAGGCTGGGTCTTTAATACCAGGTGTCTCTAGGGACCAAGATCTCTGCTATTCCTTGTAAGACAGATGAAATTTTACTATTAATTTCTAAAAAGTGAACTGCATTTAAATCTTTATGTTGAATCCGTCCTCTTGTTAGAAAGCTGTGCTCTGGATGTCATGGCCTGGCCAAATGCCTCTGCTCCTCCCAACATGATGTCACCTCCACGTTCCCGAGGCAAAAACCACGAGGCGCCGCCCAAGCCACAGAGATTGTTGTCCTCACCAGAGAGTTCAGTCATATGTCACAGAGTCATTTGAGGAGTGTAGATGAGCAAGGGACCGCCTCCTCTCCAGCTGGAGGCTGTGGTAAGGGTCCAGCTGTAGAGTGTGAGCAGCATAATCCAGTGAAAAGACAGCAACATGTGCATTGGCTGCACATTTTAATGGAAAATGCATATCATTTCTTGCTAATGACTGTATAATCCCTTAGGGACATGTGACTGAAAAGTTTTTAGTTACTTGTGTCCTACTACAAAACCTCAGTGACCAATGACAGCTTTATTAATTCAACCCATTAAAGTTAATGTAATTTAGAAGTAGTAATTACACTTAAAGCAGACAAGGATCTAACCATTAACAAAAATTAAAATCTACTGAACTAGACTGTAGTTGGTACTTGAGCCACTAGAGGGAGCTAAAGTTTTGTCTAACTGTATTTGAACATAAAGCCCATTGATGGTATGAGTAAGACATAATACCTTTGCCCTGAATATAAAATTCTTTGTTTGATGAACAAAACAACTTTTGTTGACCTTGTTACAAAACCCAGAGTCTCATTCTATTTTTCTTGAATTTGATTTCAGATGATGATGACAGCAGCTTGAAGCAGACGGTGACTCAAAGACTGTCTGGAGGTTACACAGACAACACCTCGACCTCACCTCACTCACACTTATCCAGCGGCCAGGACTGGCTGAGCAGCAAGCGACGCTCCCACTCCTTCACATCAGGTTGGACCGCTGTGATTCATCTACATGACTTTTAATCCATCTGTAAAACTGCTTGAGTTTGATGCTAATGTTTTTGTTTCCACTCAGCAACGTATCAGAAGATTAAGCCCATGTTGAGCAGCGCTGGTGGCAGAGCTGTGGAGAAAGGCTCCAACTACTGTGTGACGCTCCTGGTCGGAGACAAATCTTCGAACGGCCCATCCATCAGCCACACAGACCCCCCACTGCTGGGTTTGGCTGGATGGCAGCTCGACCCCCATCAGGACTCTGCCCTGAGGAACTACACGAGCCTGCCCCGACCACGCAACAAGTCCGTCTTCAAAAAATTCTTTGGAAAAAAGGACTATTGATTTTATATTGAAGATTTTTTTACTAATTGTATCTAATGTGCAGCGCACATCTTTTTACAGTCAAAATGCTACTACTGACAGTATTTATGGCCTGAAGAGTTAACATGGATTTATTTTTTAATGCTTGATGTAGTTACTGTCCAAAAACTTGCCACTAAGTCAACTCTGAACAAAACTTTCTGTTCTATTTGATCTTCTTTACTGATATTCATTTGTATGAGTGTGTGCTGTGTAATTATAGAGTAGATGAACTGAAAGTAATCCATCCAGTATTATAATTCTCTTTGTCCTGTTTATTTTTGGTGTGGTGTTTTTTTTACTGTCTGAGTCCAACAAACAGTTGATTTAGAAACTAACAATCCAAGTTAAATCCAAGTTTGAGAAGCCAACATGAATACTTAAACATGCCACTTGATATTATTTGCACAGTATGCTGCATTTTTTCCTCTTAGCTACCTATATAATATCGCAGTTTGATACTGCCTGTGCTTGTTCGATATTAACAGTTTTATAATTACTGTAAAGTCTATTCATAATAAAACACTAAACTGTGATAAAAAAAAAAAAGTTAAATTTTTCCTCTCTTCAGGCATAGATCATTTGAGGCCATACAGTAAATTGTACTGAGCCTGTTTGTGCTGTCTGACACTAAAGATATGATTATATACAGTGTTTAACCTGAAGTATGAGATAAGCCCAGTGTCGCAGTTGCATTGACAGTGTCTCATCTCTGAGCTTTATTGTCATCACTGGAGGCTTTGAAGAGAGAGGGGATTAGATGTATAAAAAGATTAAAGGCCAGGGCAGGCTAATATCATTAGCTTTATTTTTGCATATAAAAACCTGTCACCACTCGAAGACTCAAACAAATCCATAATCAACACTGCATTTGTGCTGGAGGCCAGAACATTAGCTATATACATGAAGGCTGGATAATGAGACATATGCATAAAGAGTGTGCAAATTAGATTCTGCCATTAGTAGATATTCAGCCATTCAGCACCAGGCATGTGACAGACGGATTAGTCACAGTGGAAAGTGGCAGAGAAATGAACAACTTTAAATGTGCACATTAAATCGACATTCTGCGAGATTTTTTCATGCCTGCTGCTCAACAACACAATGTGCCCTTTCAAAATCAGCCCACCTTTATCCCGTTAACTTCCAGCAAATCAACTGTGAATGCAACCCTCACTGTTAAAACACACTGCTGTAAAAAAGCACTGTAACAGACATGGAAAGAATGAAAAAGTATTCAGCGTTTCTTCACCTTACAGCGCCAAAAGTCACAACGTGGTTTTGGCAATGTATACATGCAAAAAAAAAAAAAAAAACATACACCCAGGAGCTACAGTAGCATAAAGCACGGAAAAACATGGAAAAGCTACAGCTTGTGGTGCAAATTTGTCAAATGTATCTAGTACAGACATTAATCATGGCAGGTCAGCAGCCTGTGACTCATTATCAAGGCTGAGTGCTACATGACTCAACCTGATGCAATACTGTTAAATGCACTCAATATTTGTCCAGTTTACATCCAGGAGTCCTATAATACATCATGTCCAAGTGCTACCAGAGTAATCTATATTTTATTACTGAATCCTATGTGACACGTTAATGATTGGTGGTGACATTCATGTGGAAAAGAGCGGCCGATTCACAGAGCACATATGGCACCTATTTGTAACTGAGTAAAGCTGTTGTCCTGATGTTTATGAACGGTTTGGCCTGTTTCCACAATGAAGACATTTTTGTTTTCCTCTGTCAAGCTTGAAATGACAGCCACATCCTTTTCAGCCCTGAAGGGACGCAGCACCGGCCAATCGATTGATCAATCTGACCCCAATCTTTGTGTCCCACGTGTGACCTCTTTGACCTCCACGTCATTCGGTGACATCACTTTTACCTCCAAGGGTTTTCAGCTCTACTTTTCTGTCAAACGCTTTTTCTTTTTGACCATGGAATTGGTTGGGAAAGCAGCGGATATGGGCACCACAAAACACAACACCCACGTACCTCTCCACACTTTGGTCGTTGCATTTCCCCCCTTTGCTAACCACTAATTACTACGCACATGACATATCCTCCCAACAGTGAAATATGGGCCAGGTTTTTGTTATGTAGCAAAAGAATGAGTCACATAAGGGTTACCACAGCCCTTTAGAAAGATCCGGAGATCACAAGAACACCATCAAGGTGGTGTAACTCGATCGGGATGTCCTCGGGCCTCCACCCGTCCCGACTGCTGATGGAAAAATCATTGGGCCTCTGTAGAGATGCTTTACACATGACAGATTTCTAAAGGGAATAGACAATGTGTTTCATAGTGACTCACTAGAGACAGATAAAAGGTTAATTTTACTCACAATTTAATAAATGCAGGTAGTTACCTCTAGACCTACACACTACTTCCGTCCAAAGCATCTTGCACACATCCTTTAACATTTTGAGGGTGAACCCCAAGTTTTGGTTAAGCTATTTTATATCATCGATGTCATTTGCAGAGTATGACTGCTTAAAAATGAGGACAAAGACAAGTACTTAATATTTATGAACCATACGCAGATTTTAGTTCCGTGTATTTTTCAGAATTTTTATCCCGTGACTGGTTTTAGAAGCTTTTGACACTTATCCATCATTTACAGTTTGCTTTAGTTTTTATCAACTTCATTTACTGTAAAATATTTCCAAAAAGAGGAAAAGAAAGCTACACTGCAGTGAGAAAAGTACTCATAAGGCAGCATGAGGCAGGCTCCTACAACTTTAAGTATTGAACACACTTTGTACAGTATCTTACTTCTGCATGAGTCATTTTTTATGCTAAATGAACTTGAGTACAGCTTTTAGACACTCCTGCCTTTATGTTTTATATTTCCTTATTTCTTCCCTTAAAAGGTGGAGCATGGTGTGCTACTGTCTTTGTAATCCAACACTACGCCTCCACTGGCCCCAGGGAGCCTATGAAAGTGATGTAATGGGAAGAACAGTTTAGTTTTCATCAATGGCGGGTGGCATTGTGGAACAGTGGTCAGAAACTCAAACCAAATGGCTTCATTTCCACCGCCTGCAGGTCCCATGTGACATTAACTGCCCACCTGTCATGACCAGCAGACCTTAGTTATGCCTATTAGCCGGGCCAATTAAACTATAATTATAGCTTTATGGAAATAAATCTGGTATTCTAATGTCTGCCTGTCATGTTTGTGGTCTCTGCAAAGCCTCGTGGCAGAAGTTCAGAGACACACACATCGATGGTCCACGTTGAGAAATGACCTTGAGTTTGGGGAGTTCTGTTCAGCCTTCACTGTGTGCAGGATCTGGCATCGAGAAATTCGACAGCACAGATCCTCAGAAGCTTTAGCTCATCATACAATAAATCACAGAGTCATCTTGGGAAATAAACAGTGAATTTAAAGCTTTGAGAGCGGGTTGTACAACCTTCTGTGTGAGCTTTGAACAAAATGTGTCAAATTTTCATCAGCTGTTTGGCATTTTGGCCGAAAGGCTTTTTTGGACAATATATCACAACATGCGCCCCGCCCCCCGTTTACAGCTGTCATAATGCCTCCTGGGCAGCTACAAAGTGCAATAACTGGAGAGAAATTTCCTCATGTAAGCACCTCTCCCCACCGGCCACCCCTCCCAGCAGGGCACTCTCTTTTGTCCTGGACTGGTGGTAAGCTCCTTGTGTTTCTGTATCCTCTGCAGGGATAAAGGGCGCAGGGTGCCACGCAGACATCTGTCCCAAAGATGTGGCGCGAATGCATCTCTGCGATATGGATATTAACTCACTTCAGATTAATTCAAGCTTTCCTTTAAGACACGGCTCCTTCTGCTGAGAACACATCGATACATCCATGTCCCCTGACAGTTTGGCTTATTGTTGCAGCTGCGCCGTGCTTTTGTGTGGGCTTTATGGAAGTGAATGATATCACCATCACCACCACAGAAGAAGAGTTACCATTTAGATGGGTCATAATATCATTAAAAAACAATGCTTATGCAGCCTTTAATTACAATCTTAATATATTTACCATCAGTTTTTAGTTATTTAAAAAGTGAAGGCTTGTAGGAGTAATTTATATTATTATTATAGTTTTTTACCTTAACATTGACCCCGTTTTACATTTTTAACAAGTTTCTTATTCAAAGGATAAGACCTGATTCATATATATTGAGATGTAATAAACAGAAATATCTTCAAATTAAATAGTGTGATTTGTCACATGATTTCACAGATCTTTAGGACTCTCTTGAATTGCAAAGTGATGCATTTAGTTTTTTTGTGCAGTTTATATAATGTCCGGTGTGATTCATCGTGAATGGAGGCTTGCTGTACTTCCACAAGGCTGAGGAAACATATCAATAATGCCCTTTTTCAATGCGTTATGTTTATTATACAGCACTGTTTTGCTGGTTTAAAAATGTCTTTGGAAATTATAGTAGAGTAGTTTGAGCAGATCAGTCAGTGGTGATATTCTTGCTGTAATGTGGTAGCTAATTGCAGAGGAGATCTTGCACAGAAGCTTGCGGAAATTGGCAAGGTGTTTACCGCTGTTACATAACCCATCTGCCAAAGAGAAGAGCCATCTCCCTCAGCAGCTTATCCTATCAGCCATACCATAAACACCACACACCTGTCACACTAATGCCACATCATAGTTCTTATTGGTTCAAAAATATCCAGTTTAATGCTACTTTTAAAGCTCATTTGACCAGTGTTTGTGCCAAAGGTAAGCAATCAGTGGTGGCTACAGAACAGATGCTGGCACAGTGGCATGTCTGACGCAGATCACAGCTGGCAGCTCGCTCTGCAGCCAACTTGACAGGTTACATCAAGCACAAGCTCCACTAAACACACGCCAAAACAGAAGAAAACACTCCTCGGTTTCACTTTGAAATGACCTGAAGATGCTGCTGGTGTTGAAACAAATGTCTCTGCCAAAGGTTTCCTATTAAAATCTTGAAACAGCTGCCAGATTTCCATAAGTGAATTTCCACATGTCGACCTAACATAAACCAAGTAAAATCCCATGAACCCTACCTACTACCTACAAAAAAAACAAAAAAAAAGATGCAAAAGCTTTACTGAACAAATGAATACAATTTAAGATGCTGTAATCTGTTTGCTGACAGTCCCCAAAGGTTTTACAACAAGCCCAACATTAAAGCTGTAAAACATCATTTGAACTGTGAAAGCAGACAAAATCCTGCAAACATACAATGATCTCTCAAAAAACAATATTAAGCGATTTGTCTTTTAGAGTGCTCTGACAACAGCTGGATAGAAACACCATTATCTCCTGGGATGAAGTCCAAAATCCCCAAAACAAATTTGGGAGCATGTGTGGTTGGTATTTACACAAGGCAATGCATGTCTAGTTACTACAAAGAAACTAAAAAAGACACTTGAAATTGAAAGGGTTTTTAGTTTTTAATCCTGGCTCTGAATAATCCATTAAGGATTACACATAGTCTTGCTGTTAAATATTGATTCACTGCCAATAGGCACATCCTGAGGCTGACTAGACCAACAAAAGCCTTAAAGCAGAGAATTATATGGATGAAAAGATGCTCTACTATGATTAAAAACAATTGGAAACATGTGTTCTTCTTGTGAACAAATTAAAATGAAAATATAATAAATTTAAAAAAATGCATGCTCAGCTAAAAGAAAAAGAAGAAAAGGGGTCAGGGAGAGGGAAAGATGGGTATTTACACAATCTCTGAACAATTCCCTTTTCTGTTCCATCTCGCAATCAATTATTCAGCATGCAATCCATTTTGAGGCAGCATGAGTAAGAAAAAATGAATGGTGTGCATAAATGTATTCATGTGACAGAGTAACTCATCAGCAGCTGGAGATGCTGTTGGGGACAGGTCACAACACTGTCAAATACCCTGGCTTTGTGCCTACATACTGTACATTCATACTGCATAAGGATGAATGCAGAAAAGACACATACAGACAACCTTCAGGAGCTGTTTCCTCTGTTCAGTGCTTCAGACACTCCTTGACTGTAGCTAAAATGTCTTGGAGGATGGCATTTCTGTTCTCTTTGGACACCTGAGTGGAAAAAGAAAAACACAAATCCATCAGAAACAACAGGAATGGTTTGTGTTTGGTGCCCAGACACAGTTCAGAATAAACCTGGTTGATTCAACAGCAGTGGCATATTATAAATACAGAGATAGTTTTATAGCTTATTGCATTTATCTTTATCGTACCTTATGTCGTGTGTTACTTTTATAAATTCTTGTCTTATTCCTGTCAAATGCCAAAACAAATTCCGAGTACAGCAAAAATCTTTTCACTCTAACCAGCAATAAACTCAAGTCTGAATCTGACTGTTTATGGATACTTTACTTTTATGACTTCACTTAATCATTCACTTGATTGTCCTTTGTTGGATACAAGATGCAGAAAGTTTCCATCAATTTTCAGACAATATTTTCCAGGACATTTCCAGGACTTTTTCTTCACAATTCAGGGTAGTATTTTCTCATATACAGTGATATTTTACACCAGACATAGTTTTATTGCTTCCATTTTTTGTTTTTGTTTTTTACTATGCAAGGTTTATGTGTAACCATAAACTCTAATCATTCTACTCAATCCTCTGGGCCTATACATGATGTTGCTGTGTTTATCTAAAGCCTGTTAAGCTCACAGATAAAATCTTGAAATATTTAATTGATAAAATACAATAATATGTATAGTTTCCAAGACATTTATGAATCATTTTTAAAGAGTGGGACTACTCATTAAAATGTGTGGGAACTCTGCAACTTGACACTTACATTGGCTCACTGTTCACTGCTCAGTTTGTCTCTGTCCCTAAAAGAAACCTTTATCTAAACCATGGACAAATAAAGAAAAGTGTGACCTCCTACAGGTCTCTAAATATACATGCTCAAATGTTTACTGTAACACAGAGCCACTACTCAGCTCGGAGCGTTTTGCATGACAATATCCATAACTGAGTCTTCCGTGATAAATTATTTTGACATTTGAGACCTCCCTTTGTTGTTGAATCAGTCACGCATGATTTAGAGTTAATCCTGCTATAGGAGAGGGATAATGCAGGCCACGACCCGTCTGTGCTGCTACTGACCGCCTGCCTCACTAACACCAAGAGGATACAGTATAAACAGCACCATATAGCCACAGCTGTACTTAAAAGCTGCAAAAGTGACCTAATTCTTGCAGGTCTGTTTTTTAAATGGATACAGCGCTTGTATTAATACTCACAGTGAAAACCTTCACGTCACTCCTGCCCCGGACCTCCTCGACCAGGCCCAGCGGTTTACCCTTGGGAATGGGGATAGTTCCCAGGACGGTACATGAAGTGCTGTCCAAAGTCTGTCTCACTGCCCTGATGAACGACTGACTAAAGAGCTCCATTTTCCCGATCTCGTCAATGATGAATACCTTCTTCGCCGCACCTGCTGACCCCACCTGACGACAAGAGAGCAGAGTGAAGGCATGCAGCGGACACATGCACAATGTGGTTTCTAATGGGGCATTTAAAGTGAGGCTATATTGATTTATGAATTTGAAAAGGGCTGTTTCAATTATTTTTGTGCAGTTACAGAGAGATATAAGTTCATTAGTTACAGTCATTAGTTTAAAATATTCAATAAAAAACAAAAGTAGTTTTTCTATGTATTGTGTATCTTTCAGTAAAATGATAGAAGTGCCAAAGCTTACAATCAATGTGTTTACTGGACAGCAGCAAAGTGTCATAAAATCATTAGAAATACCAAAGAAAACGAAAAAGCATATTACAGTATACAAATATATCTAGACATTTATATCTTTACCATAGACCTTACTATAGTTTATGACTGCCATGCACAATATTAAATTATTAAACAGATACAATAGAGTTCAAAAGTTTACATACTACTTTACTGCATTTATCTGAGCAATTTAGTCTTTCAGTGCAACAAGCCCACGTACAGTACTTTATCTGACTGCTTGTTTTAGTGGTGTCCTTTTTATAACAGTCTAGTGGGGTTGAAAGTTCACTCCATTTTGAAACCGCTTGAAAGTCTACAGTCAGGATTACACAGAGGGAGTCAATGGGGTGAACCTGCAGCTATATTTTAGGGAACTCAGGACACATTTATGGATGGGTTTGTCCTTGGGGGAGATGTCTTCTAAATGTGTGAGCATAGAACAAGACACATCAGAGACATGGTGATGTACTGCTCAGAAAAGACTCCCCTTTTTACTTTCATAATCCTGCCAACACAAATACAGGATTTAAATGGTGAAGATGTTGAAAGTATAAACAGCAAGAATCTCATCTTAAATTGCAAGTGATAAATAAACCTTTCTTTACAATACAGGTCATAGTGCTGATAAAAAGGCACTGGTAGCCCAAAGAATACATCCACTACATTTATAAAACAGGACCTAATAATGAATCCAGTAATCCTTAAATAACTATGTAAGATGTAAAAGGATATTGTGGTCTGATTTCAAGCCTGTAGCGGTTTGGATTTGGACCAGTCTCCGCCAATTAGAAACCCCTGATGTACAGATACATCAATTTCATGCAAAGTACTATAAAAAACTAAAGTTTATATAGCCTGCTTTTGAAGTTTATATACCATATACAAACTGTTTTTATGGCCACAGTGCACATGACTTTTTTATTAGTCTCTTATACAAAGAGAGTACTTCTGTGAGAGTACAGTATATTACAGTAATAGGTGATTAGCAGTGATTAAAGAGTAGTTTTAAGTGAGATGAAAGTGGACTCTGTGCTGCCAAACATGTTCTCTTATTGCTCATGTGTAGGCAGCACTCCAGGCTCACTTTACATGCCGGATTAATCACGGTCAGTGACAGCCAGACGGCACCATGAACACTAAAAATGTCAAAGAGGAATTTATGCGCAAGAAAGCTTCCAATTATTCCATCAGTTCTGTGAAAATCAAAGGCTTGATGATTTCATAAAAGGGTCGAGAGACAAGTGTTTTGCTTAGTGTGATCTATTGATGATGGTAATTTTTTAAAGGACATGCTGGTCTTACATTTCTGAAGAGGGGGAGCGCTAGGTTTTCAAACGAAGGCAAATCCACCACGTACTGCCCGACTGTGTACTCCCGTCTGCCGTGAGATGGACCAGCATTGTCTCTGATGAGGAAAATGAGGAAGGCTTTATTCACAACAACAAAAAGACAAAGTGCACTTTAGAGAAGAGGAGAATGTGGCTACCTGATTCGAGACAGGTGACCCCTCTCTCCTGTCACCGTGACGACATCAAAGCCGACTCTGCGGCCACCTTCCCTGACCTCCTCTGTGTAAAAACCCTCTACAACTGCTCCTGATGACACCAACGCCTCACAGGCTTTCTGGACCAGTGTGGTTTTTCCCACACCTGGAAGCAAAACACAATACTTAAGTGAAATCATAAGGGCTGAGACCTATTATATTGTGATATATTGATCTAGTGATATAATGAAAGTCAACAACAACGACAAGCTTCATTTAAATCACCTCAAAGACAATAATTTGGTAACTATATAATATAATATCCCCAATTTTAGATGTTAGATGCCTGGTACATGGTTTAATTTGTGTGTCTACTTCTCCAAACTGGAAGTATGCTGACTATTATCTACTGTAGGGTTTTATTTCCTATCCTAAATGATATAATACTACTACATTTACGAAATACTAAATTATCCCTTAAACTTGGATTAGTCACAAGGCAAGGTAAGTAATAAAAAGGACAATAACAATATCTGTTTTGTTATAATTGCTGTAAAAAGTGGTAAAACAGCCATTTGTTCACTTTTATGTTAAGTTAAAAGACAATTGGGTATTCTGTGGTAGACGAAATAAAAGTAACGTTATTTAATCAATGCTAACATGAATGCACAGTGTAAAAGTTATGTCAGAGGATTTTAAGACACTGTAATATACCTTAAAGCACGGCGGAGTGTGCGTTACCTGGAGGTCCAGTCAAGAAAACGTGTTTAAACATTTCTCTTCATTTACTGGCTTCACCAACACGCCGCTGCCGCTGCACTTCCGTACACACTGAGCTAACGCATGCGCACTGCGGCTTGAAAAATCCAACGAGAAATATAGGTTAATCCTGTCTGACAACATGACCCATAAAAGCTTAGGGGTAAAATGTTTAATAGGCATTAATGTATCATTATGTTTTATGGTACATTCTCTTGATATATCTTGAATTTTAGGCGTTTCAATCCTTGTAGCTGAGGTTGAACATGATTCTCTCATGTTGTGTTTTCACAGAGCCTTATTAGATGCACAAATAGGTAACAGCCTTTTTTTTTTAATATGCATTATTTAACATAACTGTCTCTTTTGCCATTCAAATATGTTCAAAGCAGATAATCAAAGTATGTAAAGGAAAACACTACACAGGGCTAATGCTAACAAAGCAAAGGGTTTAACATTTGCATACTTTTGTGCAGCTCACTTTTAGTCACTCATGAGTCATAGCACTTTATGCAAATAACTAGATGCATTGGGAGATAAAATACAGGTATGTTTTTCATAATGTTTTCTTTATTAAAATATAGCAGAGGCCAAGTCATAACTGTCAGAAATGTAAACATATTAATGAAAGTTATTTGTACAGACACAGAAAACTGTTGAATTAAAATAGTTGTAGTTATCCTGTGCATTTGATCTTTACATAGTGTAACCTGGTAGTTTTTGTGCCACTAGCTCAGAGATATGCTGATAACCTTTTCTAAAATCTAGAGAACCAAGCTCATCATATTCCTCTGCTTCTTGTTCAAATGAGGATTCATCTGAAATGCCTCTCATTGATCCTCTGTTCTTGTTCGATCCACTCTTACGATCTCCTGATGACCTGAAGCTTTCTGCTCCAGAGCTTCTCTCTTCTCCGCTACTCTCTGTGAGCCCTTTTCCAGAGTGAAAAGTTGGTAGGGACCCATCTCTTTCACCATCATCTGAGGAGAAGCTTAACCCTGAGGCCTGTGTTTGACGTTGAATGGTGTGAGTACCCCTTAGAGCGCGCTGTGGAGACCTGCAGGCTTTGACCGGGATGGGAAGCACTGCTCTCTTTTGGACACTTTCAGAGCTTGAGTCAGACCGGCAGAGGTCAGGGCCTGGAGGGGAGTTTGGGGTCTTTGTCCTGTGTGGTTCTGGACTACTCATGGGGTCAGGAGAGAAGGCGTCACTTGGCTCAAAGCTGTTAAAGTCATCAGCGTAGTCGGCCTCTTCATTTTCCTCCTTGCTGGGAACTGACAGGAGAGAATTTGGACTGCTACGACTGCTACTTCCTGAACATTTCCCTGCGTGCCTGTCAGGCCGTGATTGATTTATTTCACTTTTGTTTTGGGCACTGTCACTCTCCACATCAGCAGGAAAGTGCCTCGAGGGGCTTTCAATGAGCAAAAGTTTTTCAGGAACTTTCGGCGAGGCTCTGTCTTGCAGCATCCCTTTAGATTCATCCACATTTTTCTCTTTTTCTTTAATGGATTCCCGTGGTGTGAACTCTACGGAGATGCTCTGTATCATTGTCTCAATATTTTCAATTAAATGTGAGCTTTGTGTAGACTTCCTTTTTGGTGACTTTGAAAGCTTGATACCCCTCTTTAGTTTTTCTTTTCTTGCATTTAATGTTTTGCTCTGTATTAACTCCATGCACTCGCGATGCCTCACCACAGGAGAGTTTTGCCTTAGATTTAGCCTTAGATTAAATGTCTTTGTTGTCCCATACACTAGCTTCTTCCTTGGAGAGCTTTTTCTATCAGTCTCATCTTGTATTGGTGTGGAACAGTGCCTTGGGAGATGTAAATCCTTTCTCTTGGGACTTGAAACTCTCTTATTTGTCACCAAAGATCCATGTTTTGCTTTTTGTTTTTTGTTAGTTGGTGGCTCTGTAGACGCAGGCCTGTATATCCAAGCTAAGTTTGGATGAACGGACAAAGGTTGATTCGAGTTAGGAGCATTTAGTTGTGAAAGTTCAACAAGAAGAGCACTGAGCAAAGGCATCTGTCGCAAGGCTTCACCGATTACATTTGGAGTTACTTCTCTAGAGACTTGCTGTTTATCTTGGTTTGAAGTTTTTACATTGTTTCTTTGGTCCTTTACTGATAAATAGTTATTCTCATTCATCTTGTCGCTTGTGTTTTCGAATAGAAAAGCCTCCATGTCTAACTTAAGCTGTCTGCGATTATGCTCCTCATTTTTCCTCCTTTGCTCTGCTGAATTACTGTAATACAGATGTGGTGGACAAAATACAGACATACCTTCCTCATAACTGTTGTCTGCAAGTGTCTCTTCTTCTGTGGATGCTTTGTTTTTGGGAAGTCTGCTTTCTCGCTTCTGATCTGATGTTGGTGAATGTACATTTTCAGAGTCTACAGGCAATGCATTTTCTTCTCTCTTGTTGATCCTCTCTTTTAAACATTGTCCTGCAGTGTTTTTAGGGTCCTCTTTGTCTTTTATGTGTGGCATTAAACTACTACCCAGACTTAGCAGTTTATAACTCAGGGAAATAGTCCCAACTTTCTCCCCTTTAAGGTTAGATATACCAACTAGCCCTCTTTGTCCGTGGGAGGAGGGAGTAGAAACCCCACGTTCAGTCACATCTTGTCTGATTCT
Source organism: Rhyacichthys aspro (assembly GCA_036850595.1). NCBI lineage: Eukaryota > Metazoa > Chordata > Actinopteri > Gobiiformes > Rhyacichthyidae > Rhyacichthys > Rhyacichthys aspro. The sequence continues at coordinate 17,296,999 of CM072162.1, read as the reverse complement.
GTCCATGACTTTAACCAAGGAAATGAGCGAGCTGCCAACAAACTTAGGGATTTCCTCTTTCACATCCAACACCATTGCATAGAGAGGTGTATTTGATAAATGGCTTTGCAGCGAGTCCATGTTCATTTTGAAGAAACAAGCTTTGCCTCTGTTAAAAGTATACTCTCCATTTTCCTTGACTTCTCTGTGTTTAGGCTGATATATAATAAGCGTGGGAAAGTCCAATAGACGCAGAGCCACAGCCAGTTCGTCGGACACTATTGTTTCTTTATCCACTCGAATATAATCCACCAACAGCTCAAATGAAAATAAAGTTTCCATATTATCGTTTTATTGCATTCCCAACATCTTCTAAACACTGTAAACTCTTAAATAGATGCTAATTTTAAGCTAGCTAATCTGCTAAGCTTCTCTCGATTCCATGGAAACAAACAACCGTCGCGGATCGTGTACGTCACCGAACAAAGGGAACATGGGAAATGTAGGAGAAGTGGATGAAACGCAGCATATCTATTTTGGCTTCTCTTTCCAACATGCTTCAGTTCACATCAAAGTATTTGGTATGAGTAGATTCAGAGAGACATTGTCTATTAGCAGCTTGCATCAACATCACATTGGACTGCTTTTACTTTGTATTCTTCTTATTTTTCTGAATTTCAGGGTCCACTCATTGTAAAATACACATGTTGGGTGCTTCCCTAGGTTACCCCTTTAAAATAAGCATAGCATTCAACCAGAAGCAGATGTCATCAGGTGGTGCCCATACTCCACAACTTAAGATTTACTTGGAAGATTTCTGACAGTTCCAAGATAAAGTATAGGGTTTTCTCTCTGGGAAGGTGGATGCAGATTTTGAGAGTAGAGCCAGTTTAATTTGGGCATTGCGTTAATTATTTTATTAAAAATGGGTTAGTGTCCCACGTGTGACTTTCTACAGTTCACCAGATGGTGCCACTGTAGGGCTTACTGGGCTTAACAGACCAAAATAGTCTAGAAGCACATGTAAAGAGACTCGAGTTAGTTTGCATGACAGACCTTATAATTTGCCTCTGTGTTAGACTGTCTCTTTGAAATATAAATTAAAGAGTTATATATATATTTCTCAATGCAAGGTAAGATCCCTGGCAGCCAGTCCATACAGGCTCTGAGTGGGCGGAGTCTGGTCCTTGTCATCAGGAGATAGGTGCTGGATGGATATCGCTATGGTCTACTTCAGTCTGGAGGCTGGGACTGAACGGGAGCGATGTGAGACCGACTACCGCGGCTTAAACTGGTTTTTACCCTTTTAAGGATAACTATCGTCATAATTCATCTGTCGAGCAGGTCTGGGCGTCGCTTTGACCAAAAGGTAAGAGACCAGTGCGTTTTCTCTTTCACAGAAACGATCAACAAAGTAAAAGTAGGAGTGGAGCTGAGAGTGGAGCACAGTGAGCAGCGAGACGCGTTGAAACTCACGGGCTTTACGTGGCTGCACTCAACACAAAGGATAAAGTTACTTTCTGTCACAAACCTAAAAGAGCACGGTATGTTTCCACGACAGTCTATATTTAGCTTGAGTTAGTTTCTGCTTCACAAATCCAAAGCTTTGAACTGAGGATGACTTTTACTTGTCATTTACTCTCAATTTATTGGGCTTTCGTTTAACTCAGCACGACATAAATTGGAGTTAATCTACATGTCTGAAGTCTTTAAGTACAAGCTTTTTCACCCTTTTTATTTGTTATGATCTGCAACACTTTATTCCCCCTCACTGGTGTGTTGTTTTTGTTCAAGGCGCTACTTAGAGAAATAAGAGCTGAAATATTCTTGAATGAACACATAACAGTCGAGTACTCATTTGAAACAGATGGGGGCAGTAAACGCAGCATTGTCCAGCAGGTTTTCTGTAATAAAGCCTTCATATATCCAGTTTGAAGGTCCATACCATGATTAATTTTCTCCTGAATGGGGTTATCCATTAACTCAGGACAAAAACAAGGTTGAAAAATGTGCTTTGCTTTCTTTTTACCCTGTGCATGTTTTGTTTATTCACAGTATGAGGCTGCCTTATGTTTATAAGAATAATTTCCCCTGACATCCCAGCTGTTTGTCTTTTCCATAAATTATACCTGGCTGTTCTTATGTATACACCATGCAGTATTTTGCCTTTGTGTTGGCTGCTACAGTGTACTGTATACTCCCCTGGGACATAAACAACTCAGACATTGTTTGTCTTCCAGCAACATATCCTTTGCTGTCTTCCTGTAGGAAGTTTAGCCTCCAGATAACTACATTTCTAATACAAGCAAATGAATAAACATGTACCTTTTGTTTGTAGCTAGCTGCAGACACAACAGCTCAATGTGTTTAAGTGAAAGTTTCCATTGGTTTATTGTTTTCTGCATCTATTTGTGCATTAACAGCTCCCATCTGAACAGATTAAGCATTAAAATAAGTAAGACCCCATTTTGACCAGACCTTATGTCTGTGAAACGTTTATTTTCCACTGTGCTATAATGGACTAACTAGACACAGGAGGGCTTTAACATATCTCCACTGTGTTCATAAGATGGTTTAGCATTCATTGTATTTTCCTCTGTAGCCTTTATGTTTTTCTGGCTCCTATAGTCTTACTTTAGGACTGCACATCAAGGCATTAATCAACGGACCACTCTCCTCAAATGACACATGTGAGAAATGTGTGAGAAATGCAGTTGCTTTTACTGTTTCAAAAGTGAATACTAACCTCATTAAGGTGCTCATTTCCCCTTGTTAACCCATTTTCCACATGAGCTTGCATTTGTGCATTTACTTTACTTTATGTAATCTACATGATCAGGAACAGATCAAACGCTCATGTCAACCTAATGTTTTCAGATTGGTCAATTTTTTTTCCAAATGGATAAAAACATGTTTCATAATTTTGTTGCTGAATATAAGGCTGTGTGAATGCCCCTTGTTGGCCACAGGCAGAGACACATTTCCTGAAGGAGCCCTGATAATGACGGCACCAGTGAAAGTCTTTCTTGGTTTGAATAGGGATCTATTGTAATCGAGCATCAATGGGGTGCAGAGCGAGGCCTGCAGAAGAAACATGTTCTCATCTATTTCTAACAGCGCCTTCTGCATGACTAACCAGACAATGGGTAATTGAGCCAGATAGATATGTCTTTCAAAATAAAGTTATGTGCACAATGTGTGCTCAGCTGAACAATAAGGAACCTGTCAGGTTTGGCAGAGAAAGGGCTTCCTGTGACATGCCCACAGGCCATATCCAGTTGTTGTCATTGCAGGGCTGTTTAGGCCTATCTTCTGGCCTTGTGGGCATGAAGACGCCCCACTAAAGTTACAATGCTTATGTTGTGTTTGTGACACAACACAAAAACTGTCAACGTATTGCCACAACAGGTTTGGGACCTAACATTATTTTGAGTTGTCTTGTTAAAGCAATTCCTCAGTTCTGAAAGGCACATTGTGCCAGTGTGCTGACCATAGAGGTATTATTAGACATTGTATTAGGACTTTAAAATATTAAGCAACTGTATCCTTATCATCCCCCATCAGCAGAACATAAGTCATAAGCCAAGCTTCCCAGTTCTCGCTAAACTGAAAGTGAAAAACACTTTATGGTAGGCAAAAGTCACATGTTCTTCTTGTGATTCTTACACTTTTTGTCTCCAGATTACATCACATTTGGTAAATGTGCAGGTAAAAGAGCCTCATTCTTACTGAATGGTAGTGGGTGGGATATCATGTTTATGTTGCTGACTAGTCATGATTCTGCAAAGCAAAAATAGGACATGAAAACCTTATTATGCACCCCCCTAGACTTGATGCATGTGACGAGGATCAGAGAACCTGGTCTGAGCTGGGCTGGCTGACTGACCGACTCACTGGCCAGGCGTCACAATAGGCCTCTCCAACCAAATCCTGTTGCTTCAAAGCCAGCCAACCAGCAGACAGAGGATCACATGCTGCCTGCTCCTGTTGTGAGAGCCAGACCTTTTTCTCTTCGTCTTTGTTTTGATTGCAGTCTGGACTTATGAAAGGATTAAAGCCCACTCATCACTGTCAGGGAAAGCACAGATGCCGTCATTTGGTTGGTGTTTTTTTATGGATTGATCCCCTGTTCCACTTGGGGCCTGGTTGTGATGGATGTGGGTAGTTTACGGACCAGGGTCCATACATAGACTGGTGAAAGGAGGCTGTTTTAGCATGATCTGTCATAAGGCTGTTCAGCAACAACAAAACATGCAATATCAGGGTTCAGTGTGTCCTTGAAAACATAGAAATTTGAACGAAATCACAGAAATTGAATAAAAGGCTCAAATGCACTGGGGACAATGCTCCTTGTATGCCCTTTGTTAATTTAAGTCTGAGTTTTGATCATTAGAGACTGCTGATTGTGGATTCTAATCCAAAAAAGAGTGTAATAGGCAGCATAATTAAAAAAAGAAGAATAAAACTGGGTCGTAAGTTAAATGACTGTTAATGATAATGACAGTGTGTTGTCCTGAACTGACTTAGACTTAGATAAACTTTCTTGATCCACAGTGTTAGGGTTAAGAGAAATTGTCAGGAAAAAGACTTTCTTTAAAAGAGTGGGAGCCCTTATTATATGACATTGAATATTGGATTAATAATTTGGCTTGACACTTGATTGACCTTCTCTGAGGGAATAGTTTTTTGGGGTTTTTTTTGCAGGTTTTTTCTCTGCAAATAATATTGACCAACAAAGCATGCCACATACAAGAAATGACAGCAGTTCAAGCAGTCTGTGTGATGTGGATAGATGTGCAGCCTAATCGCTAACAAATCTCATTTATGATTAGCTTGACTGGCATCTTCAATTATTCCCTTTTCTTTTAAGCCTCACTGTTATTCCCCAAACTAGACTGAAAGTTACAGTCACCAAAGGATCACCGTGCCCTTAAAACCCGAAGGTCGACATGTTCGCATCGAGGTTCTCATCATCTTTGTCTGCTCTGCACGTTCTTACGACTATTCATGTGTAATCAATGTAATGGCATTAAAGCAGCATGTTTAACAGCTTGCTCAGGCTCTGGCATATGTCAGCACGCGTCTCAGGGATCCATGGAGATGCCAACAGCCTTTTGCGGCGCCATATTCCTCCGCTTCATATAATAGACTCAAATGAGACGTTATGGCGAAGGCGCGTCGCTTGAGGACATTTGTAGATTGCCGCCTTTAGGAATCATTGTTTATTTGAATGTATTGTTGCTTAATCTGGTGTGTTATAGCAGTTCTGATTCAAACAAATGCCAGGGTTTATCTGCTGTCACTGCTTTCATTTCACTTACACTTTCTTTGTTGTCTGCTTTTGTAGGCTGGATATGTCACTTTGACTTTGTGTTATTAGCTCTGCCCTCTTTGTATTGTCCAAGTTAATACACACTGCAGACTTAAAGCCATGTTTTCCTTCATGTGCTTATGATTCAACAGCACAGTTCACATGGCAACTTAAAATTTTAGCAAATGTGGTTGTTGAAAGGGGCGCTGCTCAATATATTGAAAATGTGCTGTTGTGAAATGAACCTGCTCAGTATATTTTACAAAACACAGCTGGATCTGCAAAAATGTCATGATATGCATCCTCCAGATCTGAGCAGAAATTGAGCATTAAGGCGTAGCCTAAGTGTGAATTAGAGTAAACTAAGTAAAGATGCAGTGCCATGTCTAGAGGGTATGTTACTGAATGGAGCAGATGGTAAAGTGACACAAGTCAAATGCTCATCTTGCTGTTTCTGGTTAGGACCCTGTCATCCTGCCGTGACACGCAGCCGAACCTCTGACAGACCGAGGACGAGGTGGCACACTTAGGCCCGAGTGGAGGTTAAAGGTTTGAGCCTGTGATGACAGCTCTGCCATCGCTGCATGCTGCTGTATACTTAATGGAGGGATGTATCACAGGAGATTAGATGTCTACAGTGCAGTGGATGATACATACTCTCCTATAGCCTTAATACAGATGTGAAGCTCTTTTGTTCTACACATGTTGAAATGACATATTGCCGTGCCCTGTGTTCACGCATGAGATATTATAGTGTCAATGTGGTCATGAAAACATAATCCTATGACCGGCTTAGACCATCCAGACGACGACCTCAACAAACTCTACATGTTTTTTCTGGCCTAAGCTATATCCGACATCAGGGCTAGGCAGAGAGTGATGTATGTGATCTGTACAGTAGGCTATGGCTCACAGCTGTAGTCGATCTGATGCAGGAGGTTAACACAAATGTAACTGGAAGATGCTGTCCATCTGAAAGAACGCCATTAATCCTCTGTAAGCTCTTTTCTTTTGGTAAATACAATTGTGGAAGTGGGTCACCAGTTTATAAAAGAAGACAAACATAGTTGTAAACGTTTTGATTGATATACAAATACAATTGTTAATACATTTATTTTTAGCTCCTTTGTATTTCATTGCCTTTGAGCACATTGTTCCCTTAAGGTCCATTTTTCCTCAGGCAGATTTGTGTCACATTCACTTAGACAACAACCAGTCGACCGTATGCTGAATGACCTACAGCCATTTCATCAACAATGGTAAAGATTGACACAGCATTTTTCAATGTGTAGTGGTGTCAAAGCTACAAACTTAATACCTACTTAGTCTTTTGTGAAAAATACTGAAGGAATTTGGCTCAGTCCTTTCACTGCCTTATCAGTCCGGTGTATGCATCATGCTTGGTTTCTCAAAGCCAATAACATAAATGTCACTCCAAAAGCACCATGTTCATACATTATGGATTTGCAGTAGTAAGGAATATAGGAAAATGTGTCTTGCCAAGATGAATTACTGTCGGCCCGATGTGTTCCCTTGGGGGCTCATTAGTGTCCGTATCAGGAATGTTGGGAAAAGGCCACTGAAAGTTGCTGACCCTCCCTGGATGTTTTGTCTTCATGTCTGTCACTGAGCTACAAAGGAGAGAAAGAGCGCTGGCCAGTCATTAACCCGATGGTCACTGAGTCCAAGGACCAGTCGTGACCCACAGGGTTAACTCGGTCTGAGTTCCCCTCAGCGGGCTCAGACAATCGGGACAACTGACCCCTGTGGTCACAGGCAGCCTCCAGTGGGAGATAAGAAGGGATTTGGTTTAATGCTGCTGTGCATACCTGCTTCTTACTGTAGCGAGAGAGAAAGGGCCTTTCTGAACAGGCAGACCGGACTGAGTCGGGCTGATAGCCATTTTTATCTGCAATCTCTTTATGTCTGATTATTAAATACTAATGCTGGGTAGCCACTGGTAACCCATGATAATGTTCAATACTCACTTTGTCCACAATAACAATAATCACTGTTGAGGTCAATATAAGTTAATTGGGTTGAACAGTATTTATTTTTAATTTTAATGTGTGAAATATGTCTAAATATTGTAGTTAGACATTTAATGTTTGCTTTTTGTTTAATGACTGTGGTTTACATTGACGTTATACTTGGGTGGAGTTGTGCACATGCAAAGTGAAGTGTGCCCATGCTTTTGCTCAGAGTCAGTGGAATCCAGTCAGGCCAAATAGTTTTGTAACTGTAAAGATATGTAACTATGTAGCCATACCTTTTATTGTTGTTGAGATAAATAGCATTCAGTGTTTACTTTTACATTAATTTTATCGTCTAGTATTGACAAGTAGTGACTCTGGGAAGACGGAACTCAGGAAAATGACAGAATCGTTTGTCACAGCTTTAGAATAACAATATCTGATGCCTGTGGATTGTTAATGAGATATGACAGAAAACAGTTAGATACATTACCATATTGACACCCCTCTTCTTTCAGTAATGTCATTCATAAACATGTACGATTACTAATAAAACATAGGGCAATGCAAACATACAGTTCTCTCTAAGTGTATTCCTTGTCCGTGCCCCTTTTATTACAAAAATCTGTGCCCTTGAATGTCAAATTGACCTAACCCAATGGCCGTTAGACGAATTGTCTTAAAGTGTAAAAGTGCACCGGGTTGTTTCGAAGAGAGCTTGATTGTAATTAACGAGTCAAATGGAGCAGAGCCGTGACAGATGTGCCATAAAGTGCTCAGCTCCAGCCTGTTTGCCTGGCTGCGTGCTCGTCATCGAGGCATCGCTGTCAACAGTCAGTATCCTTCACTTAACCTCGCCAGCGCACTGCAGCCTTTGGGAGCAGAATTAATACTGTTTGTGTTGAGCTATAAGCTTTTTCCTGTGCAGAGGGAAGTATGCAGCTTTTCTTTGTAACAGCCTTTTACAGGAAGGAACTTTCTTCTTTCTAGTCTTTTATCAGCTGTGAGAAAGTCTGTGTCTTTTTGTTTTCCAAGCTCAGTCACATGAGACAAATGAGACGGTCCAGTCATGGTCTGTAGACTGACATTGTGTTTTGAAAAAGCGCTTATGAAGCAGTTTGAATGTTGTTTTTGGTTGTGTTTCCTGAAGCTCATAAATTAGATGCTAATGAGTTTATTTTACTAAATATTTGTTGTGGGAATTCCCAGAATGGGGTCATTTGCATTGTAATTTTCACAGTGAATAAAATCAAAGCATAGCCATGTTAAAATAAACAGCCTTTGGTTTTTCTCAGATGCAAAAATGTATCTCTTTTAGTTTGTACTTTTGAATCATGCACGCCATTAAACCAGAACATTATTATGTAGCCTTTGTATCCATTTACTGAAGCACAAAAATGCCTTTACATGATGTTGCCTTTGGCCTATTCTTGTAGCTTGCTGTTAGCTAAGACTATTTTTGACAGGGCTGGGATACTGGAGTCACTGGTGTGTGTGGGAAACCCTTTTTACTCCAAGTGGAGAGAGGAACTGAACTGTTGACTTGGCCTTTTCCTTGTACTCAAGTCTGCAGCGACGTGTTTAAGGAGCATGGGCCCAGCCAAGCAGAGCTAATCGGAAACTAGAGTAGCATATTCCATCTCACTTGTTTTTCTTTTGTCCCCCTGTTTCTTTGCTGCATCATTTTGACTAGCCCTCCTTTTATGCGATTTGTAAAGCCTGTTGACGGAGGATAATGATCTAGAGTGACAGTGACCTGCTTCTGTAATCATCTGTCAGTGTGGAGATCAACCGCTCCCCTCCTCCCGTTCCACTCAAGTGTATTGAAATGTGCTGCGGACGTTTGGAGGTTAGCCACAGGGGGTGGGACGCTGGGATCTGGGGCTAAAGGGGCTAGCGGGTTAGACAGTCCATGCTAGTCTTTATATGGTGTATACCGCCCTAAAAGAAGACACAGCAAAGCAATAGGGATTACGTAACGCATCCCTATATATGATGACAACAAAAGATCTCTGTACTTATTATTACAATGCCCAGCAGCAGTGGTGTTTAACAAATGCCTATGGTGTGTTTACAGGGACCGCTCTGAAATGTAAACAGGACGGTGAGGCCAGATACAGTTCAGCACAGAGCCTACTGGGACTGGGCCAAAACACAATGAACATATCCAAAGCCAGGTGCTGGATATCTGAGCGCGGGAGCAGCTGGATAATTACGCTCGTCTTATCTGCGTCAACATGCTCGGTCTTTAGGAGGAGCACACAAACACTGCTGAGGTCAGGGGTCGACGCATGTGTCCAACTTGTTTACAGATATGTTATGTTGTAGTACAAGAGGCGAGGTGGTCCTTATCCCAGCTGGTTCTTGTTTTTTGGAAAAACATAACCCGTTTTTAAAGACATCAAGTTTCATCTAAACGCGAATCTATAAGTTTACATGATGCGGGAGAGAATATAATTCACATCTGCTTTGGGGTAAGAACATATTTTCCACCTGAAATTGTACTGAATCAGATTTCTAGAGCTAACACTCCTGGTAGGTCACAGGTAAAGCTGAGCTGCTGCTGTATCTTTGAAAGACCTCACACCATGCAGTAAGAGTAAATGCATAAATAGTTGAGGGTGGCCGAGAGCCAGACCCACACATTTTTTGACAGATGATGGGACACGGTTTAAACAATTTAGTGGCTTTTTGGTCTCTGGCATAAAAGGTCAAGAGGAAAAAGCTCAATCTGTCATAGTGCAGCTCATGAGCAAAGCCTAGAGTCAATAAATCTGTTCTCTCTCTCAACTTACCTGTGCATGTAAATGTACTAACTGATCAGGTGACTTGATGCATGTGAACACTCATCAGCTCATTTACTGAGCTCATTCCCATCATTTATTCTCTGCAGCAATGACATTTGACTATTTGAGGGGGTTGTAAAGAGAGAAATGAATGGAGGTTAATTGTTTCCTGTCATTTTGTTTCATTTTCTCTGAAAGGCAGTCTGAGGCTGGGGTCCCTGCGGATATGTTGCTCAGACACAGCCTATTCCCAGGTTAGCCTACACTGCTCTTTGGTTGCCTTCATGAGTTGTTGCTGCACCACTGGTTTGACACTTTGCTCTGTTGTTGCTCCGATGAGTCAAAAACACGCCGACAGCGACAGAGCTTGTTTTCGATGTATTATATTTTAGGTTTGCAAACATTTTCTTGTCCTTGATACTGATGAGGGTTCACAGCTTGGGAGTAAGCCTCTGCTTGATAGGATTTTGCCATGGGGAGTCTCTTCCTGGAAGACTGTGGTTGTTATTGATTCTGTATTGAATGCTATTACTGTCTGCCACAGTGCAGCGCTAATACTATTGGTGGAAATCCAAATATTTTACATTTCTGAGGCAGTAGTTCAAGGTCAAGCACAAACAGGGTTATTAATTTTAACAAATGGCTGAAGGAGGCTTTGTATCCCGGGACCAAGATCACATTGGTATTTACAGCGGTGGTCTGTGGGAGGCGAGCATCTTATCAGTCCCTGCTGGATACATCACTGGGTTTGCAATCTACTTTAATGAAATCAAGACTTCCCTCATGGCTCCTCCAGGTTTGTGACCCCGAATGTGAGTTGAACAGCCGCCAGTGCCTGGTGCTTTCTCCCAATGCTGCCATCTTGCTGACATTCTTCAGAGCCGGCTGTAGTTTAGAGATAAGGAAGAGAGGAATAGGGAAATCACTGCTTATTTAGGATGCTTCTGTAAAGTCTTGCCAGCTCTGTGATTAAGGCCAGACTCCTTCCTGTGCACTTTTTTCACCTTTTCCTGAACCGTACTTGAAGCGTAGGAACATTAAGGAATTCACTTCTTTCATTAAGAAACATATGAATATTAATGTGGACTGACTTCCATACCCATTCACTGGTGAGACCTTCCTGGAGGATACGCTGTGCCGTGAAATAAGCCTCCACTATATCGCCATCAGGAAGGGCCCTCATTAAACCAGCTTTGTCTGTTAACGACCAAACAAAGGCAGCATTATGGTGCCCCAGAGTGTGAAATGTAGATAACCTGCTGATGTTCTCAACGCACTGCCCACACTTAATGGCACCTGCTTCTTTTGGGATATATAAATACAATGGGAGTAGGGCTGGGCAATCAATCAAGTATTTGTTGTAACAGTAAAACAAACATTAATAATTACTTATTCAGATTGAGACGACTTTATTAATCCCACTAGGAGCAATTTCTAAAGACAATCAAACCCCTTGCAGGTTGCATAGGTAACATAACTGTCCTGGAAAGTCATTAATTATAATTGAGATAACAAGATATGGATTTAATGTCATATTGGCCAGATTTTCTTATAAATACAAGCATAATGCAGTTGTATTGTAGTAAGATAGGACCTCCCAGACCCAGTATCAGTATTTTGGTTACTGTTAGTGTGGTAGTATTTCCTTGCAGTAAAATAAATATTGCCATTACTCTCCTTTTCCATTTTCCTACATTTTTTATGACACGGCACATCATTCTCGCCTCAAACTGACGTTGAGTGCACGGGGACATGTGTGTGTTTTTGGCCCCCGCCCATCCCCCTTCCATGTAACAGCAGCTCATCAGATCGTTGGCCTCGATCAGTTCTAAAGGTCAGAGGTCTCTCGATCACTGGGGGCCTTGGTGTCAGGTCGGATCAGTGCACTTGGCTCCTGGTGGAAGAGATGAATTCATCCGCGCTCATCTACCTCCCCACTTTAGCCCACTTAGCTCTCTGGAGGGGGATGGTGTGAGGTGTAACGAGGTGGCAAAGGGGAATAAAGACAAAACGTGGACCTAGAAGCTACGCCAGTCTTTTTATGTTGCCTATGTACACCACATGAGCAAAGAAGCAGGTTTAGGAAGAGGATGAAGATCACCTGCTGCTGAGGAATGCAATTCATTGAGGTATTTTTACTGCTGCTGACTCTTCAATTTGCACTGACTGCTGGTAAAATGTACATATATAGGATATTTGAGGCTGTGGGGGTGTGGCAGGGGCACTTGTAATCACCATTTTGAAGAAAGAACAGTCCTGGCTCCCAGTGAAAGACTTACAACGTCATGCTGAGTGTTTTATTAAAAGAGGGCTTGTTATGCTGCAGTTACATTACATATTAACCACACTGTATTTACTTCTGGAACAATAGGAGAGCTGTGTCTGGTTGACCTTTGTACACCACAAACAAAGACAATTGATTAACAGATTAGTAAGCGGTGAAGGAATATAAAAGGCGTCTCTTTTTGTTTGAATTTGTGTGGGTCTCGCTCTAGCACTGGCTGTGTTATGCTCCAAGGTCCGTGCCGTGCATTTAGGCCTGGTTAGGGCTAAGTAAGACACAAGGAGAGAGCAATAGCTTGACTTCTGCTTTGAGAAATGTTCACATTTATTTTACATTTAATAATCATGTAAACATACCGTCTCTTTTCAAATGTTATCAATCATGGACACTGGTGTTAATTGTGTGAACAGGTGTGAACATAACTAGATCTGGCCACTTTGGATCATTAAAAAGCACATCTTCATCAAAACGGGGCCACAGTTATAAATTTGAACAAATGGCATGTACCATTGTGTGTTTATGGCTAAGTACACGTGTGGGTGGCTCTCAGTGGGAGGTTAGTCTTTGACACCCTTTTAGCTGCCACACCCCCTTGGTACACGCCCACCACATGCCATGCCAGCTGCAGCTGTTGAGCCTCAATGCAAGAGATGTAGAAAATTCCTCTCGGTCTGCAATTAGAGCCACAGATTGCTGAATAGCACACATTGCGATGTCCTAAAATTGCACTTGGTCCCCTTTCTCCTCCCAAGAACACTGGGTAAATAGAGACTGATGAGTGAGAATCATGAATAAACGCTCTCCGTCTGCCGCGAAGTTGACAGATTGTGTTCGGTGCAAGCTGCTCCTTGGGATGTGTCGTTTCCTTGGTTAAAGAAACCAAAGGGTGGAAAAAGGCCTCATTGACGGGGTGGGTTTCTCACGCCTGACTGAGAATGTTCTCTTTCCATCGAGTCAAGTGCTGCATTGTGATCTCAACCAAAGAAATGCAAATATATGGAACAGATGTACTAGTTCTTTTTAGCGGTTTGTCGGCAGGAGTAATCTCTCACTCCAGCGCTGTGTGCAAGACTAAAGTGTTAACAAGGGAAAAGCCATGTCAGCCTGGCACATGTGATGGCTGCCTGCCTCTCAGGGCCTGTTCTCAATAAGGCTAGATGCTCAGGACAGATAAATGGAGGCTTTTGTGGCCTTTGCCAGAGGGGGACTGCACAATAAGGACACACACAGAGCGGGTCTTTTCCAGAGAAAACAGCTAAAAGCAGCATTTTCTAACTCCTTCCTCTATTCACCACCACTCTGTCCTGTCTCACTCCTATATACTCTCTCTCTCCTGAATCTTTTGCTCCTTCGTGAGAACTGAACCTCGCTCTTATAATGTTTCCATAAACGGGTTGAGCAAATGGAAATAACTCGGACCATTTCCCATTGCCTCCCCCTTTTCTCTCACAGAGTCGTGGACGGGACTAAAGCACACTTCTCTAATGATGCACAGGGCTTTACACCACTCTGAGCACAAGGAGAGAGTCCATCTAAGACTTCTTATTCAGTCTGGACACAGTAGCTTTTCTACAGCTGCATTACTGCCGCTTCATCAAGCTCCAGCAGGTCCCTTTACTAAGAAGAGAGGCTGAGGTCACTGTGTTGTACTGCCAACGATGTCAAGTAGCACTGCAGCTCTTCACAAGACTGAGCATTTCTCTCCCAAACTCTCATTAATCTCTATGTGTTCAAAGTCTTTCAGTTTAATTAGTATTTTTCTATTGCACTCTGTCAGCTTTGTGCAGGTAACTTTGGTGCATGGACAGAGCACAGGGTTCAGTACGATCTTAGTCCGGCTATGCTATATACATGCTGCTGTAGCTTGTCTAAAAACACATTATTTAGGTATTATAGCTCGACAGAGAGAAATTCAAATTAGTTCTATTTCCATTCGAAAGATGTTTAAATGCATTTTGAAAAGCCAGTTTTAATCAGATAATGAGATTGGTTTCTCAGGTGCCATGTATATGCATATATGCTTGCTTAAGGAGGGATCTGCTGGATTTTCCTTTTAAGTGGTGGTGACTTTTGTACAGAACACTGCATTGCCTTTTTACCTTCAATCATTTTGTCTGGCCTTGCCCTTTGTACTTTTGGAGAGTTTGCTGTAATTTCCTGCCAAATATCCCCTTTTTGTGTGCATGTGTCCCATTTACACAGAAGCTAAAGTCCTATGTGAGCTTTTATGGAGTGAAACAGCGGTCTGTAAAGGGCCGACTGGCATCTGGTGTGACATATTATATACACACCACACAAGGTCCTCGCACTACGGGGCAGAAGGAGACGCTTCATTGAATCAAACCCTAACTGCCCATGGCTAATTTGCATGTATCAACATAAACACAGCATATTACGTACAAGTTATTTATGTTTTTTTCCTTATACCACCACATTTTATATGTCATTGATGCCCATTGTCACACAGATGTTGTTATTAACAGTCAATATGTGCATGAAATATTGTGCAAGCCTCCATTTTAGAATGTAAGCTGAAGGTTGGATGTAAAAAAAGATGTCTTGGAAGAAAAAAAGCTGTGTTGGGGCCTCACGTCATATTACATTTGTCTTGCCGCTGGTTCCATTTGTGACTTTGTGTATTGTTGTGTAACTGTCACAATGTGGTCGTCTGGCTTTTGGATACACATTTGCATGCCGTTTGTCGTGACATCTGCGGGCCATCCTGTCAGGACCGAGCGATCTCTCATGTGGGCGGTTGCCCCGGGAACAGATGTTTTTGATGCCACTTGTGGAGAAATGCTTTGAAAATGACTCTGTACTAAAGAGATGCCAGCTGCATTACAAACCAGGACCGCTTCATTCTCAAAAGTTCAATTTGAGCATTTCTCTCAGAGCTCTCAAAACGCTGCCTGTGGAGAAGAGTTATATAAGAATATGGAGAGTTTCTCACTGAATCAGGCCGTTCCCTTTGGAGAACGCTATTAATTACAGAAGGAAGATGCAGTAGTTGAACACGTGCTCCAGATGGCCTCGTGTTGACTCGGAAAATAGATGTTGTTGTTGTTATTCCCAAATATTGTTTCCGAAAAGTTTACTGGATGTTTTCCTCTCTGTGTTTCTGAACTCAAATTCACTCACCGACAAGTTGTTGCCCCCATGAGTGTAACTTTTGTGACATCGCTTGTTTGTTTGTGGTATTTCTCTCCACCCAGCCCAACTGCAGGCATCTGGCATCCTTTTTTTCATCTCCAGCCACTGGGAACTTTTCCATATACTGCTGCTCTGCTGTTAACAATATGCTTTTTTAGCGTCAACTTTCTTTTGACTCCGAAGCTCTGGCCTCTAAAATGCTCTCTCCTGCCAAGCGTCCACTAAAAGGCAGCTCTCTGGTCAGTGATTATTATTCATGTGCTAATTTTATCCTCTGCCATCATCAAATAAACCCTTATTATCTGCCCTATATGGATTGAGCTTGTCTCTGCAGCACACTGAGCCGGAAACTCTGGTATCTGCCAAATGTATCAAAGCACAGTTTGTAGGTTGCCGTGGAGCTCTGCCTCTGGCCTTTTTTTTTTTTTTTTTACATATCCTAGTCACATGCTCAGAGGAGTAGAGAGCATATGTCAAACAGAAAAATATAAACAAGATTTGACACAGTTACCCCGAGGCAAAAGGCATAGTATGATTCAGAATTGAAGCCAAACTTTATCAAAAGCCACTTCCATTCTCTGAATGATATGACTTGCTGTCATGTTGTTAGAATAAACAGGGCAATATCATTTGCATATGTCAGGTCAATAATTTTATATACATTTCTTACATACAATGTGTTCTAGGATGAATATTGTCATTTTAGTGCTAAGGCACATATAGCAACTTAGCAAGAAGAGATTTCTTTATTGCCATTTATTTAGAGCTTCTCATCGTGTTTTGACATTCTTTCTTCATTTTCCAAGTGGAGCAAATCTGAGGGAAGTGTGTTTTGGTGCCAGTCCATTCTTGGGTTGACTAAAACGTTTTGTTTTTTTTAATTTTATAAAAGGCTAAGTGTTGCTCACCCTCATATCAACGTTACATCAAAACATTGTAGGGTAAGGCAATATTAAGTGCTGCTACTGTAAAGCCTTGTTTCTACTGGAGCGGGATGGTGCAGGTCGGGTCGGTTCTGGCAAATTTTCTTTACCAAAGGGGTCAATAAAGACGGGCTATACTCCAGCCTCTCACTGCCACACACCAGGATTTACTCTTCTTTCTATTTAATATTGACAATGCATCTACTTGAAATACCTTTTAAATCAAAAAGAGACAGGACTTTTGTGGCACTTCGATGATGTCATTGTTTTTGTAGCAGATGTCCCTCTTCTGGACCGAGCAGCGTGGAAACGAGTCTCTAAAACACAGATTTAAACAATTTGTTCAGCTTTTAATCCTCTTTTAAGTGTCTGTTAAAACATCATCTTAAACTTAGATGTGTAACAGATGTCATGTTTTCGTGTCTGAAATAGTCACAGTTAACCTTTTCTTTGAGACTGCAGATTCAGTTTAGACGTTTTCATTTTCCTGCCTCCAACTGAACAACAATATGAGTCTCTGAAACCGCACTCATCCCTGCTGCTCTCTGCTTCCCACTCCTGGGTTTGATTAGGAGGGAGGTCTGCTGTCACTCATGGGTGACAGATGCAGAAAAAGTCTCCTAGCAACAACCGAGAGGGATGCAGAGCCGCTGTTTACTCTCCACCCCCTCACCTCGTGTGCCCGCTACCTCTTCTCCTCCGCTCTACACAGAGTGGAGTGGCATGGGCTCAGTCTCACTGCTTTGATGAATTCAGACAAGAGCTGGAGAACAAACCGAGGGGTGGGGCCCGCTTTGGAGACGTGACATTCAGAGATGCTGCCTGTTGCCAGCCAGCTGCTATGCCTCTCTTCCTCTCTGCGGGAGGAACAGGCCTTTTCCCTAAACGGTCCCCTCTCCCACTCTGCACGACTGAGAAGAAACTAGTCCTGCAGAGGCGTGCCGTTATCAGCAGGACTAAAAATACTGGACAGCAAATGCATCACATGCCCCAGAGTGGTCACACCCTCCCAAGCAGGGCCCAATCTGAGCGGATACAGGTGCCATTCATTCTCTTGGGATTATTAAAAGTCCCCTGGTGGAAGCAATCAGGAAAGGCTTTGTTCCTTAACACATTATGCTGTTTTAAGTTGCTGAGTTGTGTAATTACATAGTGAGACTCAATGACTTCCTTGCTGAGTTTGGTTGGTGTTTTCTTATCAGCTGGAAAACAAGTTTAGGCTGTTTCTTAACATCAAATAGAAATAGAGTTCATGCTGAAAAACTGATTGATTCACAAGTAAAATTAAAGCATTGAGTCTAAGGAACAAACCTAAACAAATGGCTTTTAGGCAGAGTATTTTCTCCAAGATGTTTTGCAGTGATTGTGAATGTAGGTCGTGCATATGTGTCCGTTTGTGTAATGAGTACCCTCGGTATGTAAATTGCCCATAAGTCCCGGTCGTCCATGTGCAAATGAGCAGTCTTGGTGGGACTGTGTGTTTCTCCACATGTGTGAGTAGGCTGATGAATGGTTTGTCTGTTTGCTGGACTCCAGTGACAAGAAGCTTTAAGTGTTACCTCCTGGGGCTTCCCACTCTGCAAATAAAAGCCTTTGGTTGCCTTCACCTCAAATCAAAGCTAGAAACCTGGCTGCATCAAAGCACACTGCACCACAAAAGACCTGTACTCACTGCCATTCATTTAGTCTGATTAAAGTCTGTCATTTCCTGCTATTAACACATGCTCCTACCTCTAGCCCCAACCCTGCAGAGCAAAGCACTCATCAGGAAGTGGAGGAATGACACTGTTTTAGTGCTTTTCCAATTAAGAGTGATTATGTTGCTCTGTACAGCAGGAGAGATGTATCATCAAAACTGCCACACACAGTTAGTCTGTTTTCAGCTTTTATATGTCCAGAAAAGGATGACTAAGTTTGCATAGAGTCAACATTATTTTATTCATTTTGGCAGTCCTGTAGCTCCCCAAAAACAAAATGACCTCAACTGTGAAGCCATTTTGACCTTAGACATGTTCAATATTAAAAACACAGACACTACACTAACACATGCTCCATTAAGCTGTCTGGCATTGGGTGTTCATTGCGGACTGAATCAATAAACAAAACAAGAGCGGGGCCAAACAGACGACAGGTTTATCACAATGAATTGTTTGGTTAAAGGCGATATTGATCTCTGTTGGTTAATTTTAGTGATATATTTCAACAATTACCAGATGTAGAATATACATACTTAATGTAATGTTGGTCGATTTGTTTTTCCAGAAAGTTAATGTCTCATTTTGTGCCATGGCTGTGTCCTATGCCTTTTCCCACGGATCTGTGAACACATAATCATTTGATCTCAGACTTAGACTTAACCAAACTTTATTCTAGTATATAGTCTACATAGAAAAAAATGTTGTTTACTTGGCTCAACACAGTAAATAATTACTGCTGCAGGCTTAAATAAATATCTAAAGTAGTTATAAAAAGAGTGCTCACAGTTGTTTACCAGTGTACTGTATATAAGTGTATCAGTCAGTATGTTAATGTGTTTGATTGTCAGAATACGACTGCATGTGTACCTCTTACTCAGTTTAAGGTTGGTCCAGCGCACTGAGCATGCTCCAGAATCGGACAGAGACACAAGTAAAAGTAGTAAAATAAAAAAATCAATGTAAACAGATGTATTTTAATGCTGGAAAATGCAAAGATCACATGAATGCAACATTATTGTGTGAGGAGCTCTGCTGACACAGTACTACGATTCTCTCTTGAGCATGTAAACTCAGACAAGGTGTGAAAACCAGCTGTGCCGCCTTCATCGAGCTATGAGCACAGTCATGTAAATGTGCTGACTGTGACTCATGGAAATAAAGTCTGCAGTATTACAAATATTAAATTGAATTGCACAGAAAACACTACATTTTCATTTATTAATATACATTATACAGAACAGCATATTGTTGATTGTAATGTCTAGTGCAAACAGGGCCTGGACATTGAGGGAAATTGCAATATGGCAAACACACTCAAACAGTGATGAAGTCATTCAGGGAAAAAAAAATGTTAATGGCAAAATAATAACAGCTGTGTCAGCCAAAAATGAGGTTTGTAGGAAGAGTAAGAATAAGTCATGTTTTTGTTTCTACTGGTAAATCAGAACATGTGTCAACTCGACTTGTCGTATTAACACCTGGTATTTACCTACGTCTTCCTGAGTTAGATCAGTTCTCATGTTTCCTCTTGTGTGTTTAAACTACTGCTAAAAGTCTGTCCCACAGTGTCAAGGCATGACAAAGAAAAGCATTGGTTGCTACTATTAAACAAACACTGACCTCGTGACCTGCAGCAGACACATTTTTTAGCACATTTTCCCTCTGAAAGCTTGAGGTAATGTAAGTTAAAGGATTAGTCCATGTTTGTGTTTGCCACTTCTTTTAAATTCACCACGGTGCATTAAGGTCCTTGAATTTGCAGCTGTTTTTCCAAGGAGCCCCGTTGACCAGCACCATGCCGAGGTGAAATCCTTTTTTCTACATTTTCCTTCCTTTGCGCTCACAGACAGGCGCCCCGCTGCTCGACCTCCTCCCCCGGTCCCTGAAAAGTGCAAAAATGCAGGCTCAGCATATGGCATGTTGATATGGGGATTATTGGGTTTGAAAGAAGGGCAATTCCTATGTATTCCTATAAGCTGTCTGTCTCCTCTTATCTCATAGAGGTTTAGGAAAAATCCCAGACGGTTGGGAGAGCTTTGCACCAGGCGGTTAACGGGATGGTTTCTCCAAATGTCAGCCATCACCAGTAACTTTCGAAGGTCACTAGCTTGACCTGTGCATCTTTTCCAGGGAACAATTGTCTATCCCTCTTGTTTTCTTTTTTTCTTTCCTGTTGGCTTGAGGAGCTCTGAATGTCATGGTCCCCCCTTCCCCCCAAACCACCAGCACCACCCACCACCCAGCAGTGCTTCTCCCCCTCCCACCCTGCATAGCCACCTACTTTCCCTTACATATGCTAATGCCGCAGTCCCATTCAGCTGTTGGTGGCTTTGTCAGAAGAGGAGGGAGAGGGTCCTTGGGCATTAAGGGACAGCTGTATGCATTTCTCTAAATGGACTCCCCAATGGCTGCCAGACTTGTCTTTACTCTGCTTTCTTCACTATCTTTTTCTGCTTTCAACCCAAACTAGTTTTTGGATGAAGTTGCGAAGACATCACTGTTTATTTTCGAGGCTTTCTGTTTTGAAGTGTGGCAGATTTTTCTTTCTCCAGTGTGTTTTTGGGTGGCTTGGATTCAACAAGTGGCTGATGGATTTAATGCATTTGGATAGCATCTCCACAGTGGGTTTATTACCACAGCGGCTCACACAGCTTTGTGTCCTGCGCTCTTAGGATTTATGGCTTTGATGGAAAAGGCTCTCTCTTAATCAGGTAAGCATGGCAACTGCTGACAGCTAATGTTGGTAGTGTTAGCTTAGAATAGGACATCGTAATGCATGTTAACACCAATTTTGCGTAGCAGAAAGACCTCAGTCGTCAGGTCTATAGAGTGCATCAAAAAGTTTTTGGCAGAAGCAGCACAGAAAGTCCCCTTGTGGTGAATAAACAGTGATTCATCAGCATATCCGCACTTACCCTTGTCCTCCCTAGAGTTATCTTCCTGTAACATCATCCGGCTGACTACACTTAATTGTCTTAAAGCTTCCAGCTGCAACCCCAACGTCCAAATTATCTTCTTTATGCCAGATTTCTGTCAGTAACACCAGGCCTGTGTCTGAAAAACAAACTTTGTAAAGAAATGCTGACGTGACTAAGATGGCGGAGAGATATTCCACAGTCTTGACATGTTGGAGCTGTCAGTCATTGTGTGTATAAATGCAGCTTCCTGAGTGGCGTGTGTGTAGTGTTTCTGCATGGTTGTGTCAGTTTCTCGGGCTTGCAGCTTCCCTTCTTCTCAGTGATAATGTGACAATATGGACTCTCATTGACCTCACATGAGGAGCAGTGTGAGAGCAATGTTCTCAAGGATCTCGATCAGAACTTCTCACAGCTTTAACAGTGTGCTTTTTGCAAGAAACCCACTTCTCACCATTCGTCTCTCGCTCTTCTCGATTCCTCCCTCCACTTTCTTTGAGAGTACTCTGCTGACAGACTGTCGCTGGGACGGAGGCAGCTCAGTAAGCAGAAGGCCTCCGTGAAACTGCGGGGGGATGTGTGTCAATGGAAACTGGTGGCGGTTTACTCTTGAAGCCCGCTGGGCCACATCAAACCTGCACGTCCCTCTCTGCGCCCCTATAGTGGTGCAGACCGGTGTGGATGGGTCCAGTTCGAGGGACAGATGGTCCCTTTTGGAGAAGGGCCACAGCACAGTGATCCCTGTTCGTGGGGCTCCACTGGAGCAGCCAAGAACAAACATGATCTCCTTCTGTTGGGAAAATTCACGAGCCGCAGTGTGTGAAACCCGACCAGGCTGGGATAGTGACATCTAAAACTATGCCTGTAGATGTTGGGTGTGTTACTAAAGCTGCTTGTTACATAATGATAACTAACATTTAGCTTAGTGCATCGTGCTGCTGCTGGGCACATAACTAATAACACTATTAAATTGTATTTATTAATGTTGTGACAGGATAGGGACACTCTGTTTTATTAATGTCCAACTTTACAATGTCAGTTTACACCTTTTAGCTTGCATCTGTTTACCGCAGTGGTTGTTCTTTGTTCTTATGTGAATAAACAGGGAAAATCTGCTGTCCTGTCTATTTTAATTCTCAGATCACCCTGAAACAACTAAAGGACAATGGCAGGGTGCTGCCTGGCAGGCGCTGGGCTCACAGCCAGCTGGCAGGACAGCAGGGAGGAGACTCCCATTTTCAGCAGAGGCCTTTCTCTGAGGCACCTACATCCAGCTCCAGCACTGTTTTAAACCAAACAAACCTGGGTCCAGCTCCAGAACAGGACTTCTTTTCTTTTTATAGTTACCTTGTCATTGTGATCATTTGAAGCTACCATCAGCTCCGTGACTGAGCTTAAATTCCCACTTGATGGATCGCAGTTAGTAATTATGTTAATCTTGGCACGTAAAGGTCGTCATTCCAGAGCAGCTGCTGTAATTTCATTTTATCAGTGGCTGTCATCTTAACGCATTATTTGACACTGGAATTTACAGGCTTCAAACTTGATGCATTAGGTGTAGTTTATTACAGCAGCAAAAACATGGCTACAAATTATTTCATCATTCAAGATTTAAAAGTGCACTAGTCTCAGACCTGAAGAGGGAAAGTTGTTTGTCTGCATTTTCATACCCATACCTTTTATATGTTGCAAAGTGAAATGGGTCTAGAACACCTTCCATTTGCTGTAATTTCCACTCGGTAGAAATCCTGTTGGACCATTTTAATGGTTTAGCTAAAATGGAGCAGACATTAGACATTATTCTAGTTGTATGTGCGTCCTATTGTGTCCCGGGAACATGAGAACTAGGATGGCCAGCCAAATATCCATCTGCTTATCAAAGCAAACCAAGGCAGTGCTGGGACAAAAGTGTACTTCATAGTAAATACTTCAAAATACTACTTATGACACTTAAGACACTTCAAAAACATTGTATTTCAACAGTTATCCTTCATGCACTGTGCTTCTGAAAATATAAGAACCCAGTTTTTTCTCCGTGTGGCATGATTACACCCAGGAGCTCATGTTCAGGTTTTATACTGTATTTTCAGCCTCCAAAAATGCTGTTGTCAGGCAAAGAGCCAAAACACATCAGAAACCTACCACTAGTTGAGAACAAACACAATATAAGCAGGCCTAGGTTTCCATGAACTTCTATTAATCACTTTTCCAGGTTGTCTGTGTTTAAAGAGCAGCATGATTGCACTAGTTTAAGAGACATGATTTAGAGCCATAACATGCTTTGGCTTAAGACACACAGCGCTGTTTCACAATACTATCAATTGCTTTGAAAGCCCACATTGATGTTTCCAGAGAATCTCGGCTGAAGATATGTGCGGTCATGTTGTGTGGCTCAAATATAATTGGATTTACCTTGACTCTACCTCCTTATACTTCACTGGCTTCTGTCCACAGCCATGGCATTTCAAACCACTCTTTTCTGGCAGCCCTTTTTCGCTCTGTGCTCTGTAACAGACCATATGGTTGGTATTATGCGATTTAAATGTGTGCAGGCAAGAGATGAAAACAGTTTATGCATTTGCTGTTTCTGTTGAGTAAATACTCTGAGGCAGATCATCAGTGACCCCTGTGCATTTCGACTCAGCTGTAGCCAGCACATTCCAGATGGAGCTACTGCACAAAACGGGGCCGACTCCTGTGAGCTGCCTCTGTGATAAGAAAACAGCTAGAAATAACCACCAGCCCAAACCACAAAGTCCAAAAGCAAAGCAAACAGCTATCTTTTGTTTAATTTTACGGCTGAAGGCATAACTGTTGACAGACGAGGTGTGGCGAGATGACTATTGGAGGGCGCTGACCTCTGGTTAGCCCTGCAGCCGCAAGAGCTGATATGAGCCCAAACTGCGAGAAACACAATTTATCCCTCTGTCTTCTTGTCTCCCAGCTGCTGCATGTCTTATCGGTGGATTCAGTTGTCTCTCGCCTTTTCCTTGTTGGACATTTGCCCCCGAAGCCTGTGTGTTATGAAGTTATGAAGACTTTCACCGAACTTGGATCGAAACGCAAAGGGAGCATGAAAAATGTCTTTTGAAGTGTGTTCGTGCCAGAGGTCATTCTCCTGGAGACACTGCGGTGCTTGTTTGCTCTGTGTGCACCTGGGGCACTGACTGACTGGGCATTGGTGAGCGTGGGCATTTCCCAGAGTGCATTGTGATGGAACGGAGAGATGGTGAGTGTCTCTGTTTACTCGATGCCGTCTGACCTCCTTTTTTTATCTCTTCGGTGGGCTGCTCACTGCCTCTGGTTCAACTCAGGTCTATGTGCGCTGAGATGTAAACAAACATGCTCTAATTGTCTCTCTTTTTTCAGGCCAACTTTAGCGAATCCTCAAATGCATTCCCAGTTATCTATTTGAAGTATTTCCTGTTTCTCTTGCCCTGTTTTGTGGTCTGTAGACTCTATCACGAGTGCCACATGAAGGGCGTCGTGTCACAATGGTCAGTGACACTGCCATGACCCATGCCCTGTCCATATAGGGGACGTAGCTTTCTTTTTGGCCTCCTGTGCACCAACATACAGCGTTTAGGTTACAACAAGTACTTTTACAACTGTGGAAGGAAGAGTAAAGTAACCCTATTATATAGCTGCATATAGTGTGAACCTCTATGTGTCTATGATAGCAACGTAAACAGGATTTTTTTTTTGTCAATTTCAGTCCCTGGTCTTTTAAGGTAATGTTGAAAACAGTTCAGTATCAATGTCTGTTTTGTCTTAACCTGCAAGAGACACGTAGGGCTTGTCCAGGTTATCAAGATGAAACTAGTATAAACAAATATGTAACAAGCTTGAACACTTTTAATGCTAGGATTGAAAACAATTGAATGAAATATGTAAATCTTTCTGTTACAAGAGACTTAATAGTGGCAGAGTTTATCAGTTTGCCACAGAGTCATCCCTCTATCCTCTTTAATGTATGGTGCTGATGAGTTGCCTCCAATCTCTTGTTACATATTTTAAATTCTGTGGCTTATACTTACACAACCTAAATATATATAAATATATATTAGCGATTGTAACATTTTCGATTGAGGAAGTTTTCAAATGCTGGGGTAAGGTTTGGTGCTACATATTATCGCTGATAAGGCAGTTGGCAGGAACTCATTTCGCGGGTTTCCCTGCCTCCCACTGAGGCATTGACCCTTCATTCACACCAGCCATTAAAATCTCAGCATCCTCCCTAAAGCAACACTGGTGCATCGAAGTGTTCAGCTGGTGGTCTGTTCACAATAAAAGAGGGAGGAGACAGATGATTGGATTCGAACTGGCTCTGATTTTCTAATTTATCTGGACACACAGGAAGGAGAGGGTTTGACCATTAATGGCAGGGGTTTAGCATCAGCGCTAATTTGAGTGTCAGCTGGTGGGAGAGTCCTCCTGTTGTGAGGTTGTGTTACTTCAAAGAGGGGTGAATGGTGTGTGGTTTTGTTGATCCATACTTTTATAGTCAGTGTCTGTGTTTGCTGAGTTGCACACACAAGCTTGACACCCCTTTTCAAACATCCTGTCTGCTCATGGAGCTAGTTGGGGAAGACGGTTTGCCCGGTTTCCCAGGCCCCAATAATGAACTCTTCAGGGATTGGCCGGTTAATTGGTTGTGTGGTTTAATTGCATAAAGCTCTTTTAGCAGCATTTGGCAAAAGTCCCATTCTTTTTTCCTGCTGCCCCATCACTTTCTGTTTCCCAGCCCACATTCTTCTTTGCAATAACCCACTGAAGGTATGCGTCGCTCCAGTGAAGCAGAAACACAAGTGTTTTCATCAGATGGAGATGCTCGTGTCTGGTTGCAGCCAAACACCCGTCCGAAGTCTGTACCCGTCTTTGTCTGACTTCAACTGTGATGAATTTAGTCTGGCTCCTGCCCCATACACTCCTACTCCCAACACAAGAATGAAACAGTCCTTACAACAGAGGATTGAAAATAGCGCTCCCACCTTGTTTTTATCAGCTCCTTGGACAAAGAAATACTACACGCAGCGTAAATTTGATCGGATTTGAGTTGGGAGAGGCATGGGAAATGATTCATTGTTTTTATTGTGATTTTATTAAGGAATCAAATAACAGCCAGTGAAGCATAAGCAACACGCCTTGAGCCTGTCGTTTTGGGTTAGACATTTTTTCAGTGTAATGTGAACTCAGTGTGACACATCTAAATGTATGACAAGACTCCCAACTTAAAATGGTTGAAGTCAGGTGACAAGGAAGTGAAATAAAACAATGACAGTGCAGTGTGAGGGACTTGTAAATTTGTTGCACATAGTAATGGGGTCTGAGTCACATGATGATAAAAACCATGAGGTGGAAAATTGGTGTAATCATCTTGGCCTCTCACCTACACTCAGCCCTCGGTGGGCTCGACGAGGAGAGGATGACTGCATCGGGACTTGGCCTGAGCTCTGGAGGTTCAGGCGTCTTGGGGACAAGGCCAGCTACTACTTCCTGCGTGCTGAGAACAGAGAAGCATTAATATGGCTCAATTACACACAGCTTTATTAAAGATAATGAACCATAATCACAGACCCATGCTCAGCCCAGGCCCCAGAGCGGCCCAGCAGCGTGGTGAGGGTTAAATAAACATGTTTGACTGTGACCCTGGGTGCAATAGGTTGTGTGCTGTGAGGAATGTGACAACTCAACAAAGCATAAAATGTGCATCTAGGCAGATTGAATGTTTATTTTATTTTAACCACTCCCTAATAATGCACAGTGAGACAGACGACAGAAAGGCAGAAAGATGTAGCGGTGAGCCCTATTATTATGGAAATCTTTTTTTTTTTATGTAGCTGTGACTGTGCAGCAAAAAAAAAAAAAAACAAAACATTGAAAGATGTGTTTTTAGCAGATCAGTGCTGTCCATACAAGTTTTTTGCAACAAACTGGGCAGATGTAGTCTTATTTAAAAATATTTTTACGGCCTAATGACCCGTCACAGAATTTTGAGGGTGCGACATGCTCGTAATTTCTTAAAGTGCTGCCAGCCCTGAGTGGATTAGTCATAATAATGTTGTGGACAAATTGTATTTGCGACTGTAAATTCAATAGCGCCACTGTGGTAATGTAATGTACCTTTATTGAACATTCCCTCATTATACCTCTATTTCCATAAATGTATTTTGTAAAATGTGTTTTTCTTGGACAAATCTAGTCACATAAAGTACACAGGCTGTCCTCAATGTTTAGCTTAATGAAAACCTGTACATTTAGGAAAAAGTGCAGAAAGGCTGCAGCCAATGGGTAATAATAAGACAACTCTGTTTCAGGCATGTCTGTTCTGTGCTGGCAGTGACAGCTCTATAGTCAGTCCTTTGGATTTGTCTGACATTGTGCTGTGGGCCGTGCTCTGGTGAAGTGGACTGTCTGAGATAGAAGAGACTTAATCTGAGGATGCTGGACAGAATGTGTTCACTTTTGTGACAGCGTATTAATATCTGCTGTGCCTTTAATCAGGCCTCAATGTCACAGGATTATTTTAAGACCTGGGCCACTCCTCTCTAGATGAGCAAAGATGAAAGATGGTCCATCCTGTATCGGAGACAGAAATGAGTTCATTACTGTAATTAGGCTTCTTTCTCTCCCATGTCTCCTTTTCTAACCCTTCCCCCAAGCTGTTCTCAGCCTTGTGTCTTAAACACACATAATAGCGATACATTACTCTCCAGTAATAAAGAGCTGTTAGCAAAGCAGACCTCCCACCCTCCATCTGCTGCCTCCCCTGTACACAGTGCCACATAGGACCCAAGTAAAACAGCCACCTTTGGGTGAGAGAGAAGAGAGATTGTGCTGACCAAGGAGCTCATGGCAGTCTGTGTTGGTTAGAGCCGCTGTGGGGGTGAGCGCTGAAGGAGAAGACTGTGTTCATTAATCACTGTCACGTGGAAAACAGCTAAAAGAATGAGGAAAAGGGACACTGACCACCATGTTTTTGTTTTTTTTCTGTCGTCTGTGCTAAATTAAGACCTTCTCACCCTTTTGCTGACCTGGTGTAGCAGCACAAACAGGCAAAGGTCTTAGGGTTTTGGTTGTTTGGAGTCAGCACCTTTCACACTATAAATTTTCCAAACCAGTAGAGATGCAATGTGTGATATTGTTCTGAGGTCACAGTAAATGTCAATGTATCTCTTATTGCACTTTAGTATTGACGGCTGTCTGTTCCTGCTGAAGACAAATGTGAGAAGACAGTCTTGCCACGTTGTTGTCATGTGTGGAGATTACAGTATGTCACCGTCTTTGTTCACCCTGTTCGCAGTCATCCGTAAAAGCCTCAGTTGGAGTGTCACCATTGATAAAGCCATTTGCACAGGTGGCACATTTCGCTGTCACTTGCTCTAATTGTGAGTGTGAAAAGACAGTGTTCAGTCAGCACTTGACATGAGTGTCACCGAGCAGACAGCTATAGTCTTCTCTGCTGGACTGCGAGGCTGGAGAAAAGACCTTGCACTCTGTTCAAACCATCCATTAAGGTGCATTTACTATGGTCGGGTCAGAAGCTCCAGCCTCTTGTTGTAGATGTTGTTTTCTATAATATTGTTGAAAATTGTATGAATGCCCTATTGGAAAAGTTCACTTGGATTACAACAAATGATGAAATGCAAGGCTCAGGACTAACTTTGATAAACACTGACGGAATAATTATCATTTCTCATCACAGTATGACTTTATGATTAAACATTTATTTTGAAAAGTGTAAATATCAAATGCAAGACCACAATATTGTGATTCAGCCAGCCATTGGACAGCTCTAGTTTCTATATCCCTGAATTGCACTGCACTCATTAATAACTTCTGAATTGAGCTGAATAATTTAACATGACACGTGTTAGTCTTATACCATTTACCTGGAAAACAGTGTCAGGAGTGTAGTAGAGCATGTATGTGAGACCTGGATGCATTTAATGACACTCCTAATGTATCCTCCTAACATCCAAGGCTACATCTGAGTGACTAGGGGTAGTTGGCACAGATTAAACAGTGTAAAAGAGTGTAGTCTCACCTGGCATAAATACTGTCCAGTCTAACCATCCAGGACACTAAACATCAGATGTGAAGAGGGCTTTGGATGATTTAGTGAAGTAGGAAGCCCCCAAACAATGCCAAACTTGTTAAAAACAGGAAACTGGGTCGCATAAAGCCATCAGCGCTAACAGTGACATATTAAACAGTGTCCGAGAGTCAAACTGACACAAGAATTTTTGTATTTGTGCATTGTTTTCAGCTGAAATGTCACTTTGGCCTTTTCCAGACAAAGTAGATGTCTGTATTAAAATCAAGAGGCGTCAGCATTGTTCGCCCTTCTGCAGCCAGTCAAATGCTCCATTATTCATCATTTGCCGAGTGTAACGAATAGACATATTTCCCTGAGCAGTTCTTGTTGCTACATTATGCATTCACATGACACAACACAATATAAGACTGTCTTCTCTAAGCCTTGTGTTAAATACAGCGACACGACAGACAGTTCCTCAACTTACCAAAAATACAAAACTGTGTTTATAAGCGGAGCAGTCAGTAATAAGAGTGAAGGAAGGGCAGCACGCTCCTCAAAGTGAGAAGATATTCCTATTAATATTTTACTGCACATTTGGGTTATGCATGCGTCTCTGTCATTAACCTGTATTTTGCCCAGTCACAAGCACAAACTTTCTATTTAAAGCTTTCTGACTTGCCCCTTGTGTATTTGGTCTGCCCTGGCTCGATGCTAATCTTGAGGTGCCCCACATTTTCTTCCCGAAGTTACTCTGCAGCTGTAACCAAATGACAAAAATGTAAACAGTCTGGAAACCTGCTATCATATTTAAGACCTGAGGGACGACCTTTAAACCGATCTTAGGAGGCCCTCTTTAGCCCCCCTCCTTTAAGACATTTCATCAGCGTTAGAAGTGACTTATGGCAAAGATTTTAGATTCTTTGCCCTCTTCTTTGTAGTGTGTTAAGTTTGCTCAATAACTCATGGGGTTTTCACATGATTGCAGCACACCACCAGCCCTGAAGAACAAGAAAAAACCATTTAGGTCAATGTAGGAGACTGGCAGTGTCTATTTGCGAATGTTGTGGTGTACCCTCTCATGCAGAAGTCAGTGTAACAGTGATAAATGTGGTGTAACACCTCCGTCACTTGCTCTCTCTGGGCTCTAAGCATGGTATCACACCGATGAAGGAGAGATCACCTTTGGCCTCTTGTTTGTGCTTATACCCTCGCTTTAGCACAGTACCATCTTTGTTTGTTTGCCTTTATTATATTTGCGGCGCCTAATTGTTTCCCAGGACGTTGTGTCGAATCTTTAACAGCATCAAGACATGGCCAATGTACTAGGGATAAAAAAGGAAACCATGCATTTGTGTTTGTCTCCAGCCCAAGAGGATTTTCAGCTGCTTTTTCAAGGACAAGCACTGTGTCCTCAAACATTCAGGCTGATGAATAAAACTGCTGATTTAAGCTGTTTAGCTGTTCATTTTTTCAGGGGAAAGGGTGAAGTTTTTTCTATGCACATCACAGCATAATCCAATAATAACTCTTTTCCGAATTTCTTCATCAGGTTTATGTTAATTGTTCACATAAGCCGCAATTGTACAAAGACACTAACTGTATTTTGTGTTCAACATGCAGGCAACTCCCTATTGTATAATTTTCTGTTACTGCGATTGGCTCAGATCTCATTGCATGTGAAAATTTAGCTGAACATCTGCCCTCTCTGCTGTAATTTCCTTCATTACCATCTGTTAAACATTGGCTGAAAGCGCAGACAAAGATATGAATCTATCTTGTTATGAACTTAAATTAGTGCGCCGTCTCATCCCATAAAAACTCATTTGCCGTATTTGGTGATACGCTTTGTATAGATTTAGATATGGCCCATAGCTCTTAGTGGGAGCTTCTAAGATAAACAATTTAGGTCAGCAATATGATTATTTTTGTAGCTGAACTGAATGTGCCATGTTTTGAGGTCATCTTGAGAAATTCAAATCTTTCTCTTTGTACTAAATTCAGTTTTTTTCTTTCTCTTCCTGTGCCACAGATCTGACTGCTCCAGCTGTCATTGAGGATTGGTGGCTCATTGTGAGAAAGCACTCCACTCTTCTCTTCAGACACTTGGTCCAAATGCAGTGTGTCGATGGTGGTGCCAGCCGGCCTCTGTGAGATATGACGACGGCTGCTCCACTGACTCGGGACAGAGGCTCCTCATCCCCTCACCAGTGAGCAGACCACATGAGGTAATGAGGAAGGGTCCTCCAAGTCTGCTCTTCATATCTGCCAGCAGGATATGAGTGTTTTGAGCCCTGTAGTGGATAACAAATCAAGACTTGTGGGAATTGTGGGAGGCCCAGAAGAACACTCTGAAGTCATGCAGTCAGAGGAGCTATTCAGCCGGAAACTTAAAGCTCTGAATGGCGGCATGGGACCACCAACATCTAACATGCAGGGGAAGTCCGAAGGCACAGGTAAAACAAATGGGACCCCAGCCATGCCCAAAATGGGGGTGAGGGCCAGAGTGTCTGAATGGCCACCGAGGAAAGATGGATGGGACGGACGGCCTTCACCAAACTATCAGAGTGTGATCCCAGTCTTTCAAAACGGCCAGGAACATACTGTGGACATGGAGCAAGGTGAACCAGTGTGTGTGGAGGTAGACTACTCTGACAAGTACACCTTAAGTGAACTCCTGTGCCACTCCCCGCTCAAAGGTCTTCACCCGATTCGTCAGCGCAGTAACAGTGACGTTACCATCAGCGACATTGACTCTGAGGATATAATGGACCAGAACGCTGTCAATCCCAACACGGGTGCGTCCCTGCGCCGCGAGTATGGCAGCACATCCTCCATTGACCGTCAAGGCCTAACTGGAGAGGGCTTCTTCACCATGCTCAGGGGGTACAGAGTGGACACCCTGGACCACCGCAGCATACCCCCTATGGGTTTCCCAGAGTTGTTACGCTGTGATGCATCCCTGTCCCCCAGCTTGCA
The DNA here is from genome assembly GCA_036850595.1 of Rhyacichthys aspro. Lineage (NCBI taxonomy): Eukaryota > Metazoa > Chordata > Actinopteri > Gobiiformes > Rhyacichthyidae > Rhyacichthys > Rhyacichthys aspro. The sequence goes on along the minus strand of CM072162.1, from coordinate 17,264,964 downwards.
GACCGCAGCCCAAATCGCCAGGGGAGAGATAGTCCACATTCCAGGATATGACTACATCAACAGCTCTCTTCTCTACAGCCACGAGCGGGAGAAGTCCTTCATGAGGCGTCTAAAGTCAGAGTCATCGGAGCCTTCTATTTTCAGGAAATTACGGACCATAAAGAGTGAGAGTGACGCCCTGAGGCTCTCCTTGGACGACGACCGACGACCACTCAGTTTCCAAAAATGCTTTTCTCACTATGATGTGCAAAGCGTCCTTTTTAACATTAGTGAGGCTGTCGCGAACAGAGCAAACCTCAGCCAGAGGAAAAACACTACAACAGGGGCTTCAGCCGCCTCTGCGGGAGTTGGTGGTGTGACAGGTGCTGCTGCTGGGCCGGGACCTGGGCCTGGGGCAGATAGTGGAGCAGCAGGATGTAGCAGCGTTAATGCACCCCTGTTTGAGTCTCCTCTCGGCAGTCGTGAGGATCTTAATCCAAAGGAGAACCTGGATGCTGATGAGGGAGATGGGAAAAGCAACAATTTGGTGTTGAGTTGTCCACACTTTCGAAATGAGATCGGTGGTGAGGGCGAAAGGAAGATCTCCCTCTCTAGAGCCAACAGTGCCAACTACAGCGGTGTGACGGAGAGCTGCTCTTTTGAGTCCTCTCTGAGCTCTCACTGCACCAACGCAGGTGTCTCTGTCTTAGAGGTGCCAAGAGAAAACCAGCCCATCCATCGGGAGAAGGTCAAGCGGTACATCATCGAGCATATCGACCTGGGAGCATACTACTACCACAAGTTCTTCTATGGAAAAGGTAAGCCACATTAATGCTTTACATATCTTTTTTCACTTTACAGAGAAAGGCATCAGGGAAAGTAGTAGGAAATGAGTGATACTGTGTTTAATATTAGAAACCTCGCTGGCCAAATCTGTTTCTGTGGAATGAGACAATGTGAAATGCAGTGTAAGTAAGTTTCCTAAAGGGACAGCATCAGCCCACAGGGTCAGATATCTTGACAGCCCAGTTATTTTTGTAGGAGCAGATGAAATAGTGGCCAGAACAATAGCAGGCTTGTGCTGGGTGCAAGGATATGTGTTTCACTTCCTCAGAAGAGGAGCGGTCATGTCCTCTCTGTGATATTGGCCTGAACCGTGCTGTGAAAGTGTGATTAGTCATGTGAGCAGAGAGAGGTGAGCAAGAGGCTGTCCTGCAGCTGTTCCCAGTGGGGCCGGCCGGGTGTGAGCACCCCGAAGGGTCAGCAAAACCATGCCGAGGTTCAAGCTTTTCTCATTAAAACACCTATGTGACCAAGTCTTAGAATACCATGGCGACCGGGCCGTCGCCACATTATACTTGTGTGCTCTTCTCACTGGCTCTGTGTCTGCCTTCGCTGCTCTCAGTAGATTGTGTTACAGACTCTTAAGCCCCTCCAGATAACAGCTGCTTCACCTTTCACACTGGGAGATGCCTGAACTATTTCAAAAAGATACTCTGTATTAAAATATGCCTCGCTGCGCTGTGCTAAGCTCTGGTCAAGGTTAATGAGACCATCCGGAGTTCACTGTGACTATATCTATTTACAGTAAATTTGAATGAACCTACTCTGAAAATCATTTACCATGATGTGCTCTCAAACTGTAACTTGTGCAGTTGTTGTGTGTTTAACCCCTTGCTGTGCAGCACAGGGTAATGTATAATTCACATGCTCCAGTTTGCTGTCATTGCTTTGAGGTTATAGCTTTTACAGTGCTGCCTTTTTATTGCAGTATGTGGTTGTGGCACTTTTTCCATGAGGTGTTTTATTGAAGAGACAATTCAGTCATCACCTCTGTCTCCACACACGCCGACATGGCCGCGTGTCACCACTCTAGGGCAAGCTTTTATCAACCTGAGCTGAACATTGATCCCATTGATTGCCTAAAGCCCTCTTTCCCGTAGCAACAGTAGTGTTTCTCCCCAGGCTGCTCTAATGGACACAGTGTTTCCTTTGCACCCTCAGACCAAGCCTTGTTAGGAACAGGTCACGGACATTTACTGTTCGGTGGTTGAGCGAAAGAGGCTGACGCACATAGGGCCTCATGTGACCTTTTTTAAATTTAGAAAAACTTAACTCTAGGACTTCTAAAAAGATTTTGAAATAATTTTGACAGAATGAAGTGACAAGCAGAGACTTTATTTAATGTGACAGTCAGTGTCATTCGTTTTGCAACCTTTGGCAACAAGTCAACCTCAAGTGACACTCCAGTGACAGGCACGTGTAACAGAAGTATGTCGATGAAAAGCTTCCCTCTGCCGTCAACAGTGTCTTGTTCGTGGTGCAGACTGTGTGTAGATGTCAGACAGCTTCATATGCATGGACAGTACTCCTACCAACATTTGACCTTATGCACCACAGAGCATTTTGCTGCAGTCCAGGGGCCATGTCCAGCCATGCATTCCTTCAGCTGTTAACCACACATGTCCTCCATACAGTTTACAGTCTACTTTTTATTATTCATGTGGATATCTGCATTGCCCTAACGTTTATGTCACACTGACAGGAACCAGAATATTTACATTGCATGCCGTAAATGGCATGGATCTGTAAGGCCCAGTGAAGAGGGCTTTGTGAATACCAGTGCTTTCAGTCTCCTTTGAGGGTTTTCTTTTGTTGTCTTGTGAATCCTAGTCTTTCTCCTCAGCTTTAGTTTGGATTAGGGAATGTTTGCTTAAGGCACTACTGTGAGTGTGCGCCGCTTTGCTCCTGACCATGGCCTAAACACACACATACACTAGCTTTTGAGCTAATATTACAAATATTAAACATGTTTACCATTGTAATGTTTCATAGATTATGCATTTTATCACTTTTTAAACATTGTTAAGTTCCCCAAAGTAACTAGCCTGAAACTTTGCCAGTAGCTGCACTGGGATCATGAATATTCATTTTTGATTGCTGCCTGACCCAAAAAACCTAAATTAACTTGTAAAACTGATTTATGTTTTATAACTATAACAGGTCATATTCATCACCCAGCAACTCATCGTAACATGTCAATCCTTGAAGATTAAAATAGCTCTTCATCTTATGTTTCACTGAAGGACACAAAATACTCTGATCCTGAACGGAGGGGATATCCCAGTGGCTCATTTCGACCCACTACATCCTGGTTTAAATGCAGCCAGTAAATATTTGTCTGTCTCTACTCCTATTTGTTTTCACTCTGCATCATCAGGTATCCAATAAAGACATGGTGTGAAAATAACAATGAAACATATCTTGCTATTTTTTAAATTTATTTTGTTGTTGATAGTAAAACTGACATGAACACTGACAGTGAAATCTGTAGGTTAATAATACATTTTTTATAATTATGTTAAAGGGCAGTACATACATTCTACATTCACTTTTCTTACAAATGTTTTGGGCAAAAACACTCATTGCATTGTATTTATTTAGTTGGTATCTGTGTTTCGTGACAAACATGATGTCGTGTGGAGGCTCAGATTGGGTCAAAATTTCAAGGGAGGATTTTCGTGTTTTACTTACTTATTCAAATCCCAATGCCAGCCATTCCTAATCTGATTGTACTGTTTCATATCCCCAGTACACCCCATCTGCTTTCCATTGTAATTAGTGTCATGCTTGGCCTTAGATGGTCTATACACTTTCAAAGTTGGGGGTTTGTATTGATGCCAGCTTTTGAATTGGTAAGTAACTTTTTCCTTTTCCATCTACAGAGCATCAAAACTATTTCGGGGTCGATGACAATCTGGGCCCTGTGGCCGTCAGTGTCCGAAGAGAGAAGCTGGATGAAGGGAAAGAGAAAGATGGGTCACAGTACAATTACAGGGTCACCTTCAGGACCAGCCAGGTAAGTCTATACATGGGTTTTATTCATTATATCTTAAAAAAAAGTGGTGCTCGACTGTTCCTCGGACGTGTCAGGTGAAATCTGCACAGCTTGCATCACTCTGACTGACAGCTCCAGTAGGCTTTTAAGAGATTTTTCTCAGTTTTTGTGTTCAGCAAGTCGTGTTGAGGTTACTCGGCAGCAGTGGGCTCAGTCAAGCAGTTCAGGACTGTAGCCTGCTTCAGTGCCTCTGGAAACAGGAGGCGGCTAATGGCTCTGTGCTCCTATATCTGCTCATAGTCCCCTCATGCGCCCAGTGATTCCTCTGACTGAGTCGCCCAGCCATGCTTATGCTGTCTCATGCAAGCCAAAAAATGTGCTCAAAGATGGCTGCCTTTGTTTTCTCTGGAAACAGCAAAACAACTATCCACAGATAAATGTTTTCAAGACCAACTACTCTTTCTGATCATTGTAGTAATGTGAGTAGTAGAAGTGGTACATGGAAGAGGATGAGACCCTTATCAAGGTCATAATTCTCTAACAAGCACATAGCAACATGCAACATAATTAATCCACAAAATCAGATGCATCTCCCCCAGTCCCCTCTCCTTTACTGATGCTGGGTGGTCTCATACATTGAATAATTCAGGTGAAACAGCTGCGACAGAGAAATGTCACTGATAGCCACCTCCAGACCTGGTTTAAAGTACCACTCCCCCAATGAAACAATGTATCTGGGTCACGCCAGCTCTACAAGCAGCACGCAGAGGACGTAGTAACTCCCCAACCACTTCAGTGTCTATTTGCATGTACACCTATCATTTAGCCTCACAGCTCTGTGCCACACTGCCCCACTCTCTTTTTCTCACTCAGTTAAGTAATCTGCTTTCCGAATGCCTTTCTGCCAGACAGCCATTGACTGCTGACATCCATGTCCAAGGGCCAAGTGGATAGAAATAGGATTTATAGGCATAAATGTGCAACAACAACGTAGGTTTACGAAGTGGGTGTTGTGAAGCTTTTTGGGTCATCATTTACTGGCACATTAGTAGCACAACACTAAATCACTACTTAACACCACAGTACTCAATTCAGCTGCTCAGTATGAATTATTTACAATATGAGTTGTTAATGCTGGTCCACAGGGACATAATTCAGTTCTTGTTCTGAATAATAATAATAATATGGCCTTACACAAAAAAAAAAAACAGTCAAGGCAAAATTTAGAAACAACTGCAGTTAAGATATAATGCACAGACAGAAAGATTCAAATGAACACAGACGGACTTTAAAAACACACAAAAATATAACAGACTGAATAATTGCCATCTGTCTTTCCCTTTAGCTGACCACACTGCGCGGGGCCATTCTGGAGGATGCTATCCCATCTACTGCGAGACATGGGACTGCTCGGGGCCTGCCACTCAAGGAGGTCCTTGAATATGTCATCCCTGAGCTCAATATCCAGTGCCTGAGGCTGGCCATCAACTCCCCCAAAGTCCCGGAGCAGCTCCTCAAGCTGGACGAGCAGGGGGTAAGTTCATTTATGCCTCGGTCTGTTGTGAGGGCAGGATAATTTAGCTCCTTCAGTGGCACAATCAGTGCTATACAGACAATAGGCAGTAATAGAGATATGTATAGATCTTCTATATAGAGTGTATCTACCTGTGCTTCCCCTGACATTTTCATTATCCTTTAAAAGATACAGTATCTAATACCACAGCATTAACTTCAAATGGCGGCAATCTTTACTCTATTTGAAGGCTGTTTATTGCAGATGAAGACTGTCCCAAGAGGTTGCAGCTCATACAGTAACAGGCTGTAATAAATAGGCTTACACAGAATCAATATGAGTCCCACACTGTTGCATTGAGAATTATGAGCTGAGAATAACTCCAAAATGACTCAGTGTAAGTCACCTCCGACAGCTCTCTTCCACCTGAGAGCCAGGGACTTGGTATTCTGCCTGGATGGCCAGGGCTGTCATCTTACATTATCTCAGTTTGATAAAAATAGCTATTAGTGATATGGGCTCTCTATTTTCACCGGTGTCAGAGACGGATTCATTGGCTGAACCTAAGGTCTTTAATTTCTCATCTAATAAAAACGTAAGATTGAAAAGAGCGTTGGGGATTAGACAGTGTCATAGCGCTTGTTTTACTATTAGAAATTGGCTGCTTATTAGAGTAATTACATTCATTAGCTTGGTCCATCTTCCTAAATGACACAAGAAGGCTCTCACAATAAGAGACTCTGCACATAGACAAGAGCAGTGGCATTAACTCTTTAAAAGATCTTATATAATACTGTCAAAGTAATTATTAGAATTTAGTAATAAACAATATTCACATCCCCAAAACTTCAACACAACATAATTCAGAACTCTGAATTACAATTGTTGTATCTGGGAAAATCCTTTCACACCAATGACAAGATCTTCTAATTGGCTCTGTGGAAATGATCTCATTTAAGGTGAATAACTGAGCCAAAGTACCTAATGTAGAGATATTAATCCTGTTTCTCTTTGTAATACAGTATAATGACATCTTTGGCACATTGTCCCTTATAAGATTGTAGATTCTGTATTCTTCAATAATGGAGAAGGTTATCACAAAGTAACTCAAGTGCCAAACTGATATTGCATCTGTAGGAAGTTGTTCACCTGCTGCACAGCTCCCCATGCCTTTAACATGAGAGACTGTCTGCAGATCCCTCTGGAAACAAGACAGACTGACAGAACAAGAGGAAGAACGACTGAAGAAAGTAATAAGAAACCTTTAAAATGACTGTAAGTGGAGGAGAGCCCAGAATAAGTGGGGCTTAAAGCTCAGAGGCCTTAAACTACTCAGCCAGTGGAGCCCAGTTCAGTATATTTGTTCTCTTTTTGTCATTAATATTAGGCATGTTGTGCAATTTTATAATATGCCAAGCACCCCATTGTCCAGTTTTCTTTGTAATGTAGCTGAATATTCACCTCCTTTTCATGTGTTTATTATTTGGACAGTTCCACTGGACACAGCGACCTAGACAAAGAGGCCTGGCTGTGTATTTTTGTTTTAGTGTCCCCTCTAACAAATGTTGAAGCTTTTATCTACAGATCTGAGCACAGAAGAGACGTAGCCCCTTGTTTTGGTCTCTAAGAGTGTGCTGTTCTGTTGTGAATCCTGCCCAGTAGGTGAAAGTATCCTGGAGCTTTCAGAAAATCCTCACGCTCCTCGGTCCTGCAGAAATAATATCTCTGAAAGCAGTGTTGTGTGGCTGTAAGAAGAGAACAGAGCATATGTGAAAGTGTTTTAAATCACCTTGTACATCACAGTGGGCTGCCTGTTTGCCGATGGACTGGGAAATGCATTAGGCACTAGATCAGATTTGGAAATTGCACACAAAAAATGTAATACAAAAGTCTGACTTGCTTTCATCATTTTTGTCAGCGTATTCAATTTCATTTGTCACTCTAGATAATGAAAAAAGGGATGGGAACAAGATAAAGGGTTAGCCAGTCCTGCAGGTGCCTATTAGAAACTATAATTACACATAATAGTATTTCACAGTTGTAAGGTCAGAAAAAATTGAGTAGTCTTTTCTTTCTAATGATGCAAAACAAGTGACCTTTTCTTTCATTTAGACTGCTCTTTTTGAAGAGGTTTTGTGGCATTTTAAAATAATATGAACACGGATTTAAACTCAGAATCACCTTTTAGGAACAAAAGACTTTACCATTTTGCCTTCTCATGTGTCTGTGGGTTTTGGATTTGGGCTGCAGTACCAGATGTCACAGTGATGATGTGTGCCGTGCTAGGACACTGCTGTATCCCTCAGGTGTAGCTCTCCTGAGGGAAACATTGTCCCCATTTCTTTTCCCCTCATTTAGCATCCTTCCATTTACTATTCTTTCTCTTAAGTTGGAAGAAGGGCGAAGGTTTTTCACTCATTCACTCACTTATGTTTTCTGCTATTGGGCATAATGTCTGTATGTTATGCTATTTCAGGCGTAATTTTGCGTCCATATATTTAGCCACTCTGGTTGAGCCTTAGATTCCTTCTCTCTGTAGAAACAGCTGTGTTAGTGGTTTGGATGGCTAGGGATAGGCCTCATACTTTATGGGGTTATTTAGCATCACGCTCAAAGCAGAAAGGCACAGATAATGTTCTGGTATTTCAAGGCATTACATGTTTCATATTAAGCTTGTGTACTTGTGCCTAGATGCCTAGCTCTTTGTAGATATTGCTAATGGTAGGGTTCCACTTTTTTTTAGCAGTAAACTCAAATCAGAAAGTTTCTTAAAAATATCATCATGGTAATTAAACAAGAGTCAGAGTCAGACGTCACTGCTGCTCAAAAGCACACACCCCAAACACATTCAGACAGACCACACCATGAGCTACACCTGAGGAGCACTACTCCATCTGTGTTATATGTTTGCACTTTTCAGACAATGACAAATTTGCAGCCAAAGGGCAGTGGTATTGTCCTTGCTGTCAGACAGTCTGTTAAGAGGTGCACAGGGTTAAGTGAGCCCATATAACCCAGGCTAAAAAAACAGAAGGCCCCCTCATCCTAAAGCATCATGCCATTTCCACTGGGCTTGATGGTATAATAGCTTTCCATCACGACGGGGGCTTAGCCGACTGCTTCATGGAGGAAGTTACCATGACAACAGTGTCAGGAGCACATCACAAAAGGGTAACCTGTACGAACCGAAGAAGACAATGGCAATTTATTTCAGTAGATTATATGTTGGCTTTTACATTTCAAGAAGCCCTTAAGCCCCGCTGCATTGACCCTGGGTTAAAATTAAAAATGTGGCATTCACCTGTGGGCAACAGGTGCCTCAAGAGGGAAGCTTTTCTTCTATTTTCAACTACCTTTCTTAGCCAGCATTAGGCGGCCATTAGCTGTGAATGATTCATGTTGTTGGAGAGGGCTTTCACTCAGTCTGTAAAAGAAAAAAATGAGAATATTTTATCTATTCCTGTCCCTTTATAAGACAGGTTGACATATCAGAATAATAATGCTTATGTGAAGGTAAGGCTTGGCAATGCTACTTCAATTTTATACCATAAAGTTACTAAATATTTTGCCTTGATTATGATGTTGAATGTTTTATATTTAGTTTTTTGGACTAGTTCAATAACAAGCTTTGTGCTGTAAACTATTAAACCATATCACAGTAAATGATCAATTGGACTGACTTTGCTGATACTGGTGCTACTGACTTACATGGTCACAACACAATTGGATTTAGACAAACAGTCAGCAAGATTGTAACTGGAAATGACAATTAATTGATTGCTCATTGCTTTATACTTCACTGATGTCTCTCTTGAACAAAGGGACTTTTGTCTTGTGTCTCATGCTGAATACATTGATCTCTGCCAAAAATGTTAAGTGTGTATTCTTTGATATTTTGCCCAGCCCTCCTGCTTGACTTTGTATTGACTTCTCGACAAATCATTCTGTTTTAAATAAGACTTATGTTTGTGCTCATAGAAAAGAATAACTGAAGGGGAAGCATTATTTGTGGGATGTTATAAAGCTTGTTAATAGTTTCTCAGCCGCTGTCGAACCACAATGAAAGTCCTTGCTTTGGGGAGTCTTTTTTAGAAACGGATTAAAATGCTTTCACTTGCAGAGTTTTCTTCTCTAAGCCAGGACGTCTCAGAGCATTTGTAATTCACTCCTTGGTTGCTCCACAGCTGCTTTTAAGTGGCTGTTATTAGCCCAGGTTGATTTATGCCCCGCTCAAAGCTCCTCCAAAGAGTTCAGAGGCAGGCTTTACAAAAGAGGATTCAAGCTTTTCCATAGAAGGCCTCTAGACTAGCTGTGATGTGATGGAAAGTGCGTACTCCGGTGCTTTGGGTGCTTAATGTACAGTATGCAGAAGTGTGATGCGGATCAACTACAGGAAATGACACTTACCCGGTGAGTGTCTGTGTGTGCTCTTCGTTCCAGCTGAGCTTCCAACACAAAGTGGGAGTGCTTTACTGCAAGGCTGGTCAGAGCACCGAGGAAGAGATGTACAACAACGAGAGCGCGGGACCGGCCCTGGAGGAGTTCTTGGATCTGCTCGGCCAAAGGGTGCGGCTCAAAGGCTTCACCAAGTACAGAGCCCAGCTGGATAATAAGAGTAAGATAAAACACACATGACACTGAGCAAACACTGAAACCTGCTCACCTCTCATCCTGTTCTGCTTCGTATCAGATTTTTCTTTTATCTCTTTCCTGAGTTATATATATATTTGATCACATTGGCTTATCTGGAACACAGCCATTCGTCATAAAGCCTGACACGTCCGCCGCTCTGTCTTGTGTTACAGCCGACTCCACGGGAACGCACTCTCTGTACACCACCTATAAGGACTACGAGCTGATGTTCCACGTGTCCACCATGCTCCCGTACACCCCCAACAACAGGCAACAGGTCAGCACTTTTCATCCTTACTGTCCTATTCCTCCCTCCCAGCAGACCACCGAGCCCGCTTTTCACTTTCATTCAATTATTAACTCGTTTTTGAGAAAGCCCCTTGAGTTTGAGTCCATGGCCGCATTGTAAAATTTAAAACCTTCACAAATTTAGCTGCATTTTCACTGCTCAAAAAAAATAAAAATAGTTGCACATGCTTTTTTAAAGTCCACATTGACGCTGCAGTGACTAAGAAAAAAAAAACAGGCTTTTAAAAACAATGATGCAGACCATTAACATAAGTTTTCCTTAACTTCTGTTTAAATCATGACTTTAGGCGATATTATTTACATTTATAAAAGATGAGTGTGGACAGAGAAGATTTTAATGCTACAGCACTGCTTTTTCAGATTTCTGTTGTATTTTATAAATCTCCTTAAACCACTTCTTAACCTAGTACAAGTTTTTAAAATCGAGTATCTTCACTTGGCTAATTGAGTAGATATGAGTAGCTAATATTTATGAACCGTACACAGATTCTTTTATCAAGTGGCTTGTTTTTAAGGAGACCCTTGATTCTGAACAGATCCTCATTTACAGTTTGCTCTACTCTTCTTATCTTAATTTGCAGTTAAATATTTCCCAACAGTGCAATGTAGAGAAAAAAGGAAACACTACAGAGAGAGTTAAGAGGCTCTAACATTAAATGAGGACTGGACAAAACAAGTATTTTTCATTTTTTGCTGTGTGTACCCTTTTCTGTTGTAATTACCATCGAGAGCCATATACTGTCTTCTATCTCGTCCCTTTTCTCCATTTGTCCAACAAATATGCGAGTGGTTCACTTTGAATGGGAACATGTGGGCATTAGTGTGGACATAGTCTAGATGTCTTTCTCTGATCAGGACACCTTATATAGGAGCCATCTTGAAGAATGTCAATTATATCCTTTTTTTTTAGATAGAAAGACAGCCGAATGAATACAAAACAACAGGAAACCATTCATCATTGCACTGTGTGGTAGGTTTTGCCACTTAAGCTGCAAATCCCACGAGGCTTGTAGAACTCAGCGCTGATGGTAAACCCTTTGTCTAATGGCGCTAATGTGGTCTTGAGTAGCTCCTTTTTTTGGATGTCAATAAATTCAAGCCAGACTCCTGCCAATCCTCCCCTGTGGCTCATTTTACCACAGTAATGACCTATCAGCAGAAAGCAGGAGTTCATGAGCATCACCATAGTAACTGTACCCCACAGTAGGGTTTTAATCAATGCTCCCCCAGAGCCTGGATCTAACTTGGCATTAGATGGAGCATTGTGTCTATCTGCACTAACAAGTGGAATTAAGTGGACCTAATGGTAGACTGGCGAGCAGTAGCCTGATAAAATCATGGCTGCAGAGGCTCAACATTTTAACCTCACCTCTGCTAATATTGAAGTTTATATATGGCCTGTGGTTGAAATGCATCCTACGTGTACATTTTATTAAAGTTTACTGAAAAGGGTAGTGTTAGGTGAAGGACAGCCTTTTTCACCAGGACTGTTGGATAGTTTAATTTAATCCATTGTGGTAATCTTCCAGTAGCCTCTCATCCCTTCATCCTTTCCAATTCACCTCTGAGCCTCCTAATCCGGCTTGTTTGCCGCTCTTCTTGATCCTTGCTGACAACTTCATAGCAAGCAGAGAATGGGGTTAACTAACAGCACAATACAACAATACGAGCAGTGAATTGGGTTGTTGGTTTATAACAATGCCACGGGAGAAAATAAATAGCTTCTGTCCAGCTTGTTTTAACCTCGACACCGCTCTTACACAGACCATGAAGCCCAGTGTGTAAAAAGAAAATAATGTTTTTCATTAGGTTTACTTTTCTATTATTCCCTGATGTCTATGTTTTTATGTTTTTATTTGCATCACTTATTGTACCTAACAGTATTAATCTGTCCCCTGTCACAGTTATTAAGAAAAAGGCACATTGGGAACGACATCGTCACCATCGTGTTCCAGGAGCCCGGGGCCCTTCCTTTTACTCCAAAAAACATCCGATCCCATTTCCAACATGTGTTTGTGATCGTCAAGGTCCACAACCCCTGCACTGAAAATGTCTGCTACAGGTAAATAAAGGCCTCCAAGATATATTCACATTTTTATACCAGTGAAAAGAGACTTGAAAGCATGTACGCTAATGGTGTTAAATAAGGACCTGCAAATATTAGAGCAGCACCATGGGATATGAAACAAATGAATGTCTTCTTTGACAATTTAGGGAAAGTGTGTGTCTTTTGAAGTGTTTTGAGCAAATGTTTTCAAGCCCAATGGCTCCATGTGAACATTTAAGAGCACTTAATTTGAAAGAATAAAAATAATAGCCTGCTGAGTGCTAGCTGTGGTTTCTGTCTTGAGTTCACAGTAATGCTGCACTTGTGGGGCTCGTTTGATCTGCTCACTGATGATACACTTATTATCTTCACAGACACCTTCAAAGTATGATTTAAGGCCCTCTTCTCGAGTAGCTATGAAGTCAAAATGGCTCTTGTTAATGTTATAGCTCGTATCGAACACAACTCGCTTCTCTCAGTTCAGCAGAAACCATTTTCCTGGGAGCTGTGAGACTTCAAACATTTTCAAGGACTCATTAAACATGCAGTTCAATGCTTCACTGCTTCTTATTGTCTCCCTGCTCTCACATCAACAGAGTGCTAGTTTTGATTTATCGATTGCCTGTTTTCCAGTGTGGCTGTCTCCAGATCTAAAGACGTGCCTCCGTTCGGCCCTCCTATTCCCAAATCTGTGACTTTCCCAAAGTCAGCAGTTTTCAGGGACTTCCTGCTTGCCAAGGTCATCAATGGTGAAAATGCAGCTCACAAGTCGGAGAAGTTTCGAGCTATGGCGACTCGAACGCGGCAGGAATACCTAAAAGACCTGGCGGAAAACTTTGTCAGCACTGCTACTATTGACTCGGCTGTAAAATTCAGCTTCATCACTTTAGGGGCTAAGAAGAAGGAGAAGGTGAAGCCTAGAAAGGACGCACATCTCTTCAGCGTAGGGGCCATCACCTGGAGCGTTCGTGCACGGGACTTCGGACAGTCCATGGACACAGACTGTTTACTCGGCATCTCGAACGAGTTCATTGTGCTCATCGAAGAGGAATCGAAAAACGTGATCTTCAATTGCTCTTGTCGAGACGTCATCGGGTGGACCTCAGGGATTATGAGCATTAAGATCTTCTACGAGCGAGGGGAGTGTATCATGCTGTCGGCTCATGACAACTGTGGAGAGGACATCAGGGAGATGGTGCAGAGGCTAGAGGTAAGATCTTAAAACACTCATAGGATTTACCCAGTTTATGTAGATAAATCCGCATTCAACTGTTTGGTCTGTAATGGGATACAAATAAGCTTTGTTTGTGTAGCTGTCAGTTTGCGAGTTCTTATGTTACTCTTCTTAAGTGTGTAATGGTGTAATATCTGTAAGCTCCAGCCTATTCTCTGCAAAATGAGCCGATCACTAACTAAAATTTCAGTTTCGTTTTTAATTAGTTATATATTTTCAGCCCTCTTCCAAATTTCTTAACATTACATTGAACCAGTTGCAGTGATGGTAACAAAATGTCAATAATTTATGTGAATTACGATTTATCATTGACATTATTAATAGCAACATGTGGTCCCAAGGCCATTCATCGCCCTGGTTAAAGCCGGACCCTGCTGTTAGACCACAGTGACGATAGATCAATTGAAACCTATTCCTAGTAGCTTTTTGTGCTTGTCAGGAATCCTGGAAAAATACTTTTCTTTAGACTGGAAAGCTGAGAACAAAAAGCCATTATATCTTATTCAGCTGATAGTTATTTACAATATAAGACACACAGAGGTGGTATCAGGAGATTCAGTTGAACAGCACAAAAGTAAACTGCCTGCTACGAAGGGAAATGCTCAGTAGTACACTGTTATCTGAATTCCCAGTAAAGCCATGATGGTTGTGTTTATCACACACGCTGGCAGGCATTTGAAATGGAAATGGCCTGCCTTTACTTTAAATGGAGCAGTGAGGCATTTTCAAATTGGGATATCTGCGGTCTCTCTCTGTGGTAAAACAATGCGTTCAACAGATATTACTTTTCCCGTTCTAGCTTTATTGCCCACCACAGGCCATGTTATTTTATTTGCATCATTATGTCGGTAGACCCGTTGCTTACTAAACCTGCATCCAGTCTGACAACATAAGATGCAACTCTGCGCTTAGCTTTTGTTCTTTGTTTTTGTTCTTTTATATCCTTTTTCATCAACGTTGCAGGAATATGGCTCTGAGCCTTAACCCAAAAACGCACTTATTTTTTAGAGAGCAACTGCACCTGAATGTCAAACCGCCAGAGCCTAGAAAGGATTATGCTGGGCCTCCTGCCGATAGCTTTCTTTGGCTCATCGCACATAATCAGCTGGGGTTTACAGCCGGCCGTTTAGGTCACACAGAAAGTGATGTTATCCTGCTCTTGTTAAGTATAGACCATTATTAAACACCACTTCAATTTCATCAAAGCCAAAGCCACAGTCAGTTGCAGACACTTTATTTGATGGAGAGATTAATGTGATTTGCCGTCCATTCAGGAATGGGGGGTGTCTGGGCGCAGGTAAGGCAAAGGCAGCTTAAACAGGTCACCAACCCAGTTTTAAAGGGGATAAAATGAATCGGAGACACTTTTTTGGGTCTGAGAGACTAAGAATAGAGTTGACATGCCCTCAGACTGCTTCACTCCTGTTGAGAGCTACCCTCTTATTGCAAGTCCTCATTCTTTTTTCTCATCTAAAATGGCCAACCACAAGACTATTTTGAGGTCAAATTTGAGCGGATAAAAATAGGTCAAAACACCTGGTTTCTCAGGAGGGCACTCTGCAACATAGTGCTTTAGTCTAGACCCTGCTAGGACCTGGACTTTCTGGAACTGATGCTAAGTCAAGACAAAGACATACACACAGATTAAGATAATTATTTAAGTGAAGGAGAAATTACTTTGTCACTGTTGCGCTATTATCCGTAAAACAATCCATACCAACCATACAATCAAGACAGAATACGAATGAGTACAATAATACTAAATGAAAGAATATATATTATAACTCTACACAGATTTATATATATGTAAGAAAAATAAGAGGGATTAGTTGTGAGGAGAGTGGACAGAAACCTCCAACATAACTTTCATGTCACTGGGACGAGGACTTATCGAAAGAGATTAGTAGGTGACATGTTTTATGGCACCAGTGCAGGAGTAGGCCAAAACACTGGGGTTGTATTTGTACAAAATACACTAAAATAACCCCACTGTTTCAGAGTTGTTCTGTTTTCCAAAGTTGCTGGGAAAGTTTTGGATAGTTTCTACGTATAAATAAATATAGCACAGAACAGAAAAAACAGATGCAGCTGCACAGAAACGTTACACAGGGCTTCTTTAACACTACTGCTGCATAACCTACGTTTTCCATATCCTAGTTTCCATCATTTGTTCAGTGAGTCCTTTTGTTGTCTTTTAACAGCAGCACATCTGAATCCCAAAATCCAAACATGAGCTGTGCGTGACCTTAATTCAGCTTGCGCTCTCTGCTGCACTTTCCACTATTGTCTGTTTTGGCAACATCTTCAGGAACAGTCTTTCAATTCCTAGCCACAATTTCTCTGTTAAGCCAAGTAGAATCATTTTTCTGCACAAAATCTGGCTATGACTCCCTAATCTAATAATTCACCCGATAAAAAAATGTCTACAATAAATTTCAAAACAAGGAGGAGTACAACTAAGAATATCTGCAGTATATTAAGCAAAAGAAAATTTGAATAATGAATCCTAACACAGTTGTCATTCATTTTGCTCTCCTTTCATCTCAAGAAAGGACAGAGCAGGATATATTAACATTTGAGATTAGCCAAAGGACATCACTTCCTCATTGACTATGCTAATCTCCGCTCACTTTCACTCCCGACTTACCCGAGGGATTTGTGAGGAATATCTCACGCGAGAAGCTGTGGATAAGTATTAATAAGTGGCTGATTGTGTTACTCTCACAGCAGCAGCAGCACATTGGGTAAGAGCTGACCATGCATACTGTGTCCCAAAGGTGTCTGTGTTTTCCTGCGCAGCCCAGAGATTGGCTCGAATCATGTTTCATTGGTGGGATTTACAGGCTGCCGGACTTGTGATGTAATGCGAACCAAGACGGACAGAGGCTGCTCGCTGTAACGGACAGAGAGAGCCCAGTGCGAGAGGACGGCTAAAAGCTTCGTGATGGCGTAGTACTCTCAAGGGTGTTGCCGAGTTGGATGGCAACATGTTCAGCTTTTAAAGACAAATCCTCTTGGCTCCGCTCTGAATTCTATTTTTTGTTTTGAGGAAATAGCCGACTTAACTTTCCATTTTGCTGCAATATGGAAAATGACAGTACAGCCGTGTGGGCCTCAGGTCATATTGAGCTTCAACCATGGATGCTTTTTCAAGTTAAAACAATACATTACTATGAAACTACTTGCACATGTGTATTTTTAAAAACTCATATAATCTCAGGAGTGTCCACACACACTTTAAATGCCCTCATAAGTCCATCAGACCACAAGGAGAGGATGAACAATATGTAGATACCAGATATTTTCATGTTCTAAGGATTTGCACTTAGTCATTACATAAAAGTACAACGAGCTGAGACTGCATTGCATTTAGGAAAGGCTCTGTTACCTTTATACAAGTATATGAGGTGAAAAGAGTTTCTCAAAGTCTTCATCTTGGAGAGAGTTTTCAAAAACATTTTGTCTGTTAACACAAGTACTAATGAAAAAGCTTTTTTTTTTTTTTTTTTGGCACAACATAATAATTTGAAAGAAGGGATTAAATCTGCATAATTTCTGTTATGTTCACAGTGTATCATGGAACCTAAACATTATTTCTCCATTTAAAAATGTAGGCCCTGGAAATCTGGAGAAATCTGCCAGGTTCATGAAAACAAAAATATATTCAAATGGATATATCCGTAGTGAGAGTCAGAAAGTCCGACTGTTATTTACTAAACAAAAGAGTACAGATCCCTTCACATTTGCTTGCCTGTTAAATGATATACCTTTGAGAACCACAAACAAGCAGCTTAAAGAGACTCGAAGCCTAAAATCCTCCATCCGTGCCTTTCTCCTTTGAGGCTAAGTGGAGTGACAGTGTTTTGTCAACACTAGGAGACAAGTTTCAAAAGGCAGAATCATCAACGTCTAAACCACTCACTGCCGTCAGCGTCTTAGCCAGGACGAAGGCCAGCCTCTCTCCTTGTCACACACATTTTAGCCCGATGCCGGACCTGATAAAACTTGTGAAATGCACATAATTACACGACATGACCTTATGCCGCTAAGTCTTGTCAGAAACTTCGTGCTATGAAACGAGTGCTCTGTTAAAGTGTGCCATTATGTATTTAGGCCACTCAGAGGAGAACCTGGCCACATTACTGCTCCTGCATGGAGGGAATAAAAGGCACTAATGAAGGCTTTTAGGAGCCATTATTTGGGGCTAATGAATTTCAGAGCAGTTTGATTCATGGTCCCTAAAGCCCAGATCGATGCCTTTCTTACACTTGGAACATTTATTCTCAGATTTATGCCTCAGAGAGTATCCACTTCACTTTTTGTCTTTGTCTTGTCCTTGCTATTTTTAAGATACAGTTTGAATATTTTTGTACCTTCATATAAAATGCATCTTTGAGTGTGGGCAGTACATTTTCTTTATATCTTATCTATCTTGTCTTTAAACCCAGCGAACAGCTCCATCCTCCCGTCTTATTGTGAGAAGTCACTTAATATATGACAGTCCATCATAGTTTTCTGGGCTCTCCTCGCCAACAATGAGGTAGGATTTCTGCCAGTGTGAGAATCTGGAGTGTCGACAGCCCATAGTCTCAGTTAATGTGTCCCTGAAGCCAGCTGCCACTCTGAGGCAAATGGAGGCAGTCACCCACAACTGAACCAAGACTAATCTGATGGGTGATTAAAGCTCATTGGATGCACTGTGGGTTTTTTTTCCAGCGGTTGTTACAATAAAGCTTAGAGGAAGCTGTCCAGTGCCATTGTCTGCGCCGCAGCTCACATATTTGTGTCATTAAGGTGTACACAGTATACCACACTGGCATAGTTGTTATCTCTGTGGTTTGAAGAGTAGCCTGAACTCAATCTGAACTCGAATTGCATTAAAGGATTATGCCAAGCCAATGTGGAACAAACTGAGAAAACTAATTTGAATGGACACACGAGACTGAACTACAACTTTATCGCAAACATCTGTTGGTTTTTTGGTGTGGCTCAGGCTGCAGCTGAACAAATACAGGATCTTCTATGAAAGTCCTTTAAAACACTAGAATAGCTCAAAAGTTGAACTGATCTCACATTTTATCAACATAATGGTCTCAGTGTCTCTCCTTAATATTATAGTATAGTTATTAGTGAATTACTTTGCATTAGACATTGTTACTGTGTTATGGTAAGGTATGGCAATATAGTTTTTCATTTGGGTTGAGATTATATTTTTATTAATGAGTAAAAATTAAATGTAGCAAACTTAATACATAAAGGTTAAAGGTTACTTCTGCTTTAAGTTGAAGAATAAGGGGGTCTCATGTAGTTTTTATGTTTTAAATTAGTGCTTTTTTGACATCTATGTTGAATTAAACAAGGTTAACGCTAGTGACATAGAGGCTAAGATGTATAAATAAACAACATTCTTGAAATAATGTTAAAAAATCACTTTAAGTTCACTTTACAGAAAAATATTTCAACCCATTTAAGGCTAAAGTTAATCACGTTGCTTCTGTCGTCTTTCCAGATTGTGACCCGAGGCTGTGAGACGTCTGAGATGACTCTGCGAAGGAACAGTCTCGGTCAGCTGGGTTTCCATGTGAACTTTGAAGGCATTGTGGCCGATGTGGAGCCCTTTGGCTTCGCCTGGAAGGCCGGACTGAGGCAGGGAAGCCGGTTGGTGGAGATCTGCAAGGTGGCTGTGGCTACTCTCACCCACGAGCAGATGATCGACCTTCTGCGCACATCCATCACCGTCAAAGTGGTCATTATCCAGCCTCATGAAGACGGGACACCAAGAAGGTAATAGTGCTATCCCTTTTCTTTTTCATTAAGATTACAATCAAAACATGTGCAAGCACTCTGTGTCACACTCTTATTGGGCCATTCAGCAGGTGCCTCTTATTACACTGAAATAGTTTTACTCATTTTTTCATGCAGGTGGCGCAAATTAGCATGACATTCGCTCTCATATTTCTGACAATTAACATAAAGAAGTGCTTACACACAATTTCTGTTGCAGCAGGCATTATGTTTCTCCACTGATTTCTCTGGAGAGGATGTTTTCTTGGTATCGATGTAGCTTTGTTGTGGGAAAAAAAGCTCCAGCAGTGCTGTAGAGTCACAGACTCGGACAGTCAGCGTTTCTCACTAATGATAATGAGAGGAGCGTTTTGATTAATGGCTCAACTCCTGCAGCCATTGTCTGACAGCTCACATTTGCAGATTGCTTTTTTTTCCTAACCTCAGACAATCTGCTATTCTGCAATTAGGAAGGGAGTGTGCTTTATGGGGACACAAACTCGTGGGGAGACTCCCATGATAAATAAAAGACTATATCAAACGATCCTTTGTGAAGAGAAGCGAGGAAGATCTGTGTGAAAGTGCCAGCTCTGAACCACATCTGCTTGTGTTATGTTCGGGTGACAGACAGTGCTGTGAAATCATCTCCATCACTCTTTCACATGCTGCTTTTTGACATGTTTGTTTTGTTTATCCTCAGACTGACATATTTGTGTACCGGCAAATGCTGTCTTCACACAGAGTTATCAAAGCCCAATGGCAAAAAATAAAACGTAAAAGGATGGCTACTCTGGGATCACATATATACTTTTAGGTAGAGAGGGCCTAGATTCTGAATGAACATAAACCTCACCGGCTGTGAGGATTTATTATGTATGTCATAATAAGTGCATATGACTGTTTTTGAACTTTGCGCTCTGGCCTGGCAACGGAGTAGTGCCATATTTGCTCCTCCAGATGGAGGGCGTACCGGCATCGTCTGTGGACCCAGCACAGCAGCCTCTCTGGCAGGACCACTGTCTAATCCTCTTAGGACGATCTGTGATGTTTCACTGATACCATCATAATCACAGAGCAGAAAAGCACACAAAACATCATCCAAAATTTGGTAAAAACAGAACCCATGTCCACTGTCACTGAAGTGTGGCTAAAGGATGGTGGATTGGATGAGGACCCTTGAGGTGCCCTACTAGTGAGGCTTGTAAAGGTACATTTGCAGACCAGTATAAAACATGTTTTAGTGATGTGCCAAACAGTGCATTAGATCATGCTATAAGTGTCTATAAGGGATTGAAAGATGCATTATGTACTGAGCTTGTCCCATATATAGTGTTTACTGACAGATGCATCTGGCAGATTAGTAGATATTACAGAGAGAGAGCATACTGGTTGGTGTTGTTGTGCTTTACTGGGAGATCCCCCTCTCCAACTTAAACTGTTTCCCACCAATGTCTCAAGAGAGCTGCCATTCTCCGTCTTTGGATCTGTGAATTTTCTCCCAAGACTCCCACAAACCCAGAGGTGAGAGGTCAGGTGAAGAATCTAGAGAGCCCTCCACTCTTTTCGTTGTTGCGTCTTTGAGTTGCTAAAGTGTTGCAGTCAACAATAAGTGCTTGAGTTTCTTACCTCAAAGGAAAGGAATTCAGAAGACTTGAAGGCCCTGGCCGGTCCCCTGAGGCCAGAGAGATGGGGGTTAGTCGAACAACAATGACAAGAGTCCCATGACCTCCACACAATGCACCCAGGCCTCACACTGCGGCCATGACAAGGAAAAATGTTTTCATAAGCTCATGCAGGGCTGGCCAACTAGCTGTATACCATCCCTGTAATGTTGTACTATATATTAACTTTTCATCATGTTGTAGCTTTGAGTTATTCAGTGCAAAGTGATTAGTGATGTGGTTGTGTAAATAATACAAACTAATATTACATTACAGCTTCAGCTCTTAAACAGTCACACGCCTTTTCTGTGGCTTTTTCTCTTGATAAAACCACTCTTTCTGAAGCTAGTGCAGATATGCCTCTAATATTAGCCTTACCTTGTGCTGTATTTATTTACACTGGAGGCAGGATGTGGTTTTAGCCCAGTGCAATACCAGAGGGCTTTCCATCATCGCAATGAAGAGCCTTAAACAAGTTCAACATGTTTGCTTTGATTCAAACTAATGAGAAAAAGATGAAAAAGATTAGTCCTTTGAAACAAGAATGCAATGTACAGAATATGTCAGTGATTGGATGTTTGGCTTGTGTTTAAGAGTGTGGTCATCTGAGGTTTATAGAGTAAACAAAAGGATCGGGACTGAAATGGCTGATTATTACAAGACACACAGACGCTGATTTAAACACAGAGCTACTTCATTTGTAGTCAGCCACTATGTTTCCAGTGTATTATAGTTTTACAAAAACATATTTATACATTAAATAGGGCAGTTACGTTGAAGAAAACAAGCCATATGTGTTAGCTGTGTCAGTATTTATCTGAACAATATGGCTTGCAATATTCAGGTGACCCCTTTGGCAAAGTAAAAGTGAAGAATTTAATCTTAATGTATGAAGTGTGAAGGTATGTCACATAACAGTGCATGCAACATATTGTGCAGCCCTGCCTTTAACTTCATTTTAAATGTCCCAATCTGCATCATAGCTCTAAAGATAATGAGAACTGGGTGTGACATTCAGATCGCCACTTGTGACCTTTCCTTTTGAAGTGTCATCAGACTTGTCATTATTCATTTTCATCCGGACTTCAGTTGAGCCGGATTTCTCACTTCCCATGCCGGCACCTTGTGAAAGAGCGCAGCTACACCAAAAACTCAAAAGACAACCTGCATCACAAATGAATCCTCAGCCATTCTTCACAACCTTTCTCTCTTTTAGATCAATTGTTTAAGAAATCACCCCAAGGTCTTTTTAGTGAAAACCTATACAGAGCGCATTAATGAACCTCGGACAATGGTTTTGCAAAGCGGCTGTCGGAGGTGGTGACCCCTGTGGCTTTTGGCTGTGACATGCACATGGGAATGGATTAGCATGTCACTCACTCTCTGGCCATGTCATCGGACTGACAGGTCACTGACTGGGGTCTAAGGTCACAGGTCTCTGCTGAGTCAATACAGCTGAATAAGATGTTCACACTAACATGTTTTACTTGTACATACTTGTAGAATTTAGTGTTTAGTCTAATTTAAAGCTAAGGACACTCAAACTGAGACAACAGAGTGCCTGTATGTTGTGATAAATTCTTACATACTCCTCCACTAACCTCCTACTTGACTGATGCTGATGTTAAGTTATAGATGGTCCCTTCTGGACAAGTTTATGCAGGCCATTGTGGTATAATTTATAGCCCGTCATGTTTAGCTCCAAGAGTGCAGCAGTACTTCTTGGTAAAGGAAGCAGGTAGTATGTAATTCCTCACCATTCCCAGGCTTCATTTTCTCCTAATAGCCACTCTAGAGCTATATAGCACCATGTCTCCAGGTTTAGCTGTTGACCAAACAATCATTTCCTGCTGTTACTTTCTGATTTATACCCATTTGTACCTCATTTTCCCTCCACAACAAGTAGCTAAGTCAACAACTCAGCACTCCCTGTGGATCTTAGGGGAAATAATATTAAGGTCAGAAGAGAACTTAAGCCTGTCACTTCTTGCTCATTGTGGTGAAAAAGCACAGCAAGAGACAACATCTGAGACCTTTCCTGTTGACATGCTGTTATCTGGGTTTAGCCCATTCGGGGACTAATGATGTGTGGCAACCTGGCATGACCACATATACACAGTTAATCAAGGTAATGAGCGGGTTCACAGCCCTGTTAGAAAGCCCAATTGAGCGACAGTCAAGGGTTTAACACGCTGATTAGCACCCTTGTTATGTGACACGGACCAAAGAGTTGATATAAAATAATAACGACAAACTTTAACGCTTCAGAAAGTAATCCCAATGAAGATAACTTGGTAAGATTAGCTCAGACTAAACAACTTTAATTATAAGGAATGAGAATAAAACCCACTTGAACCCACATAAATCTCAGATGTTAGCTAAACTCTTACTGGTGGGACATTATTAGTACCCTTGTGGTCCTTAGTGTGAGAAAGAAAAGCCTGTGACTGACCCAGTGGGACAGTCCTTAATATAGTTAGGGCCCTCGTGGGTAGTGCCTTAAAAATAAGTAAAGACTTTAAAAACATACAAGAGGCTTTGGGAAAATGAGCCATGAGTAATCTCTTAATCCTAAAATTGTATATTTATGTGTGAAAGATGACATGTTTTAAGATTTACCACTTATCCTTTACCTGTCGCAGGGGGCTGGAGTCTATTCCCGCTGCTTTGGGCTTGAGGTGAGGCACATTCTGGACTACTGCCACTTAATCACTGAGATAACACTTACAGATAGACACTGACAGAAAACCATTCACACACAGTCACCAATTCACCTACACATGCATGTCTTTGGGAGTCTGATGAGAACACCCACAAACGAAAAGGAAGAATACGCAGACTTTTATATAATTCTCAGACCTTTATACAACATTTTAAAGGGAATATAGTGCAGCCAGTGTCACTGTTTATCCATCCTTTAAACACAAACCTCTCTCACAGTGGACAGACCTCGTCCCCTCATTATATACTGTTCCATATATCAACCCAGTCATGCATACAACATACAGTACGCTGCATTCAGTAAATAATTGATGTAAACACAGGGGATGTGCTCATGTAGTGCATAGTGGACACTGCCAGGACAGGACCGGCATAAAGAAGACAGTCTCCAGATGTGAGAGACGTCTGAGATGCTGCTGGAGATGCAGGAAGTCAGGCCGGTCCTCTACTTAGATCTTATGACACCCACCTCCCCAGTGGGACACCTCATGTAAACAGCAGCCTGTGGCCCACTTTGATGAAAGGGACTCTATGAGGTGGCTTATATTATACACTTCCCCTTGACTCCAGGCTTACCAATCAGCCGGCCTACTCTACTGGGGCTTCTCGGCCGTGTATACACAGCTCTCCACCCTCCAGTGGATTCAGTAAAATGGACTTTGAGGGGGCAGGGCAGTGTAATCATTAAGGTCATGCTTGAGATGCTTTTTGAGAGCGCTCAGGCTGTTTAACCCTGAGCCGCCATTGCCCTGTAAGACCTCTTTCTCTCGAAACATATATGAGAAGCTTCTCCCTTGCCCCAAAAATTAATGTTGCATGAAATGGCACCATAGGCCTTGTCCATCCCAGAGACCGTCAGTGCAGTGTGGTAGGGCTGAATCCGAGACTCCCTCCTGTGTAGAGCTGCTCGAGGGAGGCTCATATCTGATTAAGTGTCTGCTAAGATTTTCGGCTTTATTTGAATAGCAGGTTTGAATGTGTGTCCCACTGTCTCTTAAGTATCTGTGATGTGTGTGCCTCTAAGCCCCCAGTGTGTTCATGGTTTTAACCTAGATGCATGTTTGTTGCTGTCATGGCTACAGTTTATCGAGATGTCAGCCTCTAGCTAAATATTTCTGACAGTGTTGTGTGTTTTTGGTGTTGTCGGACCAACACAAAGCCCCATGCAGTTGCCCTTTAATGCATGTTCGTCAGCAGGTGATATTCAGCTGTAATGCATAATTTTGTACCAGTGGAGTGCAAGATCCATTTTATTACTATGCACTCTGGATTATTATGGTAATGGATAGAATTGGCTTAACAATCACAACGATTAATGAGCTGATTACTCTGGGAAAACAACTTATTACAATACATACAACACTGGGGTAAAGTTTATGTATGAAAGCAGCATTGTAATGTATAATTATATTAAGATTTATCCCTAATATATCTGTCTCCCGTCTCTGTCCCAGGGGCTGCTCGGAGCTCTACCGTATCCCCATGGTGGAGTACAAAGTTGACAGTGAAGGTACACCCTGCGAGTACAAGACACCCTTCAGAAGAAACACCACCTGGCATCGTATGCCCACTGCCGGCGGACCACAGTTATCCCGAGGCTCACCCACGCAGGGTCCCGACCGCCTGCAGTGCCAACAGATCCTTCAGCAGCACCAGGCGGCCATCCCACGGAGCACATCCTTCGATAGGAAGCTGCCAGATGGATCTAGGTGCGTTTCAAGTTTTATACTCTCAAGTGCACAATTGGGTTTGCCAAATCCCCGAGGTAATATTAACCTAAATCAGTGAACTGGTACTCTGAGGATTGTTGTTATATTCTTCATGACCAAATGATTTGAAACTCAATTGTTTTTGTTTGTCTTTTAAGCTTGCCTTTCAACAGTGATGGGAAAAATCAGCTGTGGTCTTGGCTGGTTTTGATTTGAAGCTTAAGACAGCATCAATACAAAGCGTAATATTGAGTTCAAACTACTACTAGACACAATGAGAAACACTTTTAAACTGCATATATAGCAATGAAATTCCAAAATGTATCATGCAAAAAGAAGATAAATGATGAAAATAAGAAAATTACATAAGTAAAGACTTTTGAAAGTGACACCTTTTGTTCAAGGTTGTCATTGAACTTAAAAGAGCAGATCCTTGGATCAAACATCACAACACTCAAAGGCAATTCACTCAGATGCAGGCTTTGAAACCCAACTCATTTTCAGAAAGCGGCAGTGATTGTTTGAGGGCCATTATTGTGCTGATTTATTTGCATAAATGTATGGAGCATTTTAGGTGAATGAATTCGCGGCTTTGCTTTCATCTCCTGTTAGATGACAGGCACAAGCTCTTACTTTGTTTCTGGCCGGACCCATCTCTCTCTTGGACATCTCCATTGAGCCGTGTATTGCGGTAATTTGTTCTTTTTAATGAAACCCCTACAGTCATGATAACCTTTCCTGTGTGTCACTCCGACACCCCCTGGTGTTGCCCGCTCTGCCTATTCAAGGATAATGGCCGCCTCGCCTGTCTAATAATCAGGCTCCCCGGCTTCTTCCTCTCTCCGTCTTCATATCCCTCCTCCTTCCTGCTCCCTGCCGCGGAGGAGGTGATGGGGACACTGACACGGCTCAGCACATCTCATCCAATTACTGCAGAAACAAAGAGAGTGCTCTTCCCCAGACCACAATATGTAGCACCCCAGAGGGACTCGGAGTAGTCGAGGGCTGCTTTGAGATGAGCCATAGTCTGAAGAGGGAGGGAAGGATGTGGCCTGAATATTATACAGGATGAAATGGAAACTGTATTGAACTGTGAAAATGGTAAAATTGAGATTTTTTTTTAAGAAGCAGCATCCTGTCTATGTATAGATTAACGTAGACACTTTAAAATGCCACATTGTCCAATAGTGATGTGCTTGAGCCTTCTGCTAAACCTTTCACTGCCCTTCTTTCCCAGCCCATAGGTTTGTTATTGGTGGTGAGATTTATCTTCATTCACTCATTTTCTATTTTTATGGACTTTTAGCACACTTAAAAGTATTGTATCACACATTTTATTGAGTTTAGTCTTGGTCTCAGACATAGTGTGCTTTGGGTTTTTAATTAATTTTGGATAAGACCACAGCTTGGTCTGTTAATGACACTGAACTCGTAGTGTTTGAATTTTATTGTCCCTTTATATCTCTCATGCACTTGATGTAGTTTTGCTCTGTGTTGGTCAAGTCTTGGCCTCGCTCAGTGCCGTCGAGTCCAACTGTAGACACTGCCCGCTAAACTCAGAAGCCTCAAACGTTATTGCAGCTCATCGAGAAAATATATCCCCACAGTGCTTTACATTATGTTAAGGGAGGAAGAAAAGAGGAACAAAAGGCATCTGGTGCTGTTTCACATTAAAGCGGCTGGAGAGTAACACTTGAGCCGGGGAGGAAATGTACCGATGGGCCAAAGTGTTCAATGATGTGAAGTGCGATTGAGTTACTGGCAGTTTAGTGAGTTTTTCCATTGAGGTCTATGAAATGTAAGGTTGATGACAAAACAATAAGAGATGAGAATTATGGGCTCCAAGCAGCTGCTGTACTAATGTATATAATCATGCTGAAACACTTCTATTCGATTCAGATGTGAAGTGAATTTAAAAGTTTGTGAACTCTACATCTTTAGACATAGACAGAAGAAATGATAGACCTTGAAAGTTTTTTTTAGTTCATTTAAAACATTTAAACCAATGGTATTTATACAAGTCATATTGTCTATGTTCTTTCTAGAGCCCCATATGTAGATAATAGCTTTGTAAACAAGAATTAGCATTGTATTTCGGACCAGTCAGTGATCACATTAACCAACATCAGGGTGAAGACTGCCCGCCATAGCCTATGTTTTTTTAATATATTATTCTAAACATAAGAATGGTTCTATTGACACTACTAATATGACTGTGGTTATAGCCATTTTGTCCATAAAGTCAGCCTGCATGACAGTATATTGGCCCAATCTTCTTATATTGAGTTTGGCTGGGATATCACTCAAGTCAAACTCTCATGTGGGACATAAGTAGTGACATTTATTACAGTATATAGCCAAGCAGTTTGGGCACTCACTAATGTTGACACAGCAGAAGTAGAAGTGGTTGTTGTTACTCTTACTCAAGTAATATTTTAGTGACTGTTATTACTTCTACTTGAGTACAATACAGCTTACTGTGTTTTTACTTGTGTATCTACTTTGACGACTCTACCCACATCTGATCAGCTCTCATGCTTATTATATAAACAGTCTTTTGATAAAATTAAAGAGTAGCAAAGCTGGCTTCTGGATTTGGGAAAAAGACTCCATGTAAAAGCCATCAGGCCTGTGTTATTTCAGTCTTATTTCTGTCCAGTGATATAACCTACTTGGGAGTATTTGTTAAAAGGAAAGCCTCGAGGCAGTAGACATAACTCTAATACTGTGTTTATTTTTCACTGTGGACTGTCATCCACTAGTTTCTCAGAGACAGGCAAAAGAAAGCAAAGAAACGCCTTGTCTCTAAATATGAAATCAACTCAAGGCTCGTTGGAGAATAGAAAAAATACACTAGCATACTTGAGCTGATAAATTAACTAAATAAATATGGTTCTGAAATATTTATGTGTGCAGGGAGCGGGGCCATGTTTTAAAGAAGCCATTTGCCCTCAACGTAAAGGGCTTTCATGGCTGTTTATTGGACTTGTTATGTACAATAGGATTATTTATACATGCTTACCCTCATTCACACAAGGGCGTTATTCACTAGCTGATAAAATGTTAGTGGAATCATATTTTTAATACATATATTAATACTAAATGTCATGTGGTTGTCTTTATATCTGTGCAGGACAATGCAGGACTTGGAGAACCCGCAGGTGACTTCATGTAACAAAGGAGACCAGCACTATCGCAGTTCACCCAGTAACCAGTCATCGTCCAGTGATCCCGGGCCATGTGGCAGCAGCACCTGGTCCCAGCAGCCTGGATACGACGGGTAAGGGGACTGCAGTCGTGAAGCGTTAAAAATACCATCCAGTGATTTTTTTCTCCCAAGAAAATTCAAGGTTTGAGAATAATGAAAGCAGCTTCAATCAGCTCTAGAACAGCTGCAAAGAACTTGTAATTTAGCAAAATGACAGCAATTTTTTCCACATGAAATGACCATATTATTAGTGCACTTTTTGTAGAAGGTAAGCTAACAGAATGTCAAAAAAGAAAAGACGGACAGTAATGATTTACATGGAGGAGCTTGGTCACAATAATCAGTCATTATTATCGTCATTTAAACAACCAAACATTTTGGTTTCGGTCTTAAGATACCATATAGAGGCAAAGGTTTGGTCCTTTTACCTATTTACTATCCTGTCCAGCCATCTTAAATCTTCTTCTGTTCAATACTAAGAATTAGTCTGGACTCTGTGGATTTAAAGTTTGATTTCTAGAGGGCACTACCAAAGGACAGAGAATAAAATGCTTCTGGAAGCAATTGGTTTAGAGAAACAATCAATTAGTAAAATGTGAGACACAAACAGACTGGTGTCAACAAAAGACATCCAAAAGGAGCTCCTGTATGAGTCTTCACCTAAAGCTTGGCTCATTTTAGACAAACGGTTACTTGTTTGTGAGGATTCACATCAAGTGAAAGGATGAGAAGGGTTTTCTGACACATTCTACTGCAAAAAGTTCATGGGTATGATCGTCCAGGCTTTGCATATACTGTTATAGCCAGCAAAGCCAGGTATTTAATAAGTTGTGATGCAGTGGTGAACACATTCTTTCCTTTTTCTGAATAAACTTGAAGGCTAACTGCTGCTTTAGCTTCAGTGTGGATAGTAGATCAGACTATACACTATAATCAGCCACGTTACGACAATACAGTATTGTAATGCTTGTAACTGTCTTGGTGTAGTACAATGATCATATCTCACCAGCTTTTAAATTCAAAGAATGTGTATGTGGTGTGTTTGCCATAAAAGAAGCCATGTTGATTCTGTCAACACAGATTTGACCACTTACTACTCTTTGAGGTCGTTTTTTGCAGTATAAAAAACCTCAAGTTTCGTTTGTTTCTTTTCATAAGAAACCATACGCTATGAATCAGCACAGCGCTCTCTTGCATATTCCACACTTTTTCAGTCTCATAATGGTTTGCAGGGCATCGTAGTCTGCTGACTGCACACACACAACATCTGTCAGACTGAGTCTTGTACATGAAAAGAATCCATCAGAGACCTGCCTGTCTGTAAGTGGTTACAGACCATGACAAGAGACTTAGCTCTGCACTACTACTTTCCTGTCAGAGGCCTCAAAAGTGCACTGAACTCTCTGCCCTGTCAAAGCCGGCGCGCTGCGGAGCTACAGACGGCTGACGAGTCCATTGATCTCCAGTTAGAGCTGCAGCTTTAAAATTGTTAAGGATCATGACACGCTCTGGCCTCGGTTCATCTGATGTAACCCTGCTTAGCACTCTAATTAAGAGGCACACTGAAAAATGCTCAGCTTTTTTCTTGCCACGAGCAGAGGAGAGCCTGGCATGCCTTGTTGTGTGAAAAGGAGGTCTTTTGTCAGCCCTGTCTGACAGCGTCCTTATTCCATTATAAGCTCAAGAGATTTGACCTTCAATGATATTGAGCTAATTGCTGTACATCTGTCGTAAACCTATTGAAACTGTCCTCAACTGTCTTACCTAATCCATTTGTCTTTCTTTATTTACTCTGCAGATGTCCATCCCCTATTCTCCATGAGCATGCAGGGGACATTCAGAGGGGTGACGGGGACATGCACAGAGAAAGAGAGCCCACTCTGGAGAGGACCAGGTCTGCAGGTGAGTCAGTATTTATTTTATCAGACATTCTCTATTTAAAACATCTGTATATTCTTAAAAATTGTTTCTCCACAGAGGCCAAATGGCACATCCCCTCCACTAAGATCCTAAACCCACTGAAGCAGAGAGAAGGAAAGGACTCGCCCAACAAGCTGTCCAGGGTAAAGGTCCAACCATGACATTTAGTAGCATTATACAAGGACAAAGTAGGACTACATTGCAGCTTGTACATGGAGTGGGTCTTGTTATTAGCTTGTATCTCCTACCATGAGTCATCTGTTGGCGTTGACTTACTCTTTCCCTGCCTTGGTACAGCCTGGTCTTGGTCAAAACCTATGTTAGAGTAGGCTTGAGCACAACACCAGAAGTGAGTCTACATTATTTATACTGTCAACCTCCTATCCTCCATTTTAGCGTTCAAATGAGGTGAGGTCAAATCTGGTTTGTGGGATTTGCTTCAATCAGTGGCTGAGTTGGGGCCTTCCTCATTGCTCTTCCACTCCCCTTCATCAGCATGCTAGCGGGCATCTCGTCTCATCGCAGTTTCTGGTTGTCCCCCACTTTTCCCTAGGACACTTCTTCCTAGAAGGTTGAATATATTAAGTACTTGACTTTCGCATTTCACCTCTCTCCACATTCTGCTCTGTCTTTTTTTTCAGACAGTTTCTCCATCAAGGCTGCAGGCTAACACAGCTAACAACTTCATTTCATTACATTAACCCAGCCCTGTGGATAAAGATGTAAAAACTTATCATGGCCCTAATGCATGGAGCTTGTGGGAAAAAACATGACAGGTTATACTCCTGAAGTCTGAGATTATATTCACCCATTTAGCATTACAATTAACTTTCTTTGCTGCAGGCTTGCCTGGTCTATGATATAGAAGGTCGCTCAAGTACTTTAAAAACACCTTGAACTTCACAGGATTTTTTACTGTGGCTTTTTAATTCAGCCATAACATCATGACTACTTTAGTTGTGTGTCCTATTCCTCTTCTGCCCCAAAACAGTCCTGAGCTGCTGAGGTCTGGACTCCTGTGGGACCTGTCTGACATCCAGATGCTAGTAACGGGGACCAGTTTTAGACGACTATATAATGTTGGCCTATGAAGAAAATGCTGTTTAAAGGCAATGTTTTCCATTTTATGAATTGCCAATACTTTAATGTTTCTATGACAACCAAAGGACTTAGTTCAAAGTCGTCCTTTCATTTGCACAATTAAGATGAAAATAAGTTTAATCTTTGTTTATTCCATTTGAAAATTAAAACTAACACTTAAGATTCCAGATTCTGTGAGTGGTTGTGTAAGTTGACCTAATTGGGCCTGCTCTCCACTCAGTCACTGTTTTGGAAATGAAAAATAAACACTTGCCCTTTCTTTGCTTCCAACACTTAAAACTACTCGGTGTCTTCACTTCTCAGTTGTAGGAGTTGTTGTGATGCACTTTTTAAATGTTTTTTGGGCCATCAGCAGCATGTGTGGGCCATTCTGGTGCATATGCCTCTAGTGCAATAGTCATAAATGTGTTCATTTAACTTATCCCTCATTTTGTATACTAAAATAGAGAATCATTTGCAGCTTGTGAAATCATCCCAGTTATAATACTGACTTATTCTTCACCTCTCTTCATCAGACCGGAGACAAAAACTCAAGCCATTCAAGTAGCAACACCCTTTCGAGTAACGCCTCCAGTAACAGTGACGATAAACACTTTGGCTCTGGAGACTTGATGGACCCGGAAATGCTGGGTCTGACCTACATCAAAGGCGCATCGACAGACAGCGGCATCGACACCAACCCCTGTGTGGCTCCGGGGGCGAGGGTGCTGCTGCAGGGCCGTCCCGGGGAACAGGGGCACCCTTGGGTTTCAGAGGACGGTGTCTCTGAAGAGGAGCATGGAAAACTATATCTGCCACAAGGCTATGCTTCTGCTGTCTTATCAAGTCATGTGACCGAGGGCAGCATCGGAGACCTGAGCGAGATCTCTTCACATTCAAGGTAAAACTTGATTTCTGTTTTAAATGTGCTCTTGCAACAAAGCTACTGTGATTTTGTTGGGGTTTAAATGAACACTGTATTGCCTTTGGTACAGATCAATTCAGCTACTGACAATGAACAGCCTTCAAAAGTTAACGGTATTAGGGATTTTGTGATTTCAAATGGTTACAGAAACTGTTGTATTATGATAATAATTTGGTGAATATACAGAGTAATGTGGCAGAAAAGAAGCAAGAAAAGGCAAATCCAGTCATTTAAAGACTGGTTATTACAAGCTAAAAGCTATGTCTAGATTCCTGCCTTTATACTGCTTTATTAGACTGTTAGCTGACTTGTAACCTTCACGAGAGAAAGGCCTTATGTTGAGTTTCTCTTCAGTTTGTTCCCATTCATTTTTGCTCCTAGGCATCTCTTTCTCCATTACTTCATTTGTGTCGACCTAAATCTGACATGTTGAGTCACTGATTTGCCCTCTGGGAAAGTTCTCACCCTCCACTGCAAACCTGTGGATGTAGTATATTTAGACTATGTTCAAGCCTGATATTGGTTCAGTTAAATATGCAAAGACAAACAGATAAAGGATGGCTGCTGGCTGTTTGCTGACCTTTTCACCTACCCGATCCTTCACTCTTGACCCCTCTGCCTGACTCATCCAGCTGTGCTGAAGCTGTGGTTGGGGCTGCTGTCAGGCAGGAGCAACACGGGGGGTTTCATCACACTGCCCCGCCTCGCCAGACTTGGGCCCATCTGGGGAAGAGGAGGGGTGTCAGGAGGGAGGACCCTGCAACCACACAGTCTGCCACTTTGAAATAGAATGGGTGTTTGTTTATGCCATTCATGATCTTGTTACTACAATCTGTTCAGCTCATTGACCTGTTTAGGAGGTGTCTTAACTGTCAGCATCAGTATATCATTCAGAAGTGAGGAATGTGGCCATGCCATCACCTTGACTACTTCAATGCTTGCCACCTTTTACATAATAGTCTTTGACACCAGAGTGTCATCTGAGCAAACAGTGAAGCAGCAGGAGTGCACTTTGCGGGTGTGGCCCAGATGGTCATGAATATGGAGAAGGTGTAAGTAGTGCCTCCAGCTAATGCCAACTCTAGGTCCAGACTATTTTAAATGTTTGAGGTTAACACTGAACAAGGTCCAGAGTTTTAGGTATCTTGTCTGCACCAAAGCAGTTTAGTCTAGTTAATATAAAAAAATAAATTATGTAATATGATCACACATGTTTTTATACATTATTCAAAAGTTCCTTAGACAGCATCAGGGAAAGCCTCAGTAATGTGTTTGATTAAATCACATTAAATATATCTCTTGCCATTTCATGTAATTACTGCCTTGCATTAATGACCTTCATAACGCCTTTGAAGCACAACCATTAAAGCCTCAGGCCAAAGTTGGAGCGAGTGGGAAAGCTGCATTTCTTTGACAGTACAGTCGCTTTTATCCTGTGTGTCAGTTGATATTTGTGGATTTTAAAAGGACAAGGTTCAGCAAAAATCACCACACAAAAAGACAGCTTTGAGTCGTCCTCTTTTTGACAGCTTTAGGCCAACTATGTACTGTATGTTACATCAAGGAAATGAAGTCATCTTTAATGAAAACAAAGAGCAGGGTCTGAGTAACACCACTGTCTGATCTCATACCTTAAAGAGCATTTTCATTGTTGTTTTGTATTCATGCTTTTATCATGCTTTTATCTTTTATTTACTCTTTATTTTTGGTCACTTTTGAGTTACATTATGTTTTTTTTTATTGTTTGGTTAGTGGCTCACATCACTCGGGCAGTCCCCTGGCTCGTGGGGCCAGATACTGTATGTCCGCTGACTCCTCCAAGGTGTACACCATCCCCCAGACCAGCAGCTCAGGGCCAGAGCCAGAGGCAGAGGCAGAGCTGGGGCAAGGGCCCAGCTCTGAGCCCTGTGGACAGACACGCCCACAGCCCAGCGCTAATACCACTGAGGAAGAAGTCCACGACACTGAAGACCCTCCTAACATTTCAGAGTGTGGGTGAGTGGAACAGATGCAGGTCAAGACAGAGCTCATGGGAAACCTTTAAAAACAGAACAGTTCAGTTTGGTTTTACATGCATCTTAATTGATCAAAGCTAGAGAACACACTTTGTCAATCACGTCTTTGTTAGCACAGTTAGCATCATAGAGCTTTCTGTAGGCATTGTGTACCAGCGCAGGGCCAGTTCCAGTAGAGCCCCCTCCCCATCAGCTCACTATGTGTGCATGAAAACTGTCCTTGATCGAAGCCGACAGCCACAAAATAAATAAGCTCGATGAAGCCGTGGACATAATACACTTGGCACATGTCACTTGTGGTTATTGATCGCTCCCGTGAAGCTGGGTCCCTGTGGACTGCCAGACTGGGGCTGGGCTCAGCTTCTACCAGATCAGCATCTCGAGCCAAGCCCAGATTCACTCACAGAAACCTGCTGCCAGTGCAAAGACGTGAGCTGTGAAATAGCCTCGAGAATGGTTAGAAATAAAGATGAATGCATGCATTTACTTAGCTACCAGGATAGGAATGTACACTCTCCCTACACTTAATATAACGACTGACTGAATGTATCTGAAGATTAAATGGTCTGCGTTGAGAACACTGCTCCATTGATTGTAAAATAGAGCCACAGCTGAGATGTGTGTGTTCGTGCCCGTTTAAAAGTGTTTGTGTAGGGCCTCTGGGCTTTTTTTGGAAAAGAGAATGTGAGATTTGCCCTGGATGAAACCTCCTGCTTTAGCTTCCAAGTAATTTAATTTAGGCCGTGAAATTTGCCACTTAAGGGCCATGTGATTGATTGCATGCAGTAAAGTCATCTTCGGTCGACTTATGAAAAAGCTCTGTAATTCAGTTACACTCCCCTTTGTTTGTTTATATATTCCCCGAGTTTTATTTCTTCTTACGTAACAATCCTTCATGATAAATGGCCTAATATTACTCACAGATATTGTTCTAACATAATGAAGTTTCTTTTCCTCCTTTTTAAAAAGTTTTCTCATTTGCACTAACACTCTGTAATGTGTAACAATGACTCTAACCCCAGGCTGTTTTTCTTTGCTTCTGCATCTTGTTCCAGAGGAGCGGAGAGCTTGTTAGCTTTCCTTCTCCAAATGCTGTCTGAGCGTTCAAGGTACACAGTCAGTCAAAGTCAACCCTGTGGCCCCGATCTGACCCAGAATACTTCCCCACACGCCCTCCCCTCTCCTCGTCCCCTGCCCCTCTACACTGGCATGTCTACTGTGCTGGTCCTGCCATGTGGCCCATGCTGCGAGTAGAGAGCAACCAGCTGTGCTTCAGTGGCTGTGACATTTCTGCAGTGTCTTCTGCAGAGTCCTACTGTGACAAACTGCGCCCCTGTAACCTTTTAGTGCAGTCTATGACCCCTTTTGTAGCTTTTTTTTGTCTCTGCTTAGACTGGTGTGCTATTATGTTTGTGTAGCATTCACCAAGCAAGCACAAAGCACAAATTAGATAACATTTTTTATGGCAAAGACCAGTGCTTGAGAGTTTTAATGGTCCCAGAGGAATAAAAATAGAAATAGATTAAAAGCTGTTATAAGAGAGATAGGAAACTGAACTAAACAAATGTCTGAACTTGTCTGGTGGCAGATTTTAAAATAAAACTTTGGTAAACCCTTCAGAATGGCAACTGGTAATCACACATGGACATTTGCTAAGTATTCAGGGATTGGTTGCCATGGTGCTGAGAGCTTAAAACAGGGCATAATTTAGTAAAAGTGTCTAGCTTGAGGCTGTCCCATTGTCTCGCTGTCTAGCTCTTATCCCAGTGGCGATCTAATGCCCTGCCAACAGCACTCAGTGTCATGCTCTCAGGCTGCTCCATTGAAGCAGAAGTCTCACAGCCACACAACTCCATAAGTTCACACCTTTCCTTTACTATATTAGTCATTGAAATGATTTGTATAAATGCTTCCCTGATGACCAACACTCTTTAAACATACCTCTTGTAGGTCCTTCCCTAACCCTGTCTAACAGCACACTTCCTGTTGTTGTCTGAACACTCCTCTAATCCACAGGCTCGACTTGTCCTGTCTACATGTCATTTCTGTATAAAACCTTTGCCCTTTAATATTGCTGTGCTTTAATATCTACTGTGTGTATTTAATAATAAGTTTGTGAACTGGGACAGTGGGTGATTAGATCCTATACCTTTTCAACCTTGTCCCTTAAGGTGTAAGACACCTGATGTTAGCATGCTAATAATGAACCATCTGAAGCCTTTGTGTGATAAGATATAGTTCTGTGAAAAGCTGGACGACTCCTGAACCCCAGCTGTGGCGGCTCGTAGTTTCCCCTGCAGGATGCGGTGTACACAGCCATGTCTGACGAGCTCTGCCCTTCTCTGCCCTCTGTCTCGTCTACAGGCAGCTTTATGCACAGGAGGCCGCCTGCCGGCTTCAGGCCGAACGGGAGGGAAAAACACTGCAGAGACTTTCAAAAGAGGAATACCTTAAAATGATGCTGCCTGACAGCCCTCCGGGAGAAGACAGGAGCCGCAAGGTAAGGCGCTGTCAGTGTGACATTTGTGATGATTGACAAACTAATATAGAGTTTCTGCGTTGTCAGCGCAGAGTGCATAGTTGACAGATGAGCAATAATCAAACATGCCAAGCTGCCTTTTTGGAGCTTGATTTAAACTGGATCGTTATTGCCTTACTATTAAAAATCTGGAGAAGTGAATTTAGAGTTATGTTGGCAAACAAAAACATGCTGAGACAAAACATTTTACCTCCACAACAACCACAGTCAGTTCTTTAGAGATCACATGTACATTCAAAATCGCTTTTTCAATATGAAGCTCATCTGTTGCTACCTTTTATGAAATATATGTTGCATGTCACTATAAATCGTCATACTGTGCAGCTGTAAGGAGAATGGACAACGTATTGAAACCCTAAATGGATCATTGATACATGGTCTCAGTTTTGATTGGATCCCAAGCTGTTTCTGAACATATTATACCTCAGACAAATAAGGGCTAGTGTTAAAACAGCTACATGTTTGGTCACCATCAAAAACGAGCTGCTACTAGCTAGCCCTGCTGCGAATGCACTGCACATGAGAGTCTGCCCTCTCTCAATACAAAGACCTTTGAGTTCTCATTGACTGGCACATAGTGTTTGTTTGATTTTATTTATAACAGGCCCGAGTTTGCTCAGTCGGGATGACATGGATTAAAGCCAGGAAGTGGCATAGAGTGCATCGATGTTTGATGTTCCCGGGTCCTGTAGACTCTATTAATTGCATCTTCAGTTTCCTCTGCTTTCCCCATCTCCCCCATCCATTATCTACCAAGAAGGGACCCTGGAGACATACAAATGGGTTATTTTGGGTTGCTGCTTATTTCTAATACAAATGTACTTTATCCCTCGAGAATGGAGAGACATACAGCCATGGCTCCTGGCTCAGACCGCCTGTGCCCCTCAATGCACTGATTAGTTTTGTCTTGCTTTGTGCACTGAGCTTACAATTTGCAAAACGTAGTGCTGACCAAAGAGCAGCGGTCCCACTTCCTGTGTAAAATGAAAGCAGGTGTATGGGTGCTGTGCTCTGATTTCCCTTCATTTCATCCTGTTTTCTTTCCCACAGAGAAAGAGAGCTCGCTAACCACCACAAAGGTATACTGTGCTGCTTGTTGGATTCAAAGAGGCGCACGGCTTTTGTTGTAATCTCATTCTCCACTCTGATTTACCAGGATAATATCATGTGTGGAAAAGCAATCTAGGAGTCAGTATTAGAGGGAGAGTACAGTACACAGCCAGACTTAAACCCAATACACATCTGATCCCAATGAACATGTAGTGGTCTTCTCTGGGACGGCATGTTTTTGATTTTCAGATGGCAAGGACAGGAATCAAATTACAGTAATGTTTGAGATATTGTTGGTTTATAATAATCTATACATGCAATGCACCCATTTAGCAGATTACATACATAGAGTATATGTAAAGTGCATAGCAGTGATTAGCACTTCTTCACAGCAAGATGTGCTTTAAACTAAAATATTAATAATGAATACCATAAAAGATGTTGATAATAAGCAATAAGAGCAAAGGGGCATAATAACGAGGAAACATATGAATAATCAGGCGTTAAAGGTTAATTCTTGTGTCACTTCCGGTAAACTCTCATTGTGAGGGTGAGCAGGTGCAGAAAGATTTTCCTTGCCAGCCGCGTTGTCCGCTGGGACGCCCTTCCACAGACAGGCAGCCTATTGTGTGTCTGACGCAAAGGAAAGGCCGCTCACAGCTTGTTCTCCCACTGCATTCCTCTTGTGAAACTCCTGTGGGAAGGAAAAGCATCTGAATAGGTGGCTGTCTAACACATCCTCCCAAGTGGCATTTCAAAGGCTCCCATATGCCAATTGTTGACTTTATTTAGTGCGGGCAGTGAAGGCATGAAAATCAGGGCAAACCTAAGTTGTGCCATTTCTGCCTTTACTGATAAGACCTTTGTTCAAACAACATATGAAATCAGACCTCGGGTGGGAATAGATGGAAATTGTTAATAATCCTGCAGGTTTGATGCTATTTTTTTCTATGGGTTAGTCACCAGTGGCATATCTCTTCAAAGAGTCTTGTTGCTTTCTTATGCAGGAGATATAATAAAGAGAGATTTAGCTTTGAGAAAACATCAGCTTTCATTCGCCGTGACTCTTTTTATAGTACATTTAAATCTGTGCTATTTCTGCTTTATATGAGAGCGCAAGTTGTTTTTATGAGCGGGAACCTTATGAGGCCTAATCTTGTAAAGCTGGGTGGGAAAACTGGCGGCAAGAGACAACTTTGTTAAGCGAAAACTCCTGAGATGAAGCAGCGTTTATGCTCCTTTGAATTCAACTGTATCGCTGCTTTAAAGACATACTAGATGTTTGTTAAATTGTCACCGTGGGATTTGTGGGGGATCTGTCTTTGAAATGGAGATGGCTGGGTGTTGGCTTGTGGGGATACCGGTCTAGTGTTGGTTACAGCTGGGAAGCAGAAAGACAGGCATTTACCCATCTGGCGAACGGTGGTGCGTATCATTTGTGGCCACTTTTGATGTCAGTTCTGCAATATTTATGTAAGCAAAATGGGACAATGACGGATTGAAATGGTCTTTGAGGTTTTTTCGTGTTTAAACGGCAGCTCCTCTGTCAAAACTCTGGCCAGGATTATGAAACCATATTATCTCTGCATTGGTGTCCTGTATAATTTAGCTCGCACACAGAGAGGGCATTCGTTTAGGGCTGTGGTGTATTTCTATTTGCCTCTGACTCTTTGAGAGCACCCACAAATGGTCAAGGAAGTCAGGAAAGATGAATTTAATTTGTTGCAAGGTAAAGGTGCAGTAGTTATAACATAAAAATCATCTGAGTAAACTATAAAGCTGTAATGCAACCTTTTATTTAAACATCAAGCTTATAGCAATGTAGCATGTATCTTTTGTGTGATGTGATTTTTATTTTACCACACAGTGAAAGACATGCACATTAGGCAATATGTGTAAATCAGTTAATGAAGTAAACGTGGCCACTACAGTATGCTGAATGCTTAGGGTCTATTTAAACAGTGAGCTGCCCAAAAATAATGCTCACCCCAGCTTTCTCACCCAGGGCAGTCCTCTCATGTCTCTCACATTAAGCTCAGCGGCCACAGCACACTGACCTCTGTCACCACCTGCACCAGCCTCGTCCGCTGCTTTTCCCACTCTGCCAGACAGTTTCCAGCTGTGCTAGATCCATCTGCATTTTCCTCAGAGCGAAGACTGTAATTGATTCCTGTCATTGTACCCTGATGTTCCTGTGTTACCCGCCCAGCTGCCCGCTCATGTAAGCCTGCTGCGCTAAGACTAAGCAACACGCAGTGAAGATGCAGACAGGCGGTCGGTCCCTATAAGGAGGTCATTTAGCTCCATACAGTTCACTGTTGTGACTCTTTTTTTTGTTTTTCTTTCAGGTGTCGGCAATGGGCAGCCTTTCACCGAGACGCTCCCTCTATCGAACGCTCTCAGATGAAAGCGTGTGCAGTAACCGTAAATGCTCGTCCTACGCCAGTTCACATAGCTCCATGCTGGACCAAGCCATGCCCAATGACATCCTCTTCAGCACCACTCCACCTTATCACAGCACGCTGCCTCCACGCATGATCCACAACCAGGGAGCATCCAACCTGAGGAGTAAGTACTGTTAACACACAGTGGGGTCAGTTTAAGTACAACTAATGTAGCCTCCTTTATAATGTTTACAGCCTCAAATTGCCATATTAAAATGATAAACACTTGTGTAGACTTATTCTGCATTGGACTCTTACATTATCAATTCTCTTCTGTGGCACCAGATAAGAGCCAGAATACAGACACTAAGTTGAAGAGCCACTTGTGTCCCACTGATATCATTAGCACAACTGGCGCACACTTCAACAACACTCCTCGATATAGCCAACTAATTGGAAGAGGCTAAGACGCTGTGCAAGTTACAAGGAGCTTGTGGCTACGTTTGCATTAAGCAGACACCTGTCACTGCTGGCTCCTCTGTTGGCCCAGCACCCACTGAATATGTATAAGCCACAGAGACGCGTGTGTCCTGCCTGCTCCGCTGCGTCTACTGAGGATCTATGACAAGAACACACCTATCTTTCCATCAGAATTGTCACATTGTCTGTCATACATAATGTTTCATTCACTCATCTGTCCTTGCCTGCCTCCTCGTCTCTGTCCTTCCTGTCCCATTTCATAGCGCTCCTCTCCCGTCTCCGACTGCCGTCATTAAGATAGAAAATGGCTTCTGGAAAGATTTTTCTCTTTACCTCTTCTGGCTGTCAACCCGATGGATTCCTGATTGTTTTGAGGGATAGTTAATAATTCTGGCGCTCTCTTTCTGCTACGAAACAGCTCAATTTGGTAAACAGTGAATCACTCCCGCTCCTGTGCAAATTGAAAAGGAGCATGTCAGCATCACCTCAAGCTCTCTGTCCTTCTGCTTTTTCACTCATGCTTTTCCAAATGTCTCTCTGAAAATAGTATCCTATTTATTTCAATCCTTGTCTTTCAAGGCTTTGAGTGAATGAGAGAAGGAAGAGACAGGAAGGGAAGATGATGGACGGTGTGTAGACCTTCAGTTCTGCTTTTAAAAGGATTTGTTTTTGTGGTAGATACGAATTTGAACATGAGGTCTGCAAAGGCTAGGTTTTAAAGTCAAATACGCTGACAGTGTTTTTGGGAGAAGCAAACGGGAGTATTGGGTGAATTAGATACGTTTTTGACACAATAAATCTATCCTTAAACGTTTTTATTGTTAATTTGTTATAATTGGGTTTTATTCTTTCTCTTTACTAATCATGAGGATGTATAGTTGTAGTTGTTTTAGTAAATAGTTTTCTTTTTGTTACTTCAGTGCTAGTGTCTACTTTATTGTAAGTTTCTATCTGCTCTCTATGATCACATATATTTTTCAGAACTGTTAGGTTGAGCTCAGTGTCTTTAACCTCGTCTCTACACCTCTTTATTTGTCTCAAAACCCCTTATCTTTCTCTGATGGAAATGAACGGGTCACTTTAGCGTTAAACCCAGACCAGGCCTAGACCCTGATCGGAGTGCCTGCCTGTCTCTGCAGATGAGTTTTGGTTCTCTGACGGCTCCTTGGCGGACAGGTCCAAGTTCAGCGACCCGGGCCTCATGCCCCTCCCAGACACTGCCTCGGGCCTGGACTGGTCCCACCTGGTCGATGCAGCCCGAGCCTTTGAAGGTAACCAGCCTGACTGCAGCTGCTGGCGCCTTGTGTAACCCCCCTACCACTTAACTCTCTCCCCGTCCTGGCTGCTTAGCGTGTATCTATGTGTATTACCCCTTTCTAGTCCTCTCTGCAAGTGGCTGCTCGCTTGGATGCATAGGTTTGTGTGTGTTTGTGTTTCTTCTGCTAAGTGCTGTAGGAGACACTGGCTTTAGCGACGGGACTTTGGGGAATCCTTTTGCTTTTTGCGCCTCTGCTCTGAGCCCCATTGTGATTCCATTCACTCAGTGTAAAAATGAGTCCTTGTGTCTCAGTGCGGACATGGAGACAGTTCTGACTCTATAAGACACCACCAGGGATGGATTCTTCAAGTGTTTTTATACAATAAGGCTGGTGATAGTTAAGGTCATTTCAGCTTCCTGCCCTTGTGTCTCTTTTGTCTGAATATGATAAAGATGATTTCTTATATGCTGATGTAGGTATTTGGTATGCATTTTAATTATATGATTTATTAGATAGTTTAGACAAGTAATTGTCTGTCTCTTCTCAGACAATGCAGTCGGGGTCCGACGTAAGTTGCCTTTTCACCCACTCACACCATTATATTACGTTTATTGCTCATTGAAGTGTCCACACCATGGTTAGCATCATCGCTTGTGGTCTATATGTTGCTGTAAGCACTTTTCAGTCTCTCTCACGTACCATAAATCACGGAAGCCTTAACATGCCACAAGCTTTTTCCACTTGAACTCAATTTGACCCCTGAGATTCGAAGCAGGCAATGTCGCATGTGACCATTCATTTGTCATAATTAATGAATACTCCAAATGGTTGTTTCTTTGATACACATTTTCTGCTGCGGCTCATTGCTCCGTGATTATTTAACAGGAGTGAAATTGGTGGAGACGATGCAGAGCCGATCTGGCAGCAGAAAAGCAGTTGTCACGGCAGCCTGGCTGGCCCAGAAAGCGCTGTGTAAACTGGAGCATTGTTGCCAAGCAGAAAGTGGCTCCGGGCTGCCTTTGTGCCATGTATGCTTAAGCTGTGTTGTTTAGAGCCGCGAGAGAAAGAGCTTCTCTGAGAAGTAAAGCATTTATCGCATTTATGACCCAGGTCATGTGATTCCTTGGAGACCGCTTACATCAGTGATGCAAAGAGACAGGTTGAATCGCTTAAAGCACCAAGCAAAGGCTCATTACTAACTTTTAAAAGAATAAGCAGATGAAATTATGAACCAACTCAATCCTTCCAAAGCTCTCTGTTGATAACTTTTTTACGTTCCCTTGTGAATACACTACAGCACGTAAACAGACATAGATTGTTGCTTTCAGTTTAGTGTAATCTCCCTTTTTCTGATTTTCAGCTCTATGTCCAGTAAATCTGGACATTAGGTCACGCAAGACTAAAATGACAAGCTGCTTTACCGTGGCCATCACCGCTTTGCTCATAGTCTTTAATCTTCCTGATGCAGCGGCTGAATATGAGGAAAACGTTCATTCATATGTTAATGAAAGCTCCTTTTCTGCCCCGCATGAACATCCCACTCTGGGCACATCATCTTTTTTGTCTTGGAGTGGATTAGCTTTCATTTGGGGCTAAATTAATGGAAGGGTTTCCTTAATCTTTTCTATGAATATGCAGATCCACGTATCTTCAGTGTCAGACCGACGGGCTTAAGAGACAGAGTGGTTGCTAAAGAAAAGAGCATTACGCCTCAAACTAAGCAGTCCCCAAGCAGTAAACGCCAAGTTTGGGTTTTCCATGGGGTTTTGAGTGAGCTTAAGGGTCTGATATGGTAAAACAAGCATGACTTGTGCCTTACAGCTCTGCGGGATCCGGCCC
Source organism: Rhyacichthys aspro (assembly GCA_036850595.1). NCBI lineage: Eukaryota > Metazoa > Chordata > Actinopteri > Gobiiformes > Rhyacichthyidae > Rhyacichthys > Rhyacichthys aspro. The sequence continues at coordinate 17,220,838 of CM072162.1, read as the reverse complement.
ATTACGAGTCAAACAGCTGTGGGAGCAAACTCAGAGGGCACCGAAGCAGCACACGGGGGAGCTTCTTTAACTGTGACTGTCGACAGATTCTCTGTTTCTGCTCTTGTCCTTTAACATGTGTCCTTGTAAAGAACCTTTTATTGGTAGCATTGATAGATCTTGACACGTTTTTTAATCTACTCATTCTACAAAGCATGTATAAGACTCTTCAGCCTTTTAGGAAAGTGTGCATGCAATAATCCTGTTCTGCTGAATTAAATACTTCATTAGATAGTAGTAATGGTTTGTATAGTTTCTTAAACTTTTTCTCATGTTGTATTCTCCAGACCAACGCGTGGCATCTTTCTGCACCATGACCGACATGCAGCGGGCCGAGGCACTGCAGATCTCCAAAGAGCTGACCAGACGAGTGGTGGAGGCTGAGGGAGCAGCGTTAGACGCTGAGTATGTTTCATTCACTTCATACTGTATTTGCTGTAGTGCTGCAGTAAAATTGGATTTTGAATTAAGGTTTGCCTGAATCACAACTACTTCATCTATTTCCCTTCATTATTGCATCCGCTTTCCTCAAATGCAACTTCAAAAGTTTTTTATTCCAGCTTGATTTTAAAAATTTAATTTAATCACTGATAACGCCGTTCTGTCTGCTCTCCTTCATCAAGCAATAAAGCAATCAGCTTGTCCTTTTAAGAGCTTCAGTTTCTTTTGTGAGTTTCAGTGCTGTTTCCAGGTATCTCTTCAGCCGCTTCAGACCCGGTCACATGACTAGATTAACTCTTTTGTAATAATCTATGTTGATGCATTATACCAGTTCTCAGTTTCTGATTTCACAGGCTTTTGACCATTTACTTCTACTGCCTTTATCATATTCAGACGTACTATTAGGATGCACATCAAGACCTTTTAATTCTTCTAATTTACTATTTAAAATCAGTTGTTAGACCTTAAAAGTCCACAACATCAGTGATCAGAAGTTCTCTTAATGTAAACTAATACCCATTCACACCTCCACAAAGATCCCAATACATCCCGGTATATTCAAGCCAGGCCACTTTCAAATGTGTCCCCTAGAAGGTCTTCTTTCTGAATATATTCAGGACACATTTATCTCATACAATCCTTGCTTTGAGAGCAGCCACATTAGATCAGATCACTCAGGTGTAAGGGAGGCTTTCCAATGTTTTGACTTGGTGTCAGTTCATAAAGTCTTGGTCTGTTTATTTCAGTATACCCTCTGATAATGGTCATGCCTTGGTCTCAGTTAGTGTAGTCTTGACAACACAACAATGTGACCTTATTTTTGCATCAGGATTTATTCCTTTTATTCTTCTCATCCTCAGTGCTCCTTCTTCTCTAACTGGAAAAGTCAACCAGCTGGAGGTGATCCTCCGACAGCTCCAGAACGACCTCAGAAAGGTACATCAACAGACATTCACGTAGTATTTTAAGCTTTTTGTTTGGTCTTTTGGCCTCTTTCAAGTCAGTGGACAGTGCACGTCTGTCACACAGAAGAATAAGTGGTGAGTAATGGGTGCTTCGAGGTCATTGTAATACAAACTTGTCTCTAATTCAATATCCTGTTTCCTTTCCTTATTGTGCCCCGGTCCAACATTTCCCCACCTCTGCTAATGTGCTTAAAACGCAGAGGAGGAAATGCTCTTTAATCTGAATAATCAGAATAGTGAAAAGGTCTGCTTGGCCACATTAATGCCTCCCATTTACACAGTCCTGACGAAAGACGGATGTTCTCATAATAGCAGGGCTTTTATTGAAGCTCTGGTGTATTCCTCATGTTCCGGTGTTGATGGTGTTTTTGTGATGTGCAGGAGAAAGAGGACAAGGCCATGCTTCAGGAGGAGGTGCAACATCTACGACAGGACAACATGCGTTTACAGGAGGAGAGCCAGACGGCCGCCGCGCAGCTCAGGAAGTTCACCGAGTGGTTCTTTCACAGCATTGACAAGAAACCTTGAGAAAAAGATGGCCAGGTTTTACTGAAATAATCCACATACAGATAAACATTGAAACAAATCATTACCAGCTCTTGGATGAAAAAGGCCCCGTTTCGGAGACTGTAGCTTAGCTCTGTCTGGAGAGACATTTTACTCATCAGGACTTTTTGGGTTACTCCCCTGTCTGCGGTGTGAGTTTTTTGACGTTATTTCTTCATCCTGGCAAACTTTTGGGAAACCTCCTTTATCCACAGCGTTTGAGAGGAATCGAGAAAGGCAACCCCCGAGGGCCCCTGGTCCAGTCCTTTGGATCTTCTTACAGTAGTGGAATGTAAAGCTCATTTACTGTAGTCAACATATAATCTACCTACTTGCTGTATGTCACGTCAGTCTACTGTACTGTATACTCAGCTGTACTGTATCATACTGCGCACACTGTCCCACAGCTGTTTCTGTGGCGGCCCTTACACAGAAAAGCAGGAGCGAGCGGAGGCTGAGGCGGAAAAGGAGGAATGTATCGGACGTAATGAAGTGGTACTTACCAAGAGGAATCGAGACAAGTACTGTGGGGAAATATGAATGTAGCTCAACTGAGAACCTTTTTTATTGGATTCATGGTTTCCAAAGTCACAAGAATTTCAATGTTTATGGATATTCGGACCATTTTTTCTCTTTCCTTTGACTTATTCCACATTTGGTTTCCTCAGTGTTGTAAACGCAGGGTCAGTGAATTGTTTTAAAGGTGCTTTCCCTAAACACACAAGCGATGTTTTTGTCTGTAGTTTCCATTCACTGTCACAATGTCCTAGCAATAACAAAGTGGTAGTATCAAAACTGTGGTTTTTAAAAAGAAGTTAGCACAAGCGTGAAGAGTTCCTGTTGAGAAGCAGTCGTATCGGACGTGTATTTACTAAACAGGAAGAGACTGTGCCTAAAACTCTTGGTTGTAAATGGATTGTTTCTTTGCTTAGGCTCTCTTTATAAACACATGCCTTGTCTGTGGCTCACTGATATAAATTGTGTGTATGGATGGTGTGTGTATGTTTGTATGTATGCGTGTATCACAGCAAATTGTGTTCTTATTCAGTGGTTTCTAGAGCATTAGAGCAGACGCCAGTGAACCACACTTACAATGCCAAATGTGTTTATTTCTGTACATATCTGCCACAGAAGTGTCTTGTATTTAACACTATTATTTAAGCTTATTTAACCTAAAGTTGTTTATTTTATTAAGGGTATTGTTTCTTTTCTGCACTAAGGAGAGATAAAGCTCTGTGTATGTTGTAAAGTGTGTAGCTTGCCAGGGCAAAAAAGACATATATATTTAAATATATAAATGATGATTTTGGAGATTCCAACATTTGGATGCTGCTAGATTACAGTTTGCTGGTTTGTTTGCTTTGAAAATGTCTCTCTCCGTAAACTGTCTCATCCCTGGTGGGACGCTGGTTGCTTTGTTTTTGTTTCTGTCAATTTTTTGTTTTGTTTTTTAAATAAATGTAGTTGTAAAATGAAGTGTTTTTGTGCTTGTCATTTGATACTCCATGAACTTGGAGTGAAAACACAGAGGACCTTTGGCGTTTTGGCGTGAACGGTTTACTTCAGTCGTAAAACCCATTTGTAGGACCTTGGCCTCGGCTGCCAGACAGAGCAACAACACTGTAAAAGACTTTAGGGCCTTGGTATTTTTATGTCTCTGTCCCGTGTCTGGACACAGTCTGTTATAAAGTCGTCTTTATGTCCCATCATCTTCAACAGCTTGACTTTGCCACAAATATGTCTGGGTACATGTACATAGGTTTTCTGAAGGCCTCCTTGAGTATGTTACTGGCCATTGGATCCCTGACAAATTATGATGCAGTGAGGAAATTTATACCCAAATCTCCATGGTGGACTTCACTGTAGTAATAATGCTTTTCATTATAACTCAGTGAAATTCAGTCAACCCTGTGGAAACTTTCCCCTTTTTGTTATTTTCCTGCACCATTTCTTGTCCAAATTCATTTCAAACCTGAGGCCAGGTCGCGGGGGCAGCAGTCTGAGCAGCGATACCCAGACTTCCCTCTCCCCAGATACTTCCTCCAGCTCGTCCAGTAGAATACTGAGGTGTTCCCAGGCCAGATAATATATATAATCATGAAGTTGATATTGATTAATTAAAATCAAAAGAGATAAAATCATTTCTAAGTCCAAACATACACATATACTTTCCCCATATTGACAAATTAGAGTCTCTTTACTCTATATCCCATTGGGGAAGCCATATAATTGCAAAATGCATCTTGATTTGTCAGTAAAGAAGCAAATTTATAACTGTATGAGAATGTATTGGTGCATCCTCTGAACATTAGTTTGTCCAGATATTAAAACCAGTTCTTAGTTCTCGACTGTATGGGAGCCTCTTGTACTTGTTTGACCTGCTCAGATTCTGCCTTAATGTGTACATTACTTACTGAAATGTGAGTTTTAGTTTTCTTGATACAGCCATGTTTGAAGATAATTCGCTGTCACTTACTGTATATAAGTGATGCTGGATTGCTGCTTCTTTTGTTCTCGCCGCTGTGTGTTTTCCAGGCTGATCCTGAAACAAAAGCCTTATTCTGGACAGTACATTCTCCCAGAGGAGATGCAGCAGATAATAACCCTTTCTCTAAGACTATTTCATCCTCTATTTTGTAAACAGCAGGTGTGCCAAGACTTACCGATAGAAACATGAAGCCGTAATGTGTTTGTGACTTGATTCCCTGTGAGTTGTTGTGCTTTAAATAAATGACAGATGTTGCAGAGCCCACAGGGACGACAGAGGAGTGCGCTGAATAATTAATCATATGCCTTTTTGGGGAGAGGGGAGCGGAAAACATTTAAATTTGTTTGTTACTTCTGCTCAAACCGCCAGTCCAGCTGCCGGAGTGTGGTCCAATCTATCATGTTCTCTAGGGGCAGGAGCAGTGCATTGTGGGTAGATCTATTTCTTCTGCAAACTATTTTTATTTTATTAAACTCACCTGTGAGAGAGTTTGAGGTTTATTTTGGACAACAGCATGAGCAAATAGAAGTTAAGTGAACAATTTTAAGAGAAAAAGTAGCATCATTCAGTTGTTGGTGGTTATATAACACCACAGGCTCCTGTCCTGGGACTCTCCCGATGTCTGTCTGACCTCCGGCTCGAGTCACAGATGACTGGACAGTTATGTATGAGTGTCTGGCTGAGTTGCTTGCTGCATTAAGGTGGATTATCTTGATGTGTGTGATGGGTGCCAGGACGGCAGATGGGAGATCACGCTGGCACAAGACACAAGTGTGGCCCGTTTGAGATGAGGACACGACAGGACTGTCACGGAAACCTAATATCAGAGATTCAGTCAAGACACAGACACAGAGAGTGGCACAAAGGGCTGACGAGGAGGACCATGTGAAAGTTAGGGTTAGCCATAGAAACATGGCTCCCACTGACTTATGCTCATAAAAAACACCACAAAATATGATATATACAAAAATGACTATTGTAACTTTACAAAGCCCAACTATCAATCACATCACAGCATTTATGAAAAGACTGGATGAGGAAACTGATGACTCAAAAGCATCTGGGGGTAAAGACATAATTTCAAAGCATCTTCTAAAAGCATGACAGGCTTTTCTGGGCCAGACTTTCTACAGAGTTTTACTGTTTTGACTCATTGGCTCTAACTCTGTGACCCTAAAGTTTGACTATTTTTCCAACTCAGTCAGACAACTTCTGTGATTTCTCAGGTCCATGTGTGTGTTGCATTGGGAGACACTGCACTTTATTAGCATACTATTCTCCTTTCTATACGGTGAATACTTACTTGGACCAACTGAGGCTGGCACCAAGAGATAAAGACAAAAGTGACAAAGACTTCAATTAAAGGGACATGTTAGCGTTGTAACAAAATGCTGACAAACAAGAAAGTTAACCCCAATCAATATCTTGTAAAACTAACCAGATGGTCCCAGAGCACACTCCTGCGACCTCCTCTAGATATTTAATATGTGCCAATGTCAGCGGATACAGGGGTAAATGGTGGTGTTGCTGTCTGCCACACAGATTGGTTTCTCATCACACATAATGGCATGTGACTGGGACACAGTTGACCTGTATCCACGCTCACGTAGCAGATGCTCCCTGCTGTGAGTGCCACCCGAGTCAGGATCATGTTACCCAGAATAGGGCTCAGTGTGCCCAAAGCGCAGCTGGCACCGCGGACGAGGAGGGGGCTCCATCGACCGAGTGAAGGCGGGCCTCTAGTTATTGCCTGCTTAGGATCAAATATCAGTGTTAGGTTCAGCGTCCAATTTGGCAGAACTAAAGGATTAGGTTATGTTACAGTAGGATTTGTATAAAAAGTAATTGTAGAGAAGGAATTATTCATCACAGTATCACAAGTTTTAAAAGCAGTTGTAGCACAGCTCAGGTGTTGTTAAAGGCCTAGTTTCAAAGTGGGTTTGTGTGTTAAGGTCGAAAGTATTTACTCCATTTAATAAAGGTCAAATTGGCTCCACTTTGGAGAACAGACAAATGTTTGGACAATTCAGTGCTTTGGATGGTGGCAACAGCAACATGTAATTTAGACACTTAAAAAATCAATAGCAGTTTAGGTGCTCACTGTAATGAGAATACTGCTATACTTTGTCATTATGTTGTGTTTCCACTGAGAAACTGAAACCACAGTTTTCTCAAAGCCACAAAAAAAAAAAAAAAATGTAACCATGAGATCAGGAACTACTCCTGCAGCATTTCCGTTTGTATTATTCAATTCAATTCAAACAAACTCATCATTTAGCTCCTCTTAATGTCACATTGATCTGTTTCTCGACTAAAATTGTTCATTTTTTACCAAATCTTTATTTATATTGGTGTGGGTTAGCCTTGCCCAACTGATAATTGCCAGAAAATTAAAAGACTACCATTTACCAAAAAACACAGTCACACTTTACCTCATGATTTCACTAAGTAATAAATGTCTGTGGATGTTGAAAGGAAACTGAAGATAGCTCATACATTATATAATTTAGCCGCTGAAACCATGGATAATGTCGCCTCAGAATCATCTGTGTCCTCACCGAGAGTCCACTGTCCACCTTATCTACCTGTTACCTATTTATACAACCACACTTCATCATTTCATTAGTTACAACAATAAAATAAACACAACGGCACTAATTCATTCTCCACAAGAAAAATCACATTTGTTCATTCTGATGACTGTGTTGCCAAAAAAACCCATCTTGCATGTCATTTTCCATTTGAAACAAAACAGCATATTTATTCCCATCTTCCACTCTTTTGCACACACTACTGCTTGAATTATACATTTTGTCACTTTTCTTGGGTGTATAAAGCGTAAACCAATGACCAGCCGTCCAGAAGTAAACAAATATAATTCACCTTGCCTCTAGTGTTACCAGAGACTATAAAAATCTTGCTCGTGTTGTTTGGCTCTGAGGCGTAACAGCAGCGTTGGCCTCACCTGTGCCGCTTATCTCATTGCTCTCCGGCAGCTTCTTTGAAATTCCCTCTCACTCTGAGCAGCTGCAGCAGCAAGCCACACAAAGGAGACAGAAGGAGGGGGAGGATAAAAGGTAAGATGGTCCAAACCAGTCGACAGTCATCTCTGTTCCCATCTGCCTCCTCCTACGTCCCACGGGCCGTCACTTTGTGTCAGTCAAGTCACAGGTGACCACCCTCACACTGAACCGTTGAAGGGCAGCATCTTACGAGCCTCTTGCCTGCCTGCCTCGCTGCCTCAAAAGAAACGAAAAAGGTTACGATAAAAAAAGGAAAAATCATTCTCATCCAAAGGTCAGTGTTGGCAGAAAATCTCACATGTCGAGTGAAGACAAAACCCGAGCAAACCTCTTGTCTTGTAAGTGTCATGTCTGCTATTCTGGGCACTGCCAAATGAGATAAAGAGACAGGAACAAATAGATAAGACAGGGGTGTGCATTATCTTTATTTGCCGAGATGTCCTTGTCTGTCGTCCTAGCTGCGAGCTCTAGCCATTATTGATTCTCTATGGGCTGCTTCCAGGGCAAACAAGCAGGTGGGCTTTAGTGGGCGGGTGGTGGTTAGGAAGTGTTCAGCCCTCAATTCTGCATGCTGACTTTCCTTTTTCTTGTTTAAGATATTGATTATGTAAAGCTGCATTTTCATGGCCTGTGTCAGAGAGGAGAGGGTCATGGGAATATTGATGTGTGTGGGTTGAACAGTAGGGGCAGGAGTGGAGGGCCGTATGGTAACAAATACCAACCCACCCCCACTCGGCCATCATCAGCAATAAAAGCTTAACTCCGGCACTGATCGATCCTCGGTCTGAGGCGAGGAGAGGCAGACCAAGGTCAAACGTGAACTGTGTTGGAGCTTTTTAGGACACTGAGCTCCGTTATGAATGGCACACCCACTTTACACCATGTAGTGAGGTGTCCCATTTACTATCAAGAACATTGTCCCATTTACAACCAGTAACACTAGAACAGCAGCAACACTATCTGCAGGTTTCTGTTGGGGAAATGGCCTCATTTATTTTCATAGTCTTATTTTATAATAGGAGGCTAATGTCTTTTTAACCCCAAAGTCTTTCTGGGCCGTTCAGTTGATCTCATTCTGTCTTCTGGAAGCTGCTCAGTTTATTACACTTTATTTCTGGAAGTAAATGTGTGTAAAATGTGTCTCTATTTTACAGGCATAGATTGATTAGCCATAATGTTAACAGTTTAGGTAAATTATATTGAGTTTGTTGCTATGGTAACTGGGTGGTTATAAACAGCAGATAAACTTTAATAATACTAAATTTAATTCAGTTGAAATAGGTCCATACTTTAGTTATTGAGTGTCGACTGGGAGCTGTGTGGAAGACAAGATCATTTGTATCAGAAAGTGTTAATCTTTGCCATCTCATCTTCACGTAAACAAAGTGTGAAGTCACCTGATCTAATCTTGTATATTTTATCTATAATTAACAGGCAGTTTGACAGTTATCTCATACTATATGGAGCATGAGTCAAAGCTGGTCCATTTTGTTTTAAAATGCAGCACTTTCATTACTCTGTACTTTTCTCAGACGGTTATATTGCTCCTGGAGCTCGTTTGGTAAATCGCAGCTTTCTTTTCAGGCTAATGACAGGTCAAACTGTGAACGCTGGAGAAGGACAGCAAAAGTCTCACAATTAAAACAACCCTGCGCTTTTCCATCTTTGTGCAACCCATGAATGAAGCCATGTTTGTTTACTAGTGGAGACGTTTAAGATGGCAAGTTTGGAAGAAAGAACATGTCTTCTGAAACGGTATTTTGTACAAATTCAGTCCAGTGCATTGGTCTGTTTACTTTTTATATGCAAAGTGTGGTAGAGCGCCGCTAAAAGTTACGTGGCGCTATGTTAAGAACCAATCATTATTTAGCTACAGACATGCATAACACGCAGCATTCTGGGTAAAAATTGGGACATTTGGTTTAGGAAGAGGGCAAAACCAGGACATTTTATTGTTTGTTAGTTTTTTTTTTTGTATATCTGCAGGGACATGGGACGAGGGGCTTAAAACCTGGAGTGTCACAGTTAAATCAGGACATGTGGTCACCCTAAATTTGGTCATATATTTTATTTACCTCACTCTGATAAGACCTAAAACTATGAAGTATGCATCATTGATTATTGACACAAGGGAAGTGCAGCTGACCTTTAATATGTTGCTATGATAAATGTGCCAGGAGCTCACAGGAAAGGAGAAGACATGCCTGTAAAGTTTGGAGTACAGTATGAACCTGATATTTTAATTATATTGTCACTCCCAGAGGCACCTCAGCAGTGACAGAAACATCCCATTTCTCCTTCACTGCAGCAGATCAGTGAGTCTGCGCCTCATCCAGATGGTGACATTTATTCATCTCCATTCTGAATGTCAACAAAACTAATAAAGGATCATTGATGAGCCTTAATAAAGCAGAGAAAGTGGAAGATTTTGATTTGTGATTTTAATTAGGACGTGCAATCGCAGGACTTTATGTCGGAGCCGGAGCAATGAAGCAAACACTGAATATTGGTCTTCTCCTGAATAGTTCATTAAACGGTTCAATAAGTACAAATGAAAGCTCACTACACTAGTACTTACAGTGACAGCTCAGTTTACGGAGCAGAAACATGGCTTCACAATGGACCACAATGTAATGAAGGATCAGCTTAGTGCAGATTATTCCCTATTTAAATGTAGATGTTTTAATATGCCTCCCATTAGAACGTTAATTTGTCAAGCTGAGCAACAGCACTCGATCTTTCACAGACCTCTAGGTTAAAAAACATGCGTAAATAAATGAGGCTTAGGTTGACCTATGACCCGAGCCATTATTTTACATTGATTGTTTCCCGAATCAATACAGCACAACATAAAAAGCTCAATGTATTTGCATAGAGCAGCTAAACAAGATGAATGACCTCTAATTTGAAGTAAACCATGCTGCTTTCTCCAATCCTCCGGTGAGCAGTATTGTGTTATTTACTTCCACATTTACACGACACGACGTACTCGTCTTTGTTCCCTGGTGTGACGTTTGACAAGCGCTCACACTGCGATTCGTGTAATTTATGTGTTTAATAACAGAAGTGAAAAGCTCCAGTGATCTATAAGTCAGAGACACAGTAGTCAGTTTTCAGTCTGCAGGCTCCCCAAGGTGCATCGGTTTTACCACACGTCTATTTAGCACAGACCCCTCCTCTCTTTTACTCATTTATTGTTAAAGCATGGACATTTTGTATTTTTGTACGTTACCTTTTTTCAGTAGGTCATTCATTGTGTCTACATAAGCATGTTTTCTCTCCAGCTACACAAGCACGGACCACAACCTTGATTTACTGGGTGATTTAGGATTTAAAATTAATGAGAGGAGCGTTGTTGAGTGTGAGGTGGTTTGGGGCCTTCATGAGGGTGACAGTCCGTTGAACATTGAGCTTAATTCACCTTCAGTACTTAGAGAGAAAGTAACAAGTAGAAGAGGGTCAGACACAAAAAACGAGAACAACAAAGGATGACTCTATTTTTAGGCCAATAACAGGAAGAGGTGCGTCTGAGGTGTGTGGTCCTTCTCCTGAACTTTGGATCATTATCCTTATCTCCATTAAGCTGGGCATACATTGTGTAACTTTAGGGTGTTTTAAATAGAACCCCAACTCACACTGAATGAGTAAATCTCATACGAGGAAAGCTGAAACTCACGATTTATGTGCTCAGACTGTGCTGCGACCCAGATTGCCAGAATTTCATCTGACCTTCTGATTGCTGTCCAGGAGCAGGTCAGGAGTTAATCGCCTCTCGTAACCCCCCCTACACAGCACGACGAGGATGCACAATGAACCTGAAATTTGGACCGACTCAAAAATTGTCGTGCAACCAGGATTTGGGTCAAATTCAGTCAGTCAGTGTATGCCAAGCTTTTGTGAGACTAAAAAAATGCTTAAAGCACCATAATTTAGGCTGATCTATACTGAAAACAGAACTTTTAAAACCAGCCTTAAGTATGATTTTTAAGGGTCTCATCTTGCTCTCACTGATTTTACCTTGTGTATGCTTAAGTAAGGAAGGAAAACATCAAATGCAGCCAAGAACTTTCCTCACTGGTTTGATTTTCAAAATTTGAAATTTTACCAAGAGCAACCCAGTCATGAGTTTGTCATTAGCAGTGAGGGACTGGGTGATTTATAGTACTGTTCCCTTTCCTTATTGTCCATTATATCGTGAACTGGTCTGGGTCTTCACTCGGTCTTGCCTTGTCTTGGTCAAGTTTCATGTTTATTTGACACTGATACACTGACATTTTATTGTACAAGTCAGTTGAGTAAGGCAATCAACAAACAGTAACATAAGCAGTAACCTGGAAAGTTTGGGACAAATTTTCTAAAAATGGCATCCAGTCTGGACAATTACCGCAGTAACAGACAACAGACACCAAGATGAAGCAGTCCTATCCTTTAATAATAACTAGATCTTTGAATTATAAAGCGTCTTTCAGGACATCCAAGGCACCTCACAACACAGAGATTAAACACAGAATAAAAGAAACAAAGGAAAGAACAGGAAAGTCCAGAAGAGTCAGTGGATGGGGTTGAAAGCCAGATGAGACAGAAAAGTCTTGAGCAGTGATATAAGATATAAATTGTCCAGTGCTTTTAGCTGTTTGGATCTGTGGAGGAAGTTTGTTTCAGAGATTTGGGGCCTGGACACAGTAGGCTCTCTCTCCCAAAGTCCACAACCGGGAACAGAAATCTGAGCAGTGGTGTAGAGATTTTAATTGTGGAGGAAGCCTTTTAACCAGATATGATTTTGGGATCCCTCTAACGATCAACAAAGCATTCCTCTGAGGGAGCTGTCTGGAGGTTGGTTAAAAATGGTCCACTCTTATTCGTCCAGACTCAAATAGTGCTCTGTTTCTGACGGCACCTGCTTTGCTCCGGCTCACGGTCGGTGTGTAATTGTGCCTTTTCTTCCGAACCTTCCAATCATCTCGCTGTAATGTGTTCAGGAGATTGACGTTAAGTGCGAGTGTGGCCTCTGTGTGTGAGAGAACAGCTGGAGGGGCCGAACCACAGTGACATCTGCGAGGAGCGAGATCGGGTTTCTGACGCACCACCCACTACGGAGACACTGTTACAGCCACTGAGAGTTCAGCGAAGCAAATGGGCTTTCGGCCAAAAATTATGAGCCACAATTCAACGTTTCTTTTCTATCTTCTCAAATTTAAAGGCTAACTTCTTCCTAATATTTTACAGTAAACTAAATGAAGTAATGAGCGACACACATATTGCAACCTTTTCATTTTCACACCTGTTCCTAATTATACACTGCAGAATTAGCCATTTGCCAATAATGTCTTTCCAAGAACAATTTGTCACCTCAGCTTTTTCCAGGATTCGTGTAAACATTTTCACTTTGGCACTTATTTATTGCCTCTTTGAATGTTGGAAACTTGCATGTGCAGTTGAGAAAGTTGCATGTATATCCTCAAAAGGTTGCTGAATAATTCATATAGAGAAATGTCAGTAGGTAAATTATGTATCTCATATATTACCTTTAGATGAGTTTATTGAAGCATGCGTCCTGGTCTTTAGTGGTGTGTGTGGGGGTTAAGCTATGGAGGTTCGTGCAGTTTACGGACACATCAGAGCATTCCTGGATCCAATTAGTTTTGTGGTGTATCACAGAGAATAAACAGACTGAGGAAAGTATTTCAGCAATGGAAAAATTCATCTCGAGCTCCATATATCATAATGCAACACAGCTACAATGTGTTTGTGGTTAAGACATGTCCAGCCGTAAAATGTTTGAGATGACACATGGTCATCACAAAGACCCACTTACAAAGAGTGGCTTTTACTGACCAGAATAAATGCAGTAAACAGGACAATCCCAGATCCTAAAGACTTCTTGCAGTAAGTATATATAAGAATGCTGAAAGGAACCTAGCTAGTAATACATTTCATAAAACTACAAAAACATTGTATTACATTGTTCCTTCCTCACTTGACTCGACTCACCTGGTTCTCATCTGATGAGAGTTCAGCCTGGTTTTTTTGTCGACAGGTAATGCACTGTGGCCCCAAAAAAACAAGGTTTTACTGCCTCTTGTGGATAAATGAAAATAGAGTTGACCATCTGACCAATCAGAGCAGAATGGACTTAGAGGGAGGGTCTTAAGGACACAGACACAAACATTTAAAATAACAAAAATGATCAAAATAGCATCATTTTAATTGGATGAAGGTTTGCAACTCCTGATGTAAATTTTTTTGTACTGCATTAATCCTGTTCCAAATCAGTCATCTTCCTAAAATTGAAGCCTCTCTTGTTGTACAGTATATACTCACGTTAACATTGTTATGAAGGTTAAAACAGCCAATCAAAACTCAACCATATCCTGTACACTTCAGCTCTTCTTCTCAGTTGAGCCATACCTCGTTGTACATGAGGTATTTAACAGCACTTTTCTCTTCAGTATGTCAGAGCGTAAACAAAAGACGAGGTCTCCTCCCTTCACACTTGGGTCTAGTATCACGTCTCGTGCCAGACTCTCTGGCTCTAACACATAGGAGTATTACACAGGGATGAAGCCAGACTCAGAGTCTGGCTGTTGCTGGGAACAAACATCCGCCCTGCTCCTCCTACGCTTCACACCAAACACACTACACACTGGCTCTAATCAACCACCATCTGGCATCACAGACCTGGGACTGTGCCCTGTATGGGCCACTCACACTGGGACCAGCCCCATAAGGCTCTGGCACAGGAGCACAGCATGTAGGGCAGGGCCACTCAACACATATACATTATTTCAAAAGTTAGTTCAGAGTGAGCCATACATTGACCATATATTTTTTTAACATTAATGGAGCCAAAGCAGAAGTCTATCAAGAGATCACCTTAATTCAGAAGTCTAGAGAAGGTAAAATGTATACTTATGTGAAATTACTACTACTTTACAGTAAAAATGACTGAGAATCCACTAACTTGAACAGGAGTAATAGTTTTTACATGACTCCTGTGGTGCTGATTTATTGCACAAGCCATTAAAGCAGAAATAACTATATCAACCTTTAAGAAATAAAATGCAAGCCCCAGAGAACACAAAAAAACATATTCTATTAAACACTAGAAATAAAGCTAACTGTTACTTTTGTACTAAAAGTACATCTCAGGAGCTCTTATCGTACATGTACAATTTATTAAGTTATTTAGGTAAATATAACAGAATGAATACAGCTACTTACAGCTTAAGTCTCCTTTTGTCCAAGTGTCATCGCTCTGTTAATGTATCCCTAGCGCTACTAAATGCTCATTCATTACATAGGTTTTTATATAAAGGGCAGGTAATGGCAGCGTGTGCTTGTGCTGTAATAAAAGGGCTGAAATGAATTTGTGAGTGAACAGAGGCAGAGCGCTGAGGGATCAGAACGCGGGCGGCTGAAGGTTTGCACGTACAATAGGTCTAATTCAGCAGCACATTGTGAGAGGAGATGTGAGCGATAACACAAATGAATAGCAATTGAAAGGTGTGAATGGCATCTCTCATTAAAAGCAAACACAGCTCTGGGAGTAATCTTGTGCTTCACTGTTGCTGCTTGTTTTAGTTGGACTCTCACACTATGTGCACGTGTCAGCTGGAGATTCACTGGTTTTGTCCACCTAGCGCTCTGCCAATCCAACTATCCACTCCATATGTGGGTTTGTTTTCACCCTCCAGGCTCAGACGATGCTGGGTTTCCACGGAGACGGAGGTGTGAAATGTGCGGCGGCCATGCGGTACAGTATGAGTGGCCATTCTGGTTTCTTTGTCTGGGTCCATACAGAGACAGACAGCTTCACGCCGATCAATAGAGTCTGGCAACGCACAGTGTGGATTCCTGCAGGGCAAATGTCTCCTGAGTTTTACCAGAAGAAGAAGGGAAGGTGAAAGGTCAACAACAGCAAGGAACAACAGGCATTGTTTGTGTCTTTTGAAGTTGTATACATTATATTGGCATCATTGTACAGTAATGCTACCCCTGTTAGAGAATAATATTGTTTGTAGAGGTTTATTGATTAAAATTCCAACATAACAAAGAACCACAGTGATTTATCTCCCACTGAACAGTGCTTTTATAATAATGTAGGCTCATTCGTCAGCTGCTTTAGTACTTGTCTTGCTATCACTTTTGCATGTTGGCTTTTCTAAGACACTTCAACATTTATTCATCACCAGCGCATCCTATATTCAGACTTAAACAGTGGCTCACTAATAAAGCACACTTTATTAGTGAGCCACTGTTTAAGTCATATTCATTTGTAAAATGTCATGGGGTTAAGGTTTGTGTAATGCATTATTATGATGATGACAGTGATTTGCTGTGCTAAAATATGACTAAGTCTAGGATTTTAGAAAACCAAGAATAAGCTTTTCCAACAGTAAGATAAAGTGTGTTGGTAACTGTATTTCTCATAAGTAGTCTCACTGGTGACAGGCAGCATTATATGTACTTTTACAGTCACCTCTGACTGTGCGTTACAAACCCTAAACCACAAACTGCTGTCTTTTTGAAGTGTCTTTGCTTTAACCCGCTGCAGCCTGGGCGTGTGACTGTTTTCCTTCCAAATCCCCGGCTCAGCAGCAGCTCTAATGAACTGCTTATTGTCTTTGTTTAAGAGGCTGCTGCTGATTAAATGTGGTCATGGTTACATGAGTCGTCTTGACTTCTTGCTCTGTGCCAGCTGCTTTCCACTGCGTCGCAGCCCTTACACAGACCTATTAGTGCATTCCTGGGCTGGCTTAACGTCACTTCTGAGCACTGGCTGCAGACCTGATTGCTCATATTTGGGCGCATTTCCAAATACTTGAGTCAAATATTACTGTGTAAGCTATGCAGCTTTGCTAGGATAATCCTGATTTAATTTTGGTCGGCTGAATAACGTTATATCTTTCTATCTGTTTGTTTGACTTTTCTCATGGGGCTTTGGTGTTTTTAGGCACAGTGGAGGTAACTGCCCAAATGTAACTGATCTAAAGTCTCAGATTAAGGAATCTGAGCTCTGTAGGCAAGGCTTTAATACCTGTCATGATGATGACAAAAGAAAAAGTTACAAGCATTCTTTACAGTGACTTGATGAAGGCAATTTCAAAGCTATAAGCAAGAACAAGAGGAGAATGTAGTGCTAAAACTAGCTCACCATTGTCCTGCTACTTTTGGTGTGACAACCCTCTCACAAGCTCACATAATAGTTAACATGATCTAATGGGATCAGCAGGCGCGAGGCCAATTGAATGGTCCACCCTTTTTCTATCTATTTTTAAACGAGTGTCGAGGCTGGAGGCGCACTGGCGAGCCCATCCAACAAGGCCAGATGAAAGAATGTAACTCAGGAAGACAGTCGCAAAGAGCAGTCAGTGTGGAGCTGTGTTATGTTGTGATTGACCATCACTAGCACTTCCCCTCCGCGGCCAATACCCACAAACAGCACAGAGAACAGGAGAGGTAGGTACAGTGGGGACATGAGAGGGGCTGGACGTCCACTGGAGGACATTAGAGAGGAGGAAGCAACTGTACTTTTAGTCTTTCAGGTGGATGACTTTGCTTGCTCGTTCCCACTTTGTCTTCCTGCCTCTGCACTCCACACTCAAAGCCTGAGGCGCAGCACAAATCAGCTGATGTGTGCACAAACACAATGACCCCGGGTTCAGTGTGCTCTTGAACCAACAGAGAGCAGGCAAAACAGTGAGACAAGAACAAAACACACAGGGAGGAGGATTATTCTGTTTGGAAACCCAGGAAAGTCAGCACAGTAGTAGAGGGCATGCTTAGTTGGCATCCATTTTGCTTAATGTATGTGTGAATGTGTCAGCTACAGAAAAGGCTGATCCCCAGATTTAAAAAGCAAACACGAGGAGTGCTAGATAAACATGAGGAGTGCTAGATAAAACAGTTTGTATCTTCTGAAAGTGAAGCAGATATTTTGCTTTTATAATATTTCCAACATTGCAGTGTTGTACAAACTTTATGCCTTTTTTCCTGCGTTGTCAGTCACGTTTTGGTCGGATGATGACACAAATGGCAGAGGAGGCCCACAGGTACGGTGCATTCACCTTTATGCCACATCTCATTTAGGTCAAGAAGGTTCACATTTTGAACACAACAGGTCACTAACCATGAGCAAATGGACATCCCACTCAGACCGCAGCGCTCCTGTGTGACCATCACCTGGGTTTGTTGAAGGGGAAAGGGCTTGTAGTACTTTTTAACATGTGCACTCTTTCTATCTTTATATCTGAGGATGAGGCCAGGGGATTTAATAGCAAAACTCCCTTAGTCATACTCACAGTAGCCAAAGTGTCAGAGAGTATATTTTGTTTGTTTTGTGTGCTCTGACACTAAAAACAGCTTACCTCTGGGGTTTCTTCAGAAATGGTCTCCAGGTCAGCGCTTAATGGCCTTTAAGCTATTGTGTGTTTTTGGAAGCAGCTAATCTCTGGATTCCTCATCAGATTTCTCCTGAGTGACCATCAGTTAGGTTTACACAAAGGCTGAGAGTTGAGGTGCTACAGCGAGCCAAAACAAGTCTAGTTAATCACATGAGACTTTGTTTTCTGATCCATTCCTGAACCTACAATTTGTAAAGAAGCATTAAAATTAGACTGTAACAATAACAAGACAGTTTCGTCAGCTTTCAAGCATTCAAAATGACTGTATAAAGTAAACATAGACAGTTTAATGCTATGTTTTTGTGAACGGCAAAATGCATAAATACATTTGCAAGGTGACAACTTTGTGGTGGTGTGAAGCTAACTTTTAAAGACAAAATGCATTTCCTCATTGAGGCATGGAAGTGAATATAGAAGCTGGTTTTAGTGGATTCACTGGGAAGTCACCTCTTTTAATGTGTCATGCTCAGCTACTGAAGATAAACCGTACCATCATCAAGTCCATTAATCCATTCCTGTGTCTATTGTTTCCTCTCCACTGTTGCCAAGTGACTGCTAGATTTTTTTTATTTGAAATGCCTCAATAACTTTAATTTAAATTCCTTAAAGCAAAACAATGTAACTTTTAAGCCTATTCATCTAAAGGACAGAGGCAATAATGTGCATGAGATGATGAAAGGTTAGCAGAGAAAGCATCTGGACAACATTTGGTAGATCTGAGATGTCCAGATGCCTTTTTTTAACCTATTATTATACATTACCTGCAAAAAGGAGAATCTACAGACATGACGGTAAGATAAGAGCATTGTTCTGATGTAATGACTTGAAAATGTGTCCTACCACTCGTTCTATTGTGTACCATTAAGCAGGCCTAGCTCACTGTGTCTGTGAAAGCGGAGTTATTTACCCTGTTTACATGGTTGCTAAACTGATCAAGTCAATTAAACAATCCCAAACTACATGCATATTGTCATTTTCTTATATTACATTGAATCTGTACTCACTGCGCCTCAGTTAAGATGTATTATCAAGCCCCGGCTCATGTGACAGTGCATGACAGGGTCGGGATGTGAAAAATGCCCCCACCTGTTCGACTGCAGAACAAAGCCTGCATATGTGTCAGCACTGGCCCATGTGTGCTATTGTTTTATGACAGATGTGTTGTCCCTGGGCTGAGTAGGAGCTTACAGTGCACTGGTGTCACTTCGACAGAGAGCGATGAAGGCCGAGAGTCTTTCTGCTCCAGTCCTAATCCCAATGCCAAGTGTGAGGCCTGTGGCAGAGTCCAAGGCCGTATCACACAATTAACACCCAGAGCTATGACAAATGTTGCAGCATGGTCACCGCCCAAAAGCCATATGATATGTGTGATCGGTCACATGACATACTCAGACATTCACAGGTGATGGTGACACGAGAGATACTCCGCATGCTTTGACTTGTTCAGACTCAGATGGAGGTTCAGAGATGGATTCAAACTCAAAACAAATAAAGGCTTGTGGATTTTGAATTGCACTTTATTTCTTTTAGAAGTCTGATGCTGAGCTGATGCAAATAAAAGCCTTTTGTGCCAACTCTTCGTTCCCTCAGGTATGAGTGTCATCTCTGTACACAGTCTCTCCATCTGCCGTTTGTGTTGTACACAAGATGCATTTTCAAGAGCAATTGAGGAGCTTTCAGCTGAGTTGCACTTCCAAACTTTTGAATTTGTTTTGATCCGTAGCAGTAACATTTTTAAGACCATTTCATTGTACATACAAACAAACTAAATACACTCCCTTTGTCCCTTTCGAGCCAATGTGCAACAGCAAATGAAACTAGACTCTTTCTACCCCTTTTTGTTGATCGGATCTGTAGATATTGTTTGTGTATTGTTTGAACTTTTTATCTGCATAAAGATGGCATCTGTGATGGATGGCAGTGTAGCATCTGAGAGACGAGTGATCAGAGTAGGATCATTTAGCTTTATTCACCCCAATGGACCACCAAAAAACCCCCAAAAAAACACAGAAACCAGTACCCTTAAGCAAAATCTCCATTGAGGAACTCTCTAATTAAAATAAATAGTGTCAATAAAAGCAGAAAAGCCTGCTAATGAGACCAGTAGGGTTTTACCCATGTATTTCACTGGTTTGTTAGACTAATATGGCTCTTTTTTTGTATGGAGTCTGTGTAAAAGTACTTATACATTTGTTTTCATTAAATAGATTTTTTGAGTACAGGATGCTCATCTGTTCACCTGAATTAGTCTTCTCCACAAAACCATCTGGAGGTCTCCCATTGAAAACATTTGCAAAAGGGCCAGTACTTTAAATGCGTAACTGGTCAGTGATCAGATTTGTCAGCAGCAGTTTTATCCAATTAGAGTAGCGCCATGTTGTTTAGGCTCATAACAGTAAAATTGTCACTTCATCTTCAAATCTAAAACACGCTCAGACCTGTTTGTGCTGCCACGTCATTGGACACAACGGCCAAGGTTTGGATCAGGAATACTTTGGTTGGAGCCGTTCAAGATGGATTTTTGTGAGTTTGTAAATATACTTATCTGTGACACAGTGTATGCCTTTTGACAATGGACCTGCAGTAAATGTGTGCCTTTAAGTAGATTTCAGTAGCATTACAAGTATGGTACAACTTCCTAAATAAAGACTGATTCATAAAAATGAATCAAACTGAATCAAAAATATCAAAAAAGTTATAAATTTTGATGGCTGGAAATAACTTTGCCAACCCCTTGATGAAGTTCAGCTTTTCTGATAAGCGCCGTGGGCACAGAGCGCTGAGTGAAGGGCCATTTTTTCACAGCTCTCACATCAAAATAACTGCTGTCCACCTCCACAATGACGACAGCCATAATCAGCCTGTCAATCAGGAGCAGCCCGGGCGAACACTTTTCTCTGTGAACACAAGCAACACACACTCTGGACTTCTGTGAGACATATCTCTGCATGTCGGTCAGAAAAACCCCAGCAGTGGCATGCCACTGGATTAAGGACAGGGACACCTCCGGCCGCATATATCTCCATGTTGATGCTGAGAGGGTGTAACTGAGTCCTCCTGTCACAAGCCTAATCCTCACAGGACAGATTTAGCCGTGCTTCTCATCAAGCTTTCATCTTTGGCCAGGGCTGCACTCACTAACTGAGTTATGTTAAGAGCCAGCAGCCTCACACCTGCTCCGCTGAAAAACACCGCTCTATAAGAGAAAACAGACGACTAATAGATTAATGAATCCAGATCTAGGAGGAAGATTTACAGCGGGTCAATGCCAGTGGGGTGTGTCAGTGATGAAGGGAAGATCTGAGGCTCCAGTGAACCGTCCTGTTTCCTAAACCCCTTTAAACCCCCTGTGGAGCCTGAGGGGCGGTCTGTGGACACCCAGTACAACCCTGCACACCACGCGCAATTACCCTTTAAGCTGCTCCCAAGCACCATTACCTTTGCTCCTTAGCGCTGCAACACATGGTTTTGCAATAACGTATGGAATGGCCATTGACGGTCTGTGTGTCTGCAGGGGAGTAGTGTCGGGTTAGTAACACTAGCCTTGATCCTGTCTCTCTGCTGAAAAGACCACACTGGGATCAAAGACACTTTGAAGACCTGTATTTATGGAGGGAAAATGGCAACTCACATCCAGAGCTGCATTTAGGTGGTGTCTTAATGGCAATCTGACATGTTTACAGTTGCACCAAGCCAGGTAAGGTAGAAACAGTGAAGCTACACAAATTATCCATCATTAAGTTACTTTTAAAGCCCCCTGATTGTATTTATCAGAAAATTTCAAGAGTCCTTCTACAATCTTCTGGTGAGCTGTTTTGACTCTTTTTCTAGCTTTAAATGTGCAGCAATTTGGTCTGAGATTGGCTGTTGTGGATTGATGTACAAAGAATAAAAAATGTTGATGGATTAGACAAGATAAGATCTTTATTTTGTATAGCCCAATATCACAAGGCTTTACAGACTGTACCAGACCATACCCCTGTCCTTAGACCCTCCATCAGGGGGAGAAAGAAAAGGGCAAAACCTTAGGTAGAACCACAAGGAGGGATCCACTGACCCCTAACCTAACTGGGTACAAAGACACTTAAATTACCCTAATTCATAATATTTTACATATTTCTGCTTTAACTACCACTTGACCCATGAAATTATTTGATTACCTCCAAGTGTTAGGGTCAGAATTCAGTCAAAAACATAACTCCAGGACTATCTTCACAATGTTGTAAGATCATGCATTTGTTTTCAAAGCAGAATGCATTTACAAACCTGGTTTTTATGCCACACTTGGATCATTTTTACCATCCTCCTTTTTAACCAGCGCTCACATATGCTTTTACCATTGTCTTGTGAATAAAATGAGTTACTATAGTCTACAGAAGATGGCTGAATGTGGTGTTTTCATCAAATACACTTTTGATAATTTATAGGAGACTGTAATGTTCTGTTCACAGTATTTACAGTTATGTTAAGAAAGGTAAGAAAATATATAAGTCTAAATAACTCTCCCATGCCAGATGTGACTCAATCATTACAATAATACGTCTATACGCACTTGACGAGAGAAAACTGCTCCTTGTACCACCATTAGCAGTTAATTGGTAACAGTCCAAACAGTACAGATGTTGTTGTGTAAAGTGGAGCAGTGCGAGATGAAAGAGGTGCTAGACACGGTTTGGTGCCATCAGTTGTTGGAGAGATGGTAAAGTGATTAATTCCTGTGTCGAGTCTTGCACTGATTGGACAAGCCTTTGGGGAGGGCTGGACTGATTGGATGGTTCCTGTTTCGGTGATGGTGATTTTGGAGGTACTCTTTCTGTTCTCCCCCAGAGATCAACAGCAAATTAATACAAATCAGAGGCCTCTTCTGTGTCCGATACTCAGCGCTCACCTTCCCCCCAGGTAGGAAGCGCACAGAGGACGACGGAGCAGGTGCAGTCAAGTGCAGAGCAATCGGAAGAGATATGATTGGAATATATCAGCAAGAGAGGGGCTGTTGTGCTCCAGAGACAATGGTAGTGAGATCTGAGGCAGCCAGACATGAAACTATTACCTCAAAAGCTAGCAAAAAAAAAACATGAGGTGCTCCAGTTTTTGTCAACGGCACTTGTGATAATGTAGATCTAGGCTCAGTGGGGAAAAAGCAGGACAGATGTTTCAATTTAGGAGGATTTTGATCACAACTTACTTTGAGTTTGCAGCACAGCAGATTGCAACAAGCCTTATTAAGGAAAGAAAGTTAAACCAGTTCACTTTGTGGTTGCAAAATGAGTGCTCTAAATAATTTGTAGGCTTGTTCAGTGTTTGTGCAACAATGAGCGTGAGTGAGCAGAGTGATGGTGGCAGAGTGACCCCTTCTGGTCTTCTGCCCACCAGTGTGGACACTAAACCTCATTCAAGACATTATGTAGCACGTCCTATTTCCAATGCTCTGTTACAAAAAGGAAACAAAGCCATTCACATCAAATCATTTTTCTTTACGAGACTCAATTTTACAGTACATACAAACCATTAGCTCAAAGCCCATAATTACACGTAACAACCATGCTGTAAACACTGTCAGATGCTTGAATCATGCCCTGTTGTTTACCATCACATGAATGGATATCCAATACTCCATCCTCCGCAATGAGAGTATAAAATTGACTTCCCTGATTAAATTCAACCCTTCGGTGGGTTTAGGCTTTCATGTTAAGTGGGCACAGTTCTATTGATCTTTCCATCACATGATGCTGCAGAAATTTAGTGGTCCTCCCTATTTCATTACCCAAGGGCCAGACCGATGCTACAATTGATCCTGAATCCATGCGGTTTTGTAGCTTGTGTCTATGGTAAAAGTGACATCATGCATCGCGTTAACTTTGTGAGAGCTAGAGTGACATTATTCCTCGGGGGGACAATTCTGACACTTAAGATTGACAAACCCTCTTCATCTCACTTTCAAAAGTCTCTGTCACGATGAGGACTACCTCACATGAATCTGGCCGTTAGCTCACGCGGCAGAAGGGCAGCGCTGTGAGAATGACCTTGGATACTTATTTTGATGTCACATTGGGATTAGCGGCTGGTGTCTGCGTGTCAAAGCCTGTTTGAGTCCTCTGGCTTTTCAGTGGGAACCCGGCCATTGCCAGTGTTGGATATGGACCAGATGTGTCAGTGAGGGAAGGCACAAATAAATCATGTTAGTTCTTTTACATGAGTCAAAATAAAGCAGTTGTGAAGAAAGAGAGTGAGGCAAAGCTGTACTTTTAAATACAAAAAAATCTAACCACCTTATCATCCAGGGCTGCTGCTGCTAACATCTAGGAGTCAGGTACCAGAGCAAACTCCTCAACATAGCTTAGGGGTATAGTTAAAAAAAAGTATTAAAAACTTTCAGAATTTATGAAAGATTAGTTTGGGCTATGTGCTAATACAATAACATAACAAATTTACACCATCGTTTCCAAATAAATGCATTGAATTGATTTGTCAGTTTTGAATTGCTTTACATCTGTCATTACTGCTGCCATTGTACCAACGCTGTTATTTACAGTAACCGTATATTTACATTACTGACCCTTGTATGTTGTTTGCATGCATAACTGAACACAATTGTAAAACATGCAGCAATTACATGTATACCTTAAGTTGGATCATTGGACACCAACTAATCCCTTTTTCTAAGATTGCATTCAATTAGGTCATGTTGTTTGTTGTTTGTTAAATTTCTCTTTTTTCTTTTATCTAGCACTTCATGAACAAGATTAAGTATTAAGAGTATAACAGCTGCACAAATATAGATTTTATTAAACTCTATGTACCTTATAGGACATCTATGAGGATTATGAGTGCTGTGTTAAGTTTTCTTTTTGCTTTTGACTCCAGGTACATAATACATTGCACTATGCAGTATACTATTACAAATTATATTCAAATTGTTATGTATTGGCTTTTTGTGTCTCTGTCTCTGTGCATTGTGTACACCGTCCCGTTGCTGGACAGTAATGGCCTACACAACCACCACCCCCTGACATGTGGGGGGGATCCAGATGAGGCCTAATTTGTTGCCCACATGTCAGAGTTACCATTAGGGAGGGGAAAAGATTACATACTTGCCTGTGGCCATTCATGTTTAACCCATATGGTTACCAACAAATAATCCTATTGGGGGACATTTCCACCAAAAAAGGCCCATTTACACCCCCTTGGCTCAATTACACAGTACAGTGGTGAAGCCTAAGTGGAAAGAGGCCCATGTGGGGATAAGGATGAATGCTCTGTGAGACCCAATCAGGCTGAGTTTGGGAAGCAGCTGGATTATATTTTATTGGCTGTAGCCTTTGACAGTGGCTGTATTCTTCCACTGGACATGAACCACACCGTCTTTCATCTGTAATACTTAAATGTAATCAACCTGGCAGCAACCAAAAGGCCTCATTTGCTCCACGAGACTGTAAAGATTCAAATCTGTCCACACTGGGAATAACAGTGTTTACTTATATAATAGTGCGCTGTATGTAGGTCAGTGTGTGTCTGCTTGTCCTCGTGCAGCTTTGTCAAAGTGCTGTCTCATGTGAAAAACGCTGCAGCGCCAGGACTCCAGGGCTACAAGTGGGACGCGGAGAGATGCTTTCAGCTCTTTTGTTTGCCCTCCCCTCGTCTGTCATCGTCCACACCCACAGTTCTTCTTTATGGCCTGGTCCTTTAGTGAAATGGTCCATTATGCATCAGTGTATGAGCTCACTAAACCGCTGTGCCCCCTGGGAAATCTACTGTCCCGAATAATGTGTCAGTGATCAGTGGCTTTTTAATTCAGTTCAATAAATCTTTCACAACTGCCTTTTAGATGTTTCGATTGTGTCTAGATTTTGTTTGTCAGGACGCTTCAGGGGAAACTGGTACAAATCCCCCCCGGAGGCTATTTTTCCTGTGGATGTCCAGAGGGTAGAGCGCTAATAATCCCCCTATCCCCAGGCATCACTAAAAACGCTCCTCAAGCACTTTCATCGGACAATGGTGTTAAAGCCCACAGGCAGACCACCATACGGGATGAGAGCACCAGGTATCTGGGCAAAATTAGAGCACCATATGTTTCTGTAAGGATTTTAGTTTCCATAATAGTTTTTCCTGATCCAAGAAAAGAGGGTACACTCAAAATGATTTAACAGGAAGCTGTGGAAAAGTAATGATCGAAAAAAAAGTGATGATTCAAATCTCTTGCAGTGTCATTTATGTATGTATATGAGTAATTGGATAGCTTTAGCAACAGAGATAATATGTTGATGCATTCTGACAGACAGAGTGGAGGCGATCTGCTGTCATCTCAGACTTCTCTCAAGACTTTTTATAAAATGGAACGCACAAAAATTCAGTGCCATACGTCTCTTAAAGGACATGTTTTTGAACCACACTGTTATGAGTATTAAGAGCATATTGTAGAATGATGTGTGAAATAAAAAGAAGTTAAGACCTCATCTAGACTTTATCATCAAGGATTTTAACTGATGAGAGTGCTCAGCTTGTATCCTCAGGTTTTGGCCAATCACGTGCTCTCATAAAAGGGGTTTGCTCTTATTTGAAATGGCTTGTCAACATTGAATCAATGGCGGCGGGAAATCCTTCTTGTACAATGGCTATTCATGCACTGGTTATGTCTGATTACACAATATAACAGCAAAAAAGAAAAACAGAAGAAAAGTGAATCGTGTGTGATTATTTATACAATACAATGCAATGTTATCGAATGCATTTCTATGACTTATTCTGCAAAGATCAGCAAATCAATGTAAAGCTATTGGATGGATGTGTTAAATGTAACATTCAGGGATGAGTGCATCGATCATATTTGGACAATAGAGGCCTGGTAAAGACTGGCTTCTTCAGAGGACACTGCTTTGAGGATCCCCTCTTCACAGATGGAGATGTGTGAACAGGGCAGAGGCAATTAGGCCACCTCTAATCCTCCATCTGCCTTCCCAGCCATGAGCCAGAGGAAAAGGCCAGAAGAGTGGGCACCTACAAATACACAAAACCCTGACGTAGCACCATAGATCTGAATAAACTGCTATTTTTCCCTCTAACTGCGCTTCTTTTTTTTACACCTGCACTCTTTAAAAACTTAGCTGTGAGCATCTTCAAAGTCACAAAACAATGCGCCTGCGCCCAGTGAGAACGAATAGTGCAGAGTTGACACAACAATTCACTGATTTTCTGCTTGTTTTAAGATACAGACACCGATGCTGTAAACCTCAACATAAATAACTTTGTTTCGCTTCATCTCTCTGTTGGTTTGGGTGTTGTCGTCTCCAGAGAGAGCTACACAGCAGGAAAATGTCGAGTCAAGGGAAGCAGCTGTGAAGTGTTGTCTTGTGGCTAACAGAGCAGAAACACACACAACATTAAGAGCAGATGGGTTTGAACGGCTGTAAGTATAAGTAGAGCTGCCAAACACTACCTGCTCTTCCAGTTGGCAGGATTTGGTGTCAGCAGCGACCGCCCCTGATCTTCCTACATCTTTGTGACAGTGGTATTCAGAAATGATTGCTTTTACTGTATTGCCAATTATGTCAATCAAATGTGCAGTGGTCCAGATCTACTGAGTGAGTCACTGGGAAAAAACTTCAGACACATTCACACAGACTCAAATGTGTCAGTACAGTAAACAGTGTCTGCAGTTTGCAAATTTGACCATTACAGCAAAATGTCAAAATCTTCACTTATGATGGCGGTGAAAACAACAAAACAATAAAACATAAAACACACTACACATTACGAACGTCAGACTTTCATGCATTTATCCTGCAGAAGTTTAGTCTCAAGGACAAGTTGGTGAAACACTTTATGTAAATTCTCCCAGTGGCCATGCAGCTGACCTGTGGTGACATAGGTGTGGAGCAGTGCCAACACGTTCTGCCTGGCTGAGGACAGTGTCGCCTGGAGTCCATTTGTCTGACCCACAAAAAGGCAGGATGTCGAGGACAAATGACCACTTGTCCTCTGCATCCTGACTGATGACCTCACTTTCATTTTTAGCCACTTATGTGATGTACTGTCATGCTTTTAATTTTACACTGGCCTCATTTCCTACGGTAGCCACACAAAAATCATATTGTATCACACACAGCCTATTAAGACCTGGCATTAATGTCCGTGTATCACAAAGAGGCCACTGTAAGACTGCAAAAAAGAAGCCCCACTTTAGTAACTGATTTAAAACTGCAATCTGTACAAGAGCTTTTCTAATCAAATATTTGTGGCAATAGACCAATCTGCCAAGTCCACTTCAGATGCATTCTCATTTTCTGATCACAAGTGGCCAGCAGTGGATCTATTACTGAAATCCTGTTAAATTATGTTTTATTGCCAAGTTATAAATGGCACCATAGATCTTACAGTGGGCAGTGTCTAAACAAAAAAAATATTTTAATGGAAAACACACTATATTTACTGTGCAATAAACCATGAAATGCCCTCTACAGCTTAGACTATATACTCT
The DNA here is from genome assembly GCA_036850595.1 of Rhyacichthys aspro. Classification (NCBI taxonomy): domain Eukaryota; kingdom Metazoa; phylum Chordata; class Actinopteri; order Gobiiformes; family Rhyacichthyidae; genus Rhyacichthys; species Rhyacichthys aspro. The sequence continues at coordinate 17,192,459 of CM072162.1, read as the reverse complement.
CTTGATCAGACTATAATATGAAACTGTGCTGGAGAAGATGCCTTGCTGCTTTGACACAGTGTGTTCCTAAAAGCCCAGAGTGCTCAGTTCACGGGTTCTTATGCACTCCAGTGTTGACAGCACTGTCACTAAAACAACTTTACTATCGGTGTCCTGCCCCGGGCATCTTCAGAAGAGTTACTTTTAACATGCATTTCACTCTGAATTAAACAATTCACTGTCCAACTGTGACTTCAGACCATTTGTAAAGTGAGCCAATTCACCAGTGTCTCTTATTGGTGCTTGTAGAAGTGCGTAAGTGTGGCACTAAGACAATAAGTTAAACAGAAGCAGTTGATTCAATATGTAAAGGTGTAGAAATGTTTAACACACAGTTTTCTTTTAATAGTATTGCACTATTCATTTTCTGGGGCCTATCAGGGGCCAAGGCAGCGGTCCAAGCAGAAATGCCCAAACTTCCCTTTCCTCAAAGAAATTCTTGAGCTCCTCTGGGGAAACCCCGAGGTGTTCCCAGTGCAGCCAAAAAAGAAAATAAAGTCCCTCCAGTGCCTCCTGTGTCTGCCCCAGGGCCTCTCCCAGTGGGACCTGCCAGGAACACTTCCCTGGGGAGGTCAGTGCATTATTACATTGTGCCTGTTGTTGTAGTCTATAGCTCCCCAGAGAAGGAAAACAACGAAGAATAGCTCTCTACATTATCTCATTCAGTGTAATCCCTAGACATGAAGATATACAAATGAATATATACCAGGCTGGGTTAAAGGCTGATAGTGTTACACAACTTTTTTTTTTTACCGAGACAATAGTGTTTTGATACTGAAATTTCTGATTGAGAGCAATGCGGCTGATTGATCAAATACTTAGAAAGACATTAATCGTGTCACATTTGTCAAGCTCCTGAAGATTTTTAATGTAAATTTTGTTCATTGTGTCCAATAAGTGTTCATTTCATTTCATTTGCTGCCTCGCCAAAGCGGTGTCTACAGAACAGTGCAAAGTCAAAGCAGAACAAACAGATTGGACTTACATAAAACTCATTTATTTGTGCCGTAGAGCTTCAGGGTATCCACTTGCTAAGTAAAATCTTTGTTAGATGAAATTGTCGCTGGATTGATTGTTGCCTCGAAGCAGACTCACACTGATAACTTCAGCCACAGTTAATTTGCTTCCCAGTGTCACAATAAGAAGGTGTATGCCAGATTTTGTTCAGGGCAAAAAAAGGGGGCTATTTTGGCCGAGTAGCGGTGACAGGGAACATAAAGAGAGCATCTGCTAAAATCTTCTGGCTGACTGGAAAAGACATGACATTTCCTGGTTCATTTGAGCTGTCTGTCATTTTAATTTCATCTTGCCGGTGGTGCGTCTTCTGTGGTTAGTGCATCTTAAATGGTACATTACATGCTGTAGTGAGAATAAAACGCTATGTGTTTTATTTATTCAACAGGAACATATACAGTGTGTGCAGATTTAAATTCACACTGTAACTCACTCCTGAGAACGTACTGTAATAAATGCTTGACACACTGCCTGCAGAACTAAACATAGATACAGAGAATATTACAAGACACGCGTCTAAAGGTGTCAGCATTAGCGGGATAGCACATATATCATACATACCGCTTTTACAGTGCCTTACCTGCCCCAGGGAGAGTGTTCAGCAACAATACGGTAAAAGTGCACGGCCACCAGTGGTGCATTGACCTTCTGCAATGTTAGCAGGTCACAAGGAGTACACTGGTTGCCTCAGGACTAATCCTACTGATGGGAGGAACATGCAACATACCAAGCATTCATGTCAATCAAATGCATTTCCTTCTTGTAGTTTTTAGCACCTGCCAACTAAAATTCAAACAACATCAATGACGGTCTGTTTGTATTGCATGCAAACCAGAAAGAGTGGCTCCCAAAGGACACTGGAAATGATTCATGTGATTTCTCATATGTGTAGTCAGTTCTCTTATGGAAAAAAGGGCTTTTTTTTTTTGCAGTTCTGTGGATGTTTGCTCCATCTGCCGCTCTGACCGGAGGGTTTATAAACACAGGCAGCAGTGGGGTCAGTGCATTAGTAGCCTCTGATAGTAGCCTGGTCTGCAGCACAAGGGAGGCAAAGTATGATGTGGGAATATTGTTCACATATATTCACATTAAAACTGGTGCATTGCATATTATCGTCTATATAATAACTTTAAAGGAAATGTACAACAATCAAAACCAGAAGGACTGAAATCACTTGGACCGCTAGATGGAGTCATGAGCACCTCTTTCTAGCACTGTAGGTATAATAGGACTGAGAATTCCTTCACAGCGAGTTGTAATTCAGAGTTCTTCTGGATGCTGGTTTAACACATTGTGGAGCAACATTATTAGACAAAACTGAAACGTGAGAGTAATTTTAAGCTAAACATATCATTCATTCTAGTTTGATGGTTGTCTATTGCCCAAAAGGTTTCTTGTTGACATGAAGTACTAAATTATTATCATTGTGTTTTTACTCATAGAGACCTTTTTCTGTCCAAATTCTCTCCCTCAGGTTTACCACCCATACACAACAGAGATAGTGGACATTTCGTGCTAGAGAAGAAATATATAGTATGTAATTATGTGTTTGAGCTGCATGTAAAAGCTCCTTTTGTTGCAGTAGCCTCTTAGAGAAAACAAAGACATTAACAAAGAAAACTACAAATTTGTTGTCACTCTAAAACGTAGACAAAATAAGTCATGAAGAACACATTTGTTTTAGTGTTGCACAATCGTCGGCTGTGACAAAAGCCCAAAGGCGCTGTAGGCAAAGCTGCTCGAACTGCTCGATGATTACCAGATGCTCCATTTCTGTACTGAGGATTGCAGGTTTTCATTCTGGCTAAATGTGCTCAGTTTCACTCGTCTTTGAGTCACTTTAACATTTATTGTTTCCACTCTACCTACTTTTCCTCTCATGTTTTCTGATTTTGATAATGTGCTGGGGGCCAGATGGAAAGCTGTGGGGGGCCTGATTCCCCAGATCATCTTTTTGTCTCAGTGGCCTTGCTATTTCTATTACACAACATACTCTAATAACCTCTACTGCCTGGCCCTCAATAAGTACATATAACACTAGAAAATCAATCTATTTCATCTTGGGAAATTGATCATAACTCTCAAATCTAATCCTGTATTTTTCCACAGAAGGACGCTTGGGCACTACAGCTCCACTCTTATGTTCATGTGGATTGATTACTAGCAAAGCCATTAAGCTTTTGCTATGGGTAAATAATTGTATGAGGCGTGGACTAGTGGCCTGGGCTATCAGCTCTGGCCTGGTTGCTCTTGATGAAATGCTTTCTGAAAAGGCCACCTCTTCACATTTGTAAAAGTCACCTTCTATTATCTTCCAATTGCGGGAGTTGTGTGTTCTTCCATCTCTGTAATGTTATCTCTTACAAGTGTGTCAGGACCAGCTTGACATTTGTAAACTATCCTTTTTACTTCCTTTTCCCTCCACACAGCGTCTTTCTGACCAATCAGATACGGCTGCTCATTTCTGGGACCTTAGCCAGTGACGTGACTTCCACCGCTGCTCTCCTTCGCCTGGCTAAATGCCACACAGTCGTCATGCTGATATTACGCCAAACTCCTCTTCAGAATAAAATGTCTCATGCCACTCCTGCAAATGCGACCGGATTTAACAGAAATACACTGGAACGGTGAAAATATAGCACACGGTTTGAGTGGCATTGCAGTCCAGACAATGTGTGGGTGAGGGCAGTGTTTAATTGGCAGAGAGATTTGAAGTGTGTGAACAGTCCTCGGGCTCAGAGTGTATTGGAAAACGTTCAGTCTGTAGCCAGTGGTAGATTTAGCGACAAAACAAGAGACTAAATTTACCCAGTTTTCTGATCATTTCCAGCACATGTACAAGAAACATCAGCTCATTGTGCTGAATTATAGAGCCATATGCTGCTGGTATTGTTGTCTTTATGGCTCATAATTATAGGCCTCTCTGCTGCTGTTTCTCGTAACAACAAGCAGATTACAGATATTACACAATGACAACCTGATGGCACATTTGCATTTTGAAGATTGTGATTATTGGTTGTAAAAGCACAGACATTAATTACCTTTTTATATCTTATCCCAGACTGAGGCAGTTGGATGCTAGTTCTCTTTTCTGTCACTAGAGGTTTCCCAATAAAGAGTGTGTTGCTCAGATTTCACATTAGATTCAGATCCACCCCATGAGTTACATTATGGATTCTTCATCTGCTCAATTGCACTACTGCAGCAGATATACTGAAATGAAACCCTGCACAGTTTGCATATAAACAGCAGCAGAGAGATGCAACTTCAAACATGAAAATACAATTGAGGAATGAAGACAAAGACAAGACAAATGAAATGAGTGGTTTTGAAGGTTTTTGTATTGCACAATGAGGGTGTTGACAGATGCTTGTTTGAGCTTGTCTGTGTGGATAGAAAACATGCGGGGGTAAAAATATCCAACAACAAAAAATACCACAACACAAAACACTAAATCAAATATTCATTTTAGGTGAGTCTTTCCATTTCCTAACTCTATCCAGCCTTGTGACCCATTTTTTGTAGTGTCTGATATGAGGTTGTAGCTCGCATAAACAGCGTAGATGCACAAATAGAGGACACTGGGAAAGGCTGTAGTGATCATATATAGCGACCATATCAAATATATATTAAAGCTTAAAAAAACATGGTTAAAGATTGTGTTCTACATTGCCACACAGTATGTATTGTATAATGCATGTTCCTTACCTTCGCTGCAGGACAATGACCTGTACTATACACAATGTCAGAACACCACACGTAAATATTTATCTTGGATACAAACCCACAACACAATGAGTTCATTGTTTATACCTTTCGGAGTGATTCATCATCCTTCAGCAAGTGCAGAAATACACAGTGGGTGTGGCCATGTCGAAGATACAGTGGCTGCCAAACTGTCTCTTGAGGGATGAATGCATGCACACAGAGGAAGTGGGGCTTGGGTAAAAAAAACTCTGCACTGGAAGCAGCTAATGTAGCATGCAGCGGTTAAGAGACGCTCTGCATGTGCTGTCATTCATTTCCATTAGCGCTAGCTGGGACTGTCAATGGAGATATCAATCAGTGACTGGATACTTATGCAGAAGCTGTGCTACAGTGAGCTGTGACGGACAAAGACAGATGACACATCTACATACAGGAAAATGAACAATTAAGGAAAAACTGAAAAAAAATGTGCATTCATACATTATAGAACCACACTATAGTACAGCCCTATAGAGGCTCAAGTGGTTGTATTTCTCAATGTCCTTCTGCAGTGCTGAGTGTAAAAGGACAAGACTTCCAGTGACTAGAACCAATTCAAGACCAAAATCAGTAAAAATGCACCCCACTCTGAGGCTGAGACGTTTAAAAAGTGATGGTTAGGCTGGTCTCAAGCCTCTGAGCTGCTGCTGTAGCCTGACACAGATTTCCAAAGTGATGCTGCAAATAAAGTGATGACAAAGATAGTTGTCCTTGTGTTGGTTGATTGTGGGTTCAGCATCAGCAGCAGAAATGGGTCATGATGTAGGTCCTGAGCCAATCAGAGCTGAGGAAACAGGCTCCTGGTGGGGCCTATACAGTACTGCATGGAGCAGCGTCAGGTGTCTTTTCAAAGGGTTTATAAATAGTGCTGAGCTGCTCCCTGAGCTGCAGATCTGCCTCATTAAGCCCAATTGGAGCGGTAATTGCTTATAGCGAAGCAGTCAACCACATCTTCACTGATGGATGGAAAGAAACGACAAGACTATTTTTGGCAGACGGTTGATGGCAAGAACCCTTTTAGCAGCACTTTTATCTTACAGTTGCGTGTGGCCAAAAGCCACATCTAATGTCCTGATTACCATACCTAATGCATTATATGTATGAATTCACTGAAGAGGAGATAAGGCTTAAGGATGTTGTTGTATTGTACTTCCATTAGACACGCACCAGTATCACTCATTACAGTGCTAATGTTAACCCAGCACCACTGTCTTCGGAAATGGGCTCTTATTAGTGCTTCCTAAAATATTGTATTATGTCTGGCATATAAACCAAGCCTTTAAATTAACCCCAACTGCTGTGTATTACTCGCAGACAAACAAAAAAAGGGAAAAATATCAAAACAAGGTTGAAGTCATTTTGTGTACATTTTGATCTCATTGTTTCATGTCGAGGTTTGTCCCGATGGGTTTATGTTTTTTGAAGATTTATTTGTCTGTTTTGTAGGATTTGTTTGTAGGAGACATTTTTGAGGCTCTTCAAGAAGATGGTGGTGGGAAGGTGTTTACTCCGTCTATCAGTTTAATCGTGTGTGCATTGAACACACAAAAAGCAGTCTATGGAAACAAGAGCACAGTCAGAGGAGCACAATTTTTGAATTTTTGAACGTACTCTTGTTCCTCTTGGGGGTTCCTCCCTGGAGCACTGAGCCAGAAGGTTATTTTTCACCTGAGCAGCTCACCTGTCCCGCAGTGTGCTCCCTGACAGGCAGGTCCAGTGGGTCTGCTGTGGCCGGTGCCTGCAGATGGAGGTTTGGTGCTGATGGGACTCTCTGCACTGTGCACTCGCTGAGAGGGGGTCTCAGACAGGGTGAGTAATAGAAACACTATCCACTCTGAACGAATGCCTAGAAAAAATATGGAGAATAGATTATCCAGCACCATGGCAACAAAAACAAAGAAGAGGGCAGCATCGGCTCAACTCCCAAAGCTACCTCTCCAGTTATTTTCCTGGGTTTCCCTTATCACCAGCAGCAAGATGTGCTCCAGAGCTTCATTAATACCCCAGGCTCATACTGATTTCTTTTTCTGTTCAGCATTTGTATATATTTTACCAAAATAAATGGCAAGCTTGTGCTGTTCCAGTGTTGATCAGACACCCCTTTTGTTGGGTGTAAAATTAATTGGACTCTGATTGTGCAGGTGGCCACGTAATCATCACTTAATTTGTTTTATTTGAAGGTTAAAGTTGCCTCGTGGGGAGTTAGAGAAAGTTTGAAACATTCATCAGAAAACTTGCTGAATGCTCACTGCTTCTACATTAAAAGGTAGTAAGTATTGCATGACAAAGCTTAAATGTTATTATGTGACACAAAATTAACTCGTACTGAACTGCATGGCACAATGCTTTTTGCAGTCATAATGATGCCCTCTGCTCCATGGGGTCATGTTGCTGTGGAATATACTGTGGGGATTTCTACATATAAATGTGTAATAGTAGCATGAAGGATGTGTTGAATACAGTATCCAGACTGTAGCTATAAGTATGCTCAGTCTATCTCAGACCTTTGACAAAATGAGGCATGTATTCAAGATTCAAGAGTTTAAGGTTTCTCTAACTGTACTTAAAGAAATACATTGTGATATGCAACATAAATACCTATATATACCTATACCCTCTATCTTTTTACTTAAAAAAGGGAAATAAGGAGATATATGTTGTATTACATGTTAAAAAACTTGAGTTTGAGTTTTGTGTTTTTTGTGCTCACACACGTGCAACTTAATTCAGATATTCCAGTGTTTTTTCAAAGCTGTTTTTGATAAAGCTTGTAAACCTATTGTTTTATCTGCCCAGAGGAGACAAACTGAGTAATATTACCACCACATAAAGTAAACATTGCACCTTTAAATGCATAATACAGAGATGATTAAATCTGGACAGTTTTGCAGATAGTTACTGTAGTAATAACTCTTCTGTGGCAATATAAATGCCTCTAATACTGTCGAAATGTTTCATGTAGCCGAGTCCAGCTACTGCACAGTTCTTAAAACAAATGTCAAATGACCCCCGTAAAAATGTGCAGTCACACGAAAAGATGAATATTGTCTTCAGTCCTCAGTCCTCGTGCCCTTGTCCAGTCTGGAGCACCATATAATATTATAAATTATGGCCACGGGAGCTTCAAGGGTAAGCAAATAGCAAACATCCAGCCGCACAGAGTTGAGGACTTTGAGGTTTATTAGTATACAGCTGGCAGATTAATAACGTGCATCTGGCAGAGGGACAGTAGAAGGAGCTGCCATTTCCTCCTCCGCAGCCGTCCACCGCTCCGTCCTGGGGTCACTTTGTTGTGCTTATCTCGGGGGGTTTCCAAAAGCAGCAGTATTCCCCCCACAGAGCAGAATGTGAACTTGAGCAGCCCTTTGTTGAACCCTGGGGAATTGGTCTGTGTGCTACTATCAGGTCATGGACGTTGTGGGAACATGAAGATCTGAACCATCCCGGACATTAGCTCGGTTATTTCTGCAAACTTTCTGTATGTGTGTGTTTGCAGTAATGCACAATTATTTTGTCAAGAGTTTTTTTTAACCAGTCTACTCATTGTGTTTGCAAGGGCCATGTTTATGCTCCCAGGGTCTGTCTCTGTCCCACACAGATGACACTGATCACTCCAGAGGTGAGGCTAATCAGTATCTAACACAAGCAGAGAAAGAGCTGCATTAAATAAGGGCATATCTCCTTTGATAAACCACAGAAGAGCTAAGTAAAAAAGCTTGTTAAAAGAAAATTACAGGTTTTGTTTGATATCCATTAGCTTTTTGAATTAAGTGACTTGTCAAAACATGGAAAAATGGTAATAAATTCAGTTGCCTTTTTTCTTGGGCTTTGAAAAATATAAAAGGACTGTATCTCCAGGCAGTTTTTGTGCTGGTTAATGTAATTGATTCTATCTCTAAATTATAATCTCCAGAATCCTCTTTTGTTGTGATCTATTTTAAAGTGATTCATGCACTGGGCCTTGAATAAGTCACGCACATGAATACTGTATGCAGTATAATGTACAGTATACATATGATTAAAGAGTGATGAGTAAATACGCAGAAACACATATGGATTAATGTGTGGCCGGCGTATGATTACATGTGATTTATGGAAATGGGAGGTTAAACTGGGGTTAATTCAGATTAGCATACACATTATGGTATTTGAACGTATGTATCAGTCCTAATCCTGCTCCACTTTAAGCAATTAATGAAGTGAGTGCTTTTCAGAGTCTTCCTCCACTCGTCAAGAATTTCAAATCAGTCACATTTTGCTTGTGGCTGATCTAAATTTATAGATATGGCTCCAAAACTAAACCTTCTGGGTCCCAATGTTGGTCTTTTCCTGGTGTCATGACCCACTGTTACTGTCCTGATGTTTCTGTTTGAATGATCTTCTCTCTCGTTGCCCAAGGTTTACCACTTCATTTGTATAATTCATGCTTCCAGTGTCAGAAAGGCAAATGTGGCCATCTGCAATTCCAAACATTTATAGCTGTAGAATATGATTCATAAAACAACAGGAGCCGAGTGAAAACATTTCAGAAACACTTTGCGTTGTTGGTGTGAAATATTCTCAGTTGTGTCTTCAAGTCTGCGTCTTTTAAGGCTGTACCTTGTCCCCTTCAGGAATACTCCCATCTCTATCTGTTTTCTCTGTCAGTAACCATCGCTTCCTCCTCTTTCACTGCGGCTCTGTTTATAATTACAAATGGCACTAATGTCCTTGGGCCGCGCTTCCTCGTCTGTTTGTCACATTAGAGCACAGCGCTGAGCAAAGCTTTGGGAAAAAACTTTAAGAGAGTCCGTGTCGCAGCTCCTGACAAATTTATCAAATGTTTGCATGACTCAGGGCTAACAAATTGCTTTAAATATTGTCTAGACTTCTGTCAGATAAACTTTTGTGTCATAATATGCCCCCAAAGTCTCCAATAACTAAATTATACATATGTACTCAATAAATTAAAAGCCCAGACCTTGACTATTTTTAGGTTTGTGCAAAACTGGTTAGAGCTACGAACACTTTCAACCTCTACAGCATTATTTCAGATCTGATACTAACACAAATCACATATTTACAATCTAGATGTAATTTCTAATAAACATAGCTGTGCTGTCTTATTTTTATTATATCACGATCTTATTCACTCGCTCAAATTGGGTTTAACACAACAGTTCATATTAGTAGAAACAAAGAATATAATCTTCACACTAAGCCTAAGCCTCTCTGTAATACAAATGTGTGAGATAAATGTAATGCTCTGATCATGTAATCAACATACTGAAGTTAATCTGAGTCAGAGGTCGGCCTGGGGTCAGTGCACTCGTCAATTATGCAAAGAGACCTCGTGTTAGAGTCAGGTCACAGCGGTCAGTGGAGGGGACATATCGGATCAGACACTTCTGACCGACTGGAGTTCATCCAATAGCACACGGATAAATCAAATGTCCAAATAATAGAAAAGGGTCAGCAGTGTCATGATGCTACGTGTTATGTAGCAACATGGTCCAGTTTGTTCAGTTTCATTTGAAAGAATCCATACTCCTGAATGTTTTATCAGATTTGAAGGAGACAGTTTTTGTGCCTCTTGACATTTTTTTCAATTTACCTATCATCATTTACAGCAAAATATATCTAAATAGAGCACTATACAAAGAAAGGGGAAAGAAAAGTCATGCTATGGTCTATGGTGAGTATCCTAAAAAGTACCACTACAAGATGGGTTTGTTAAAATGCCAAAATGGATTTGTGTATGTTTTATACTCAGATAAAATCACATAACCAGAAAAACACAAAAGAAATTTGAGTTTGTGTTGCCAACATCAGAAATAATTAATTTTGGGATTAACTCTAGGGAAAATCAAAAGCTTATTGTCAGCCAAACGGGACAGGTTTATGTATAACTCGTGATGCAAACCCTTAAATGAACTGAGATTTAAATCCAGACCAGTTTAACTTCAGGTTGATTGATGCAAAGAGTGCAATATGGCTATAGTTACTTCCTTTTCTATTCTATGCAAAGAATGAATCAGTCTGGTCGGCCAATCAGAATTCAAGGACAGTACCAACAAACATAGAGACTGTTATCATTGGTCGTATTGAACTTGGTGAAGTCGGGCTGAATGGCATTTCTCTGCAGTATCTTTGTTGTACTTGGAAAGGCATTTGACATTGTTGGATAAAAGTTAAATGATTATAAAAGTGCTTAAACTAGCATTAATCTCCTGAAAACTTGTATAAAAAGCAGCTTATCCCAGTTCAGCTCAAGCACCGACTTCCTCCAAGTGGTTGCAGCGTCTCAGGTTGTGTATGTGGACGGAGCATAGACCAACTATAAAGAAAGCTGAACAAAAGGAAAGCTGACGTCCTGACCTGATGCTCCATATTTCATGTTTGTAACACAGAAACCCACTGTCTCACACCGTGTTCACTCTCCACCAGACAGCGGCCCTCTCTCTCATTAGACCAAACCGACGGCTGAAGTCAAAGCGAACAGCTCAGTGCAGCTTGTGTCCCACGGCAGAGAGCTCCCCATCGCTCACAGCACCTCTCATTAAGAGCCCCCCCCTCCTGTCACTTTTCCTTTAAAGACAGCCAGCTCCATCCATCACCCGTATCGATCCTGCCTCTCCCCGGTGTGCTACCTGTCCAGTTTTGAGACTAAGTGGGAAAGATGGCAGCGCTGACATGATATTTCAGCTTTCCAACGACTGCCACGTCCCCTAAGGATGGGACAAGGTGAACCAGCGACGGGACAGGCAGGGTTTAAATGAAGGAAGTCCCTCTGGAGGAATTATTTGGAATTATTATCTTCTTTCAGCTTTGGCATTCAAGTTAAAATCTGTCCCCTGTTGCTCAAAAAGACCTTTTCTGAGCTGCGCCAAACAAAGCAAAGTCATAAAAACAGTGTTTGACAGTGAGACGGTGGTGTTATAAATCCTTTTCAAAGAGATTTGTCAGTGTGTCCCGCTGTCACACTTTAATCTTGTGACAGGTTCAGAGACCAAAGTGAATGTAAGCTTTTAAAGGCTTTGAGGAAGCCATTTTGAATCAGTTTCACACGAACACTTGTTTCATGTCTGACAGGGATTAAACACACTGTTGTCATTCAGAGAAATTGGTCACTGTTGAAAATTACTCCTATTTCCCCATTGTACGTGGCCTTACATTTCTAAAGCTCCATCTGCAAACTTAAAAAGCAGCCAGCCCACCTGCTTCACCTTTCCTGAGAACAAAGGCTCCAAATAATAAAAACTCGGTCACAAAAAAGGCTGGTAAAATGGAAGAGTTTCTCTCTCTTTGCTTATTGTCCTTGAAAGCAATATTAAACTTAAAAAAGCAAACATTAATTCACCAAATTCTGTTGAACAAACTACCATTAAACTGTTAACAATGCTCCACTAATACTTTAAAGTCAAAGTTTTACAGATTTTAAGACTTTTTAAAGATCTTGCTTTCATCCTGGACTCAAACTCACTTTTACTCAAACACTTTTTACTTTTTTTTATCTCAGGATTAAATCAAGACTGTCCAAGATCATAAAGAAATGTAAGCACTGGAAGGACAGTGGATTCAAATTCAGTTCAATGAAACTATATTTATCCCTGAAGGGAAATTTAGTTGTTCTTAAAAAGGTCTCTTCAAATAAACTGATTCAGACTTCATCTTCCACAGACTTATTGCAATCCTGAAGGAGTTCTTGTGGCGTTCGGTCCTGCACTGACCTCAGACTTACACTGGCTGCTCTCTGGTGTTGAAAAGCTGAATGCTGGGGATGGTCGATGTTATTCATCATAACATCCATCCTGAAGAACTTGGACCATCCCCTACTGTCAGCTTTAGAACAACAAGCGATGCATTGCATAAGAGAATAGTTCATAATTAAGGACTATAATTCTAACACAAATAAAACAAGGCCATTGTTTTTGTTTAGCTGTTAATGAAGTTAATGAAATGCTGCTTACACGCTCTTGTTTTTGAGCCCTTGATAAGTTTATTTATCCTCATTGTTGTGATTGTATTGGATTGTGACTATCATTTTTATCTTAATTTTTAAAAATCCCCCTAACTCTGCCTCCTTCACCAAACAGTGACCCCTCAGTTTGTTTAAACTTAGTGCAAGACTTGACTAGTAGAGCGTGGATTTTTTGGTGTTGACTTGGTCTCAATCCCTTGGAATTGCTTTGGTGTCTGCACATTTTGAGCTTAGTCATCAGATCTCAGGTAATGCTCTCTTTACTGCAACATTAACAGTATTCAGATTACTGATTTCTTTTGATTAAAATTGAAGTGCATATGTCAAACTGGTGGATTGCTGGTTTAAGAGAGGCTAAATACATAAACAGTGAATTAAGCCTGTTCTAATCAGGACTCATCATTGCTTTACTACACATATGTACAAGTTGCACTGAGGTTATGTCCCAGTGGAATCTTTACATGCATACAAATTATACATTACCTCTCAGCTTTAATAAGGTTTATTTGGAACATCATTTAATAAAAACACAATTTTCCATGAGTTAGTTTTGTCAGAATGTAGACATTAGAGAACAATAATGACTTTAACACTGTTTATGTATGTTTTCCCATTCATATCTAAGTCTTGCAGAGATGCTCTAAATTATAACAAAGCCTTTCTTGTTTAATTAGAATGTATCAGATTGGGAAAACATGAGAAATATAAATATCTTTAATAAAAAACGTGTCTGTTGTGTTATTTTTACCTCCAGGGCTCTGAGTGCTCATGATGGATAATTATTCCAATTTGAGTCTGAATGATTAAATATGCAAATGAATCATATTTCTGATTGCTGCACAGTAAGTACAGCTCCATCTCTCTGCACAAAGACTTGCTGTTACTTTAGTTTTTCGCACATGCTTTCCAAAAGGGTCAGTGCAAATTAGACTTGATGATGAAAATGGCTGTGAGTGCATTTAGTCCAGTCTGGTGATTTAAGACATGAAAATAGGTTTGTTTCTCTGGAGACTGCATCTCCCACTGCTGCACTGTTTATAATTAAGTGTGATTTCTGACGTCAGACCGGAGCCAAGTAACAGGAAAGGCTATTTTTGATTTGTTTTTCTTGGAAGTAAACCTGCAATTTAGTGATTAATTCAGTTACATGCTCCATATGTTATATTCTATTCTAAAGAGTCAAAGGATACTTTCACACTGCCGTCAAACATTTCACAAAGTCGTTCTTAGACCAAGTCCAGACTCATGGAGGTTAGTGTTTGGTGAAGAAGGCAGATTGAAACAAGATTTTTGAATAATTTAAGTTTTCATCCAACCCCAACAACAGACAAATATGGCATTTGTGTTCTTGGTTGGTCTTGACGTATGAGACAGAGACAAGGCCAAGAAAAATCAGTTTGAAATCAAGACAAGACCAAGACCTTTAAGGATTCAGACCATGACAAGACAAAGACCTTTACAAAATAGCCCTAAAACCAGTCTCAATGTTTTTTTATGATATACACTAAACTGCAGAATAATATTGTGCAAAATGCAATGTAAAAATGTATACCCTGTGAAACAATACGTCCCTGTGATACTCCAGAGACTCACTGACCATATCTAACTCTCAAAACACAGGTGTCAGTTTCAAAGAGCACACATATCTCTCTCAGCGGGTGTAAAAGTCACGGCGAGAGGAAGCAGCCCAATTTGCATTCATTAGTGCGACTCGGTGAAGTGGCGCAAAAGGGAAACGCTCACAACACAATCCATGGATCCCAGGGTTTTATAGCTTTCAGACGACTTTGTGCAGTAAATTAATCAGATGTGAAAGCCTTTGGTACAAGCACCGTTCATTCATATTATTTATTTAGGTTTAGACACTTCATGAAGGCAGTAATATACTCAATCTGTGGAGAAAATATCTGTAGCAACTTCATTTATCAAAGCTCAACAGCAGTAATTCAAGAGTCCAATGTGAAAATTTTGCCATTTATTTTTTTCAACTCAACCTCTGATTGTGTTAGAAAGAAAAATAGGGAAATAGCATTGAACAAAATAGATCTAAATGTATTGCAACAAAGTGGAAAACAAAAATATGCCTTGTATGTAATTTGGCTTGTATTGATAAACATGTCTCCCTGCCTAAAATAATATAAATGTTTAGGATTTTGATTTATAAAAAATGATTCATTTTAAGCATTGATGAATTTAGATCCAGAACCAACTGAGAGACTCTAATGTGACAGAAACACCACAATGTCTGCAATGAACCATAAACTGTGTATGAAACAGAATAAAGTCAGTAATAATAGAGACCGTATCAAAAGCCCTAATAACTTGTCCAAATGTTGTCAGTGACTAAATCTCACTTCTAATAGTATTTACCATTTATTTCTCAAAGATGGAGTCAAAAAGCAGACAATAAACACATAGGAGTGTATGTATTAGAATCAAAAAGTATATTTCTCAGTAAAACTATAGCATTAAAACAATGGCATTACACAGTTTTATGAAAGGTGTCTCAGTTTAAGCATCTCTGTGGTAATTATGTGTGTGTGTTTTGTTTTACATTGTGTTGTTTGTTCCCTTGTAACTGAACTGAACTTAAATACAATGTAAACAAATCTGTATTTTGATCATAATGGTGAATTGCAGCAAAAATCATATTGTTTTCAACGATGTGGTAATGTTGTTTTCTGTTTAGTTATTACAAAATTATCTTTAAAAAGTTTGTCCACACTGGGTAGTTTTAACAACAGTAAGTGATGGAACTAATATTTCCTTTCAGTCTTCAAAGCATACTTTCTACTGATAAACATTTTACTCCTCGCTCCTTTAAGACTTACTTTTGCTTGAGAGTTGTAGTGCTCATTCATGTTACATTGCTGTACGCTAACATTTCTCCACGGTCAGAGACTCTAAACATCTGTTTGTGGTCGCTTCATGCACAGAGCTGCCACACGGGGCACAGCGAGGGGTGGGTGCAGATTTAAATAAAAGCTGGTGCTGTTTGGCGGTTTGTCTTTGACACTGACTGATGTGGAGACTCGTGTCCTGCCAAGTGCCCTGTGTCCTGGCAGTAAAATGGAAAACTCTAAGCTCTGAGCTGTTTTATGAGTGCTCTTGACACGCCCCGGAGGATCCTTGCTTCAAAATGTTTCAGACAGGGACAAGCTCACTGCCTTATCTCCCCACCGTGTTCTGTGTGGAGCTGTCTCCCAATTAGCCCTGACATCACAGTGAACTACAGATAACAAAAGAAGTGCTTGTATCCCCTAAAGAGCTCACTAGAGGACCTTTATTACTGTATTGATATCTCCTACTTTTCGTGCTACCCTGTCGCCCGGCGTCCCGCCCCGCCACTGTCCGTGAAGAGACAGAATAAGCCACACTCAGTGGGAATATAAAAACACACAGTGATCCATTTTATTCTGTGCCAATTCATAATTTATCTTTCATTTTCCTACATGAATATACACAAAATACATAAGGCATAAAGTGACCCAAATATTGCATTTCCACGTCAAAGGAACTCAGTAAAGTGTTAAAGTTCGCTCACATTCTTTAGCACCACAATCATGAACAGAGCTGGTTTCACAAAGATGGGCTGGACGAGGCTTAGCATTTGAGATATATATACACACGATCAGTTGCCATGGTAACACACGCTAACCAGGCTAACTTAGAACTAGGAAGATATGTGTTGCCATGGTAATGTTAAGTATTACCTAACAGCAAGAACGGTTCAAATAGTCAATCATTTGTCATTATTTTATGTATTTATGAAGAAAAGAAAAAGGTTTCAGATTAGAGAACATAATCACATCGCAGCAAGGACATTTTAATGGCCACTCTAAGGTTCAGACCAATACAGACCAATGCATTTTATGTTCAAACACTTTTCTGCTGTGTTCCTGTTGCATCCTCTATTTTTTCTTTTGAAAATGCTGCTGATCCCTATTGAGTTTGAAAAGTCTGGTGCTGTGTTGAAGTGTGGACGGACTAAAACAGACACCACTGAGAAATGCTGTAATTTACTCTATTTTTGAGTAATGTGACACTCAAATGTATCAAGTCCAGCAGATGTGGCCTTTATTCCTACTTTACGTCAGAAATGTATTGCACCATAATCAGTGTTGACAGTGACAGCTGAGTCTTAAGCTTGGTCTGTCTTTGTGAAACCAGCTCCTCAGTTACATTTAAATATAGTCATAACAAAAAAAACCAAAAAAAAAACACAGTGAGTTAAGAAAGAAGTATATTTTACGTACAATGCTGTTAACGGATTGGTCCGATGCTAAACTAAAAATGAGCAGACATTAGTGCTCTACAAAGTGTTGGGCATGTTTTTTTCTTTTGAATGTACTTTAGGATTTAAGACTTTTTAAAATAAACATAAATAAATGTAATCATGATAAAGGTTTAAAGAACATAATTCAAAGTTACAAACAGTAGGTCAGGCCTTTACAAAAGTGAAAATAATACTTTAGAAACACACAAGATAATTCAAAGCTACACAATGGCCTAAGGCACTTCACTTTTGCATTCAAACCAATATCCTTCATATGTGTTTCATTGAACTGGTAAAAGTTACCCCGTCTTTTCGTGGCTCTTTAGTGAAACTGACCGGTACCAGAGAGACCGGATGTGCTCTACAGTTAATGGACGTTGGGTCACTTCCACCGCAGATCCGAGGTCAGCGTCTCAGAGCGAGTGGTCATAAAACACTGCAGGTCTCCGTTTCAAATGTCCCAGCTGTCGCTAAAGTACTGGTCTTCCTCCTCCTCTTCTTCATCCTCAATGCCGTTTTCCATGAGGTCATCGTCTTGCAACTTGTTTACATCCTCTTCTCCTTCCTCTTCTTCCTTTTGGAGCCGCGCCAGCATCGACTGCAAAGTGGTTTTCACTTCTCGAACCTCTTTTTCCAACGACTGTGCGGTCAGAGTCAAGGAAATAAGCGAATTTACATGTAAATAACAGCCATGCCTGCAGACAAAACTCAGGGTAAATCTGACACTTGCGGCCCAGGACAGTTAATGGTAATGGCAGAGGACAGCCATAACCTGATGAAGTTCTCAGCCTTCAATTTGGACCCCCTCAAATAGATTACCGCGACAGATCATCAAGTCATAGGTGATTTAACCCCATGTGATTCAGTATTCATGAGCTCATCTCATCTGTTGCAGAGTAGGGGCGGGAGGCACGAGCAAACAGGGCAGATCAATTATTCATGAAGCGCCGGTGAAACAGGATAGAGCCCGTCATCAGAGGGGGATTGTTTAACCTGCTCCCAAACTCAAATTAATCGCCCCAGTGTCCAGTTTAAGTGGCGAATCAAAGGGACAGCACTCGGGCGGCAGATGGGGCCTGGCGGCTCGTTTTACTTTGTGAATGGACACAGATTGGCCTCATTCATAATTAACCATCCGTTAAAGAGCTGCTCATGAATACTGCACAGGAAAAGACATTTTTAAGACAAGACAGTCCAAATAGGATGATGAAGTTATGCTAAAGAGCCTTATATTCCAGCCCACAGACTGTGGAAAGTGTCTTTTACCTTACAGCATAGGAGTCGGACAGAATAGGCTTCTGTACCATTTTACCATTGTTTCTCTTTTACTATAAATATCCGAGCTATTTTACATGGGAAGTTGTTTTATATGTGTTCAGATTACATGGACAAAGCTAAGACTGCACCTTGGTTTTAAAGAAGATTCAGATGACAGATGAAAATGACTTTATGGGTTTAAATAAATAATCATGTAATCATAAGGAAAAATGCCCTATGATTATAGTGGTATTTTTTATCAGTTAGTTTGAACTGTATAGTACCATTAAATGTCTCTGTTGGACTTAATTTAGTTTGAAATGCAAAGTTACATAATCAGTTTAATAGAGTTAAATAATGTGATAAATTAGCTATTCTTTCTATGTACTCAGCCGACAAAAAAACATGTCTATCTCTACAAAAAATGAGAAATAAATAGATTGAAGTTTTTGTCATTTGATCAACAAAAACCTATATTTCCTTTACACAAAAACACCTCAACAATACACGGGGTATTCTCTGCAGAGTCCTCAGAACAGCGACTTCAAAAAAGCCCAGATGAATGACATGTAAGGACATGAAAACAGAGAGGTGGAGAGAGGCAGGCCAATCTGTGTCTATCTCTGACTGCCAGGCTGCATTGATATCATGTGGACATGTGGAGGGCCTGTGCTGACCCCTGCCAGCACAGCAGGGGGACTTGAATCTCTAATCAGATGTGAAAAGAGTCGGCCTCGCTTAACACAGAGAAGGGCGTTCTGGAAATCCATCTGAAAGTGAGTAAATCTCATCATTTTGCACAGACTGTGAATATATTTCTCACAGATTCTGTTCAAAGAAGACATAACAGAAAATCAAAGTATTAAAAAGCAGGTTAAGTGGCCAATTCTTCTCGTTGTAATGTTGAAATATCACCTCCTCTATCTGTCTTAATAAGCCGACAGTGTAGAGGGCAGAAGTGGAGTGGAAAAAACACACCAATCCATTTCCAATCAGCTTTCTAATTAGCTCAGAAAATGATGTATTGTGACCTGTAATCAGCTCCAGCAGCTTCCTTTGAGCCATTATCGGGGATATTGTAATTTCGTCCAGTGAAAAGGGAGTGGAAGGAGAAGAGGGCCGGTCAGGAGAGGGATGGACGTTTAGATATGACAAGAGCAGACTCATTACAGTGACATTCCTCTATCTGCCTCGGCCCTGGTCCTGTCTGCTGCCTTTAACCAGAGCCAGCGGTGACTGGCAGCCCACATCCTCAGTCCTCTAATAACCTCCAGTGGACTTCATTTTGTAGTCGGCCCATCCCGCCTGTCAACAAAACCCCTCTGATCCCAGTTTATGTCCAATCCCTCCTTTTCAAAGCACCGGTACTGTCAGATAAGACCGTTTTTTCCTTAAAAGGTAAAGTGAGTGGGAACGTGCTTCTGTCAGCCCAAAGGTATGTGGGATTTGGAAACTAGGTCCAAGAGATGAATGGGCACAGACACACAGTATACAGGAGTTAAACTTTAAGGACAGCGTGTTTAGAGTGAAAGGATATGAGTGAGGGCCTTGTCTCGGTTCTGTATTGCCGCCTGCAGCTCGTCCTCCAGAGTCATTAGTCGGTCACTTATTAGTTCACACTGCTCCGTCAGGTCCGCTGCCTCTGCTTCGGTGCAGCCGTCCTGCAAACAGAAGAAACTGCATCATGAGTTCTCACATAAAACTAAATACTAAACATTATATGAGCCAGTAACTTTCATTTAGTCAGTTTTGAAGTTAGACTTATAAAGACAAACTATGTATTGAAGTAGGAATTATCTACTGTCAATATTGCACTATAGTGGACATACACGTCATTATATTAATTTAAAGGCTATTTTACACTGAAAGGGTGACACAGAA
Organism: Rhyacichthys aspro; assembly: GCA_036850595.1. Classification (NCBI taxonomy): domain Eukaryota; kingdom Metazoa; phylum Chordata; class Actinopteri; order Gobiiformes; family Rhyacichthyidae; genus Rhyacichthys; species Rhyacichthys aspro. The sequence continues at coordinate 17,172,285 of CM072162.1, read as the reverse complement.
ACTACAGGGACATTAAATAACTAACTTTAACTTTAGGAGTTTGGGTAGTTTTTGACTCATAAATATGTAAACTATTCATTTAAATAGGAAAATCTACTGTCTATATCTAATTAAAATGGACTGAATATTGCCAAATTCAGATAATACCTACAGGAATGTTATTTGATTTTTTATTCATTTGGGAAAAATATTTTGTTGGACTGCTGTTGAAATGGTCAAAGAGGTTTTAGCAAATGATATCTATGAGTCTGACAGGTTATTGACAGCTGTAATGACCAATCACCGTCAAGACCGTGACAGTGGTAGAGCAACGTGTGTAAATGTCATTAATGTGCAAGATATAGTCTAAAAAGCAGAACAGTATACCCAAGCATGATTTTAAAGTGTAGGAATGTTGAGCAGCTGAAATCCGGAGAAAAAAGCTAAGGTCATAATGTACACAATCCGCAGCAGGGAAGCCGTGTGTGCTGTATTCGGATCAGTTCACCTGAGGAGGCAGTTTGTATAAGGAGCATGTTGTAGTGTAGTGCCGATGGTTGGCATCTCGGCTGGTGCAGGAGCAGAGTGCACTAGGGCACAGCGTTCGCAGCACAGCCGGCCATAATTAGAACAGGCCCCTTAGCAGACATTGTGTCCTAGTTTCTTCACATTTATCAAGCTTAGAGAGAACAAACACACACACTCCTGAGTACACACAGACATAAACTATGCACACAGCGCCCTGTCAAACAACATGGACCCGCTTTAATCTGACTCATGGCTCCAGGTAGAAAATATCAACTCCCTGCAGCTCGGCAGTGTCAGAACAATCACTGGAAAGTCATGTCTCTGGCCCGTCTGTCCTGGAATAGCACTGTTTTTTTGGGATGATGTAACCATCTTGAAGAGACAACAATAGGCCCGAGGCGCACCACAATACAACTCATCCATGTACAATTAAACACTTACACAAGACTTTTAGCACCGCCTGAACATCCACCAAGACACATATCCAAACAAAGTATTAACTGAACCTTTTTAACAAGTTTTTGTCCTCAGGTGCCGCATTATGTGGCGCTCGCTAACCTTCAGATGAAAAGAAGTCGACATAAGGACTGCCCAAAGTGTTTATTTTGTTGACAGTCAGGTTAGAAGACGATAAGAGGCCTGTCTTTGTGTGGCTGATTGATTCAATACTTCACAGCCTCCAGTCCATCTTCGTAAAGTCAATAGGACCACAGGGTACAAAAGAAAGGCACACTGAGCGGAATGACTATCCAAGATGATTTTTCTGCTGCCGGTGGTCAACAAAACAAAGTGATTTTCCCTCTCGATGAGATCTTCCAACATGACAATTTGTTTAATAAAATCTCAGGCATACAAGAGTCGATCATTTCTGACACACATTAGCATCAATGTTATTAAACACAAACAAAGCAGCCCACACAAACATGAGGGGATTATTCAGGAATCCAATTCAAGGGCATAAACACACATGCAATGTTTATTTAAACAATAATGAGTGAGAGGCAGCATATAATTGTGCACAGTCCCATAGGTGCTGTTAGGGCCAACTCTGGGCAACACTGAGCAATAACACCAGAGCGTTATTACCGTAAAGGTCATTAGCGTGCTCCCACACAATAAAGCAGCCAAATTAATTTTAAACTCTAAAAAGTTAACTAGCTTTTGATTAATTCAGTTAAGTGTTTAAACTGATCCTGTTTTGTGTTGGAGGATGGGAGACTTTTTGGAAACATGTATGTGGTATATGTGCATTTGCATTTTAGTGTTTTAATTATTCACATTTTATAGTATAAATGCCGATATAAATATCAAACAATCCCAAGAGTTATTAGAATTAAATCTAATTTGCAATCTGTCCTTTGAGGCTAAAGCAACAGATAAACTCATCTAAATCTAAAACAATCTGACAACCACCTGTAACATTTATAGGGCAACAATGATTTCAACGTGCACCAATCAACCAGAAACATTTTGGGCAAAGACTGTGAGGAGGGTCCCTTTAAGACCTTAGCATTTCTCTCGTATTTTCTTCCATCTTCACACTCCAGTCTTTCCCTTCAGTTTATCAGACTCACCTGTTCATCACACCTGTTCCTCAACTCCTGTTAGCCCAGTTTATAAGGACCTCTCCATAGTCTCTCTTTTTACCAGATTGTTTTGGAGCATTTTGAGCCAAAGCCATCAGCCTTTCTGTGGACATCGTTTTTTCCTGTTGCTGGACTGGGCCTGTTTTTGGACCAGCTTGTTGTCTCTTGTAAATGTTTTGCTTGCTTCATTAAAGTTTCTGAAACGTCTCGTGTCTCTTGTGTTTTGTATTTGAGTCCGTTTGCTACACCTGTGTTAAAGGCAGGTGAAATGAACAACACTCATTATCTTGTTGCCATGGCATCTGTCAGTGATGGGATACACTATTAGGAGCAAGTGAAAAATAGGCTGAAACCTTTTTGTTGGACGTGTTTGACAGGCTCAGATTCAGATCCACATTTGCAGGACAGCTCTGTGATTGCCGAACAATCATCCAGGTTTTACCTCACCTTCTGAAAGCAGCTGGTATTGGCTCCAGCCACAAGTGACCCTTAACAGGATAAGCAGTACAAAATAAACTAACATAGGACAAACTGCTTTTGAGGCAACAGAAGGACCCGAATAATTATAATCATTGCACAGTAATAGTGTTCTGGCTGAAACTAACAGATGACAGTAAGGTTAACAGTTAGCAACAATAATGGTGTATTTATGTGGAGTCTCCAAGTTACAAAGTCGTTCTTCAGACTCTGATATGTTTGTGTGATTTCAGCTCAAAAAGTTGGAACATAAAGCATAACAACAAGAAAGATGGATGCTAAGAAAATGCGCTAATGTTATTTTTAAATGACGGTCAAAATGGCCATTACTATTATTATTACTGGTTCAACAAAATGTATGTTGAAACCACTAAATACCGCACATAAATAACATTCACCGAGTATCCAAGCTGTTTTTCCAACTTGAGCAGGCGTTGATGTGTGTATTTTAACTTGTAAAAAAAACAAAAAAAAAAACATTTTCCCACGTTCCCGAGGACCACGTGAATGCACCATAACTCCATATGCATGAAATCTCCTGTTTCTCTACTGTGAAAGGAAGTTTTCTCTTTAGCAAGTATGTTCCATTATACTGTCACTGTCATACACAACATATAACAAACAACAACACTTCTTGTCTGATGTACTAACACTATTCAAAACGTTGATGTGGGCTCTTGACAGATTCACAATGCAACACACAGGTGAGTAGGAGTGCTTTGCCACAGGTGCAACTCATGAATAAAAGTGAAATTCTGAACAAACATTTAGTATTTTATGTAAAAAAAAACTGGGTCATAGCAATTACCTCTTGTACACTCAGTCATATTGTGGCTGGTTCCAAGGTGTTAATCAAAAAAATACCTGATTACCATATCTAATCAAAACCCTTTAACAACTTTTCAACACCATCGTGAGGCCAAATGAAAAGGGGAATGAACAACCTTGAGAGGATAAAAGTACAATTAGCAGAGATTAGAAGAAAATAGAGTGATGCTAAGACACACACATTCACGCACGCACACACCAAATCAATCTCCATTGTGGCAGCAGGGCAGCGGCTTGGCAGCAGCTAAGTGGAAATCATTTACTTAAAGTCATTATGGAAAGGAGAAAGAGGTCAGACGCACCACGGCACAGAAACCAGCTCCAAAAACCTCCACATCTTCAGCAGAGATAGTATTTCACAGGCTGCAGTTTATCAATTCTCTGTCAACATCTCACTGTGATTCAAGGTGCTTTGTGTGACGGTCTCCTGTATGTGCTCCATGCTCCAATGTATTTATGGATAATAATTCTCTACGTCCATCTGGAGAACATGTGATAATTGACACCTGGGCCCCGCGTATTTCTTCTTTTAAAGCCTTCCCTTTCTGGTGGCACTAATTTTTATATATTCAGTATTTATTGATCTTTAGCAGCTGTTTCTCGTTGCTTATTAGAAATTTTAACTGATGCTTCTTATGTTCATACATAAGCATTAAACAAAATGTACTGACTAAAACCTGTTCAGATCTTACTGAAACCTGCTCAAATCCAACAAAACCTGTTCGAAGCCATCTAAAACCTGTTCAAATTTGGCTAAAACCCATTCGAATCTTACTAAAATCTGTTCAAATCTGCTCAAATCCGGCAAAAACCTGTTCAAACCTGTTCAAATCTGATTAAAACTTGTTCAAATGCGACTTAAACCTATTGAAGTCCTGCTGAAACCAGCTCAAATTTATCTCAAACCTGCTCAAGTCCAACTAAAACCTGTTCAAGTCTGACTAAAAGTAGTTAAAATTCAACTAAAACCTGTTCAAATCCATTTACAATCTGTTTAAATTCAACTAAAATCTCTTCAAATCCTCCTAAAACCTGTTCAAATCTACTACAATTTGGACTTGTTGACTGTCGCCCTTGGAAATTTTCCTCTCCTCAAATGTGGCCCTCTTTGCAAAAAGTGTGGCTCCCCTGCTGTAAGAGCTTTGATATTTTATGTTGACATCTAGAAGCTGCAAATCCAAAACTGCTCAAAAAGTATAGGACGCTCCTTTAAAGGCATCTGTGTGCAGATCTATGAATGTAAAGCAGGAGCAAGTGCTGAAAAAACAGCAGCTCAGCAAAACCGTGGTTGTGTTAAATAAAAGGCATTGTGCACACAGTTTGCAGCCGTGACAGGGGTTACTCATGCAAATTGGTATCGATCGCACAGTCGAACGTGTGACAGGGGTCATGTTTAAGTTGAGGTCAGCTAATTGATCCCTTTGTGTCCCAGTCCACCGAGCTGACACTTTAATTACACTGATAACATTCAGGCACATACAGTGAGACTACACTATAGGGTCCGCACTCACCTCTGGGGCATTGTCCTCCATGCAAAACAAAAACTCCTCCAATTTCTGCAACAAAAGGGAAACATTTGTTGAGGCCACACAGTCTTCAAACTGCTCATGAATTATTGAAAATGCAATTATGTCGCTTGTGTACTGTACGTGTGCAGCATCATCATAATGAGACGAGGCTGTAATTATTCATCACCAAAACTGACGAGAAAAGCTGATTAACTGGCTCATCGGGGCTGCAGCTTTGCCTTAGTATTCAAAGAGCGCCACTGTACATTCTTCATAAGGAAACAGGTAATTACCGTACGAACTGGAGGCATTGTTTGTGGCTTTAGGCTACGTTTGAAGGAGCAGCAACTTAAAAACAGGGCGGTTTTTATAATTATTTTTGATTAAAAAGCTGTAACCTGTCAGAGTCCCCTGAATAAATACAGGTGCACCACTGACAGAATCTCACGTCATTGTTTTATGCAACAATTTCAACCCTTCGCTGGATTGCCTTCGCTGCTAACATCAACCCCTTTCATCTCACAGCGACGTTTTATCTGCCTCTGCACAGATTGTAAAGGGTTTTTAGGCGTCCAACTGATAAAAAACACAGCTTGGAGACAGAAACAACTCTATCTAGTGCTTTAATTAAAGGACCCTTTTGAGATGTGTGTCCTTGCGTATAAAAAAAAAAAAACATGGAGTGGCTCTTCAGCTACATGTAAAGCTAAATGAAGGAGAAAATACATTAAGTGGTTGATGTATGACATTACATTTGCATATTGTGCGTATGCTCTGTAGATCTCTCTAAGAAAAGGACACAATTGGACCTTTTATATTTGAAACATTTCATTATTAGTGAAAAGCATGTTAGACAGACTTGAAAGCTCTTGTGATTGTATACATCACACAAGGATAAGGCTGGAAATATTCAAGGAAAGGCTATTTCAATTCCACTCTTATTAAATTCAAGGCAAAAACAGGTTTAAATTGTGGGCATTCTCACCTTTTAGGTAGTTGGAGGATTGTTAGGAGGGACCAGGCTTTGGGAAGAGAAGAGCAGAGAGAGAAACAAAGGGAAAGCAGAATATAGATCCATGCAGTTGAAGGAGACATTCATGCAAGAGTACTGAACCAATAAACAAGAGAAAGAACATCACTAAACCAGCAACAGGAAAGATGCACCAGTTTATAGACTTCTTTAGACCAAAAAATGTAACTGAATTCAAGACATGGTGTTGAATTTTTGCTTCACGATACACATCTGCGTTGTAAACGACTGCTGGCTTTGTTGGCTTTGTTCCTATCAGCCGAGACTGCGTGGGCGGAGGGAGGTGTGAGAAGAGGTTTGACCGAGCGGGGCCAGGCCCTCGGGCGGCGCTGGGCTGCAACTCACTGCGGGACAGACCAGCAGAGAAAAACCTCATACAAGCCCACGCCAATGAATGCACACACCACACGCATGCATTCTAGCTTAAACACACTTAATCGCGCAGAAAAACAGAAGAAGAATGAAATCGTTCGAGGAAGCCAAAAGTGTTTTCCGAGTGGTCGATTCCCCTCACACCCACATCGTCCTCATTTAGAAATACCTCGAAGCGAATGCACTAATCGTCTGCAGCTCGGGTCGCTGTAGACTTTTGTTCTCTGACATCAGCTGAATGTTTTCACCGAATGTGTCTTTTTCAGTCGAGTGGAAAAGATGGCAAGCTTCATTTGAGGTCGGATGCAAACTGCTCTCATTTGACCTTTTTTATGCAAGACTGGATAAAGATCATATATACAGCTGTGGATACAGTATAAATATTGTATTCTTGCAGTTTAGAGAAGTGAAAGACAAAACGAAATTAAAAAATTAAATCCATTCAAAGACTACATTAAAATTGGACTAGTTTGAGGTCAGATGTTCTCATTTGACCTTTTAAATTCATGAATGATTAAAACAATACACAGCCTCAAGAGTTGGTAGTATAAAACCTCATAGGAGCATCTTTTCTGTTCTGAATGTAGCTTTACACACATTAGTCAGTCATAAAGGGACGTGCATGTTAAGGCGTTAGATCAATAATGCATGGTGTGTTGTTAGCAATACGTTTACACTGTTACCTTAGTAAACTCTGAGTTCTGTAAGTTGGCCTCAGGACACCAGCGCCCGCCTAAAGCCGTCAGCATGGCGCAGTCTTCTTCTTCTTCTTCTTCCTCCTCCTTGGAGCAGAGCTGGCTCGGAGGTAGAAGAGTAGTGGGTTGAAGGTCTTCCACATCAGCTCCACTGACGCTGGGGGTTCGCAGCTGAAGCCCTCGTAAAAACAGGTGACATGCCTCCAGGTCGGCCTCCCATATCCTCTCCAGCCCGGGACAACCGTAACTGCAACATGACAATATAATATAAGACAATAGGATACAAGATATAATTCCCCCACATTGGAGCTTTTAAATCACTTCTTAAAACCCATTTTTATAGACTGGCTTTTTATGATATTTAATTTGTATTTATTTTATATGTATTTATTTATTATTCATTATAGTGGTTGCACGGTAGCAGAGTGGTTAGCGCTCCTGCTTCACAGCAAGAAGGTTAGTTCAAATCCCGGCCGATTCAAAACATCGTCGACTAACTCTGGTCTTTCTGTGAGGAGTCTGCATGTCCTCCCCGTGTCACCGTTGGTTCTCTCCGAGTTCTCCAGCTTCCTCCCACCGTCCAAAGACATGCATGTATAGGTCAACTGGCAACTCTAAAGTATCCCTAGTGAATGAATGTGAGAGTGAGAGAGTACACTAATACTATTTATATTATGTTAAGTGGGCAGCACTCAATAAGGTTTCCATGGTAATACACAATACAGAAATATTTAGTTATGCCTGTGCTAGTCTATTTAATTCGACTACTTTTCCAGTCTCACTCCACCATCATCGAAGGGAGTCCATTCATATATTCATTTAAGTCAGCTGTAGATGTGTGCTTGACTTTTAAAAATCTTGATTTAGTAAAATATAAATCGGATTAAGCAGTAACTTGATGTTCTCTAATGTCATATAAACGTACTGAACATACATGACATCTACATTTTGGAGCAGATCCAAGCAGAAAAGGGCCGTAGGCAGTTTTGATCCCCAAGCAAGCTTTTGTTTCCATGGTAACGGAGAAGCACTGACAAAATGAGGGGAAAACATAGGTCATGGGCTGCTCGCTGCACAGAGAGGTCATTGTGCCATCCAATCCATACAGAGACTGCACGAGAATTTAAAAAAAATATCCCACTTTCTGGTAATAACGCAGTAGAACACGTTTTATATACGGCGTTATTGTCAAACATTTCCACAACTGTCGGTTACAGCTACAATAAATAACTGTGATGATGATGAGTCGATACACCATTTACAGTTGAATAGGGAGTGATGTGGTAACAAATAAATAGGTACGCTTGAAGACACTATACAATCTAATATTACGGCTGTAAATGCTGTATGATAAGCGATAATACTGTTCAATAACAGAAAGGACATCTACATTAACAGGACATCTATAATATCATCTCAAATAAACTCCTGATAATATAATGACAAGGAGACATTCAAAAATATCCTTGAAAATCTGTAATAGGAGCTAGAGTTTTGGTGATAAACTGTTTTCTCACACAGTGGACACAGAAATGAGACTGTGTTTTATTGGGGTCAGTGACGAGGAGTTTAGGTTGAGGACGGAAAGATTGCTGCATTGGTCTGTATCTCATTTCAACCTTGTGACAAGTATAAAAAACAAAGCACAGTGCACAAAATTATCCATTAGCTCCATTTAGTTGGTAATAAAAGACACAGTTTGTTTTTATGGTGCTTTAAGTGAATGATAGTTTAGTAGCTTTAAGTAGGTCCTTAATGCACCAAATTCACATTCAAGACCTACGACCTTTCATTCATGTCTATTTGTCTTTTCAAAACAGTGACCTTTAGATCACAAACTACTTTCAATTTTAGTACAATCCCAGAACATTTTGCAAAACCAAATCTGTGTGCCTTTGTCCTTGTTTGTGGGAAAGCATCTTTGTGGAATAAAATACAGCTGTGATAATGACGACTTTTACATAAGAGAGGCATCAAAAGTGTTTCCGTCTGTGTCTGTTCCCAAACCCAGGAGGAGCTTCTCTGTCACCAACACTAATTCTCACATCAAATGAGGAAAACACAATCACGTTATACTCAAAGCGCAAATATACTCACTTGGCAATATATCCCATATTTTCACCTAGAGTGCATCTCTCCACTGCGCACTTAGGTTGAGAAATTGCTCATTCGCCACTAAAACATAAACAAAGGCAAAAGCAAGCAACATTGTTTAATCTCTCTCTGTGTTTCTCTTTCTATTGCAATGATGAGGCCTCTGGAAAATTGAAAGCCACTTGTTTTCCAGCCCATCTCCTGCGTAAAAGGCTGCCAACCCCTGAACGCTGCCAATACGTGCTTCTCGACTGCTCGCTAACCTTCATTTGGCACACAGACAATAGAAAAATTGCCGTGCCCAGCCCCCCTGCCCTCACCAATTTGGTGCTCAACGCCGCTGCCTCTGAATTCTGCTCGCTGTAGTGCACCCAGCCAGCCATGCCATTGTTATTTTTCTCTGGTGAAGTCGGCACATAAATCATTCTCCGTGGGGATTCGGTGCTTTACAATTCCTCTAAAAATGTCAAAGGCGGACTCATCCATCACGAAAGCTTCTCTTCAATGACAGTCATAATTCATTACAAACAACCACCATTGGCATTGGGTGTCTACTGTACACTCGGGAGTCAAACTACATACTCCACAAGCTCTTAAGCCTGTGATGTGAGTGTCCCGGAGCCAGTGCGCGCTCCTCGTCCCGCGGGTTAATTGGTGGCAGCGCCCATTCCTCGTCCCGTCGAGTGACAGCGGCAGGGTGTGGGCGAGCTGCTCCTCTTAAGGCCCGGTAATAAGAGACAGAGACAGACAGGCACACTCCTAGTACAGTTTCCCCGGCTGCCCCTGCCCCCTCCTCGCAGTGGGACGCATGACTGACAGGACTGCTCTTTCTGCTCAAGGCAAGGCTCTACATGTGGAGAAATGATTATTATAAGAGCAAGAGAAGAGGAGTACTGCTCTGCTCCAGCGCAACATTATTAGACCTCCCAGTACACGCATTGGGAAGTTTACACACTGTCTGCCCACTTGCTGAACTCCAGCCATGGTTTCTCTGCTACAGTAGGTGCCACTCTTAGAAATGACTTCAAGTGACACACTTCTGTGACAGTGACACAATTCTCAGCTATTAAAAGGCTCCCGCAGAGGATCTTGTGGTTAAATTTAACAGCTGGTCCCAACTCTACAGTGAATTGTTAGCTTAATTAACATATATTTCACATGTAACGCTAAACTGATAATAAATGCATAAATTAATAAACAGCGACTTGTATTTTGAAACACGAGCATGGGACGTTTTTATAGCAATTAACAGTTAAGCGGAGAAATGAAGCAGGAAATGAGGACTTCCTTCAAGAGGCCAGGCTCCAGTTATAAGCTCTTTCCCTTTTTGACACACGATATTAAAGAAAACGGCCAGTACTGGATAAATCATAGATGGCTACTTGTTGCTATAGCTTCAAATGCAATACATTAAATTGCTTCCTTTATTTATGGCAATTGGACAGCTGCCGGTTAATAACAGGGCTACCATTTAGAGACATTCTCTGTCAGATAGCTATATTCACTCATATTTATTCACTAACAAAGACAAGAATTCAGAACCACAGTGAATAAAATGAAAGAGAAAATTGTCTTCCGCTCAGGGCTTTGTTTGTGTAGATGGACAAAACCTAAAACAAACAGGATTCACACATTTGTATATTAAAAAAAAGAGAAAAAAATGGGAAAAAAGGAAACGTTTCAACCTTAACCATGCAGCAGCATCTCATATAACGCCTGCTGGGGAAGGTGCTAATAACATGGCAAAATGCACGGTGGTGACTATCGGGAGAGGTGTGACTGATGGAGGATTAACCGAACTGTCTGTAAAGTGGGTGGCTCGGCGTCTGAGGAGCTTTTGTCATACATATATAAGCTACAAGTGATGCTCTTTTCCAACATGATACATTTCTCTTGAATACTCGCTTCACTTCAGTTTTTACTGAAAGCAGATTTATCTCAAAACCAGATATTTGCATCTAGTTTTGACATATGAAACCTAAACTGGACAAGCAGCTGTTTTTTATTGTCAATATATCTATCAAATCAAACCCAGGAGAAGATTTAAGTGAAATCTACTCCAAGTCCTGCTCTTTGTTGCGTAAAAATGTAGAGCTGTACAACAGGGACACATGCAATGTTTAATATCACTTTCAATAATTCATTTTTCTAAATACTTTATAGGGTTCGTTATCCAACCTGCCTGCCACATGTACTATCACAACATAACTGCAGTTCAAGCAGTCTTTACATTCAACAAGTAGATACTGAAAAAACAAAAATGCACTGTATCAACATATTAGCATTATCCATGTCTATATCCCGCCCTTTTTTAAACAAAGACAGGGTAAGTAACAGCATCAAAACTTAAATAAAAGAATGAAAGAGTGTGGTAAAGTACAGTCGGGAGGTGCTTCTTTTGACACATCCACTGTACATAATGTATCAACCAACTGTGCTGTGCTGCTAATCTCAATAAAATGTTTTTTGTTCTGGTGACACACTTAGAGCATCTGTGCAGCTCTAACATCCTGTTCTCGTCTTTAGCAAGGAAGAGATAATTGGTTTTTTTCAACACCATCCGTCTCCACGGAGACCAGACATGGCACCAGTACTAATCTGACTCTTCCTCCCCATCCCCCAGCCTCCCGTCAGCGCGGCGGGCCGTCAACACTGAGGCGCTGTACATTAGAGCTGACTGATCACATTTAGACTGCATCATGTGTGCATCTGAGCGCTTTGTGTGAGTGGATGCACAAGTTGGGACAAGCCGCCGCTCAAATCAGGAGAAATATGTGTCACTGTGCCAAACCGGAGCTGCTCAAAGCCACTGGTGTTTGTCTGAAGCCAGAGCTGGATTTGTGATTTGCTGTTGGTTATGGAGCCAATCAATTATTACATGACCAGATGCGAAGGAGGAAAATTACCTTACCATGTCTTATTACTGCAATAATAGCCAGGAAGGTGTCCTTTAATGTAATTGAGTGGTGACGCTGTTAGAGCCATTTGATGTAGTGTCCCTACAGTAAATTACATGGAACAACATATGAGCTACATTTAATCTGGACATACTGACCTGATGTTTATGGGAAGTGATTAAAAAGTAAACATAAAGACACATACAATTTAATCCTGTGAGATCTTGTTGATACTGGTTGATACATAAGCAGTTTTACACATTTAGTTTCATTTAGTTTGTTTTATAAAATAAGAGTGTAAAGTATTTATATTTTCAATTAGTACACAGCACTCCTGCAACACAGCAGGAGGGTCATGAGATTGAACAACTCATATAAGCTTTTATGTGTGGTGTCAGCATGTCCTCCCTGTGTTACTGTGGGTTTTCTCCAGCCCTCCTCTGTCCAAAGACATGTATGTGTAGGTGAATTGGTGACTCTAAATGGCCAATACTACATGCAATAAGGCAAAACGATATTTATCCCATTAAATCTAAGATGTTTTGTATATATTTTATATACTTCTTACAGCATAATTTGTCTGTGTTTTTTCCATGAAGTCACAAGTGGATCCCATATCTTGATACATAGACAGCTTCAGCATTTTGGCTTCTGGTCTTTTCTTTCCTGTATTTATTCTACATGCAGCTTCAAACAAAGAACCTTCTAATAGTCTGTCGGTCTCAAATGGCGCTGGCAGGAAGTCTCTGAAAATCCAAACAAACAGGACACAGAGCAGCCATGTGGCCTTCTGACAGTAAAGGTCTCGAGGCACACATCCCTGCTGGGCGCTGAGATCTCAGCCTTGTTGCTCCTTGACCACACAGACCCCAGGCCTGAGCATCCCTCTGCTACAAACAGCTCTGCAGTGTGTGACTCAGTCCTGGCTCCCATCCAGAGAGGTGACCCTGGCGCTCCACAGAGGCAGAAAAATATACCCCGTCTTACAAACAAACAGACAGGGGTCAAACCGAAGCCCTGACAATATACTTTAAAGCAGCACTGTCAAACTCAGTTTAACAGAGGACTGCACTGGAAAATGAGAAATATATCAAGGGCCAAAGAAAGATATCATCTGGATATAAAAACATTAAAATAATTATTTATTAAGCTTTGTCAAATCTATTTAAACAAAGCCCTAAATAATTTAACTAAAACTGTTCAGTGTTCAGTGATAGACATAGACCAATATAAATATAGTAGTGTCTGATGTCTCCTTGAAGCCACTCAAAACCAGTTACAGTCCAAGTTAAACCCCGGAGAACCCATCCAAATTCATCTATAAACAGTTTAAAGCCACTTACTTATGACCAGTTATGGTCCAAAGTACTTTATACCTGTCCAAATCCAGTTTTAGGCTGGTTCAATCCATTTTGAATGGGTTTAAGTCATGCATTTATAACTGGTCTGCACCCATCTATAGCCTCTTTAAATCCACTCAAAATCAGTTACAACCAGAGCTGAACTGCAAAAACACAAAAAGAGTAAAGTTTTATGTGTGAGTATTAGTATGTATATACACTTTAACAAAACAGAACACACCAGTCAAAACAATGTTGTTGTTTAACTGCAGGTGTCTATCTTATATTCTATCGTCTATCGTCTATTTACCAAAATACTGTTGTTGTTCCTACAGTTGTTCAAAGTGAACAAACTGAGCACTGTTGAAGGAGAAGCACAATGATGTTCTTGTTCTTTTTGACATCTTTATGTAAATGTCATATACAAAGGGATTTTGCTTCTAAATGTTTCAATTGAAACTAATCATCATCTGATCTATTTAACTTAATGCTATTTCACCTCCAGAAAATACATCCCACACCTTTAATCTAACCTGCACAATATAAAGCAAATCTATCATCATCTCAATATGAACTTGTGCAATGTCCATATATGACTTTCAAACTAGAATAATGTATGGAAAAAAAAGACATGTCAAAAATTATAATCTGCACACATTTTATCAATCAACTAACAGGGCTGGGCTTACAACAAACAACAAAATGTAGGCTACACGGTCTCGATAAAAATTTGGAAATCCTACTTATGGCCTCTGAGCCTTCAATTTGCCAAATCAGGTTCAAAGCAACCCCAGGAGACTTCCTTTAATGAACACTTCCAAACAATAACAGAAAAACAGAAACCCTTCTCATATGCTGAACACAAAAAACATCCCCGGCTCTAGTCATCCATCTGTAAAACACAAATATCTTCCAAACAGCGTAGAACGAGAGCCGCTCACAGCTGCTCTGCTACGTCCGTCTGCCGAGGAGCCCAGCTCAGCAGCTCTGATCTCCATAAGGACGCATAAACAGGCGTATGGTGTCGACAGGCGACTGCACCCTCCGCCGGAAAAGTCAGCCACTCAGCACATCGCTTTGTGTAAGTGTCAGGCTGCTCGACCACCCGCAACACTACAGACCTGTCCACAGCAATTTGGGAGTTCGAAAACACAAATAAAGTGGAATAAAAATGACAAAAAAGACACAGCATTGTCTGAAAGTGTTAGTGGAGAAGAGCCAGGGACCTAACCTGATGTGTGGGTTTGGGGGGAAAAAAAACAGTACGCAGGTGAGAGACAAAGTGAAATGTGAGAAAGGGCATAAGGAGACAAAGGTGTTGGAGGAGGTGGGTGACTTATGAAGGAGCCGGCGCTGTGCTGTGGTTAGAGGACAATAGAGGGGAGCGGAAATTCCTCAGAGGCTCACTGCTGGTCGTGTCTTTGCACAGCTGTGGAATATCGAGTTCTTGTGGCTGCACTAATACGACAGAAAGATGGTACAAGAGTAGTGTTGTAGTGAAGTTATCTATTCGCAATGACAAAAAGGAAGCATGAGTAAAATAATGGATTTAAAGAAAAGCTCAAGACCTTTGAGAGTGGTCTTAAAATCAGCCTCAAGAGAGCTGGTGTCAGATACTACAATACTACACAATGCTCTTACCTTTGCAGTCTGTCCTCCAGTAGCTCGATATACTTGGTAGCGTTGTCTTTCAGTCGACTTTCTGCATGAAAACAAAACAAGCATGTTACTTTTGTAGTGTTTTAAAAGATTTTGCAGTACATACACAGGCTGAGGCTGGTAAAAGACTGGTTGGCAGCTTTTTCTGTGTTTAAACTGAATGCACTTTAAGGGTGTCATTGTTTCTGATCTTTAGACTCTTTATAGTCTGCATGGTCATATAGTGGCATTTTCCATTTGAGACATTTTACCATAAACCTCATCTCACTAAATCCTTTTTGAAAAACATTTGTGATCAGGTATCCTAACAACAAATCACTGCACTAATGCCATTAAGTCGGACATGTCTTTAAGTGTAAAATATGAGCGACTGAAAAAGGCAGCAGTCGCCACAGCTGGAGATGGCAATGTGCAGTGAAACTGCTACAGTAGAGTATAAACCCAGCTGGCAGTTTCTTAAGACAATCACACCGTTGCAGAATAATCATCCTCGCTGCTTTAAGAAAGGCTCAAATATAAGCTAGCCCGAGGATAAAGAGGGATTTGATTATGGCGTAGGTCCCTACACTGCGCCAGATTTTCTGTGGGGCATGAAGTTGGATGGATAGCTTATGTTGCTTCCGGACCCCTTCCTGCTGCCGAGTGGAGCCTGAGGAGGCAGACGCAGGCTGGCTGTGAGTTAGTCTGGACTGAGGGGAGGGCAATCTGAACGCCGTTAATGAGCTCATGTATGAAACATGAGAATATGCCCCCCGCAGCCGTCCATCTTTGAACACAATAGGGTGCACTTATATCGAATTGCACCATCTATAGCATGTGCACGTACAAAGCTAACTTTCAATATCCTCCTCCCTGAAATACGCACATACAGCCGGGCTCGTAAATCACCCTGTGCTAACATCTGTAGCGCTCTGGAAGCACTGGGATTCAGCACTTTCCCACACTTGGGAATCCACAGAGGTCAAAAGATGAAGCAGAAAGGTCATTAAGTGATTAATGGTGTAGGAGAGAAATCAAAAGCATGCAAGAAGCATAATTATGCTAATTCCAATCTACTGATATGATTAAATATAATTGAGTGAGGAAAAAAACACCTATAGGAGCTTTATGAGTTAATTCACACTGAAGTTTACGCCACAGGCTACATTCAAACTGCAGGCCAAAAATACAAGCTCAAATGCATCACAAACACTTTTCTGTAAACATGGAGCTTTACAAAGAGATAAAGGTATGTGTGAAAGTCAGTGTGTGAGCAGATGACAACAAGGACTAGTGTTACCTTACATACACCCTTATAGGACAATACAAGTGTGAAACATGTGCCACACTCAAGAATACTCCCAGTGCTCTACATTGTGTCGCACCAATAGCAATATTTTGTGACCAGCAAGTGTGCAATTGTGACAAATGTCATTTCAGAGTGGTCTTCTGTCATAAACAAATCAGATCTGCATTAAATCAAAGCAAAACTGTATATTGGGGATGCAGCCATATTGTCTTCAAAGTGGTCCACTCCCTTTTAACTAAAACAAAGGCACAGCAGAAAAAGATGGCCATCACAGAAACTGCTGTCATGTTGAGGGAAGAATTTAGGCGAAGGTTATTTATAGGATTGCATGTGTGTGACTAGGAGAGAAATCTTTGTTGAAAACCGTTTCAATGTAAAGTGGCTAAATCGGCTCAATCAAAGCGACGAAGGAGGCCGCTGGAGAAGCTATCACGTATCTGGCGAGTGGATCTTTGGACCAGACAGCTCACTTACCACCCCTCTAATTGCTTTGTGAGATCCTATCCTACCTGACAGAGTCTCCCTTGTCAACTTTCATTCATGTCGGCTCTGTTAAGCAGCATTCAGGGGAATAGGCATTGAATAAAACATGGGTGCATTAAGCCGGAGTTAGGGTGGCATTGAGTAGGTACAGATGCGAGATGACAAAGAAGAGACAGATTTAGGGATAATATAGAGTGAGGGGTAGGAACAGTCCATATAAAAAGCAGATGAAGATGAAAGGTAGCGATGAGACCGCACTAAATGTTAACTCAATATAATCTTCATGTTGAAACTGCTGTGCACCGAGGAGAGGCAGTTTGCCATCCTGTCGCCATGCCAACTGGTGGCAATATGAGAGAAAACTAGCCTCTGAGGCGTGACAGATGAAAATATTCTTTCCTTTATTGACAGAGACGAGGCATCAAGCAACAGTGCCCCCTCCTGAGTGGAGTCCAGCCGGAGCAATGGGTGATATCACAGCTTCCTGTAACCCAGCGGGGGGCGGCTGGGCTTGGCCAAGCGAATAAAATGGCCACTAAAAAGGCCATAAAGAAGAGAGCCACTCTGTTCATCTGTGATAGCTGGTTAAATGTATCTGGTGTTGAAGGAGCATCACAAAAGCACATGATTGGATCTGGAGATGGTTGTAAACTGGGCATTACTCACCAGAGATCCCAGCAGGCACTAAACATGTCTGAGCGGAGCCAAGCCCTGTATCTAGAAGCCTAAGACTAAATCCACTCAGTTGTAGCCCTGTAGTTTTCACATATTTAAAAACCATTTCATTCATTAAAACCAGTTGGTGATATTGTCATAAAATAAAGTGGCAAAAGCATTAACTCAATCAACAATCAACACTATTTCTGAATTATAATTTACTGTTCACAGTTTTCCAGTGAAAACCTACCCTTTCACAAAAATGACAAGACATTTGAGCTGAGTGCTGTTCACACATGTCATGAATTTACTAACAGGAAGAGTTCTTTTATAGGTAAATTAAATCCACAGTGAAAAAGTCATTAGCTCTAATTTTGCAGCTAGAGCAGTTGCTCATAAATGCAATCCCTTATCTTCAGTCACCTTTGAATGTTTGTATTTTTCATTGCATTTATGAGCATTTGAACTGCTTGCTAATTGAAAGTGAATAATTTACTGTATTCCTTATTGACTTGAAACAATAAAACGCACCAAACATCTGTGAGTTGTTCTTGTTATTAAATAAATTAGAGCCACGTTGTTCTAACGCAGCAGCAGCAGTGTTGGAAAAGCCTCGACATAATAAAGCAGAGGAGGAACTGAGTGTCTTTGTAAATGAGTCGAAGGCACTGACTGTGATTAATGTATTTAAGCCTGGGCCACTGCAGGTAACACAAACTCAGCATATAGGAGCTGTACGTGTGTGTATCTGAACTTAACAACAGCCCCACAGCATGGCTAATGGAGGAAGAGGGACAGGCTGCTATCTCAGACAGCCACTCAATAACCCATAATGCTTTGAGGCTCGATGATCACAAAGCATAGCCGTACACAGATTGCAGCTGGCACGGTGGAACATATTGCCGAGATACGCACCGAGGATCAACAAAAGGAATCATCTGAGGAAAAATTGGCTGAATTCACAAAATCTGTGCATGACTGGGTCTATATATATTTAAGTGTTGAGTGCTGAATTGCTCCGACTGAAACGTTACACAGCCATAACTCAAGTAAACCTCACCACAAACAGTCAATCCAGGAAATCCAAAGAGAGTCTAGACCTTGGCGGCAAAATCCCATTTGTCTTTTAACAATATATAAAGGACAGTATGAGACAGTGATTAAGCTAAAATAATAAAATAATGCAGCGAGTATTATTGGCTTCATCTGTTGGCTAAAGCACTCACTGTTATTTTGTACCTCACACTCTTTTCTAGCTTGTGAGCACCTACAGTAGCTCTTCAGGGGGATGCTTTTAGTGTCATTTAGTTCATTTCTATCTGCTTTTACTGTGATCTATTAAGCCACACAGGACGACATAATACTATAACAACTCCATGTCTTTTGAGGCCAGGAAAATGAATTGCAAAAAGCTTGATTTGTCCTTCAGGCAATGAGTTTGACCTGTTAACACTACGATGCACTCAAAATGTGTGTTTTAAAAGCTCTCCAACAACCTCTTAACATTTAATCTACTAAACTTGACAAGCATCTTATTATTTACCCAATCCATTAATTTTTCAATGGACATCATAAAAACACATCACTGAATTTGTTCCTTCACAAAAAGGGTCTCATAATGAGGCAGACAGCAGTAAACACATTATTAGGCTTTACTTTCTGTGCAGTGGTGTATCTTTGCCATTAAAACATGATATCACAGCACTATGAAACAGAAGCTCTTCATAAGTAGTATCGATTTAAACAAAAAACATTGATTGATGTTACATGGGAGCTGCTGTAGCCGCCCCTCAATCAAATTCCCTTTGTTTTTCCGTGTAATTCTTGTGGGTAAATACAGTATGAGTCCACTGTCAGATCCACAAAAGATTGACATGCTCTTCTTAATCACAGGAAAAATGAATTCTGCCAAAACTTCAGAGACAAAACCCAGGAAGTGTTCTCTGGGGTCCACTTAACCACTACACGGCTCTCAATCACTCAACTCTCTTCAGGAGAAGTGCTGTCATGCGTTCCATCATGTTCTCAACAAAAGCACCCAGAAAGAGGGAGCGTCATGAATAAATCATATATGTCCTCCGCTTCACTATTGGCACTCCATTAAGAGGAGACTGCATTTGTTTAATGAGACCAACTGACAGCATTTTGATGTGCACTTCAGCTTTGGGGCCTGGGCAGCTTCCAAAATATCGCCAATGGGACCCGAGATGGAAAAAGTCCATTAAAAGACTTAACTAACTGTGCTCTGTTGAAGCCATGTAAATTAGAGAACAAGGAAGAATCAAAAACATTCAATATGAGAGTTGGACATTGCACAGACAAGATTTGTAATTTAATTCGAGGTAATTAGGGATTTATTTTTTTATTTTTTGATGAATGAAATGCAAATTAATAACATCTTTCTGTATTGGGTTTTCTGCATAAACCACAAACTTCCTGTTCAGCCCCTTCCAGCATCTAGGAGGGGGGTATCTGAGGCAGTAAGGAGCCATCTTAGAGAGCGGTGCCTGGACAATGGAAAATGAATATTCTGCATCCCTTTCAGACAACATACTGTTTTCATCTCGCAGCCAAATTACCTGACTACTGTGAATATATTGCCTTCATACGAACCATTGCATTAAGTGAATATTAGGCTAATATTAAGATGAAACAAGTGGAGCACACACTGGGTCTCTATTTGAATGCCCTCTCTCCTGGGGGTCATTTACTCATCTTATTCAGCCCTTCAATTATTTATATTTTGTAAATTTACTATCTCTTGAGATCTCTCTTCGGGATAAAATTATACTCTCAGCAGGGAATCAAAGCTCTGGTTGTAATGGCTTTGGTATTCATCAGCACTCATGCCAGTGGCAATTAGGGGCGTAATGGCTCCCAGGCCAAAAAACCCCCACACCACAAAGTGCACTGGGCTGAAACACTCAACAAGCAGCGCTGGGTGGTTTAACTCAATGTATGTGCACGCACTTTTATGGCATCGCTTAAATTACTGTATGCTGTTAAAAGAATAGGCCTTTGTAACAATAGGCGTTTCTGGTTTTCCACTGACAGTACAGCGTCATAATCATGTGCTATGAAGGCCTCAAAAGCCAAAAAGATGGCAGTCCTGACTTTGAACAAGACACTAATACCTAATTCCCTCCAGCTAAAGAAATGGTAATATGGTGTTTGTGGCCGATCAGTTTCCAGTGAGCGTGTGCCAGCCCCTTATTACCAAATAGGATGACAGTTTAATGAGCCCCTTGTATGGTGTCGGCTACACATTGTGAAACTGCGCCCGCTTCCATATTGTGCACGCCCACTTTAGCTTTTGAGCAGAGCATAAAAGTAATCATTAATTTGGCCATTATTCCACATTCCCATTATATAGTGACGTGTTACCCACCTGCTTACTACACTTCACTGTGTTCACTTAAGTGTTTTTATTATCAAAAGTTACATTTTCCTTCAAGAAATTAGGTGTATTTAGACAGACAACATATCATGTCTAATTTCTATTGTCCATTTGAATAAGTCTCATCAAATTTAAGACAATGTGTTCATCAATTATTATTTTTTTTTCAGTAAAATAATGACACACCTTTGAGTAAAAACAATTTTGAGTAATACACAGCCTCACTTCCAGCAAATCCAAACAAAGCCGTGTTAAATGACAGGCTTTACATGAACAATAGTAAAACAATTGCTTTACAACCTGTACACTCTGACTGTAACAATGAAGTCTGGCTGTAGTAATAAAAGGCTGCCCTCTAGTGGCAATAGATTACACAATTAGGGATAAGACAATAGTAGACACAGAGTCAGGTCTTAATAATCCTCTCACTGAAGGTGTGAGAAGGCTTTGTGTGCCTTAGGGGTTGTACAAAGGGTTACAGCGTAGACGTCATGTCAATTAGCTGCTTTTTTGTGTGAGATATAAATTGCTTGTTGAGTATGCTGATATGTATTGCAGTATTCACTAAAGAATAAGAGTACAGTTCAGTTCCTTTAGTTCAGTGAATAAGAGGTTAATCACTCCTACAGTCTTCTCTGTTTTATTGTGTATCCATTTGACGATAGAAGTTTAGACTCTGCTGATGTAATTAGTAAATGGCTGCATTTTTATGGCACTTTTCGAATTACTCTGGCACGCAAAGCACTTTACATCACACTCTCACTCACAGAGTCCTGCCAAAGGACACTCTAACAGTATAAACAGGTGGAGCAGGGATAAAAGAGCCAACCTTTTCTGTTTTGGGGGGATTCACTCTAACTCTTGAGCTATTGTCACCCCACGTGTTCAATAAAGAATGGGTGGCAGAGCAATGCTTTTGTCTGCGGTAAAGCCAAGACACAAAACACTGTCTCTCATTCATTCATTTAGCATAGAATAATTTATTTAGGAATTCACTACCCTGTACTTGTCTATCTTCTTAGTGCCTCAGAGTCAAGTTTTTTGCGTTCAGAAACCTATATACAACTAGAAGACTGCAGAACGACGCTCTGCAGGTGGCACCATCACAATCCATTTAGCTTTTAACCCACTACCTCCACTGGAAATAAAAATAAGAAATGCAAACCCTTCCCTTTAAGCAGTGTTGTGTGCGATACATCATGTTTGCAGTGAGTGGCTTGGAGGTAATTGGCTACTTCACACAATCTGAAGCTCATTTCCCCCTCAACAAACCCCCCGCCGCCTCCCCCTCCTCCTGTTAACAACTGCCAATCCTGCTGGCGACGCATTTGAAGCAGGTCCCCATTGACTGCGGATCATTCCTCTTTCATTTGGAAGGAAAGTTAGTATCCGCTGATGTGCTGTCCCTGAGTGGATCCACACCAGGAGAGGACTCTTTTTCAAAGCCTTCAGTCCCAGATTGGATTGTTTTAAAGGTGAATTCAAGGAGATTTATGTTGCAGAAATAAAACAAACACTGCAGTGCATCACTGAGACAGAAGCTCATAAAATCCATCAGGAATCAGCTGGATTTCAGTCTTTTAAAGTAGACTGTGTATTGATCAATCTTAAATTAAATACAGAAACTAAAGTGCTACTGTGAATAACAGTCTTTCTGTTATTAGTCAATTCATTTCACAGTCACAGTGGGGGGCAGACTGTGGCCATAATGTTCCTTGCTTCATTTCTCGGGCATAAAAAATTACATCTGCCCAACAGAAAGTAGTGTTATCAACTTAGTAGCAGCTTTATTACTCATGCTCATTCATGAGGAACTGCACCTGCCAACTTTGTGAAAGATCATTACTGTATACTGTCATTCGGTTGCTGTAACAGAAATAAACACATTTTCTATACTTTCATGTTGCTCAGTGGATACATGTTTTTCCTTTTCCCAGATTAGAGGAGCAAGAAGGCTATGGATCTCTATCACCCGGATGCCTCAGCAGTGTCTTAATAATATTTTGAATTATATGGAGAATTTTAGTACAACGTATAACTAACATCACATATACAACTGTTTTAGTTTCACTTTTGCTAAAATAATGGCAATTGTAGCAGAGATTTTTCAGTAGGAAGAGATTTTATAATGCCAACCCTAATGCAGAGCGTGAGTATCCCTTGAAGGTGGATTCAAGGCTGGTGAGGCTGGCAGACTAAACAAGCTGATCAGGAGGGAAAATCTTTAGTTGGATTGGGACAGGACAGTCTAGAGGCTGTGTTCAATAACTTAAGGTAACACCATGACATCAAGGTGGAGCTATACACTATTAATAGAGTAGCTTTCTGAACAATGCTCATTCTGCAATAGTCTTCCATTCAAACTAATTTGTAATCCCTTCACAGACATTTACATTCAGCCATTATGTTTTCCCCAAAAAATCAAATGAATAATGTCAGTACTCCCTTTTGTGTTCTTGTTTTTTCACTGCCACACTTTCCTCTCTTGTAAATGGTGGTATATCGTTGTGACTGGCGCTGACTCACCGTGCTGGGCCTGCCTCTGCTCCAGCTCCTGCCGAAGATGCTGCCTCTGTTCCTTCATGGCGGCCAGCTCCTGACTGCTGCCTGAGCTCAGACTGTGCAGCCTCTTGGTCAGAGCCTCGAGTCGGTCCCTCTCCTGGTAAACCGCCTTCATCTCCGCCTTGAGCTCCTTAGCGCTGCCGAAGTCATTACCTGAATCACCACAGGACCACATTATACCACAGACGACATTAACGAGCACTAAATCATTAACAGAGTAATTAAGAATGGCTGATGGCAGGATCTGGTAAATGAGGTAAATAAATGTGTTGAAATCACACAGACACAGGGTATTGTGACCACATCTAGTCTGGTGTATGAAGCAGTTTTATCTGGATTGTTCACAAATGCATCGTTGCAGTCAAATTGTGTTTTTTTGTAAGTATGCTTTGTTTTGTTTTTTTTGCTCATGTTTATTATGCTTCTGTTATGTGCCAGTGTCACTGCATATCCCTAAAGTGTAGTTTTGTAAAGCATAATCAAAAGGAGTGACTATGTTGATTTATCTCAAGGCAAGTTTAAACTGGGTCAGGTTGGTATGGCACACTTTTAAAGACATTTGCATTGTTAAAAGGGGTATGAAGTGTACCGTACATACTCCTTTGGTTTGAACAGTGTGGCACAGTTTCAAGGTCAAGGTGGTTAATTAAAGTTCTTTTGATGATAGAACGTTCTTATTAATCCAAAACATAAATATGGCAATAATTTCCCAAATGAAGCTGTTTTGTTCTTGTCATAAACTTATTGTTTATTCCAAGAAGCAAGAGTAATTTGGAGGCATTTATCAGTCTACATTCAAAACATTTAATTCTCTGTCTAAATTGCATTAAACATGGGCAGCATTTATAACATGTGTGACGTTACTGTTTACATAGTAATTACTGCACACAATACAGTGAAAATGAATGCCTCATTAAGAGTCAGCCATACCAAACCAATCTATCTCATAGTGACTGAGACCAGAATTATATGACTGATGGTGCTACAATTCCTCTATTTCCTCTCTTGGTGTAAATGGTGGTCGGAAAATGTATTCATGTAAGGGAAGGTGAGATTATGGTTGGAGTTGTGATGGTGGAAGGGAAGTAACCTGAGATGGCGGCCAGTTTGGCTTCATGCAGCGCCAAGAGCTGAGTTTCAGTTTCGCTGACTTTTCTCCTCAGACTACTGCCCAGTCTCTGACTCATGACCACCTGGGGAAATGAAGAGGCAGAGGAGCTCAGGAGGAGAGAGCAGAGGGAAGGAGGTAAGTAGCAAAGCCTGTGCACACACATGGACCCCACAGGACACACTGCTCATTTCCCATTTTACTTTCATTTTCTTTTGAAGCTCATCCTTACAGATTCATTTCCGACCACTCTGCTTTGAATACACAGCCCAGCATCACCGAGCGTGTGTTACCTTGTCTGTAACCTTTAGAAACAAAGACAAATGCGTGTCCTCTTACAGAAACGGAAATGTGAAATCTCCATGAAAGACGCCATTAGAATGTCAGGGATGGAAAAAAAAGGCGTTGAATGTCATGGCCCTGATGGGGATGCAGCACCTCGGCCTGTCAGTACTCTCAGGGGATTTGATAGGTTCAGATAAAACCCACATCTGCCCCCGCACTGCCCTTTAAACCTCCCGACTATTCACTTTGAGTTACGAGCACATACAATTCCCATAATCCACTTCCTTCTTTTGAGGAAACGCTCAAAGGGGACGCTGAGCTGGATTTTCTGACGTATTTTCCTCTTGAATCTGACACAGTTTTGTGCAACACTTTGAAAAGGCTGTCAAAAAGAAGTGGTATTTCTGCGGCAGAACATCTCCAGGGGAGTTTTATTCCCTAAAGAGACAACACACTTTTTCAAAGGAGCTTGCATAATTTCACTTTGTGCATTACTCCGACTGATGTGCTGCGCACACTTTGACAACTGTGACATTGCAGTTTTATTTCAAAGATTTGGAAAAGTCAATCGTGGAAATGAAAGTTACTTTGATGGCAGTAATTATTTAGTCACAGCAGGTGTGCCACTTTAAAATAGCATTATGAAACACTTTTCCCATTTTAACTCAACAATGAGCACTTCAGTGATTGTACCAAGTGTCATTCTGTACAAATCTATGGACTTATACACCAATCAAGCATAACTTTATGACCACCTTCCTTATATTGTGTTGACCCGTCTACTAGATCCCTGAAGGTGTGCTGTGGTATCTGGCATCAAGATGTTAGCAGCAGATCCTGGAGGTGGGGCCTCCATGGATTTGACTCGATTGGACAGAGATCAGCGGAATTTGGAGCCAAACAAACACCTCAAATTCAGACCAGGCCACCGTCTTCCATTGCTCTGTGGTCCAGTTCTGATGCTTACGTGCCCTTTTTGGTGTTTTTGGTGGTGCATAGGGAACACTTCACAAGAGCTTTGGAGATGATCTGTGCCAGTCATCTATTCATCACAATTTGGCCATTGTTAAACTGGCTCAAATCATTACACTTGCCCATTTTTCTTGCTTCTAACACTTCAACTTTGAGGACAAAATGTTTACCTGTTTTCTAATATATCCCACTCACTTAAAGGTGCCATGATGAAGAGATAATCAGTGTTATTCACTTCACCTGTCAGTGCTCATAATGTTATGTCTAATCAGTGTATATCAGCTGCAGGAAGCAACTATAGTGCCTCCGCTGTATTGACAACAGTAAACAATTAAAATGGAAGAACAATAAACTAGGACTAAGCCAGAGCTAAACATTAACATTTCAGATGAAGGTCCAAACACAAATGAACAGACTTCCTGTTAATATTTTTACATTTCAGTCTTAAAAATCTCACTTAACCCATGCTGAGCTTTAAATAATAATAATTAAATAACTCAAATCATGTTAAGCAAAAATACTCTATATATTCTTTTCATCCTATTAGCTCTGATATGAAGAAATATAACATAACTGAGTCCTTGTCAAATTAAAATGCTGATATGTTATATATGCATATTTAATACACTGACGCACAGCTGGGACACGGTGCTCACTTGTTATTTTTGACTTTCCTTTCATTAGATATTCATGTCTAACTGTTCGTGCTGAGGGGAAATACTGACCTGTTATGGAATAAATTAAGCAAAGAAACTGAGACTTACTTTTGCTGTAGCCTCTTTGATGGACAGATTGAGCGCCTGTTCTTGTTCCTGGAGTCTGTAAAAAAGAAACACAGACAATGTTTATTTGTATACAAAGGTTGTAAGATCCTCAAAGGTGCATTATGTCATGTGTATTTGTAGTGTAATTTTGAACCAGATTAAATACATCAGTCAAAACTGTATAAACAAGCTTAAATAACTCTAACCTAAGCTCCTTTAACCCATTTATGTGCTTTGATCATAGACAATCCCTGTTGGTTACCGTTGGTGTTCACAAACTATAAAAAAGAGATGTAAGAGATGTGGAACTGAGTCTTCACTGTCACTGTCACATGCCACAAAAAGGCTACATACTGCACCTTTAAATTCAAAAACTTCTAATTGATTTCTTCTTGTTGTTGTTGTGTCAATGAGTAAACATTAAATGAAACAGCAAATGTAAACCAATTTACAGTAAAATTGGTTTACATTTCTTCAGAATAACTGTTGTTTAAGAGATGCTAACAGACCATAGCATGAGTTTACGTTTCCATTTCTTTGTATACAGCGCTGTTTAGACATACTTTGCTGTAAAGGAAGATGATAAGTAAAGCCAAGTGAAAAAAAAGCTCTGTTAAAGTGTCAAGACTTCAAAACTGATAAAGCACTCTTATTCAGGAGTATGGTTTCTTTCAAATGAAACATAAATACACTAAACAAACAGCATCATCTTGCTACATAACACTGTAGGTAACACGTATCATCATAACACTGCTGACCCATTTCTATTATTTGGACATTTGATTTATCCGTGTGCTATTGGATGAACTCCAGTGTCTGATCCGATATGTCCCCTCCACTGACCGCTGTGACCTGACTCTAACATGAGGTCTCTATGCATAATTGACGAGTGCACTGACCCCAGGCCGACCTCTGACTCAGATTAACTTCAGTGTGTTGATTACAGATGATCAGAGGGTTATGATCAAATCTATATACTAGTCTGTTTTATTCAATCTAAAACATCACCGTCAAAGAAAACACTGTTTACATCAGAAACATTATTTACATCATCTTCACTGGCTATAATGTTTTGTCTCATAAATATTTATTCTATTTATAACAGCAACACATATATATAGTACAGTAAAGCATGTTTGTTGTTGATGAGTGGAGTAAATATCAATCAACATCAACACTGTGACAGCTGACAACTGCTTTATCATACATATTATCTCTATCTGCATATTCAAATACATTTACTGGGCCTGTCTCGTTTCATCTAATCAGAAACAAAGGGTGAATGTCAGATCAGACCGAGCCAGATTACATTCAATTATTCTTTGTAAACAGCCAAACAGGACAAACCATTAAGGTCAGACCATTCAGAGACAGATACGAATGAATTAGCAGATGGATAAAAGAAGCGCAAAATCTATTATGCCCCGGTGTATAATTACAGTCACCTTGAGTCGCTCTCATTGTTTCATATCTCAAAAATCAGTCTCTAATGTTTCCTGTGAGTCAGAGGGAAATAAATCATCAATGCTGCAGAACTAAGAGCCGCAAGGATGATATGCAATATTATTGGTGAATACTGTAATGACGACATGATTTGAAATTCCTTAAAAGCTTTACCATTTGTGCTTCAGAGTTAGTCACATCTAATTGGCAAAAACAGCGATGTCCCAATACCACTTTTTTCTAACATAAGAACTTAAAATTGCCCAAATATTCCAACAGTTTTATGGACTTTAGGAAGAACCAGAGAATATTCAAGACCAGAACCAGTGTAAGATACTGTGATAAATGTAAGAGTTAAAAATAAAAAGTCTTAGACCAGGTCCAGACTCATGGAGGTTAGTGTTTGGTGAAGGAGGCAGAGTTAGTCCAGTCTTAGACCAAGTCCAGACTCATGGAGGTCAGTGTTTGGTGAAGGAGGCAGAGTTAGTCCAGTCTTAGACCAAGTCCAGACTCATGGAGGTCAGTGTTTGGTGAAGGAGGCAGAGTTAGTCCAGTCTTAGACCAAGTCCAGACTCATGGAGGTTAGTGTTTGGTGAAGGAGGCAGAGTTAGTCCAGACTTAGACCAAGTCCAGACTCATGGAGGTTAGTGTTTGGTGAAGGAGGCAGAGTTAGTCCAGTCTTACAGTCATATACCATCTATACAAGCATGGTATATCATTGGATTTCAAGCTATTTTTTGCCATCTGCTGTGAATGTTGATATCACTAAGACAATCATTTATAGATAATTGCAGCACTAGACCCTGCCTTCTGATTTTTAAGCTTCTCTTTGGACTACTGTCGATCTCTTTAATCCAACACCTTTAGAGAGACAGACCTCAATATCAGGGAGAAATGGCACGTGTTATCATCACCCAAAGTGTGCACCTGAGGTCGCAATTTCAATCAGTATATGGAGAAATAAATGCTTTCCAGTCGAGGTGAGGATCTGTCAGATATCAAATTATGCCTGTGATGGTGGGTCATGGCACCGAGAAGGCGATAAGTACAATTTACATGTCTTTTGTAACAAGTGGCAAGACAGAGAGGCTTTCCGCGGTGCTCCCTCACAAGCTATTAACTTCTGAGGATGTGATGCAAAGTAATCATTTGCATCAGAGAAAAACCATTAAAATTCAAAGAGGGTCTGTGCAGGTGTGAGAAGGAAGGAGTGAGGGCACAGGGGGACGAGGGGATGTCTTCTCCAAACCATAAAAAGGCAAATGAATCATTAAGGCTTAATTATAACAGCATTAATTTGGCAGCTGCTGTTGTGAAGGTGAAAAATTAATGGCGTTTTGTTACAAAATATGACATGGAGCTACATACATAAGATTCTGTTGCCATCTTTATTATTTAGATGTGAAATGAAGCCTGTAAGAAATAGATTTGGCACTGTGACACATCCCTTTTTATGTTAGACTGAACAATCTCAACATACTGTGTTTGACAAGAGAGCTGTTCAGGAATAGACAGCTCTTTAGCAGCTCCACTGGGTCACAAACGGTACTGCAACAAGTGCAATCACAAAATGTGTTTCTCAAAATTATTTTTCCTCCAGGGTTCTATTTTGGAGAAATGTCAAATGAATCACAGCCTGTCTACTTTCAGACTTTTCTACTATTTTTGACTGCTCAGGGTTCACACATTATTGCTTCTGAGCATTTGATGGCATTTCCACCATGTTGTTTTGTCTCTAGCTGTAATCACTTCTCCTTCAATGTACATGGATGGTTATAAACATGATTTTTGATTTTTTTTTAAATAGCTGAATTGGGAATTTTTTGCAATAAGACACACAATGACCCATTTTGAGTGCCCACCAGTCAAGAAGAAGTGAAATGATTTTCAGTGACTCAATGAAAACAGAAACCATGTGTGTAAGGTTTGCATAAAGTAAGTTGTATATAGATATGCATTTTCAATAGGTGGGATTTTTAAATAAAAGAATCGGGAATTTTAAAGCAACAAAAGCTGCGCAGACCACACCTTAAGTACCAACCAAATTCATGAAAAACACTCATGTTTGTCAGACACTCAGTAGCATAATATGTATGTCATGTAATGTATACTCACTAATTTAATGTACCAAAGTGTTGCACTTCCTACCTCCTTGTTGAATGTAAATTGTCTCAACTGGTGGTCTGGACCCAAAAGTGTCTCAGCGACATGTTTTTAGAGGGTCACAGAATGTATCATTAAAAAAATATGGACAAATGTAGTTTAATATTCAGCTATATTCTGTTTTATTACAAATGAAAAAGATGTCACTGCAGCAGCAATCATTTATTCTCTTACATAACTGTGCTGTGATCATATTTCTAAACCTGATTCTGAACCACAAATCCGACAGTTTGATTTAATAATTAGAATAAATGCTCTCTTCATATTTTATCTAATAATGCACTTATGTAATTGCTCCAGTGGGATTTACCAGTTGAAGCCAGACGTATTAAAGAAAATACAAATATAATTAGATTTAACTGAGTCCTTTCCCTGTTTCTACTGAATATTATGCTTCAGTGTTTCCAGTTTGTGTCACTGACCTGAGCGTCGACGGCGGAGGAGACACTGATATTTGCGTCCTGTTTTCAGACGTGACCAGGTCTTGTAAGGTTTGGTTCAAGTCACGGAGCTGTAAGACACTGCAGCTTCTGAGCACCGAGGTCTCCAGCTCCTCAGCCTCCGCCTGCTGCTCCTCTCGATGGATCTGCTGCTCCAGACACCGGCTGCGGTCCTTTAGCTCCGTTAGCCTCTGCTGTAGCTCGCTGATCTCTGCCTACAACCATCACCATTTATCATCACAAGAGATACAATTAAAGTGAAGAGTGTCTTTGTTTTTGTCTTTTACAGTCAGGTTATACTATGATCAGATGCCCACACATAGACAAATATAGCTTAAAGTGAAGTGTGTAGTGTATAATATGATTTTGAACCAGAGTATTTACCTCCACCAGCTTTTTTTCTTGGATGAGGCGATCTCTACGAAGCAATGGACCCTGAAAAAAGTCGCTCTGTTCCCCTGCTTCAGACTCAGCACTCTCTCTGTGAACCAGACATTAGGTATCGGACATTAAAAGTATATTTCACTTTCTCCTCTATAGATCCATAAGAAATAGGAAGATTTGGGACAATTTATCTCACATATTTTGTCTTGTCATTAATCACTTCCAACAGTGACAGATACAGACAGACCACCAGCTGCTCAACTATTGTTTTTCAGGTTTAGTTTTTCAGGATATGCACAGACCACACCTGTCTTTCCTGTTAGCGCGGTTATTTTGAGCAGCTTTGACCAACCACTTCTTCTTCATTTTAATAAAGTGAGGAAAACAAAACTGGGAAAAAATGATCTATCTTTTCCAATGTAACTACACAAGAAATAAAGAGCAGATAATTTCATTAAATGCCTTGGATGGAGCATGATTTAATAAACAAGAAGTGAGTCATGCTCTGTTCTGCCTCGAAACTAGTTCAATGGCAGCATTTGTTTGTTTTTGATCACAATAAAAGATCACAATGTTCTTTCTGCACGTCACTGCAGTGGGTGATGCAAATGATGAACTTGGGAGCAATGGCAAAAAGCACTTTCAAGGTATATTGTATTGTTATAGCTACTTGATTTCTTATTTTTTTCTGCTGCACATTTGTCTAACAGCTTTATATATGCTAGAATTTTATATACTAAAATCTCTGTATTAAATTCTATTATTGCTATAAAAAATAACAAAATAACAAAATAATAATCACACTGCAGGGCACCACGGGGGTAGCCTGGGCTTTAATCCAAGTTTGGCCCCATTGACTCTTTGCTCTTTTCATATGGAAAGTATATTAATTTCATATTTGATAAAAGACTGAAAATGCCCAAAATGAGGCCTAAGAAAGAAGAAAAATGTAACACAACTGTAATAACCTGTAATTACCATGAACTGTTTGACATATATTAATGATTTGGTAAAAATACAGATACAAAATTGATGTCCTTCAGCACTTAACTATAATAAATATTGTGTTGATTAGAATCCTGGACATGAATGCAGCTTGTCTCCAAACTATCTTCTAAAGCGCTTACCTGTATTGCACGGTGCTCTCTGTCCTCTGGAGGGCGCCGTTCACCACCAGTCTGAGCCGCTCCAGGAACTGAGCCACAGAGGGCTGTCTGGAGGGCAGCCCCAGCCTCAGAGCCCCTCTCTCTCTGCACAGCTCCTCCAGCTTCTTCCCAAACCTCTCCGCTGCAAACACAGATAACAATCTCCAGTTTTCTGTATCAAGATTGAAGTACAACATGATAAGCCACATTAGTAATGGCTTCTGTGTTGGCTGCTTTCACTAAAATGACATGGCAGGGCACAGATTAACTCTTATTTAATTACAACATTACCTTTTCAGAGAAGTTACAGACTGTAGGAGCCAGCGAATCCAACGGCGATTATGCTTTTAATCAATTTTCTTTTTCTTGTTTAGAGCATTTCATAGAAAACACTTGTGATTGTGATTTATTTCCAAAATATCAGTCGGAAAAGGTCAGAGCAAAGTCGGTGATGTAAGGTCATTATCAGAAGACAAACAGAAAGCCCAACAGGATACCTTGACCCAAATAATCATCAGCTGAGGTCTGCAGGTCAGAGACGGCAGATGCAGCTTTTTATTTATGTCACGAGGTTCAGGAAATGGGTCACAATGCATTCTTCTTTTTAAAATAAATATCTTCTTAGGTCAACTTGTGACTAAATTAACTGTAGTACTATTGAAGTGATGAGTAAGGAATAGTAATATCTGTCGTGTTTGCTGAAGTTGTTCAAATTTAAACTTCTGTGTAGAATATATGTGTCACGAAAACATCACATTACTTCAGCACTAATTAATTTGTGGCCTTGCTTTCTCACGTGCTTTATCAAACATCTCAGCTTGATCCAAGACTAATGTGGTTACCAAGAAAATTAAATAAAGGCAACTGGAAAACTTCCCATACGTCTGCAGATTTTTCCCAAGATTCAGTTAATATTCAAGCAACGGCTATGTCACAACTACAGATTGAACTGTACAAGAAAAGGTTTACAAAGTTCACCTGCATCGTAGTCGTCATCCAAAATGGCTTTCTGCTGCAGTCTCTGTAGCTTTAACATCATGGACTCGATCTGGGGCAGAGCACACACAGACAATGACCACACAGTCCAGAGGCAAATGCTCTTTAAACCCTGACCACAGCAGGGCATTAAAACTGTGGGTGCAATGACCGTCGAGTCAAAGTGACACTAAAGTCAGCATTCTGTCTAAGTGAAGAAACTGTCAGGGAGAAAACTCACACTGTTGTTTAGTCTCTCTCTTTAACCCCTTTTTGGCTTGTTTTGTACATTTAGTGTCATCACTGTTAATAAAAGAAGCCTTTTAGAGTCATGGGCCTTTTTGTATGATCAAATCAACAGTAAATGTGTAAATGCTGAATGTTATAGGGCTGTGCAATATGAAAAAAAATGCACAGGGCTTTGGACTCACTTTCATTGATCACACTGGAGCTGTACTATGTATACTATACTTTAACTGGTTTTAAAGCAATGATTATTATTATTATTTTGACATAGGTGTAAATGTCTGCAATACTTATTAACATATTATTGCAGTTCAAGCAGTCATTCTTCATTCATATATTGATCATGTTAATACTGCATAATATTGCAATCATGATAACTGTGCAATATATTGTACATCTCTAATATGTTATTTCAATATGGTAAAGGATAAAAAATATGAAAGCACATCTGTGTTAAATGCTTATAGTGCCTTTGTGTTTTTGCTGTAGTTTGTTGGAAACAGATTTAATAAATTTCTTATTTTGAACATTTTCTACAAATTACATTAAGCATGTACTGTTTAGAGTATACTATGACACTCTGTATACAGCATTACAGTGTTGTTGTTACAATTATCATGCTGTGAAAAGTCTGCTGTGAGACTGTTGACAATTGTAAATGTTTGTGTAACAGTGTGAGATACAATGGCAGATCTCTGTATGGGTTGTATTTGACTCAGATGCACTCGGGAACAGCCCATCATGGAGGTATATGGTTTAGGTCTTTGGGTCTTGGAGTTGGATTCAGTTTTACACTCACCTTGGTGTGAGTGCGGTTGTTCTGGAGACACTCTTGCAGCACACCATCGTACTTCTTCACCAGGTTTTCCCAGCCTTGCTCCGTGAAGGCAGGTGTGGCACTTTCGTATCCAGAGGTGACAGAGGAAGCCGAGGCAGTGTCTGAGTCCACTGACAGTGACGACGTGACCTCTGTGTCGTCGACTGACTGTGAATCTATGTCCCTCAGATCGGACGTTATCCCTGCCATGTCGCCCCAAAGACCATCCCTCCAAAACTTCTGCCCCAGTGGCTGCTCCTCTCTGTCTGAGAGCAATGAGTGGGCAGGATTGGACTGGTTTGAGTGCTCTAAGGACAAAGTGGCTAGTGATACATGAGGACTTGTACCATTTAGTGATTCTGGTGTTAGGTCCAAGTCCTGGCTAGTGTTAAGTGACTGCTGGATAAAACTAAAGCTAGAGTTAAAGGAGGACCCTGAAGACTTGGATGTTGCAGCCCCAGGTTCCGGTGCTGACTTCGGGATGTTGTTGGACCTGAGTTCAGTTTTTGAGAGTGAGGCCTGACTCTGATATGTGCCATTACAGTTCACAGAGGAATGTGAAGGAATAGTGGAATTAAAACAGTCTTTAGTGTGCAATGAGCTACATGTGAGTTTATTGGTCTGATTCACTGGAGCTGAGTTCTGAGTATTTGTTGCATCTGCGACGTTAATATGACGTCCGGTCTTCCCATTCCTCAAAGTGACACACCCTTCCTCCTCCTCTTCATCTTCACCGTGAATCCCGCTCTCTTGTCTGGTCTGCTCTCCTCTCATGGAGCCGGGTCGTCTGTGGAGTCTCTTTCGGCTGGAGTTGCCAGCTGACCCCGATGTTCTGCCACCTGTCCACGAACAGATTAAGCATTAAGCCAGGACAGTCAAGAGGAAGATCAAGAACAAGATTATACACTTGACTGGATCGGTACTGAAGGAAATGTGACACTGAATAAGCCAATTACACAAGAACGCAAAAAATGTTGTGTTATCGTGTTTTATCAACACTTCATTGATTTTTCTGCAGCTAAAGCTAACATGGCTAAATGAATGAATAACAACTGGGGCAGCTGTGAGATATTTCCCATGGTTTTGTTCCAGCTGCTGGGAAATACCAGAGCTTCACTGTCATCTGGAGTTTAGGACACACCCCGAATGTAGGAGTGGCCAACATTAGGCTCCATTTGATTTGGTTTATCTTTGAAAAACAACATTTTGTTTAAAACTGTGGCACATATCAGTCATGTGCTTTACAGTCATTGCCATAAATTTAAGATTAAAGTCAATTTTGTTTATTTTAAGATGAAAGTATCACAAAGAAATCAGTTTCCAAAAAGCCAATAACCATTAATGTCGTATGTTCACACAAGCCTCAAGTAGCATAGGATTCAAATTATGCATTAAAATATTATTGAGGTTGAGGTGAACAAGTAGTTGATGTTTGTGGCTCAAACTAACTTTTAAGAAATCCCCAAACTCATTTACATTATATACAATAAATGCTGTATAATATTTAGTCATGGTGTTTGTGAAATATCAGGTTTAGTCCAATTTACAAACAATAACAGTTTATATATTGTGTTTTGTCATGGACCAAAAGTGTGTAGAAAAGTAAATACGAAGAGAATATATTTGTAATATACTAGATTAATATATAGCAGCAACAAAAAACATTGCTCAAGTATCTAAGTACTATTTTTCAAATGGGTTTGATAGAAATAACAAGAACCTCACTGCAGACTACAAGCATGAGTACCATGTTGTTAATTGACAATAGCATGTCCCTGCAGGGCTACCGTATGTGCTCACAGGCTGTAGAAAGGGGGGTGAGAGAAATTATAATCTGCAATATGAACATGATAGGCCACCAAAAACTCCACAATACCCCCTTAAATCAAGAACAAACCAAGACCACAGCTGATTTATTTATCAACTATTTATCAACAATATTTACTAAATGTATCATCAATTGTATAATGCATGTATAATGCATTTGATTGCAACAAGCCCATGGTGACTGTGTGTCTTTTTGTGGACTATAAAACTGTAGATTGAGTAGACTAAATAGAAACTAAAAAAGGGAATCAGGATTGTAGTTGGCTATGATATATAGCTTTTACAAAAACTTGAAAGTAGCAGCAGTCCTAATTATCAAACATATTAGCATCAGTTTGGTCTTTCCAGAGATGTGATTATAAATAGCCTCACTGCGACTAATAATTAACCAAAAGCATGAGAAATGGAGATAAATAGTGTGAAAGATGATGGTCTATAAAGTGAGGACATCTACAAAGACTGGTTTGTGTCCAGCTCGTCCCACCTGCTGCAGCTTCATGCGATTAATACAAATAATGTGTAGGACTGGGACGAGAAGAAGACAGGCTGAAATGTTAGGAATCAACGACCTCTTTGTGCACAGCTGCGCCAGTCACTCTTTCACTTCGAGCAGCCCTTTTGAGTCGTCCAACGCACACACACACACACACACACACACACACAGACAAACACACGAGAGACACTGTCACACTTTTGTAATAAAACAGTGGGAGCTTTTATACAAGTGTCAATGTAAAGGCCTCTAAAAAGTACTTTGTAAACCTCTAAACATATCAGGAATGTGTTTTTCCCACAGTACCCAAATATGTGTTGAGCATTTTTAAAAAAGTGCATTTGATTTATTGATTGTTTTTAGCTGCTGTGATTATAGCCATATGTTTTAGACTGGAATGCGAACGCTGAACAAACCATGACCAAAACAAAGCTACCACCGCGGCCCGTTGCTTCACTCCTGTGACCTCCGTGACGTCAGACCTAAACCATGTGACCAGAGAGGAAGACAGACATCACTTAAAAGAGTACAGCCATTGTATCGAGCAGAGTTGTAGCTGTGTCCTTGTTTAGGGACCAGAGAACTCAGTCTCTAATCGGTCTGGTGTTTGTGGATTTTAAAATGGAGCACATGAGTCATAACTATAATTTCAGTAGCGCATTGGTTTTGACAAAAAAGTGCCTTTTATTTGTCTAGCTTGAGAAAATACTGACATTTAACACTCAAAACCCAGTAAGAGGCTCCTTTAGTTATATTAGTTCCTACAGCTGGAGTACACAGGAGGAAACACGTTCAGTCAAGATATAAGAGATTAATGAGCTAAAAATGACTGTGATTCTTCATCTGACATAATTTTGAATTTAAACAATGCTGAAAATCTACTTTTTTTTTCCATTGGCGTACAGCACCTTCTTTGTTTTATTTTACCTACAATTTATTTGCATAACTTTTATTGATTTTTGTCATCTATTTATTTATATTCGGTTTTATCCACTAATGGGTTTGTATTTGTGTGGCTTGTACGATACTTTGATCAACTGTGGTTGTTTAAATGTGCTATTGTGCTAGAAATAAAGTTTTAATTGACTTCAAATACAAGCAGTGCATGTTTATCACTTGTAACAAGGGGTTTGACAAGATCTTGTGCCGCAAGATCAAAACGTGATAAGATTTCTCATCAAGGTGAAAAGCTTTAACGGTGATATCAGCATTAGTATTAAAGATGCACACTTTTAAATTGTCTGTGTGGCAACATTGTGGTTTTCATGAAC
This sequence comes from Rhyacichthys aspro, assembly GCA_036850595.1. Lineage (NCBI taxonomy): Eukaryota > Metazoa > Chordata > Actinopteri > Gobiiformes > Rhyacichthyidae > Rhyacichthys > Rhyacichthys aspro. The sequence goes on along the minus strand of CM072162.1, from coordinate 17,134,572 downwards.
CCCATCTCGTCTCATGGGATTTGTGTCTCGTCATACCCCTAACCCCTCCTTGGTCCAAACCCACCATGAGTCTATTATTGGTGGTGAGACTATTATTGTTTCTATTTTAAAACTGTTTTTGTAGATTTTTCCAGTGTTTTATGCATTGGTCTTATTCATTACCCGTCTCATTCTTAAAGTCTTGCTTGTGTCATTGTCTTCTTGGTTCACTGTGACTTAGTCTTGGTTTGTCTTTGTCTTCAACAGTAGTATCCAAACTGAACAAGTGTAAGTGGATGGCCCTGAGTGAAAGCCCTCTGTCTGCTGGGACCACCGCACTAAGGCTCAGGTTACACTCTCCTCCATTAGTGTTTTTTGTGCAGACGTGGCCACTGTTCTGTAGCAAATTTAAGAAACCTGACACTCTCTGAAGGTAACCAACAGAGACGTGCACCATCTGCTGTGGTCGTGTTATAATACAGCGTCCACTTCACAGAGTTAAAGAGGTGAAAGAGAAAGGCTGTCACTGTATCTGCGGCATGCTTCGATTACACTGAGAGGACTCTTCACAGTGAAAGGGGAAGGAAATGCCGCAGGGCCCATTGTGTGCAGCCGTATTTATGTTCAGGGCATCTACATCATGGTCGAAGCACTTTAAAGGAATGTTATTGCTGCTTCCTGTCTGATTTTGTAGAGTAATTGACAGGAAACTGAAAATCAATCAAGAGAAATTGCAATTTGTTCACTAAAAGTACCACAGAAGTCTGAGAAAAAGTTACATCTCGCTCAGAAGAGGCCTGATTATTTACCTTTGGAGATTAAAGAGGCCCTGAACAGAGCCCTTAGGTTAAACAATGAATCCCATTGGTTAGATATGATTGAAGTGCTTAAGCCTGAGAGCTGAGGAATGCAGAGGATCTCATAAAAAACACTAATGTTTGAGGAACAAGCTCTCTGCACTGTCAGACACAAACACACACAGAGCGGCCGATCTGCATGTCAGCAGCTTCCAGATGTGCAACACTTCTCTGCTTGTGACTAACTGCAGCGAGAGAAATGAGGAAGAGAAAGTCATCAGAGTTTTAAAAAAGTACATACACAATGATACAGCAACTGGATCCGAGAAATGACAGGAGCCTTCATTATAAAGTGTGACATCAGACTCTATTTTCTTCCAACAAAATGGTGGGACTTAGGCTTGGGCTCCGACAGCGGCTCAGGACTTCCTGTGGCGTCTCATGGGGGTCATAAATCAAAATGGATGCACTCCAACAATCCATAACGACTATTTTATTTCCATCCATTTTCTACACCCTTTGTGCAGGATAAGAATGTAACTGGCCCAACGTGGCTGACTCAGGGTGATATAGTTGAACAAATGTTAGCTAACTCAAAGTTAATTCAATCAAAGTAAATAAATGTGACGATAGACACCACAAAAACAGAAACATCATCACTATTGATTATTGATTATTATCTGGTTTCTCAGATGTTATCACTGTTTAAATGTAATGTTTGGCCACAATTACATATTTATTTAAATGGACATAACCCCAATGTAATATGTATGCTGGTAGCTTACATGGTCCCTATTTATAGTCTAAAAATAACTTTAAAAAAAATACAATCATACAAAAAAATAAAATAAAATTGAATAAATTCAATTCAATTAACAGATATATTTAAAACAATAAATTACCAGTTATCTTCAGGTTCAGATGTTTTTATTCACAAAGGGGCAAAAATGGCTTCTCTTTTGCATGAGCTTAGCTGATGTGAAATGTGTGGATTAGAAACAGCACTAAACTACCACCTTTTTCTTATGTTGATGAAGTGCTAATAATACAAATGTGCAGACAAAAGAAAGGAAAAAAAAGAAAGCAGTACTTTTAAAAACCGGTTATTATAGTGTGCCCCAAATGTAAGCCTGTTACATCTGCACCTCTTCAGTATGTGAAATATTCTATCACAATAACAGCATACCTCCAGTCTCCACAATGACTACATTCTGACTTCAGTCCAGATACAAGACAATTTGACCCTAATATTCTGCACTTCAGGGACTCACATAATAACATTAAAGAGGGTGTAGGCAATTTTGTGTCACAGCATATGACAGAACATTATATAACAATGATTTAAAAAGTCAAATGAAAATGGAGAATATTATAATAGCCTTACGTACTTTTTTCATCACCAAAAAAAAACTGGACTCTGCCCAAAGGGAAATATGTCAGGAGGAAGTAGCAATGTGTCCAGCATCATAAAGTACTTTTCAAATTCTACCTACTGCTCCTTTAAGAGGTGCCAACATGGAGAGTGCAGCTGTGAGATCAAACCAAAGCAGACCTCATATATTTTAATATGTTCACTTTCTGCTGTCAACAGATCTCTTCCCTCACAGCATCAAACCATATTTAGCCATTAACAAACCCTTCACTGACAGACATCACTAAAGCTACGAGCATCTGTTCCCTCTTTTGTAAACCCTTCAAAGAGCATTGTGTGCTTTATTTGCTGTTTACTTTACCTTCTTTGACTTCGCAGCGGTGAAGGAGGGAGCTGCTGTGGCACTCCAAACCTAAGAGTCCAGTGAACATCTTCCCGTGAGCTGCTGCTTTAATCCCAATACACCGGTGGACTTCTTACATGTTTTAGAGCCAAAACGGTGGCGCTTATCTCATTTCCGTCCTAAAATCTGTGTCCAGGCTCTTCACTTTCTTTCTTTTTTTAACTTGTGATGCCGGCTTTGTCCTTTATAAACATTTCCTGACGCGAGCAGCTCCAGTTGTGCGGCAGATTCCTATCTTTGTCTGCGCTAACAAGTGCTAAGTTACAGATATCCGCTTCCTATTGGGACAAAAGAGGCTAAACAGCACGTTTAAGTGAGCTGACTTCCACTCGTGATCAATCTAGGGTTATAAATCTCCTCATCGATGTCTCGGCGTGTAATCCGTTATTCGCTGCGCGTCTGCGCCGTGCGTCGTGTTGGAGCAACGTGAGGAGCTCCTACGTGTTCAGGAATTTGAGTCCACGCTCCTTCAGACCGCCTCACAACTGCAGCATTCAGACTAGAAAGACTTCAACGAGACAGATCTAACAAAGTCTGCTCTTGTTGTTTTGAAAGTCCTCTTTTTCTTACAGATCCAATCTCCTGGACCAAACTTTTGAATCTTCCCAGCGAGTGATGATGAAATAGTCTGGGTTTTTTTTTCCCTCAGTCAGTGGAGTTAAAACTAGAGCCCTCTGGAGGATAACAGCTGTGAGGCAGAAGGCGTAGACTCCGCTGTAGTTGGATCACCGGCCTAATATTAAAGATTAGAAGCACTTAATGTCCAGACTAATCAGATTAACGCCAGTCAATGGACAGCTCATGACTACAGACTGTTATTTACAACAATGGCCTCCACTGTATTTTATTGTTCCGTTGTAGGTCACAAGTTTGGGTCTTTTGAACTTACGACTGACTCATTATAGGCCACATCATTCTAAATATATCACACACAGCAACAATCAGGTGTCATGCAGCTAGTATTGGACGCAGAAAATTGGTTTGTTCATTCTTTTTCCAGTAATGCTTTAGATTACAGATCGATTCTTACCAGGTAAGTACTAGGTAACAACAGGTTAATTATTATAGTATTTACTGGTAATTATAGGGTACCTACAGGATAATAACACATGTAAGTACCAGGTATTACCTACAGGGTGTACTTACTGGTAATAAGATGTACTTACTGGCTCCAACAATGTGTGGTTATTGTTTCCAGCATGTACTTTGTGCATTATTGTAATTGTATCTTTAAATAAGTACATCATGTATCCAGTAAGTACACCCTGTGCCCAGTAAATACCTGGCACATACACCTGTTGTTACCTGGTACTTACCTGGTACTGGTCTGTAATCTAAAGCGTTACTGATTAATTTAATAAGCAGTGTAATTACATGTGTCCTCCAACTAACATATAAACACGTATAAATTAAATAAATACAATTATATTTATATCATTGAATACAATCATTGCCATTAAGTCAATGGGGTGACCTTTAACCCAGATCTTTAGAATGTGGCCTGTATTTTCTTATATTTCTTATATTTTTTATAGAATGTCTGATGTCACTGCATCATTTTTTGACCAGATCTCAACCGTGTTGCACTGCTCTCAAGACTTTCTTGAATTTTGTGTTTTTACTGACCTGAAGCTACTTTGTTTGTTGTGTAGTTTTACATTAATCAAGAAGCAAGTACCATGGATGTTCTCAAAGAAACCAGAGGCCTTTACAAACCAATTGGGGTAAGTGACCAAAATTTGCTTTTATTCAAATGACAAATTTAGTTCAACATTTGCTTTACGTTTTATAGAGGACTATGAAAGGAAAATAGTTGTATTTTTTTAATATTTATTTTATCTGCAATTTCATTTAGGTATTGTTTTGTACTCCGGTTTATGAAAGAGCCCTTCAGATTTGCTGGCATCTGCCATCCTACAAGGCTAGATCTTCAGTTTGCACTGATGGCTGAACTGTTAAGGCTTCAGCGGGAAAACCATCTTCTTCCAGGTTAAAGCTGAAGACATGACTGACCTGCTACTCAAGCAGAGCAAAAAATCCCTCAGAGTTTTGTGAGTTACTCTGTTTACCAAACAACAACAACAAAACAAACATTTAAAAAGTAGAATTAGTAATAATAACCTGTTATCTTTTTTAGACAATGGGATTGTGAAATTGAGGACACGGATGAGGAGGTGAAACCTCTTCTAAATCTGGTAGGAGGACAATTCTCACAGTGTATTCCTCTCATTGTAAATCATTATATTATTCCTGTCTGTCTTTAACATTTCAGGTGTGGGATGTGATCAATCGTCTCAAAATGAGAGCTGTTGTGTTTGAAGCCAAAAGGTTTCTTCTCTCTCCAGAAGACATGCCTCCCAGTTTCCAGTAAGTCTGTTCAAAAGTTTATTGTGCAGTTCTTGTAATGAAGCAGACAATATCTTTCTTGTATCATTAAGTTTGTTTATTTCTTCATTCCTTCTTTTTTAAGTCAAATGAGGTACTAAATCAAAGTGTTATTTTATCAATTAATAAAATAACACATTTTATGCCTTTATGAACTATATTTTCCAACAGAATAAAAAAAAACCTTGATCTGATGTTATTAAACAAATGTGAGATATAGAAGTTGCAATTCCTCCAACACTAGATGTCAGGCTTTACGCGTTTGATGGTGTTTATGGTCTGCCCTATCACCAGTTCACTAGAGATATCTCACCAACAATGGGAGCTATTCTTTATCAAGATTTTCAGATAACATACTTAGAATATTCTCTCTAATATTAGCTACTAAGCCTTGTACACTAACACTGTATCTACAGAAATGTATGATGTCCAGCTTTGTTATTCTAATATTTTTAATTTAGAGAAAGTACTACAATAGACTGTGACACAGTGTGGAAACATGTCAATCACATGTAGCAACAGCAAATCATTTAATTTAGGAGTAGATATAGATATGAGTAGATATACAATCTAGTGGAGCATCGGTTGTTCTCATATTGGCCACTAGATGTCATTAAGCAGCAATAATAAAAGACGTGGTTCAAAAGTTCAGTGGTGTGTGCATAATAACAGGTGAAAAGGTAGATAATACATGTTCATACGTAATTGGTACACGATAATACAGCAATGAGCTAAAGACAATATTTAGGTTTTGTTATGTTTTATTTATTTATTTTTAACTTTTTGGTAATAGAAAGGAAACAGGGTGAGAGAGAGAGGGGGGAATGACATTGGGAAATTGACCTGAGCTGGAATTAAACCCAGGTCGTCTAAGTGTATGGAATGTGCATCAGGTGAGCCACTGAGACACCCCTCTTAATGCACATATAAACAGATCTCACATCATTGCATTCTTATATTAAGTTTTGTGGAAAAAGGAAGCGTGACAACAGTTGTCACATTTAACTAAATTATATGAAACTGTCATTTCTTTCATGCCACACTACTTTACTACAAAGCACAGCTGCTCGTGTCCAGAATCAAACCAAAACTGCTGCGGTGGTGGTTTGTGGTTTGCCTCATGGAGCTTATATACAAAGCTTCCACGTTTGTCAATCAGAAAATCCTGTTTCTCTTAAATGTGGAAATGCCTCTTCCTCATAAACCCCAACATTCCCCGAAACGTGATTAAAGGTTCCTGTTACTCATTACAGATTGTGCCAGTGCATCTCAGAGGCTCAGGATGGAGTAACTCACACCAGGTGACGGAGGAAACAACAGGAATCGGTGCCAGGACTCCTCAGCTTTCTCCCAGTTTTATTTTGAATGTACGTTACTGTGGCCTTGGTGAGGTGATTGTTTAAAGAGGGTACAGTGAGAAGGCAAGGGCTTGTTAGTATTATGCCAGGGTCCTGCCAGAGAATATGCACGTACAAAGGTCACATGTCCCACCTCCAAACAGTATGGAGCGAGTGCAGGCAACCAATGGTTCTACCTTAGATTATCTGTGAGTGATAGAGCAGTGGGAGGGCATATGGAGGAAAATAAAATAAACACACAGACACTTTATCACAGCAGCTCAAAGACGGTGCAAGCTTGGTGTATTTGGCATGGAAACTTTATTCATGCAAAACAACTGAAGTCACCAGATATTTATCAAAAGAAAAACAACCCACTTACAGTAACAGTGGTTTATTTATAAAAACCAAAACACAATTCGTCAAGCATGTCATGAAAGTATCTAACAGCTTTCAAATCATGTTAAAAGTATTTACAAATGTCAGAACAATGATAGAGGAGAGCACGAAACAGGTTAAGGGGCATGTGGGGACTAAACCACTCCTTCCTCAGGGTCCATTATTGTGGTCCGGCTCGTGAACACATCAGCCAGCATGTGTTTAGGGATTTCCGAGCCGCGGACGCGCAGAGTGTAGCAGGCGTCCTCCACTTTACCCAGGCTCTGTCTTAGCGTGTGCAGCTTCTTGGAGACTTCGTAGGGGCCCGTGTTCCCGATGTAGGAGAAGCCGTCGTGGATCTGTCGCAGGAACTGACTCAGCTGAAAGGGCGTGTCGATGTCACCGTTACCCACGCTGCTAATGCACAGGCGCATCAGCTCCCCCGTGAGGTCCGCCACGCCGAGCAGGTAATCGGAGGGGGTCACGTGAAAGGTCAGGACTTGGGCTCCCAGTGGCACGGCTTCAGCGGGAGCCTGATATGTCACAAGAAATCATTAAGACTATACTAGGAATGTTGCTTTAATGTCGGAAAATTCTTGGCTTACGATGTTTAAATGCTGTCCGGCTTTAAATATATAATATACAAGTTTTTCTTGAGCCCTTTGATTCCAAATGTATGGCCCTCAAGAACGAGGTGGAGGTAAATTAAGTTTTATTAAAGAGTAAACCTGGTTTTGACTTCAATGATGAAACAAAATGTATAGCTGTACAACAGTAACCTTTCCATTTCTATATTTTTCTTTGTAGCAACACATTCTTCAACGTTATACATTATCTCCCAGAATCCACACAGGACTAGGGTTTAAATGCTTTGTTGTCTCTCTTTGAGTTCAGCATTTTTGAGTACAATAAGATAAGATAACAATAAGATAACACTCAGGTATGAACCATTTCAGATCTTTAAAAATGACAAATAATGAGATAATGTTAACGGTAATAAGCAGTTAGCCTTGACACTGTCTTTTAAGAGGTTGTTCCAAAAATGAAAAAACAAACAAACAAACAAAAAACAAAACCCATCACAATTATGCACCTTATCTAAAACTAATGCTATAAAAAACAGTGCAGTCTACCTTTGGATCAGCTTTCTCCGTTCTCATAAACACCAATCGGGCGTTGATCTCCTCGAGGCTGATAAGGCTGCGATGACGGATATAGTGCTGGAAAGAGACGGCCTCCACATATTCCTGGATTCCTAAAGGTATCCCATAAAACAAAAGAGTGATTAATAAAATATATACCAGTATTTTTTCATTGCTAAAGTTCTTGAATCAAAACCACGGCTGACCTCTCCATCTGTATCTGTGTTTTCATTTTGCAAAAACAATGAGGCACTGTGTTTTTCTTAAAATAAAGAAGGTAATCTACGTTTCAAATGAGTGTAGCACACAAAGTGTGTAAAGCACTACATGGTATCTGCATAGTATAGATTACAGATAAAGATAATGATTCAAATGAAACGTGTTTCCTGCTGTTGCCTTTTGATTGAGCAAATCTGGTCTCTTTTTGGTGGGCTGAGATGACCCCTCACTTGTTTTCTGGCCCTGTGTAAACAACAATCAAATAATCACAGGACGGAAGACTTTGTGTCTGAAGTTTACTTTTGGAGCAGCAATTGAACTTCAAAGCGGCTCCTATCTCCTTAAAGTCGACTGCAGTGTTGCACAGAGTAAGGAGGAGGATGTGGTTCATCTCCAGAGTCCAGCTCTCACCAAAACAAGCTTTTTGGAGAAAATGTTGTTTTTCTTATTCTTATTTTCACCCATCTGATGACTCTCTATTGTCGTCTCATTAACCATTGAGACTTTAGTTTCCCCTTGGAGTTACCATTTGACTGTTTTGGTAACACCATGTAAGGCTATTATTGTTTTGGTATCACTTATTCACAATAGAAATGCAAATGAATAGAATAGAATAGAAAGAATAACAGTCAATGGAAAAAAAGCTTTTGTGAAACAATTGGCAATATCTTTTTTGATCACCAGTAAAATGGGCTGGATTCACTGAACTGGATGAAAAGCTGAGTCACTACAAGTATTAATGGAACCCATCAGTAATAATACAACACATTTTTGTAAATCAAACTGTCAACAATAAATGTTTATACTTAATCTATAAACTTTCTGTTATGAATTGCAAATTGTTGTTATTCTCCAACAAAAGCTTATCAAACGATATGTTCCATGTGCCGTTCAGACACAGTTTGCAGCAGACAGGATGTAACATAAACATTATCCAGACTTTGACGCAGGTGGAGTTCAGTTCCTGAGTTTACTGTCGGGAAATGTGTACATTATTTACTCTAAAGAACAGAGACACCTCTTCTCTCTTGCAGTGTTAGCATTTCATTATACTTTCCTGTTTATAGATACATATACATTTAATCAGGTCTATTTTTACTTCTGCCACTCTTGCATTGCTATTTACTGTAAGGAATTGTTGGGATCTGAGGGAGAAATCCATTAATGTTTGACCAAACAGCAGTTCACTGAGTTGCAGGTGAACCCTCTTCAGTGCATTTTTGTTTGGACTGCCTCATAAGAGTGACCTCGGTCAGGGTAAATACCTTATCACTGCTGGACTGCCATGTTATCAGCAGCAATTACGTTCAGATTTGGCCCACAATATCTATAATGGTACTGGCAAAAAACACAGACCCATTACACATGCCTGGAGACTTCTCGTCCAGGCACGATTATCTGGAAAGCCTGAGTAGTCGACCCCAATCTAATAAAGATGATAAAAAATGAAACGTCTAATTGGTGGGAACTGCCACTGGTCACGTCGCAGAGGATGCAGCAGTGATTTCTAAGTGGCTACAATCTAAAAATGACTTCCCCGGCTCTTAGATAACAGCTCATTCTTTGCTCCGGGTAATGTTTTCCTCAAAACTTGCAGACATTTTGACTAAGCTAACAAAAACTGGTATTGATGCTAGAGGGAAAGCTCTTTATCAACAGGGTGTGTCTATCATACCCAGGACCATATCAGTGTTGCTGTATCACCCAATCAGTCATGTCACAATTAAGATAAAGGTAATAAGCCTTTCATCAAATGCCCTTTGCCAATGCATGCTTCACATTAGCATAACTTAAAGATATCTGTAAGGGCAATGAAGTACAAGACCGGGTTAAAAAACATTGCTTTGCCGACTCCATCTGTTCCGTCTGCTTTTCGATGGTGTGCCGTAAGTGGATTATGAAATCTGCCATCAACCCATTTTAGGAGTGCAGTGAATATCTTCTATTACATCTCCATGGCAACTGCTACGTAACACCAAACATCCCACACATAAAATGAGTCGGCAAATAATAACTTGCAGGTCTCTTACAATTAAGAAAATGTCAATTTGCCTAGGTTTGAGTCACTAGAGAAATGAGGGGCTTATGGGGACTGTTTCAGGAATCTTCATCCTGAGCCACCTTTTGTTTAATACATTAGTCATGAGTAATCAAATAATGACTCATTACAGGATGTTCATGTCCACACTCAGAGCTTATGAACTAACTGTGAACGTACCTGGTGTAAAAGCTTTGTGAAACTGATAGATGTCCTCTCCTCTCAGCTCTTCTGCAATAAGGCCAATCTTCTGTCTGACGCCATCCAGTTTGACGTCAGCTTCATTGAGAACCTCTTCAGCATCCGGAACACTAACATTACAGAGTCTTATTAGTGTTATCGGTGTTATGTAATCATTTACTGTTACAATTATGCATAAATCCACATTAAAGTCTGTTGGTGTTAGTCAGTCAGTAAAGGTCTTTTCTCAACACACTCCTGTCGAGGCACAGGAGGATTGCCATAGTTTCCAAATGTCACAGTAATTAAGGTATTAAAACCACAAATACTGTTGAACATTACTCATAACATGCTTGTCAAATGAGCTGATGGGACAAGAGCAGAAAGTATGAAATGACACATACTTCTTCAAATGACAAAAGCCACTTAAGCTAATCAGACGTTCTGTGCCGGCCAATCACAGACACCAGAAAAGGGTGAAGCAAAGTAAAGGGAAACAGGTATCACCAAACCGCAATGAAAGGTGCGGTAATGACTTTTAATTAAGGTTTCAGTCTTTCCTTTCAAATAACGTGTTGATTTGGCCAAATAAACAAAGCAGTAACATCAATGCAACCAATGGAACAGTGAGTTAAAGACCTGCTCTAAAGGACTAGAAATGATTTGGAAGAATGAATGAATAAACGATTGAGCTTTTTTTATTATAATCGCCATAAACATTTGGATATGTTGCATGTGAATACCGTGAATGTTTGGTTCTGGGTGTCGCAGTATGGACTATAACACTACTACAATGACCAGTCACCATAAAAATAGGTTTATATCATATTGGACAATGCACATTTTTAAAATAGCACATACCTGGTCACTCTGTGTAAAAGAAAAATGGTCCTTTTGCTTTCAATAGTGATGTCTCGACTGATCTTCACCAGACGCTCATGTTTGTCGTGTTTGGTGTCGAGCTCCCTCTGAAAAACTTCAAGGTTAAACAGACACAGATTAGTTTTAACACTATAAAAAGTATGAATATGGAAAATGTGCAATCATTCAAAAAAGAGAAACAGTCTACCTTTAAAAGCAGCAATGACAGGTGATGCCTGGTTGACACTTACATCATGGTCCTGCCCTGCATCAGCTTTTTTACCTGAGCATCCTTCACCTGATGTAACACACATTAGGTCAGGCACACTTTAGTATTACAACATCAATCTACAGTAAGCATTAATGTAACAGTAACTCTGGCTTTCATTCAGTTCATTTTTAGAAGAATAAATAAATAAAGAGTGTTTATTTTAGATTAAATGCAATAGCTCCGTGTAATATGCTAACATCTGTATTTAAACAAAATGCTTGTGCCGCCGATTTGGTCACGAATAGGACAAATACTGGAAATATGGGATGGAAATATAAAAAGACCAATAGTTTTATTTAAATATCCAACACTCTTTTTCATTCTAATCATAATCCAGATACAACATGTGCTACAAGAGCTATGTTTATTTAGCCTCCTGCTGCTTAGATGCTAGCTAAGACAACTATGCAAATCTAAAAGCTGTTCTCGAGACACATGCAGGACCTACCTTCTCGTTTCTTCATGCCTGAAATGTTGCTGTTTAATCTCTAAAACCAGTAACACTGTTTGTTAGCTTGAGTTTTTAGTCACAAAAAACATGAGGTTCGTGCAGTGAACAGAGTCGGGACGAGCGCGATTAACAGCGGCTGCTATTCTATTAAAGTCCCGAGAAAAAAGAACAACTTCTCTGATCGTAAAATATGCACATATCACAAATATAATTAACAAATGACTCAAGTTAAAGTATCGAATAATCTGATAAGCCCTTTGTTTTCTCTTCTTATGACAGGCAGTCCCAAAGAATACTATTTGGGGCCTTTGCGCTGTGTACGTGCGTTGCAGTGAGAGATGCATTGTGGGATATGTAGTATCAACAAAATACAGCCGCTATCAAATCGTACTTTTTAGGATTATCTGCATTTTTTTATCACTCTTTAATAAATCTATATTGATTTTATGTCCGCTATAAAAATAAATAGTTGCTAAAACTGTAAATCGTTGCATTTTCTCAACTTTGATGCAAATTACTGTACTACAACTGTGTGTATTGTGTACTTTTTTATCATGATTAAATCTCCCGGTTCCAGCTAAGCCCAAAATGGGTGACAGTCTCTTCCAGACAAGTTAATAAGGGTGTTATTTGTTGTTATTATCACGTTTGGTTCTTTCTCTTGCTCAGATTACTGGCTTGTATCCAGATACCCCTCCTCCTGGGACTCCTGCAGACTGCGTACGTGCCACACAACTGGTGCCCACTCGCGCTGCGCTCTGCTTCTGCACCGCGCACTCAACCTCTGTCAATCAAATACGTATTTATTTTTACTCTGACAGGTCACAGATTTGCAGCGTGTGCATACTTCTGTAATGTTTAAGCCCCAATATCATTTTTGTTAACATTATTTTTAAGAACCTTCTCTGTGTTTAATAAACCTACATCAATAATCTGTGCGCAAAACACGAGCCTTGAAGATTATAGTAAAATATGCCATTGTTGAGTGAAAGGAATTCCACAAATGCAAGTCAGGAATTAGGGCAAACCAAACGGATAGTGATGCTGGCTCGTGGCACATTCAAGAGCTTCGATTAAGATCGGAAAATTAAATAGCTGTCTGTAAAAATTGTGCAATAGATCATCAGGCGGGACAGTAGAGAGGCATTGTGGACACTGATTTGGGACACTTGATTTAAAATGTGCAGGAACAGTTTTTCTTTTTTTCTTACACAGGCTTTTAAAATGCTCATACATACATTGGCTGCGAGAACGATTTGACTACAGCACATAGGATTGTCACCTTAAATCTAAGTCCGCATGTAGCCTACTTCGTGACAGGATTTGAGATACCTGCATTTATCTCAGATATACCATGTGACATTATTAAGAAATATGCACAGCTAAGGTTGTCTTTAAAAAAAAAAAAAAAAAAAAAAAAAAGGAAAAATCATATAATACTTTGTTTCCTGTGACCTTTGAGTGCACTAGTCCGAAAGTAGATAATAAGAAAAACTCCACAATAATTGTAGGAAATTGCACTGAGTCACTTGAGCTGGGGCCAAAGAGCCACATGGGACACAGGAGACCGAGGTGTTTGACCCGTGACCGACAGAGGAAACCATGTCCATAGGTCTACTTTATCACATTCATTATAACATCTCTCTTTTATTCAGATTTCCACAATTCTCATAGTTCCGTCCACAGCAACATTAAAAAATAGGAATGTAAAAAAAAGCAGCAACATGTCTGCCTTTATGAAAAATAAATATATAAATATGTATGTGTACCATAAACAGCTCAGTGAAGTTAGAGAACAGTTTTATGACTCATTCAATCCGCACATATACATTAATGTCTTAGCACTACCTCACCACAGCTTACAAATGAATAGCTGAATGAATGATTTCGAAAGAAAAATCATCCATAAAACAATATCAAGATAAACTTTGACCTTCAGAGTGACCATATGTTTAAATTAAACCAGGACTGTTGGAGTTTGGAAATATGGTCATTCTATTTATTAATATTGCACTGATGTTATGTACAGAGGCACTTCCAGACAGAAGGGCCTTTGAAACACACTGCACACAAAATATTAAGCAAATTGATGATTATATCTGTGGTTACATCAAACCAATGTTTTAGAAGTTTATGAACTGCTGTTTTGGGGGGCCCCGTTACAACTTGGGGTCCTAGGCAATTGCCTGGTATGCCTATCCCATTGCAACGCCCCTGGTAATATGACTTGAATCTTAAAAGAAAGCTTTTTCTACAGACCTCTCTATTGCTGCTTTCAGGTGCGCTCTGGCCCTTGTCCCAAACTAGCTCTCCTCCTCCCTTCTGTCATTTATCTGTACGGAGGGGCCCTAAAGGCGGCACGGTGGGCGGGGCTTGTGTGTGCCGTCACTGCGGGGCGGACCGGTGGTTGGACACTGTCGAGCCCCTCAGTTCAGTGCTATAGGCGCCATGCTTTACGCTCAGACCTACAGCTAGCAACAAAAATGTCTCGAGAAGACCGTGGCCCAGCTCAAAATGTTCGGTTTACGGCACACGCTGGGGTGTTACTTCACTGACACAAGATGTGAAGAGGGAGCAAGCTTCATGAAATGGCCTTGTTTTGAGTCTAACTTTCGCGTTTCGCTCGCTGCGGCGTGGCACAGACAGTGGGTCGCTTCCAAAGTTGTCGGCTAAAGCGCGGCGGAATTAGAGTCGATCATGGAGCAGCAGAGCGACTTGGACCGGGACCGACAGTACTGTGAACTTTGTGGGAAAATGGAGAACCTCCTGAAATGTGGTAGGTGTAGGAGCTCCTTCTACTGCAGCAAGGAGCACCAGAAACAACACTGGAAGAAACATAAGCTCATATGTAAGGAGGCGGACAAGACGCAGCTGCCCAAACAGAAGCAAGCCGAGCAGTCGGTGCGCCAGGCGGGGGACGACAAGACACCGAACATAGATGGACAAAACAAGAGTCCAGAGGAGCCGGATAGTGCATCTTTACCCCAAAACACTGATGCACCTGGAGGGGAGGACAAAACCAACAGCACCGACACGCCTAATGGACAAACTAGTTCCTCCCCTCAGAAACTCGCCTTGGAGTACATCGTCCCGTGCATGGACAAGCACGGCATGTGTGTAGTGGACAACTTTTTAGGAACAGACCTCGGCCTGGGCATTTTGGACAACGTTAAAGCCCTGCACAAAACGGGCAAGTTCACTGACGGCCAGTTGGTGAGTCAAAAGAGCGACTCCACTAAAGACATCCGAGGGGACAAAATCACGTGGATTGAGGGGAGGGAATCCGGCTGCGAGAAGATCCGCTTTCTCATGAGTCGTATGGACGATCTCATTAGACATTGTAATGGCAAACTGGGAAACTACAAGATAAATGGAAGAACAAAAGTAAGTATTTCAGGAGGTGAGATTGGTGTTTGTTCAAGTCCAATAATTTCTCTGCACCTGTCCCACAAGGTCATGTTAACAGTCCCCTGGCTCCAAAGAATGTCCAACAGGTTTATGGACGAGGTCACACACCAGCCACTTCAGTCTTATCTGTCCCCTCAAAGCCATTCTTCTCCTCTGCTTTGACTAATTAGACAGGACTTAAAGAGTCAGGGGTCAGCGAGTTCTGTGTGACTCTGGGTTAAAGTGCAGGTTCATGCTATGCATCAGACAAATGGATTATTTTCTCAACACAAGGCGGTTCATTTTGACAAAATATAGGTATGATAAAATGTCACTGCAGAAATATACAGCTCTAGTCCTGGGAAATATTTAAATTGATTCAATTATATTAAAGGCAGAGAGAAGAATATTGGTCTGTTGCTGCAGTTAATGCAAGTTAATTCAAAATACCTGGTAAATGACCATGAATTGTTTTTTTACGATTGGTACGGACAAAGTACAAAGACATGCACTTATCCCATCTTTAATAGTTCAATGTGGTTCTGATACAGACCCTCTAAGAGCAAAAACAGTAAACAATCATGAATTAATCGAAGTTAATATAAAATGTTACGTCAGTTGTAATGTTGATTACCGCTCGGCCCTACTTTTTAGTTCTCTCTTTTTCCATTATGTTATCAAAGCATTGACAAAAACTCAAACACAGAGCCAAACTTTGACGCAGAACAAAAATTGCGCCTTGTACGATTTCTGTTAACAAACTTACTTGTATTTTAGTTGAATGTACTTGGCAGTATTGGAGCTAGTCAAACAAGTGCAAGAGGCTCAGATTCCACCAAGTACTGGTATCTGTCCAGACAACTCTGCTTTTATATAATGTCTGTGATTGTAAATGCAGCGAATGGTAGTTTTACTGTTAGTAAGCTGTTTCTCCTTCGAGTATAGACACATTCCTTCCCTCTTAGGAAAGTAGTAAGAACAGTTTCTAATAAACCAAAAAGTTCATTGTGTCTTTTTAAAAGTTTCATTATGAGACCAAGGCGAGAGATAGCACATTTATGGCCCTCTCTGTTTAACAGCTACAACATGTGACTCTCACAGGCGTGTTTAATATGTCCTGGAATATGTGAACAAGCCTGAATTCACTCGTATTATCTACAATGGACTTTTATTCTTTGAACTTTTTGTTGGACTTTTAGCTGTAACACCAATAAATAGCTTTGTAATCAACCCCTCTCCCCTCAGTCAGAACGACGGCAAATAGATTATTACTATACGTTCATTTTAGTAGACAATTAAATAATCTAAAAGTCCTTATTTTGCTAGTTTGTAAGTAAGGGATATGTTTAAGCACCAATATTTTGCATCCATTGAAATTGAATGACCAAGGATCTTATTAGGTCATAAACAAAATCTAGGGGATAATGTAACTAATTGTCTCAAACATTATCTCAAATTAATTCAGCTTTACTTGTACAAGCAAGTAGTAGTCCCTGCCGGCATGAAAACGTCGGAGTAAAAAATACAAAACTTCAGATCAGATCTCAGTAACACCTCATGTAACATTTGAACTGAGACAATAATTCAGTTCACAGGGAAGTGATTTTATGTTTGTTTGTTAATAAGTTTCATATAGTGTTTGAGCTCATAATTAATGTAAAAATACATATTTTGTAAAACAGCTTCAAATGTAAAAATTCAAAAATCTGTGTGAAGCTGACAACTTATCAAATAACAAATGAAAAAAGTACAAAAACTCATCTACTTAACTTGTTGACATGTTGAATTTCAGTGGAAAGACTGTGCAAAAACCTTGTTCTTGCTTTTGGCACAGAGTATATGAGAGGAAACTGTGGGTAGCGCTTTTACTGTGACAGGTTTCAAAGAAAATGAGTCACACCTCGAGGAGGTTCCCTTTTCAGCTCTCTATTTTTTGAGGCAGTGATTTGTGAGTGTTGTTGGTCATCCCTGTTACTCCTCTGTGTCCCCTCAGCACTTGTTGAAAATAGCAGCCTACATCAGCATAAAGTAATGTCCCCCCTGCTCCCGGCCGGCTGCAGCGTTGCGTGTGACCTGTGCCTTTTAACTAGATCTGGTGGTCGCCCTGACCCTGTGGTGTGACACTGACCTGAGAGGGGACGGGCTGCTGGGACTCCCGCGCACAATGTCCCCCACGTCCCCTCACATTATCCTGCCGCTGTATGTGTGTCCAGTTTTGGAGCGTGAGCTAAAGTAACACTATTGATTGTAAAACTGATGACTGATTTGGAATAGGCTGGTCTTGGTATTTTCATGTCTATACTTTGTCTAAAAAGACGTGGCTTTGACGTGGTTTTGTGAGCTGAAAACACTGGTTACATATAAACAAGGATTTGGAAAATGTTTGTTTACAAAATATCTTGGCCTAAGTATTAAAGATAAAAATACAAAACACTGGATTATTTTGTGAATGGTGGCACTAGAGTAAACCCTGTCTACTAAGGCACTGTTGAATGTTACTCAACATACTTAGAAGCTGTGACGGCTGTGTGCTGTTATTTTTAGGCTTGTTCTTAGTGCACATTTAAGCACAGCTGGGATCAGTAATACTGTGGATGCACGCAGTTGCCCGCTGAGCTGAACTCTCCTGAGAACTTGACTTCCTTACCTACTGCCCTGAATGCTTGGCAAACACATGCCTGGACTGTGACCAGCAAAAACCAGCATGACTTGCACAAATGGACGGCCGCCAGTATCAATGGCTCAAAGGGATGCAAGACAATGCGAGCCCAGTCCACATTGGGAAAGATAGAGGAAAACGATTCTGCCCAAATAGTTATTTAATGTCATTGTTTCCATTTCCCCTTTTTCACTTGATAACATCGTGAAAAGTCTCAGGCAGCGGGGCATGTTTGTTTCTCCTCTGCTGCAGCATGTTCAGTGCTTTCTGCCGCCTTTGAAGCATAAGCAGGAGGCGTGGACACACATTGTCACAGCAACTTGATTTGACCTGTCATTGTCTGGTCCCTGTGGTATATTATGGTCGAGCATGCCAACAGGAGCCTTTAATACATGGCATTGTAAACATTTATATCTATAGTGTATATGGATCCTATTTAAAATGCTATGTTGTCCTATGTGTAACTTGATAAGTGTTTAGCAGCCATTGCGTGCCTTACTATAGAGGACAAACATTTGGACAGTGACAGGGGAGTTGATTTGTCAAGCCCACTGACAGGACAGTGTCCCCGTCACTGTAAATACTTAAAGGTGTGAACTGTTACTATGCTATTGGAGTGAGGCTTGGTAAAAATGTATATACCAATATAAATAATACATGTAGTGATAAATTAAGCAAAAGGATGAAATATTTAAAGCCACACCACACCTTCTTAAACACTTAATATGGTCATAGTGGAAATCTTGAGTGGAAATTTGTGTTGATGTGAATCATTTAGGTAAAATACATGTGCTTACAAGACAGTAATGTCCACACCCTGTCACACATAGACGAATACCTTGTGAGTCGGATGCACTGTACTTTTAAAAGAAGTGTTATTCTTGTTTTATGATAAAAAAGACATGGATACACTATCACTCTAGTAGCCACTTAGCCTAGCCTTTTTTTGGTTAAACCCTTACTAAAATGCTATAAACAAACTCCATTATTTTCTTACATGATGGCTCTATGTAATGGTTAATTTGTAGCTATAACGTCTGCTTTTCATGAGGAAGTTGACCGTTGACCTAAATCCTACAGCTCTATACAGTGAGCAGGCTAGAGGAAGTCACATGTGGTGGCAGTGCTCCTCCTCTGGAGCTGGTTGGACATTATGCTATATGAAGCGCCAGTCTCTCGTTCCTTCCGCCTTCAATACCCACATGCTTTAAGCTGCGCTTTGCATGCCACGCTTTTCCTGCGTATTGTTTAACCATCAAACGCTTAACAATAAGACTACTTGTTTGTTTCTTTGGGACCAACACATGCGTCAGAAGTCAGCAATAAATCTGTGTTAAAGTGGGACTTGTCATAAAT
Organism: Rhyacichthys aspro; assembly: GCA_036850595.1. Taxonomy (NCBI): domain Eukaryota; kingdom Metazoa; phylum Chordata; class Actinopteri; order Gobiiformes; family Rhyacichthyidae; genus Rhyacichthys; species Rhyacichthys aspro. The sequence continues at coordinate 17,115,357 of CM072162.1, read as the reverse complement.
TGACCAGAGAGATTAATGAAGACTTGAGGGGAGCTCACATGAAGAAGAGCAGTTTAATAGGATTTACTGTAAAGCCAAATACATTTGACAGTTAACTATGAGTGTCTGTTTATCTCTCTGTTTACTATGCCGTGACTGTCTAAGCAGCACCTGGCGGGGGTCCAAGTGGGGCCTTGAGAAAGAGCTTCTCTGTTTTTGACTGTTTGCAGCTGTAGATGAAAGGCAAAGGGGATTTATGATGGGTGGAGCAGGACACCTCTATAAATGCTTTTTAAATGCATCATTAGGACAGGTAATAATATGGATCTGTTACAGTAATTGAGGTTTAAAGCTGCTGTAGGCAGAACTTGAATAGTCTCACAAACACTGCATTATTAGATAGACATATTTAAAGCAACACTTTTTACCATAAAAATTGGAGCTTGAACATCACTAAAGTCAAAGCATTCAGTTAATTTTGAGTTTTTTAACGTTATTGAGAGTTGCACTGCACGCCGTCATCTCTTTGTACACAGATATAGTAGAACCAGCTACACCAACACAGATTTACATTAAAACAAGGATATTTGTGGAATTGTAATAGTCTAGCGTGTGAGTTTTGCCGGAGCATTTGTCTCCTTTTAGTGGTTATACATACTGAAAAGTTAAACACAGTTGCTTTAACTAAAACACTGCCTTCTTAATGCTGTTCCTAAAAGTCCTTGAAATTGCAAAAGCTCTCATATATTTACATAAAGATGGTTACTTCTACAATATGCTATTAAATAGTGTCTTAGTGCTTAGTACGTAGTATTTTGTAAAGGTCTTGGCTTGTCTTGGTCTTGATCTCTAAAGGTCTTGGTCTTGTCTTGGTCTCAAACTAACTTTTACTCAGTCTTGTTTCGGTCTCAGACGTTGAGACCAACCAAGAACACAACTGATAAAAGTCTATTCTTGGGGTTGAATGAAAATGTAAATAATTTTATATTCAACTAAAAATCTTGATCTATCTCTGCCTCCTTCACCAAACACTAACCTCCATGAGTCTGGACTTGGGCTAAGACTGGACTGACTCTTCCTTCTTCGCCAAACACTAACCTCCATGAGTCTGGACTTGGGCTAAGACTGGACTGACTCTTCCTTCTTCGCCAAACACTAACCTCCATGAGGACCCTAAGGGCCATAAGGGCGAAAAAGTGGGTTATGATGGTGTAAGGATTGATTTAAATTTCAACAAAAACCTGGCATATTAAGATTTAAGTATACTAATTTGGAAAGAAGGTAACATAATCAGTTCCTGTCACACATCTCCTGATCATTTTGATTTTGTTTTAACTCAAATCGACCCATGCATTGGAACTTTGTAGATGTTTTATAAGCTGTTATGAAATACGAATCGGTAAAAAGAACATATCAATAGCTGATCCACTTACAGTATGAGCTCATTTTGTGCTCCCTGGGTGGAGGCGTTGAGTCAGACTGAGTGGTTAAAAAGTTGCTGCCCTATACAGACTCTACTGCTCTTATCTCTAGCTCAGCACAAAACCCGTAGGTTTATATGTCTTAACCGTCTCTTTGTCAATAGCAGACAAAAGCAGAGTTTACTGACATCCACCAGGCTTTGAACACACCTCCCCTTTGGGACAGTTATGCCTTTTGCCACCAGTGACTGCTTGTGTTTCCTCTGTAGCCTGTTTAGGGTGAAGGGAAGCGGTCCTGCTCTATATGCCCCTCTATTGTTCACAGGCCACAGTAAAGAAGAAAAGAATAAACTGGGTCATTCCCTCAAACAGGGATTTCCTCTTGAGGCCACACCACTGTCCGACAGATAAAACAGCACGCCGTCCCGGGAAGAGGCCACACTGTCTTTGGTTCCCACACTGTCCTGCGTTAAAAGGTCCTCATACAGACACTTTGTACTCATGTCTGGATAAGCATCACTTTGCAGCCCTATGTCTTCACTTTTATTCATAGCATCTATTAGTCATTATCCAACAATAAGCTGATATCATTTTGTGTTTCAACCACAGAGTAATGCAGTGACCTCTTAAGTTATTTGGGACCAGTTTCACAAAGTGTTACTCATAAATATGATTTGCATTAGATGTCTGCTTCTAGGCTACTTCGCCTAAGACTGGCTTTGGTGCATTGCATTTTGATTACAGTTTTTTGAGGCTGGAAAAATGCTAAGCAAACTGTTTATCTACTAAAAATATCCACTTATAATTGAAGACTGCGACCGTTTAGTATAAAGCACATGGGAAAAAATATAAATCAGTGCTTCATTGTGAATCTAACCATTTCAGATGTTTTAACAAGAATAGGTATTTGTTTTTGTCTTTGCACAATTTGTGATTTATTTGTGGCTAATGCTTATTCTGCCTTTAAACGCAAGTCTCTCACTTTTATATATGAGCTCTACCAGGTGAACCTCTGAGAAGTCCCTAAACAATTGCTGTATAGGTAGCCTATAATTTAGTCAAATATGATTAATTGGCTCTATTTAACTTCACCGTGCCTGGACTCAGACACACAGAAGTTACTCTGTAAGCTGTCGGTAAATGACTAGCACACAGATTGTGTCACACATTTGTCAGCTTACAGTAAGTTTGCAGTAAGTTTACAGTAAGTGTTAAACCCTGCCACGTCACTTATGTCAGATATGTTGCTTATTCTTGTCAAGTGTCATCTAGTCTGAGTGAGATTTATTTGAGCCCTGAGTTACAGATGTCTGAGACGTAATTGTGAAAGAGTCAGAAAAATAAACAGTGGCGCATGCCTGACGTGCAACAGATAAGACAATCTTCTACACATGCGTTGAAGCCACATAGGGAAGAGGGTTACAGTTTTCCCCTCAAATCTAATAAAAAAAGGAAAATGTTGTATTATTGTGGCTATTCTTTCCCTTAATATAACCTCTTTTCCCAAATAACTGAGGAATTCCTGGTAGTGGAAGTAAATATTGCTCCTCAAAGTTGTTTATAACTTGTAACTCCTCCCCTCGAGCCAAACTGAAAGCTTCCGCGATCTGATGACCTCCAATTCACTCCTTTTCACTATTCGCCTGTAAATGCCACTTGGCCTCACAAGTTGTGCCTGAGGAATGCAGACAAACGACAACACAACCGAGGTCAGCCTCCTAATGAGGGCCACCAAGGAATGCGGAAGAAGAGCTGGCTGAGAAAAGGGAAGCTCAGATAAGGATAAAGGTCGGAGGTGAAGGCGGTAAAGGAGTAAACAGTCATTTGCAAAGGGAGAATCACAGACTGTCAACTGTGGTTATATTTAGGATCTCTCAATTGTCCCAACAAATAGTAAAATAGGCTTGTCAAATATTTAAAAATTAAGCTCAACTGTAAATAGATAACAACCTTGCATGGATGAACTATGATGCAGTGCACTGGCCTTGTGACCTGTTGTTACAAAAGAAATTGATGCTAAAAACACTCAGTACAAGATTGGCATTTACAGTTAACTGTCAGCATGCACTTCACCAATGCTTTGTTATGCCATAAACAGGTTGTGTACATGGTCACATCATCATCAAACAGCTTTATATTTACATGTTATACTTTATTCTGTACCACTTTTCAAGTTTACGTTGCAGAAGGAATGTATCTACACTCAATTCAATATCCATCAATTAGCATCAAATCCGACTTTTTAATTTACACACGTCGCTTATAGATTTAGATCTGAAAAATGAATTGTGACAAGTTTAGTCTGGGGTAAATGTCATAGAGATGGAGAAGTGAGCGCTGTTGCTCCAAAGCCAGCTAAGATCTGGTGCCTATGAAAACCAGCATATTACTCACGTCATTCTCATACCTGACTGACAAGTCATTCCCAGGACATTCATGACTTATAAATGGGACCATTTACATAATGGAGACTGCATACTTGACTTTTTTTGGCCTGCTTCTTGTAAAATCATACCTCTAATGTTTATAAGTGAATTGAGGCAGAAGATTTTTGGCTGTTGCAAAATCCACCCATAGCTGTGGTATTACACACAATTTCAAGACACTTTATTGTTAAATGAGATTCATATCAAGAACCAAATATGGATAACTGATTACATTTATTTATTCCAGTTTGTTGTGTATATCATTTACAATGATAATGTTCATTTGTTTTACATAGAGTCCTAAATAATTTGACAAAAGTCATGGTCATTGATAAGTATTTACTACTGAAGATCAAGCTGTTTACAAAGTACTAGTCCCCAAAGTTACCTCAGACTGTCAGCATTAAACACTGTAGCACAAACCTTTCGAAACCTGTTAATCCTTGTATATGTTACACAATTTTACCCATTAATAATATGGTCCAAGGTCCCAAAAAAATTTAACCAAACTGTAAATGACTGGATTTTAGCTTGAAATGGCTATGGCGTTTCCACAGCTGTTGAGAACCAGAGAATGAAAGAGGAAACTACTGTGTCCAGATTTCTGCATAGCATTTATTCTCTCACACCTTCATTGAGTCCACCCCCCCTGACCCTCACACTACTACATCTACATTAGCTGCGCTGTTTAACCATCTCTAGCCTTGCAGCATAAGTCGAGCAGCAGTTAAGGGTGGGAGGGATGACATAGCCGAGAATCAGCCAACCTTCCTCACGCTCTGCACGTAGCACAACCATTAAAATACTGCTCCCTCTGGAGGAAGGCCAGGAGTCAAAGTTTACAGCAGTTCACTCCTCTCAAATCTTCTCCAGCCCCGCCCCTCTCCTCTGACTGTGCCCCTCTCCCTCTCGCGCTTCATCCTACTGGACTGCGTCGCACGTCGGACAGGAAGCCCTTTGTCAGTTTGCGTGCCATTCACCAGCTTTGACTCCTAGCAGTCGTTTCTTCTAAGACCCGCCCTTTTGTTGAAATCACTGTAGTGCGTCAGCTCGAGCAGCACTTCCCACCTCTGCACTACTCCCCCTCCCATCTTTATATTGGAGTTTGGTTGTTTTTCAGCTTTGAAGGCCCTGATACTGTGCATTCCAGTGGTAACCTGCATCGCTCTTAAGATGTGAACACAATGTGGACTGACGCAAGCAGCTATGGTCAGATAGAGGAAAATACGATTCAGACGTCATATTTGATGTTCATATTTGCTGAGCATTAAATATCTTACACGCAAGGATGCCATAATGACCAAAAAAAGTCACATTATTTTACCGGATTGATTGACCATCGTCTGCTCTCAATGATTCAAGTGTGTGCAAGAATGCAGTGGAACTAGCCCTTTGTCTTTCATATGACGGCTAAGACTACCTTCCCATTTGTCCACTCACATAAGCTCCCCTTTATCTGCCACTGAGACACTGAGCACAAGCAGCTGCATGAATTCCCACAAGTGTTGGTAGATACTAGTAGTGATATTTCAGAGGAACAAGTGTCTCTGTCAGTTCTCCAGGCGCTGTGCGAGTCCCCACTTGTGCCTCCAAACCTCCAGGGAATTGCCGAGGTGTTTACTGCGAGAAGTTTACAAGAGCTCATGGGGGTTCACTGCCAACACCCAGGCAGATCATGCAGGTCTTAATAGAGCAGGAAAGCACAATGGGAAGTTGACATGCAGCACAGTATCTCCGGTTTATTTCCTCTCTTGTTTAAAGTTTATAATGAGCCGGCTGTGTTGTAAGCAGCCTCTGTTTCAATTTTTCATGGTGCAGGTGAAGAGAAGACAGTACAATCTGGCTGTGCCAAGACCCACTGCTGCAACAACATGACAGGCCAAATATGCTTCATCAATAGCTTCTATAGATCCAGCTCTATCCAAATTCAATATTACCTCCTTTCATTTTAAATATCTCACACACTTTAATTAATGTTCTGTAACAATATGCATAATTTGTTTGCATTAAAACTAAGGCATTGCAATATGTTAAAAATGCAGTGTCATCACAGTTTTGTCACGAAAAATGTACATTTACAAACTGCTTATCATCTCCAAAACATGGAGCGAAAACACTAACAAAATAAAAGTAAGGCTATTAATTCAAAGTATTATACCCAAACAACAATATCTTTTAATTGTAATACTCTTCAAGAATATTGCAAAATCCATATGTAGAGCTAATTCAATCTTCTGTCACTTCATTTTCATTGATTTTCCTTATTGTTTCCTCTTTGCAGGCAATGGTAGCGTGTTACCCGGGAAATGGCACAGGATACGTACGGCATGTGGATAACCCCAATGGTGATGGACGTTGTGTCACATGCATATATTACCTTAATAAAGATTGGAGTGTCAAGGTATGTGTAATCGTGCAGCCACAGAGTTTTACAATTACAGAAGAGTGGTTTTATCATTGATAGTCTACGGTTCATAATGACACCTGGATGGTGCACATGACAAAGCAGATTTGTTTCTGTCCTTACTGCCGGGTCATGACATGGTTCAGATGGGTTTATTACTCACTTCTCGTCCAACCACACAGCTTATGTTTCAGTACATGCCGCTCTGTCACTCTCTTATAATCCCATTTAAAAGTAGGTATCATGCTAATCCAGCCGTGCACAGGTAGAGTGAGAATTAACTCTGCCATGCTGAAAGAAAGTGCAGATGTTCACTGACTTTTTTCTGGCCTGGTTTAAGCAGTGGGCTATATAAACAATTCTAAAGTCAATTTTCTCTGTTTTGATATTTCTCATTTTTGTAGACAGACATAAAATATCTCAGCTGCACCACACTACATAGTCTTATGGCCATGATTTAACACAGATGAGATACAGAATTTGCAGGCACTTTTTAAATCTTGAAAAGACAATAATCTTAAAAGATTTGACCCATATCCACAAAAGGCATGACAAAGGATAAGGATTTAAGGGGAAGGAGAGGAAATGTTACATAGGAAGTCAGTAATCCATTTGATAAAACCTTCTGGCCATAAGCAAAGGTAATTTAAAAGTGTTAAATTAAATTAAATTAAATTATGCACCCACTATGACCAGGATGGTTCAGGCAAGTTGTATTAATTTATTTGACACATTTAAAGCTAGCTTATGTAGCCCATGATTTTGTTATTAACTCTTTAAGTTTATTTTGTTTATTTATTAGGATCCCCATTAGCTTCCACCGTAGTGGTTGCTAGTTGACCCTATGTAACGGATCTCTTTAGCCGGGGGCTGTTATTTATCCTGTAATGCTGTGACAACATGCTTATCAAACTGACATCACTTTTATAACCACAAGCTCTTGACAAATGCCATCCAATTCACTGCGTGTCCTACTTTCACTGCAGCGTTTTCATCCATGAGTTAGATAACTTTCCCATTGCATTATTTATTCTGCGCTGACCCCTCTTCCCTGTTATTCAACGCAGTGCTTTTTCATCTTTGCCGTGCGTCAGGTCGGCCCCAAATGTCCATGTTTTCGCTCACCAGCCTGTCGTATGGCATCTATAGCAACGGCGTTAATTGTTTAAATGAGCCATGTTCCTGAACGCTGCTGGACATGTGAACAATTACATACTGGCCTCTGATTGGCTGTTTGGTTTGCGCGTGTGATGAGCTAGAATGTGGTTATAGAATGTGGTTGCCTGGAAACCGGGACTGAGGAATGTTCAGGTCCAGTTGCTCCATTTATTTAGCCCCAATTTTTGAGTATTTAAAGTCTTGAGCAAAATATATCGCAGTCACCTCAAGGTAAAAGTGACTTGTATAACTTTTAAGTGAAGTTACCTTCTTACTTTTTGTATGTCCCAGTTGAGTACAAGGAGCCCTTCAGCTATGGATGAGCAATCACGCCTTTTATAGTTGCCTGTGCTCCCATGTGACAAAAATGAGAGTAAAAAACTCAACAAAAGATCACCTTCAGACACCCAACTTTCTCAAAGACTCTGAAGTCCGGTAAACAGCTACTTTTCTACTAGAGCTGGGCAATCTGCTTCAAAAGTATATATAAGACATTTGATTTGAAGTCAGCCTTATAATCCCATGCTTTTGTTGGCCAATTAAAATCCCTGATGAGATGCAAGTGTTTGAGCAAGGACAACAGATTTCTATCTCCCCTTTTCGTTTGCTAAAGAGTTTAAAACACTTGTTTACTGTGCAAGTGCTGGGATTATTATAAAATTAATGACTAAATGAAAGGATGGTTATTTTATCAGCACAATTATTAAATGCTGATTATCTTATCTCAAATCTGGCTAATTCAGACCTCAGCATAAAATTGTAAGATTGACAAGCTGTGTGTGTGTTTCCGTTTTCTAGTGCGCCTTTTCCATTCATCCCTTCTCGAAACTATCCTGTGCGTGTTTGTAAGCAGTAAAGGGGGTTGGTGTCTGAGCGTGCAAAAGGCGAGGACATATTTAATGCATGAAGCTTTGAGATTTCAGGATGCAGCGGTCTGTCATTTCATCTGTCCAGTCCTACACCGGCTGTGTCGAGGTGATATATTGCAGAATGTAACACTGCCCCATACAAACAGCTCCCATTCGATCGTTCCGTGAGTCGTTGTGATTTGCTGCAACAGGTGGTCTGTCTAATATTCAAACAGTGTTTGAAATGAAGTGGACATTTCAGCTGTAATGTCATGAAATTTATCATGATACCTCCTTGTACTAAAGCTGTGTAAGCAGAAACTTTAGAGGTGTCAGGTTTGGCAACCTTTCTTCAAGTGGGACAGGATTTTCATCATTAAATATTTGTTCCATCCACTGTTTCCATCCTAAAAACACTGGTCCTTGCATGACCTTTAACAAGTTGACAGACTGTTGGTGTGTGGGATGTTATCACTGTGTTGAACATTGACAGACTAATAGTGCCCTGTTTGTGTTTTTAACCGGCTCCATCTCACTGGTCACTGCTGGTTTTTTACTCCAAGTGGCTAATGGAAAATTAAAAAGAAAGCCCACACTGCACCACATAATGGAAATTAAATGTTAAACACAGCTACAGCTTAACAAAAAAAAAAATGTTGTGCAACCCTCAGTCTAGATAAAGTCAAACTTAACAGATTTGGGCTAGTAATGTTGTTTAAAACATGTTACATAGTGCTTTCCAGTTGAGGACAGCTGCAGTAACAGAGACAATAACATTCACTCACGGCATGTATTGATTGAACAAAATTAATTGAATCCTTTTAACACATTCATAATAACCACAGTTCAGACTTCAGTCCAGATGCTGTAGGAGTTGTTTCAGTTTTGGGCTAGTAATATTACATAAAAAGACTCTCTCTACCTGAGGACAGCAGTAACACAGAAAATTGCTTTTTAAAATTGATATATTTAGACAAAATTCATTGAATGACTTTCAGTGAGTACAGGCAGAATGTAAATGGCATGTTTAACTGCTACAGCTTAAAGCAGTTTATAGGTAACGATTTGATCTGCCAGTGAGCACGCATAACGCCAAGAAGAAAGATTTTAATTTATTGATCAAATTAATTGTGTACTAAACACATACAATAGTAAAGATGTGCTTTGGGTTCTGATGTAAAATTTTAATGGTTAACACTTTGCCTTGCTTTGCTTACAGACCTACTGTAAATCCAATGAGCATTCCTAGGTACTTTGTAGGCTCTGAAACAATTGTTACAGTCAATGGTCTTTTAATTTGTTGCAGAATAAATAACCTTTCTCCTATCTTTATCATTGAGCCCATTGTGCTCTGTCTCGTTTTGTCCCCCCACCGGCATTCCCCTCATTCAAAGTGGTATAAACGCCAATAGCAATACTCGTCCAACAAAGGGTGTGAACACTTTTGCCCTGTGAGTTTGCGTGTGAAGAGAGGCCTATCATATCAGCTGTGTGAGAGTTTCACCGACACGCTTGCAGCAATCTGCTTTTTCACTCTCCAGGTCCTTTATCCAGCCCCAGCAGTTTTCCTGTGGGTTATTCTTCCTATCCCTCCACAGGAAAGCCGTCCCCCGCTGCTGCTTCCTATCCTGCGCTTTCCTCATAGCCCCTGGAGCTGGACAAGCCTTTTTCCTTAACATTGTCGTCCTCAGCTAATAATTGAACAAAGCACACATCTGCCGTGTATTTGGTCGTTTGTAATTATAGTAATTGATGCTGCTTGAAGTACTTCATCTCCTCGCTTTGATGTAATCTTTTTACTGCAGATGAGTGATATGAAAATCTAATTCAGAAACATGATAACCTTGACTGTAAAGGCTTTCTATACAGTTTCTTCTTACAGTCTCTCCTCACCTTGCTGCTTTTGCTTTGTCCTGATCTGTACACATAACAGGGCTGTTTCTTCTTGCTCTCGCAGGAACACGGGGGTCTTCTTCGAATCTTCCCTGAAGGAAAAGCCCAGTTTGCCGATATAGAGCCCAAATTTGACCGTCTGCTGCTGTTCTGGTCAGACAGACGAAACCCTCACGAAGTCCAGCCTGCGTTTGCCACTAGGTCTGTATCCTGCATCAGCTTCTTTCCTAAGATTTAAATAGATTTTTTTTTAAATAATATCTGTACTGTGTCTCCAAAGGTATGCCATCACAGTGTGGTATTTTGATGCAGATGAACGAGCTAGAGCTAAAGAAAAGTATTTAACAGGTAAGCTTTGACATGTTCCAGTCAAATGTCAGGGTTCCCACAAAACTGGAAATTTAGAGAGGTGTTTTCCAGTCATGGGAAAGGACCTGGAAAATCATTAAATTGTCCAAATGCCCTGGAAATAATTTGAATTCTCTTTTCTCGTTTTTCCATTTTGAGTTTGTAAGTGACTCACTGTTTACTGCAACTCAATTTGCAGTTAAACAATGAAACATCAGTTTAAAACCTTTGGGATGCCTTTGCACCCATGTGATAACCCATTGAAGGTTGAATTTTGACCCTCGAAGGCTGGTGTGATTTGTTGAGTTCAAGATTGCATCTGTGCCCCTTTTGTTTGAAACTTGATTGGCTTTAGATACAATCAAATATCTCTCATATGCCCTTTCATAAACCCACTGAGAATTTACATTTTGAGTTTTGAAGAGGCTGCTGTATTTTGTGAGAGGAACAAGTTCAAGTAAAGGCTACAAATGAACCCTGTGTATTAAAGAAATGTGGGGAAAGGCTGTCCTAAAATATAGTGGCAATCATGATTGTAGTATCTGTTTTGGAAATGTCATGTTGTGCAAATACTTATTTTTGCAAAACTTAGTTCTGGTTAGTAACAACAATGGTTTCTAATTGTGTTTCTGCAGGTGCCGGTGAAAAAGGAGTAAAGGTGGAACTCGCCAAACCTTCAGATGCCAGCTAGTAGGAGGCCTGCATCCTCTTTTAACAGCCATTAAGTGCTCTGTCTGAAGAAAGTGGCCTATGGAGAGCATGTGCGTGTGACTGTGTGTTTTACATGACAAGTTTGCAGATGTTTTGCTTGAGTGTGCGTGGAAGATCCAGTGTTTATGGAAAACAAACAAATACACAGTGATTTATGTTCATTTTCAGCAGACCTTGAATGTCATTACAAAGTACTGAAAGGGATTGTGTGTCTTAACACAGCATTTACGTTACAGCTGACATCAGAAAATCACAAACCTTGATTAAGCTCAAATTGCATCTTAATTTTTGTTGCATTTTGGTCTTCGCAGTTTATTCCTTAAAGGTACAGTGTTCTGCATATGCTTTATGTCTTATGCTTTTCACATGGAATCAGCTGTTATAAGCTACTGTATGGCAAAACGTGCTTGAGTTTGCAATAACAAGGAATGATCTGAAATAAAACCACACCATTTCTGACAGAAACTCGGTGAGTGTCTATAAGTTATTTCACAAATGTTTACTGTGGCCTTAGTCTAGACCTTTGTCTAAAATACTAAGTTTTATCTGTCAAGTTTTTGGGAGAGTGCCATCTGACCCAGCTGTTCTTTCTCTGTACAATGTAATGCTTCCCCCTGCTGGAGGTGAATGCACACTACACCCGTGACACTAGAAAATTCAACTTTCCACAAGTTGTGTGGATACTATATTAAATAAATAGTGGTGTAGTAATAGTGTAACTGCATCTTCACTAAATGTCTCTTACTAATAAGCTATACTACAGATTTTTATGTTAAGATTTAATAAGGCTGGTTGACATTAGTCCTTAAGCACATGTAGATAGATAATCCACAACATTTTCATTTTTTTAATATGAATTACATGAATATTTCCTCTAGATATAAACACATTTGTATGAAAAAGCACATGTAGACAATGCATAAAATAGTAATAATACAGTACATATTACAAAGGTCAGGAAATATATTAACTATTCAATATGAACTATACACTGACATTTTTAAGAGCAGTCAATATAAGATTATATTTTTTACAAGGAGTGTGCAAAGTAATGTCCCATTTGAGGACCTTCATATACTGGCAAACTTGTTAGTTTTTTTTGTTCCTCTAACAAAATAGTGAATGTAACAAGTTGAGGGCCACTTGGGCCCATGTGCCTCAGTCTGAATGAATCAGGAAGAGAGACTGTGCAAATTACACAAAAACATGAATCAGGAGTCACCAGACTCTGGTCAGTAATGGCTGAGCTCCTCTGGAGAAGGAGGGATGTGGTAAGAGTCGTCTCCTCCGATGTAAGCTGCGATGCCACTGCTTTGACTCCCCCACTCGTAACTGTCAGCAACCAAACTGTAGAGGAAAACATTATATAGATAAGACTACAGCTGTCAAGCCCAGGTCATGACCAAGACTAAAGAAGATGCAGTGGAAGCAGAAGCACCAGGGAACACTGCGAGTCCAAACTGAATGAGGTGATAAAGTTTAGCGATGGAGGCAGAGTTACAAGGATCTTTTTAAATCACGATAAAAATAATGTTTTTATCATTTATATTTACAAGCAGAACCAGTAATGGTCTTGGCCTGAGACATCTCTGATTGAGGGAGAAAACCTTGTGTTCTTAGCTGTGAAAAAAGTTTCTTAAGTGTACTGCTGAAAGGTTATGTGCAGTTTTTGTACCTGGCCTGGATGTTCTGTGGCATGACGCTCCACGCCAGGTCGTCATCACTGTCGTAACGCCGAGGGTTGTCAAAGAAATAGGAACGAGAGGAGAAGACGTGACTGGGAAGTCCTGTTCCACTCTGTAGCATGAGACAAATGCAAAAGTTACAGTTAAATAAAAATAGAAACGCTGCTTTCACACAAGATCAATACTGTCACACATTAATATGTCACTTTCTAAAAGACAAACAGATTTCTAGTTTGTAAACAGAATACACTTAGTTTGCTTTGACTCTGCACATGCATCTATCAATTTTTCAATTAAATGTTTCCTATTGCACACTTTTTCGCACGAAAGGGTTGTAACGTAAATGCTGGCTCACCCTGTCTAAAGTCGGTTTTCGAACCCTGAAAAAGAAAACTACAAGAGAGGTGGGCAGCAGCTCCCACACAAACAAGATCACTCCAAAGACGATGTAGCCAGTATCACCAAGAGTGGACTGTAAATCTGCCTGTAGAAAAAACAAAAATATCATACCATTCTGGAGCACTTTTACAGCAGAGCATACACACAGACATGGGAGTGTGTCTGTCTGCTTATGGTGGTTTACCTGGTCTGAAACGTTGTACCAATCATAGTCAAAGGAGTTAATTCTCTTGTTAGAAAGTCCCAGGACGACCAGATTATAGCAGGCCCTAGAGGCGTACAAGAGAATCACAATTGCTCCTATAGCTGTCACCTGGCACACTGATGTCCCCTGAACAAAAAGAGCAAAGGATTACTTCATAGAAATTATATATAGCAGGATAAAGAAGTGCTTAAAGAGACTATAAGGCATCTTTTACCTTGGATTCCAAGTAGATGTTGGCCAGTGACATTTTAGCGATCTTGTAAAGACACACAGCGAGTGAAATGGCACAAAGCACAAAAAGTGTGTCGTTGATTGCGACTCTTATGAGCACAACGGTGTGTGTGTCAGCGGAGGACATCCTCACCAGGAGCGCACACACTAGATTCACCACTAAAAACACCAGGCTGATGAACAGGAAAACGAGATACAGTGGGAGCCTGTGGGACGGCATAATGCATTAGTAAACATGAAACAACACAGTCTTTAATTCAGCTGCTTTGGAAATGTGTAGCACGAACAGAGACATGCATTACCTGTATCTCAAAAGCTCTGGTGAGTATTTAGACTTTGCTTTAAAAACAACCTGAAAGAGAATCAATAGTCGTCATTTTCATGTGTTGTAGCTTGGCACCTCAGTTTCACTTCTCTCTTTTCTCTCCAAAAATATATCACATCCTTTTGCAACAGGAAACATCAGACATTAAACCTTTTACAGTAAATCCAGACTCTCTCAAAAAGCAAAAATCCATTTGTTCAGCTGCAGTGACTCAAATCAGCACAAGACGATTATTCTAAAAATAAGCTTTAGGCACTACGCAGTGAAGCTATTATTTGATATTCGTATTATGTAAGCATCTATTGAGTGATTCATCGTTTCACACTGATCTCTACGTGCGTCCAAAGTGCTTTTATTTTTGTTCCAGACATCTTCATTGATATTTTTCATTGGCGTTGTACGTATTAAGAGCATGTCTATTTTTAGCTTAATGTATTTTGAAGGAATAGGGACTCAGTAATGCAAATGAACCCATTTTATTATATATCATTACCTCACAAGACCTTCCTGCTCAGTTTAATAAAGGCTAGTGTAGGATATGTTAATACTACAATCATTTGATTATCGTTTATTGGTTTAGCCTTACGTTGACATATCTGACATGTGATTAGTTATAGATCTGTTGACACTGAATGTAACAACATATTATGCAAACACTGAAAGGTTTAACACTATAAGTCAGTAAACTGGGCAAATGTGATGTAGCTATGTGCAAGCTATACAAATATTAGGTAATGTTGACCCAAATAAACGTACGATTTTTTTTATCTGCAACCCAGACATAAGGTAAAGACATAGCCAGGTTTAAACAATGGGCCTCACAAATGTATAAAATAAACAATACTGGGATAAAGACAATTGTTTTATGCTGCTATGTTAATACACCTTTTTATTACAGATGGTTTCTTAAGGTCAAGGGTTAGGGAGAAGGGTCAGAGGTCATGGAGGGTGAGTTGGTGGAATGAAGATGCTGTACAGATATATAGTGCATTTAATTTTGAATGGTTACCTGTACTAACATACGTGTATGTATATATGTGTGCACAAATGGATATGAACAAGCTGTAATTCTGATTAAATAAAAATTGGTCACACACACAAAAATAATTATTATGGAAGCTAAAACTGAAGAAAATTAGACAAGGACCAAAATGTTGTCATAAACGTGCAGTTATTTAGATTATATCATTAGATCAAGTGCCAAGACACAATGAAAATATAAATAATTTTAATGAACAATGATGATATCCAGGTTTTAGTGAATAGGATAATTAAAAAGGATGTCATTTAAATCATTTGTTTCTTTATAACAATATTTTATCTGTTCTTTGTGGTGCTCTGTCACATTTTGTTCATTTTTAACGTAATCTTGTGCTTCTTATCTGCTCAATGTTTGAAACTATGACACAGGCCACATATTTCAGTGTCAGCATTTGCCTGATTGACCCTAGGGATTGCCATAGATGCTCTACTTCTTATATTTGACACTTGACATCAGCTTTACACCTGCCTCCGTGTGTTTGTCACTTACCTTTGCAAAGTAGAGGTTCATGAGGCTGAGTGTGAAGAACTGCAGACAAACAGGGAAGCAGTAGAGCAGCCAGAATGGAAATGGCCCTAAAGTGTTGGCTGTGACAAAGTTTTTGAAGTAAAATGAGAAGAGGACAGTGCGGAGGGCCGACCACAGCAGGCACAGGAACAGGAACACGGTCTGGTAGCTGAGGCGCTTGTGTCTGTAGCGGAGCACCAGCCAGAGCTGCACGTACACGAAGATGAAAAGCAGAGAGTAGAAGACGGTGTAGACCACGGTGAGGCCTAGAGTCACATAAGGAGGCACTGCGGGGCTCAGGGTAGGCAGAGGCAGCGGCTCATCCATCGGCGACGGCTCCTTCTCCTGCACCGAGGCCTCCATGACTAGCACTGCCGGCTCCGGGAGAGGAGGAAGCAGGAGGCGGGCCAGGCCTGGAGAAAGAGGCGAGAAGTGCTGCAAAAAGAGCTGGAAAAATGGCTGTCAGGAAGAAGGAAGCTGTCAAGAGGAGAATGAGAGAAAAGTGGAGCGTACAAGGCTAACTTCCTGGCGCAGCGCAGCCTCTGTCAGCTGCAGAGAGAAGCACATGATCCGTGATGAGAGAGAGCCGACTGTCAGAGGCTGGTGAGAGGCAGCTCCACAGCGGCCAGGAAGCTGCTCAGAGCCGCAGACACAGCTCCGACAGTGCGACACCGGTTCCCGCCCCTCTCCAACCCTCTCCAACCCCTCCGCACTCGTTACGTGACGATACGCATCAGCTGACGCATTTGACTGTACCTTTAACCCTGTCATGGGGCTGTTCCCACAACATCAGCAGCGAAACCAACACAAAGTAGATGAGAACACAGTTTTGTGCGTATATTTAATTTAAATTCATTCATACATTAACAAAATAATGTCAGTGCACCAACAGATCCCCAGTAAGCAGTAAAGTAATGAGAGGGATTGTGGTAGTAATTTTTAATGTCATGAGTAGTTATGGATACATAATGCAAAATAATAAAAGCACAGTTTCTATTACATTATCATTATTTGACAAATTAAAGTGGCTGCAGTTTGTTTGTCATAAAGACCAAATTAAGCTTCCTTCAAGTTATATGGTTTCGTTTTCTCGTTCATACACAATTTCAGGACAGACAAAGGCTTATTGAATGCTGCTGTAGCTTAAGACTCCATCTAGTGGTGCAAATTGATATAAGGCTGTCTGCAAGAGAACTTTTCTGTTTGTATCAACCAAACACATTGCTATAACTCAAGCTTGTTACTGTACGGACTATACTTTAGGCTATATAAAATCTTTTGTAGCTTTTTTATTGCCTCACTAACTAGTAAAAAACTGCAACAGCCTATTAGTTGAACTAGCCCAAGCAAAAGAGTGACATGACACATGAACTTTACAGCAAATAATGACCAAGGAAGTGATAGTAAAACACTAATTTTAACTTGTTTTAGCTAAAGACCAATACAAACCCAAGCTTTTCAATTGTTTAAGCTGAGGCCCACATAAACCAAAGGATAGCTTGGTTGGATTGTTTGTATTTCATGAGACTGGGGTAGGTTCCCATGAGGAAGGCCAGAGATGGAGGCCGCACTGCTTCACCTTTGACTGTGGTGAAACATGAATCATTTTTTACACCCAACGTTTCAGCCTCACATGGAGTAAAGCTGTCGTCTATTCATTTATCAACATCTCTCAAGAACTGAAGAACAGTGTTTTCCAAACAGCATGAGTTGAGGACTAGTCTGAGTCACTGCAGCAATATTTTCTCTTATTAAAAATCCTGAGGCACTAAAATTAATAATCAGAAATAAGACAAAAGACAATTAAATCTAAAGGAAAAAGGGCACAGGAGAATAAGTTAGCTGGGGCAGTTTTATGAGAGGAAAATACAGTAAAGAAATAAGTGAAATGTGGCTAAAATTCATTCAACTCCAGACTAAACCTGATTTTTTTTCCTCACTGATTTGTCTCTAATTCAGTATTTAAAAAACTGTGCACTCATAAAAAGGTTCCTAATACCCTGCTATAGTCTGCCTTTTACCCCGGTGATAAAATTACTCTACAGTCTGATTTTAAACCCACCGTTTCTTGCCATAGACACATCAGTCAGGTGGTTCCCGTGGAAACATGGTCAGACAACACAGACTCTGAAACATTGACAAGTGTCCGCTAATGACATCACCACGATCAGGGCAAATATCCCAGAAACAGCCTTTGAGAGGGCAACATGAGTGTGTTACACCCGAAAATGTCACATAAAGGTAAAACCACAGAAAAACCAAGCATTGGTGCAGGTCTGAGTTCCTATCAGCTCTAGCTCTGGTTAAGTTTGGACCTTACAACTGGGACGCCATATCAGAATTACAGTATGTATTGCTCTTCCTCTGCTTATCCTCTCGTTCATTATATGGAAATTTAAAGTGACCAGTTTGTCTAGTCAGTGTCTCATGTATGTCTTTGAACATTTGGTTTTTAATATTGGACAAAGTTACTTACTACACTTATTTTAAAACGGAGTAATCTACATCTGTTTTTCTATCCACAGTGTCTTAAATGAATATTGCATTAAAATGGTCAATATTAAGTCATGGTTGTCATTTATTGTTTTTATTTTATTGCATTTTTAAAGGCATACATCTCAAACACATCACATTTTTCTTTGAAGTCTACGTATGCTGCACTTTAGCTTTGGAGAGCAGTATTGACCACTGATGAAACCCAGTGCAATACAGTTGGAGACTCACTAATACCCCACCTCTGCATCCATTACACAAAAAAGTCCATTCCCAGTCTGGGGTTCCATCAACGTTGACAAAAAAGTTTTAGTAAGGAGTATTATGTTTTCACTGAATGCCTCATTATAAGTTATTAATTATATAACTACTTTTACATCTACTTTAGTAACTGTACTTTTACACGAGAGCAGATTTTTACTATACTCTACTACTATATATACTCTGCTAAAATACTGTTTTTGTCATGTAGCCTACGTTATTTCATAAAAAAAACTCCTTAGTGTAAGCATCCAAAATAAACAGCAGGGGGCAGCTTTGAGCCATATTTCAGACGGAAACAGGAAGAATCATAAATGGTCATATTCAGCTCAGAAGTTCACTTATGAATTGTTTGTGTTGACTGTGTGGATTTTAAAGTCAGATAAGGTAAAGAAAGACATCAGCGGGATTTAAGGTCAGTTGTCAAATGTATTTAAATGGAGTCTTGTGATTTAAAAAAACAAGTCTGTAATTATCTGTAAACAAATATAAAAAATGTAAAACCTATAGCTTTCAGTCATATGATCTATGTAGCGGTGGCTGTTCAAAATAATTTACAATACACTGAATACAACAGCAAAGACACAGACTATAAAAACTATGTGTAACTGAAATGAAGATGAAAAAAATAGTGTATCTGAAACACAATCTTGTCCAGCGCTCCAGATGTTTCTGCATGTATTACAACATACATAGCACCAGGACTGGGGTTAAAAAAGGAAACTCCCCCCTGAGGCTGACACAGAAGAAACATCCATGCAGCTTTTTATATTTATACGGATTCATCTCCTTGGGGTGGGAATACTGTGTGTCATCTGATACTAGATTCTTGGAGGGAGTACATTATGGGGTATATGAGTTTATTAGGCTTTAGTAAGTTTCAATATGTTGTTTGATATTGTGTAATAATTGACAATTTGACCTCAGGATGTAGCGGGAGTAGTTCACAGTGTTCATCATACTTAAAGCAATAATGTGCTCCGTGAACTGTGTCTGATTGTAGTTTTTGTGTTCCCTGTGTGGAGAAAATATAAACATGGCAGTGGAGGGAGGCCAATGTTTCATCTAAAACACTGTGATTCATCTTAGTTGTTATGTTTTTTTAAATGATAGATAAGAGATATGAAACTGAGATTTGTCCTTTTTTCTTTGGCTTAAATGTTTGTAAAGCAGGTGTTCTTCAGAAAAGGTACTCCCTAGTTTTATGGTGATTGTGACTTGGCTGTAGACCTTTAGCTGACAGACCTGCAGAGCTGGAGGATGACTGGTCATTTGTTGAAACAGCTCTAAGTACCACAAACCAAATAAGTGAGCATGCCTCTCATTATCCCAGCTGGAGTCGAGTCTGATAGCTGCAGCGGCATACCTCAAATAATTAGTGCATGGTACACTGCCCTGTGATATTGTCCTTTACATAATGTTTCAATCAAACGGGCCATGGGGCTCTGTTGCCGGTAACTGGCCCATGCTCTGATGTCTCTGCTCTGCTGCCCCATTGGCCTGTGTCCAGAGCTCCCAGGACAGCACCAGTGTTGTCCCCCAGTGTTGTCCCTGTCCCAGAGTTGGACCTCCCACACTGTGGCCTGTATTACACTACTTTATCATCCACCATCTGCTGTATTGGAAACACTGCAGCATGTATTGTGAGTTACCAGATGATCTAATGTGAATTTGACCTCAGGGTTTATTATCCACTACAGAAATGGTATTTAACTCTGACTTAGCGTTTGTCATTAATGTCAGGCAGTGTTTGTTGTTTAAAGGAACTGAGAGCCATAACTCATGCTACTTGTTTAAGACTGACCCAAAGCATCTGTCTGGAGTCACAACCACATCACTGGAGCACTCGGTTTAAGGAGCAACATGAAAAGAGAAGTATGGGCAACCCTCTCATTCCCTCTTCTGTGTTAGCTTCGTGAAGCTCCCACTCAACTCCGCCCCGAGTTTCTCAAACTCCAACTGAACTTTACTTGGTGGAGCCTGTGCGCCACTCTCCACGAACCTGGTCGGAGCGAGCAAGGCCGCTTAGCTGCCTCTGAGACGGGAACAATGGGTTGGCAGAAGCGAGGCTGGCTTGTCTGTGCCACCTTTATCGGTTTTGTTGCGTCGGTGCAGAGCGTTAAACGGGCGGACTTTCTTCCATTCGGCCAAAGCGCAGGAGACCAGTCTCTGGACCCAGGAACTGACAGGACGCACCGACTTCCACTGGACAAGCCCATTCTGTTTTATGATGGTTCATTCGACAGCATTTATGTAAGTAACAAATAATGTGTTTCTAATCCCTGTTATTTGAGTGCAGTGTGTATGATTTACCGGGAATGATCCCTGGTCCATCGTTGTTGCGCAATTGCGCGTATGCGACCCTGGCACGAAGTTCGCGAAAAAACGGAAATTTGAAATTTTCCTCAGCGTCTCAGTATTTCACAACTCATCTGAGACAAGGCATGCCCTTTGTGTCATTGATTGTTTGAATCTAGGCTAAATATTGATTGACTTATCATCGCAACAGGAGCATGAAGAATGTATGTGTCCGCGCATTCTTGCAGCTTCCCTGGGGGTTATCGTTTTACTGTTGACAGAAAAAACTAAAGTACTGGAGGAAACATATTTTGCAGTCTTTCCAAGAACGTCCACCACGGAGTCCATGAGAAATAACTCCGTGGTCACAAAGAGATGCTTATCTCCTAAATGAATAAACCTCACAGAACTGTGGTCCTAAAGGTAATCACATGGTATTAACTCTCAGACTTGTTCTTTGAGGTTTTCATAAACATTGACAGCATGCAGTATAATTTCATTACAATATATTGCCATCCTAATCGCTTGATCCAGAAAACATGTTTCCCCTGAAAAGAAACCTTGGCCCATAAAAGAAAAAAACTGAGTCATATCACAGGAAATAAACATAACTGTGTAGACAAATGAGATCAGCAAAGGAAATATAAACTCTGAACTGTTAACAGCTATTCTTGGGGTTTTCCCTTTAAAGGCTACCTTTGTGTTTTTCTTTAATTACTTCAAACTGATTTGTCTCTCCTCTGGCTCAATGGCCGTAGGTTAAATTTGATGAATTTAGCCTGAGACAGAGCCCACACCTGAACTGTCTGTGCCCTGCAGGAGAACAGTTTGGCTTTCCAAACCACATATGGCTGTAGCACAACATTTAATCATGAAGAGGTCTGTAGTCGATTCCTGAGTGTGATTCATTTTGCATTAATCTCTGGTATGTTCATGGTGCTGCTGAGGCTTCTCTGAACTCTTCCCAGTTCAAAATGACTGATCATTTTTCCAGCTCTATCTTTCTATCTTATTTTGTCTGGAAGTTTCTGTGAAGATTTGTAAGATTTGCGAGCGATCATCCAACTCTCTGGGGCTGCATGTCCGGGACAGGACAGGAAACAGAGTGGCCGAGGCCAGGAATAGTGCTCTTGTTTTCCTCTGTTCAGGAAGTGAAGGAGTCCCTTGTGTAGTGTGTGTGTTTTTGACATGAACCTAACATTTCCTTTTTACGAGCCCGGCATGTGTTCACGTTAAAGCTGAAGTGAGTAAAAGCTGCATTAAATGGCATCTTGTTTGTTCATTAGAGTTTTGTAGGACATGTCAGTTCACTTGGATCATTAGTCGGATGAGTATGAATAAACACTAAACTGGGTCAGACTTGGTTGGGTTTGCCTGTGTTGTGAAATAGCCCACAGTCTCAATTCCCATTGTCTATTTCAGATCAACACCAATGGTTTTGTTGCCACAACAGAGCCAACAAGTGAGTCGACATATCTTGGCAGCATACCTCCCAAATTTGGTATGATCGCAGCTTTGCAAGGAGACCTGGACACGAGCGATGGTGTGGGCAAAGTTTTCTTCCGACAAGACGCCAGTCCTGCAGTTTTGAGACAGGCAGCAGCGCACATTAACAGAGCCTTCCCTGAGGATGATGAAGTTAGTCCGACTCATGCCGTGGTGGTCACCTGGGTCGATGTTGCCACTCAAGAACTTTACAGTAGAGGAGATGGCATTAAGAAGGTGAACATCACATGATTATTCATTAAATCTCTGGGGAGAATGGTCATTTATATACTTTATTGTGTTTTATTGCACAGAGAAACACTTTTCAGCTGGTTATTGCATCCCTGGAGACCGCATCCTATGCCATTGTTTTGTACGCAAGGGATGGGATACAGTTTACCTCAACACCTGCCAAAGACAGCAGCGTGGTCATGCATGCTGGCTTCAGTAAGGGTCTGGTGCGGGGTTTTCTCTTTTCCAGTCAGGGGCCATACTACCGCACCACCACTGATGATGAGGAGTCAATCAGAGCTTTAGCAGAGTAAGTCAACTCATGGCTGTAGTGACAGATAAAATTGATATAAAATGTGTTGTTTTTTTAAAATCATTTTTAGGGAGACCAACTCAGGCATGCGCGGAGTATGGGTTTATGAGATCGGTACTTTTCCCTATTTCACCAACGTGGCGCCAGGTGAGGTCACTGAACTGCCCACCGAGGCCCCAGAGGAGGAGCCTAGAGGGAGGCATGATGGGCAGCAGGTGGAATACCCTCCGTTTGAGACAGAGGGCGGGCAAATCCAAATCAACCCAGTTCAGTACCAGCCTGAGAACCCAGAGGTTGTGGTAGTGGATGACACAGACATCAATGTAGATGGTAATAGGTTTTTGACTTATATAATACAATATACAATAATTAGCTAACACTGAACTCATTTTATATGTTTTCAGTGTTCTCATACAACCTCGGGACATGTACAAACAACAGAAATAAATGCTCCCAGTTTGCCGACTGCAGGGACTACGCCGGTGGATACTGCTGCCACTGTCGCCCTGGTTTCTATGGCAATGGCATACAATGTGTGGCAGAAGGTACACTTTTATTTTAAAACAAAACTAACCGTAAAACTGCAATGTTATAGAAAGCATGTTTATTATGCTAAAAAATAATGTCCCACTCTGATTTACATTGTTACATGTTTTTTTTAAAGTGTTGTTATTACTTTGTTAATACTTGTTTTATAGATATTAGCAATAGAGTCTACCCAGTGAACATTTTTCATTATGTTTAGGCATTTTCTTTCAAGTAATTTATTTTTGTTTTGTTTTCTGCAGGAAAGCCACAGAGGATGAATGGTAAAATGAATGGCAAAGTGTATGTGGGCAACTCTCCTTCTCCAGTGGAGTTCAATAACAATGACCTCCACTCGTACGTGGTGGTAAACGATGGCCGTTCGTATGTAGCCATCAGTGACATTCCCCAGTCTATCGGCCCCTCACTGCAGCCCCTCTCTGCTCTCGGTGGTGTTATTGGTTGGGCTTTCGCTCTGGAACAGCCTGGCTTCAAGAACGGCTTCGGTATTGTTGGTAAGATTCGTGCAGCATTTAGCAATTTTACACATTTCTCTCAAGTGTCTAGCAGCTGTGGCACTTACAGCTGCAGTTTAACTTAGTCCAGCTGGATTCACCTCGGCTGAAAGAGATGCCAGAGTTCATTCAGGGCCAGGCTCTTAAAGCTAACCTCCCTTTGTGTGTTTGCTGTAGGTGGGGTGTTCACGCGGCAGGCCGAGGTGACCTTTCTGCCTGGGAATGAGAAGCTGACCATTAGGCAGGAGTTCAAAGGCATCGATGAGCATGACCACCTTGAAGTGAGCACCACCCTGAACGGACGGATCCCAGAGGTGCCACGTGGCGTTACGGTGCAAGTCGACCCTTACTCTGAGATCTACCAATACAGCAACAACTGTAAGACACCCATATGAGAGCTATCAGTGTCTTATTTTCTGTTTCCAAATGGTCATTCACAACCCTTCTGTTACCTCCCAGTGATCACATCCTCCTCAACTCGAGACTACAAAGTGACTTACCCTGATGGTCACACCGAAACCAAGACATATCAGTGGCGTCAGACCATCACCTTTCAGAGCTGCCAGCACGGCGAGCCTTTAAAAGACGTCAAACCCTCACAGATGCTCAGAGTGGAGCAGATCTTTGTCATGTACGATGCTAACAATGAACTCACCCGTTTCGCCATGAGCAACAAGATTGGGGACATCAACGGTGAGGTCATAGTTTGCTTTTTGTCTTCCTGTTTGGGTTTCTGCTCTTCCTTCATTAACTCAATCACACTGCGTAACATCCTCGTTAAAGCTACGTAGACCCTGGCCTTAAAAGTGTTCCAGATTTGAACGTGAACAGGCCAAACCACAAGGAATATGTTGTGGCCACTTCCACATGTTTGTTGCAGAATGATATTCACATTTTATTTGCAGCAAAGTACAAGAAGGTCAATCAGACTTTAGGTGACATCACATTTCTTTCATAAATACCAGCACAAAGTCAGATATGTGGCACATGAGCAATTTGTTGTAGATGATGGGGCGGAAGATCCTGAGTTCAATCCCTAGCCGGGACAGGGACCTTCTTTGTACAGTGATCATACTCTCCCTGTGTCTGCCTAGATTTGTTCCTGGTGCTCTGATTTCTTCTAACACTCAAAAACATGTGCAGTAGGTCCTCAATAGGGCTAGGATCCTTCAAAAAAAGAGTTGTGTGATGTCAGTGGGATTGTCCTGCTTCTATAAAATTAAAAGAAATATTTCAATTTACTACTCAGACAAAAATAGACAATAGTTAATGAGTGTATATAGTTAATGTTTTTGGTTCAGTTGATAATACTGTAATATTTATTTCAGGAGGTGAGCCAGAGGAGAACCCATGTTTCACTGGGAGACATGGCTGTGATAACAATGCTGTTTGCCGACCTGGAACAGGAAATGAGTTCACCTGCGAATGTGCAGCTGGCTTTAAGGGCGACGGCCGCCTGTGTTATGGTATGAGTGAAATCTGACTTTCCACTAAAGGAGCTCCCACTGTGGAGATTTAGCTGTAAATCAAACCAGGTTCCCACGTCTGTTTGGGTTTTCTCATTAACCCAGTCTTTTAAAGCCTTCCTTCCTGGGGAACTGGGCAATCTTGCCAATTACCAAAGGGAGTCCCGCCTGGTAAACAGAAAGTGCCCAGTGCTCCCAGTCCACGTTCATGTATTCGTGTTGGCTCCTGGTTTTCACAACTTAGGATCTTTTGCATTGGAGATCAGACAGGAAGAGCTCCGAGGCACATACAGTAGAAAGAGGAAGGATGTATTTGAGACAGGGAAAGATACTATCAGCAGCTTTTGTAATGAGTAAATTTAATTAAGGTCTTCTCTGATCTCTCCACATCTGATGCTGAAGAAGACTTATTTGACAGACTTCAAGGCTTGAAACTGCAATCTGTAACTAATGTGGGGGTTATTAGCACATGGTAATTTTCTTTCATTTTTTTTTAAAAATTTTTATCAGACATCGATGAGTGTGTCGAGACTCCTCTGATCTGTGGGCCCCATGCAATCTGCAACAACCAGCCTGGGACTTTCCGCTGCGAATGTGTAGATGGCTATCAGTTCGCCAGTGACGGTCGCACATGTGTGGGTACGTTTGGTGTTGCCATGTGCAGTTACAGTTTTAAATGTTTAAAAGCTATTAGAATTTCCCTCATGAGCTTCATCTACATGTTTCTTTTCCACTTTCCCAGAGGCGGATCGTCCTGTTAACCCCTGTGAAGATGGGAGCCACACCTGTGACATTCCCGAGCGAGCTCAGTGCACCTACACTGGAGGCTCCGCTTACATCTGCTCGTGTCTGGAAGGGTTTGTGGGAGACGGCTCAATCTGTCAAGGTAAAGCACCAGGGAGAAACTGCCCTGTTTGCATTTACAAGCACAGAAATACTTTGCTTTTAGTGTGACAAGATGAAATAAAATGAAATAGGCTGCAAAGTTGCTGTCTGTTCATGACAAATACAGACCTACCGTTTGTCCAAAAGCCAGTTAAATCTGTGACATGGACTCCTATGGCTCTAATGTTTAAACCATATGTTCAGGATGGGAGAAGGGGGGAGGTGAGTTCGGTTACATAACACACCTCCAGTGATTGAAAAGGGAAACATAAAAAGCAGATGGGCACTTGGTCTGTAAGTCAAGTTGGACGTGTGTTTTTCTTTTGGCAGATCTTGTTACACTCATTCATAGTTTCCATTCTTCCCATGATATACCTCTCATACAAAACTCTGTTAGGCCTGGTCTGACCCACATCATACTCTTAACCCCAAAAGCACAAACATATGTTATAGACATTACTGATTCTCATCTTTTCTTTTCCTTTTGCCTCTAGACATTGATGAGTGCCAGCTCGGCAGGTGCCATCAGGACGCCGGCTGTTACAACACTCAGGGATCATTTACCTGTGAGTGCAGGCCTGGTTTCTATGGCGATGGCTTCCACTGCTCCCCAGGTAAGCCTTCTTCAACCTTAATAGGAGTTTCAAGGCCAACATTTTACTGAGTGTTTTAGTGGAGATCACATTAAGACATGACACAGACCAGAGACAGTAGAAAGACAGGTCTGAAACTTTTTGGGACTGAATCCAAGTCCAGACAACAACTACAGTCTTGACTGTCCTGATTGTTAGGCAACAAGAAGGGTTTATTAGTGATGAGGGTCATCAGTGAAGTAGAAATGATGTATGTTCTTGGTTGCATTTAAATTTTACAGCACTAATTCCACATTACACACTTCTTTATTCTCTGTCTCTCTGTGTTGGTTCTGGTTTAGTGTCTGTTGCAAAACTTTAAACGAGTTTGTAGTAGCAGTTTTGGATTTAGATGAAAACTCAGTAAAAAGGGAGTAAGAAGATATTGTGTATTCCCAACACTGCTAATTCTCACCCATTTATGCAAGACCAGTTTTTGAAAATGAGCTTTATTGATGCCAGCTGAAACCTGTTTCTCATATAATTCCCACAGTTATGGGAATTTGTCACGCTTTATGAGCAGCTAATTTAAAGCAGAAAACAGTTACATGAAACGACCAGCATGTTATTGTAGTTAACAACATCTAAGACAAAAACTAAAACTACATTTATGTAATATGTTGTGCTTTAGATGGTTCTCATGGCTTTGCATAATAACATACATATTGTCTTCATATTGGCTAATGCTTTGAGGTTACTGTTCATTCCTTCTTCTAGAGAGGCAGAAAACACAATGTGAGATACACAGAGACAGCCTCCATTTTGGACCACGTGGCCCCCGTCCACCGGTCGGTCAGTACATCCCAACTTGTGACGAGAACGGTGCCTATACCCCCATGCAGTGCCACCACAGCATAGGAGAGTGCTGGTGTGTGGAGCAAAGTGGACGGGAGATCCCAGGGACGCGCACTGAGCCGGGCGACAGACCAACATGTGAGTAAAATGATTAGTTACACAATGGTGGTCACTCATTGCGCTTGGGACCCTTTCATTACTGGTTTTCTGTGGCAGGTTACGATAATGGTGGGCAGAGGCCTATAGGACCCACCCCTCGCCCTGACGTCCACCCGCTGCCTCCAGGGACACACTTGTTATATGCTCAGAGCGGAAGGATTGAGCATGTCCCACTGAACGGTTATGATATGAAAAAAGATGATGCCAAGGCTGTCCTCCATCTGCCTGTAAGTTTGAAATCCATTTTATTTCTTGCAACCAGGAATTCAACTGTAAATTCATACAGATGTACAGTTATCATTTTTAAGTGTGAAAACTTAAGATTGCACAACTTGTGATATTACTATTTCAATGTGTCAAGCCATAAACATAACACATAATAAATATACTTCTTAGAAAATCAGTTTAACCAAGCAGCTGGTCTTGAAGAAAAAGTTTATTTGACGTCTGGAATTCATAAAGGTTTGAATGAGAGAAGCTACTACATTATGTTTGGACGTCTCTGTGTATACAACACATTTTCAGTGCCTTGTTTAGTCTGTTCCCTCTTAGAAGTAATGCTGTGTTCTCACTCTGCCATTTCCCCTTCTGCCTCTCGGACTAGAGCTCTGGGTTTTATTGGAGGCACATGTTGACATTTATGCTAATTACTAACATCAGTCCAACGGAACTTAGGAATTGCTATCCGCATTTCTTGTTGTGCTGATCTCCAAAGCAGCTGCCCTAAAGTCTGAGTGAGCAGCTCAGTGTGTGGCTGTGCTCTAATTTATGTCTTGACATTAATGTCAAAAAACACATCTGTTCCATGTTTTTATGTTTGACCACTCTTGTTTGAACAAAGTTTATTTCAAAGATTGTTGGTCACTGCCCTCTTCACAGGAGAAGGTAATCATCGGAGTGGCCTACGACTGTGTGGAGAAAATGGTCTACTGGACAGAGATTACATCGCCTTCTATCAGCAAAGCCAGCATCCAGGGGGGAGAGCCCACACCAGTCATTAGATCAGGTAGCATTAAGACTCTCTTTGATCATACACTTAACAGCACCACTTTGATTTTCAGTCAAGTGTAAAATGCATGTTTACAAAAAACTACCTGCGAACTCTTAACAGATCTGGATAGTCCAGAGGGCATCACTATCGACCACTTGGGACGGACAATGTTCTGGACAGACTCTGTGAAGGATCGAATTGAGGTTGCATCTCTGGATGGGTCACAGCGAAAGGTCATCGTAGACTCTGACCTGGTCAACCCTCGTGCTGTCATTGCTGACCCTCCCAATGGGTATGCTCTATGTAAAATCTCTTTGATCCTGTAAAATACGTAGTGTCCTATTGTCTTATAAAATACTAAGCAATGTTAATTGTTAATGGGATTGTTTGATTTTTTTATATTCTTGGACGTAAAACATCAGTCTGTCTGTCAACACTGAATCAAAACTGATCACTCCTGTATTGTCATCTGACAGCATTTTGTACTGGGCTGACTGGAACCGAGATGCCCCCAAGATTGAGACCTCATACATGGACGGCTCCAACAGAAGGGTCCTGGTTAAGGATGACCTGGGTCTGCCTAATGGCTTGACTTATGATGCTCAGAGCGCTCAGCTTTGTTGGGCTGATGCAGGTATAACACATTTCAGACAATTGACTCATTGAAGATGTCTGCCCTGTAAACAACACTCACTTGTGTGATCTTTCCCCTGAAGGCACACATAAAATGGAGTGCATGAATCCTGGCCGGGGCGACCGCAGACAGATTGTGGAAGGGATTCAGTACCCATTCGGGCTGACATCTTTTGGGAAGAATGTCTACTATACTGATTGGAAAAGGTATGGCCACTTTAATGCTTTCTTTTTGTGAATATTTTCAGTACATATTTAACAATTAATGTAAAACTTTCCAAGTATGGTATAAGACTCAAAGTTTTCCCAAGCTTTTTAAGAATCTACATCTGTCAAGGAATAGAGAGAAAGAGAGATGTCAAAAGTCAAAGAGCTCTGACATTTTAAGTATGGGACTGTCACTCAACTTCTGACACACAGACATATCTGGACCTGTCGCTCCTTGTATTGCTGATTCTGTATGTTAGTTAACAACTGCACAAAGTGGGGGAGGGGTGTGGAGTCTATTTAAGTGAGCACATACAAAGGCTGAGGAAGGCATCTTAAAAAGTGGCAGCTGCTTGCAATTTCTCAGCCCTGAGTGTCTGCGAATGACCTGGGCCTCCCTGTGATCTTACCAGGCCTGTAGTCTCTCTGAGGAAGAGCTTGTGGGGGAGGTACACTCTTTAACGGGTTAAATACAACAAACTGTGTCAGCTAACCCTAACTCATGAACTCTGGAGCATCTTTAGACAATTCACAGGCAGACAGGATGCTAACATTTCCCATCCTGGGATAGTCCTGGATTGCTAAACATTCGCTGTGTTTACAACAGGGATGGTGTGGTTGCAGTGGACCGCTATGCTGGCAGGGAATCAGACGAGTTCCAGCCTCAAAAACGCACCAAGCTGTATGGGATTGCCACAGCCTACGCACAGTGTCCGTCAGGTACAAAAATGTCCATTAAACATGTTTACTCAGACTCCAACTTGTATTGGGTAGCCTCACTAGAGGGCACTTCCTTCAAATAGGTTGACCCTTGCACCTTTGGGGGCTACCTTTGAGCTAGACTTATTATCCCGTGGCTTAACTCTTCTGAACCAGCAAGAAAAGGTAGACCTAGTGTGGTGACCTCTGTACTCTCTGTAAAACATGTTGAGAACCAAGAAAATCACTGTTCTCCCTTCGACCTGAAAGCTACAGGAGGAATTTTGATGCTAAAGTGTATCCTTAAACACAAGTATGAATGATGTTAGCGTGTCCATAGCAGCCGCAAGGCCTCATCCTCCCATTTAGATAAGGTTGTACAGAGCCAGGGAATGTGGAGCCAAAGGAGAGGCCCTCCAACATCTGGTGTTTTCTGTGTGTTTCCTTAAGCTTCGATGTTCTTCATTGATAAACATGTTACCTTCTCTCTTCCAGGACAAAACTACTGTGCTGTGAACAATGGAGGCTGTACTCATCTCTGTTTAGCAACGCCAAATGGACGCTCCTGTAAATGTCCCGACAACGCAGTAGGAGTGGGCTGCATTGAAAGAGACAGCGGGTACTGAAATGAAGTGGCCCCACTTAAAAAAATTACACTGTTTGGACATGTTGCCACAAATTAGGAGCCACTCAGCATTTATAAACTATAGCTGCTGAAAAATGCCACTGAAAACATAAATTGGAAATGACTGTGCCTTGTATTTCTATTGTGCCGTATTTTAAATTGCCTTTAAAATCACATTTTTAGAATTGTAAATATAAACACTATTATGTTTACTGTTTCCCGGTGCACATGAACTGAGAATAAAGCTCAAGGAATAAGTAATTTAATGTGAAAATAATAACAGCGATAAATGACATCATCTCATGTCATCTGTGTTACACTGTTGGTGGCATGTTTGAAATAGAGAAAGGATATACAGTGGGAGGAGATTAGAAGTGTCTCCATGGCCAGTTGGAAGTGTTGCAACATGCTGGGCAGGAATTGAATAAACATTTTTCTAACATTTTTGTCCCTGTTTTTTGTTTTGTTTTTTTGGGGGGGGGTTTATTTTTTATTTTTTATAGGAACATGGCGTTATCATAAACATTAAGACATCATAAAAGAGTATTGTTTTAAATGACAATCATTATGAAAGAAATGTTCGTACAAAGATCAATTAAATGTTCATATTTTATACCAACTACTTTTATTTAGTGTATTTTAATACATTGCAATGTGATTTAAATGAACAGATTAAGTGCATTTCAAAATCAATGCTGCATGAGTTCCTGAACTTACCTCCCCCCTTGAGAAACCAGAAGTCAGTGACAGTCGGTTTACATTCATTTTCTCTACTTTAAACATATTGTGCTTGTAGATTTTGTCAGCTATTCATGTCTACTGCCACAATGACCAGAGCGACCTCTAGTGTTGTCAAAGTATCACTACAGTCACGCTGTCTGTAAAGAGGCACTAGGTGACACCAAAGTACCATTACAATTCTTATGTCTACAGTCTGTGGAGTGCACATTGGACCATTACATGTCCACCTCGGTGTTTAAATGTATTTTTCTACTTTATTGTGTTCAAGAGGTCCAATAGAGAATGTATTTAATTTCCAGGAACATACTTGAAAAGCAGATGCAATACAATATGAGCTTGGTCCTTCACCTCTACTCTGACTCCTATTCCAAATAAGGCTCATTTCTATTTGTCTTTGATTTTAAACTGCGTTAACCGGATGACGTACCCGCTTTTCCATATTAAAAATCAGAAGGAGCACTCCATCTGCTCCACTGATGCTGCCTCTGAAAAGGGAGACACTTAAATACGTCAGAGGGGCATTCATGAGCTCCTGGTAAACATAGCCCTACCTATGCCTATTACGCGATACACAGAAAAAAATGATGGAAACATCGGAAGTCACGAACACAAAATATGTCTCCTCCTTCGGCTATATGCTACGCTATTTTGTTACGTTATTGTAATGCATAGTGTTTGGTGTATAGGCAGTATGAGGAGTATAAAAACAGAAGTATAAAAACAAATCTGGCATAAATAATTAATTTAAACTCTCCGATAATCCGCAGTTAAAATGTTTATGCGTCGTAAGGTCCAATAGTTGTAAAGAGCCTTCTTAGAAAGGGGAGGAGATGCAGTTGCCTTGCAGTCAGTGCTCAGGGCAGAAACACAATCATTGGTCGCTGCTGTTGCGCGAAGGCTAACATTTTAGCCGCTTTAATTCAAGACAAACACAGGTATGTCTTATAATTATTTTACTCTCTTCTTTTGTTAAACTAGACTATTGTTTATGTGAAAAACCGCAGCACTACGGGGACGGCTTGTTTGTTTTTGTTTTTTTTGTAAAGACAGTGACATTGCGGCTGCTTCTTTTCGGTAAATTCAATTTTGACAGATGCCTGATGCTCTACGAAGAGCTAGCATTATGACTAATGCTATTGTTATTTTAGCTAATATTTAGATTTTCCAGCATTACTTACAACAAGCTGCTCAAATATTTTTTTATTCTGGCTGTAAGGCGTAAACAACATTTGTTTAATAACTGTGGTTTAAAAAAAAATCAATTTTTACATGGTTTGACTGCGATCATATGAGCTGAAACACCAACACTAGTTCCCTAGATTCTTCAAAATAAAAACTACTGCAATGACAGGAAACATTTGTTAAAATGACTATAGTGATTGTATACATTAGTCTAAGCTAGTGTTAACATATTACAAATAGACAACATTAACAACAAAGAGCTTAAAACACTTGATGCAGTAACGTTAGTTAGATAGCTAAACAATGGCACAGTGAGACATGAGAGCAAGCTTTACAATCAACCAACCAAAAAGAAAGACAGCACATACGATAAAAAAAAACAAGTAATAACACTATGTGTCTACAAACATCATATATCATAATACTTCCATCCAGTGGTAATGTCTGTCGTGAAATATATTGAAACTGCGTTAGTTCTCAAACCGGAAGTGGCTGTTCCCGTTGCGCAGCTTTGACGCAGCATCTGTCAGATGCTAACTGTTAGCTGATTCAATTGATTCCGTTTTGTTTTGCTAATGCCACCGTGAGACAGTTTTGTCTGAAATAAGTTTCAGGTTTCAGTGACGCTCGTGTAAAATTCTAAGTGAGAGGACCAAGACCAAAGTAGCTTTAGTAACTCATCCGCTTTTGCTTTCATCATTGACACTATGTAATATCTGTGCAGAAAGAAGTCATAAAAGTGCTAAAGCTGCGCACTGAGACATGGATCTGCTATGACCATCACTGAGGACCATTCGTGGCTTGGTTTGGTGCTGTCCGGGGCACTTTCTGCCACTTGGACGATAGAGGTGAAAACGACCAGAAGCAAATTATTTTTTCTGACTTCTTCATCGCCCTGAGAGGTGGACATGGCCAGTCTACAGCAGACTGATCTGTCATACGCCTGGGAAAAATATATGGATTGCAGACTCCAAGGAGCTGATCTGCAGGTAGGAACTATTGCCATAGGATGCTTAGGATGCTTTTTCCTATTTTCAGATCTAAAACAACAGGCATGTTACTTTAATATATTTGTTTTTCTTTACTTTAATTTTGCACACTTTGGCAGTTTTGCATATTGCAGCACATTGAATACATTTCAGCTATTTATCTTCAAATATCTATATGTCTACTTACAGCTCAACTTCTGCTAGTTTTCACTTGCTCCACGTTGTCCTATAGGCACAGACACTCTACTTGTAGAGTTCTCGCCTCTAGTTGGTTATAAGAGATGTGCTCTTTGTTTCTGTCAAAGCAGTGTTGTGACACCCATGGTACTGACTGTCTGCACACTCATCATGTTTGCATACAGATAGAACAGCCATAGTACAGATTTTATTTATCAATATTTTTAAGGTGAGTTTTTAAGATGTATCTCTTATGTCTCCTTTAAATAAATTATTACAGGGTTTGTCAGAATGCAATCATCTGGCACCAAGAAGCAAAAATCTGCTGGAATATGTGTTTTCATACTGTTTATGTCTTACTATAGTGGCAATAAAATAGCTTTTATATTCTGATTTATATCTAGAAAGCAGTTTTCTGTTTGAATGGGTCGATAAGAAGATATCTGTCTCCAGACTGATGCTGACTGATATCCATGCTGCTACTCATGTTGCATTGTTTACAACTGTGTCATACTGTTGAAGGAATAGAGATGATTTAAACTGTCAGTCTCTGTTTGTTATGTGATATGAGATATGATGTGAAGCTGAGAACTAAGGATAGGGAGACAACAAATGGCAAGATCTGACATTGTGGACATGTAAAAACAAGCTTGAAGACATCATATACTGCTTTTTGGTTGGAGAGGTTTACCCAGGAAGTCAGTGCCCCTCTTGTTTTTGCAGTAAACAACGGGGAACATATTTATTTATTTGTTGGTTTGGTTTTCTGGATTCACTCTCATTGTCAAGCCAGTCTAACTACATTGTGGAGATTGATAGAGGGCTTCTCAGTACATGTAGCAGAGGGACATTGATGTAACCATGTGTCTTGGACCTTATTGAGACTAAAAGATCCTGCCATAGAGGCCTGAAGAATATCAGACACAGTAATAACAATAAGTAGTTACGAATAAATAGACAAGGACAAGGAAACTCACAAGAACAATATAGTACCCATTTATAGTTATTCCACAAATGCACTGCATCTTAATATAAGACAATGTTATGTGTGTGAGTATATGACAAAATTAAGTGGCAGTGCTTGTGAAATGTCTCCGCTCTTCTCTCGCCTCCAGTATCAGATATAACAGCTGCCAGATCACGAGACTTGGATTAGTATCAGAGCACAAGCCCGAGAGATTTTTTTTCCTTCCCTCTTTTCTCAAATAAGCTGATTTTATCCATCCATGTTTAATTTAAAGACAGACATTTCAGCCCCCTTTCAAGTTATTAAGTACAGTTTTCCTCACTTTGCAAAAAATGATGGCTTTCTTCTGCAAAAGTCATTGTGTCTTTGTTGTGTGGAAACATGGTATGGTTCATT
This sequence comes from Rhyacichthys aspro, assembly GCA_036850595.1. NCBI lineage: Eukaryota > Metazoa > Chordata > Actinopteri > Gobiiformes > Rhyacichthyidae > Rhyacichthys > Rhyacichthys aspro. The sequence goes on along the minus strand of CM072162.1, from coordinate 17,080,110 downwards.
ACTCAGTTAATCATGTCTGTGTGCATTACAATGACAGCTGTACAAATCACTCCAGCCTTCTCCTCAGTTAACATAATGAGTCTGCACCACTTTGGCTTTCAATAATTGCCAATTTCAACACCCCGGAAAAAACAGGAGAGTGTATTTTTTTCAGTCATTGTAATGAGCTGAAAATCACATGGTGTCTTTAAACTTCAGTGCACAATTGGTATGAAACTCAACTGGCTTTAGATAAATAACATCATGTTATTCTCTTATGTAAAGGCAGAGAGTCAAGTTTGGGTTTTGACCCTCTGTAGCTGCTGTAGTTTCTGAAGCCTGGTAAAGGCTGCAGTTTGTGAAGCCCTGAAAATTGAGAAATAATGTGGAGTCTGTTGTAAATTATATGGTAAATTGTTAATGAGAGAACGCTGTTTAATAGTTCTTTATGTTCTAAATTTCATTTTGCTGACTCTCTTTTCTTGTTGCATTGTCATTCATCAAATAAATACTTAAAGTCTGTAAAAAAGAGGTTTGGAGACATTCAATTTTTCATCTTCTGAAGACATCTGTGTGCTCTACATTTTAGATGCATCTCCTCAAGTGACATTCATTAAGTCTTCGGAGCGTGTTATCAGTGCTGCCTTATTCTTTCCTGTGATCACACCAGCAGCCTGAGGCAAAAGACACCTTCTCCTGCTCTAATCAGCCAACTATCACAAGAAAAGTGTGAATAGCGTAGTGCTGCAGTCTCTATCTATCACTGCATTACTCATGTTTTATTCTTTGCACCTTCAGACCACATCTCACAGCTTTTCTTTCACATTGGTACAGCCTGGGCTATAGTTACATGTGTATCATCTAGTACAATAACCAAGGCCATTCGCAGACGGAAGATGCACAGATTCCTTATGGGGCAGAAATATTTGACCTTTTACTCTTCCTCTTTCTACTTTTTTTCCCCAAAAAGCAGAAACACACCAGCAAATACACTTGTAAGTTATAGTTTAGTGCTGGCTTTCCTTTTGGGTCAAATGAGTACAGCAGGAAAAGACTTTCTACTGTGCACTGCAGGTGGGTCAGTAGGTCACATTCCCATTTAGATGTCTTTTATTAGCTGTTTTCAATTCAGTTGTTTGCAGTTCTTTCAGAGCTGCTTCAGAGTCTGTCCAGAAAAACACAGGCTTTTGTAAATATGCCCTCTGATCTTTGGCTCTAACACAGATCAATTCTCTCTCAGCAATTGAATATGTTTTGTGGACTTTAAAAGAGTAATAAATGGTGAAGCTGACATCTTGTGTCTTTAAATTCATCTGTTTCTGCTCCAAAGAGAATAACACTCCCATTTCCTATTCACTTTTAATTGAATCAGAGTTTATCTAATGGCCACACTAACAATTCAGTTTCCTGATATGTTTTGTGATGTAATATTACACACACAATTAAAAACACAGTGGTTGCAATATGCTGGCTCACAACCCTTTCTTGTGATGTACATAATATTCTTGAGGCTACTTTCTCTCCTGTGGAGCCTCCTTAATCCTTATTACCTGTGTCAATTTATCAGAATATCTACCTGGAAAAATCCAAGGCTGTCACTAGCAGTTTGTGGGTGTTTTAGTTTCATTATGAAAAGACTAAAAGTGTTGTGTTTGGACTTGCACTTCGCTTTTGACTCTTTTGACTGATTTGCTGAAATGATTGCTGCGTCTTTATAGTGTTCTTATTTTCAGACTCTTACATTCAAGGGAACTTTTTTCATTCAGAGTTTTGAAAAGATGATCTTCATGTGAAAGCTTGGTTTTGCAGCGTGCTCAGACTCATGTAAGTAGAGGAACCAGTTGTGTTTTGATCTTTCTTCTCAATGTAGCATAGATTTCTTCCTCATATCGTGTTAAATGTTTTTGTAGCTGGTAAAATACAGTCATTTTCTGCAGTAAGAAACCAATGGCTACTGATTCCTTCCACACTACTCGTCATTAGCTGTCTAAGCTCACTTTTGTGCTTTACATTCCTTCTTTGGTAAAGCCCCGAATCCTCGTCTAAAGAAGATTAAACTTGTCGAGCATGAGGCAGAATGTAGTGAATACTAAGCAAGGAGTCAGGATGGCAACAGATGGAAACACAGCATCACATTCAAACCCAAAATTAGTGTTTGGCTTTTTAGGAAGGTGGGTATTATATTCTGCGATATTACAGTGTAAGGCAGCTGAAAATCAAAAGCATTGTGCTATAGTAAGGACAAGGGCGATACACGTTACTGCTCTTGTTCTCTGAAGCAATTAAACAAAATGTGGACGGGCTCAGATTCGGCACATCCAAAGTGGAAACAATAATTACTACAGCACTTAGTGTCTGTGCCTAGTGTTAGATTATTGGGTTCACTGAGTTATGACCTAAACCTTGATAGAATAAATGAATTTGGGCTTGACATGAATCTGTACATTGACAAAAACATGCTCAGATTTTCACCGAGTTTATTTTTCCACACACCTAACCTCGAGTGAATGTGGCCAGAAGACTTCTTAACTAACTCGCACTAGTCATGGTCTAGCTTCACTGTCAAAGTCACATGCTTCACTAAAGCCTTTTACTCTTGAGAAAATGTAGAGGAGAAATTAGAGGCTGTTCGTTTCAAATGCAAATGCACTTTTGTATTTAGCAAAGAATTTAGATATTTGCAAGTAAAAACAAGTGCTATGTCCAGATAAAAAGGCATTTATGCTGTGAACAGGTCTTGTGATTATTATTATGATTGCTTTAAACAATCAGCTGTGGAACTTGTTTTAATGTCATTTGACTTCTCTGACATTATTTATTGTCTTTAGAGAATCCACTCCCATGCTCCTTGACCACAGTGCTTGTTTCACATCTACTGTGATTGTTTTGTACTTAGTTTCAGCCTAACGCCGGCTCGCTCTGGTCTCTGGGGCTGTTCCAGGCAATTGGCTGAATGGATGAATTATTCATTCCTCTGAGTCACACTCCAACCGTTGCTCTGTCTCAGCTTTTTCCACACAGTGCCATGTTTTTAAGCCAGATCTCTTCCTCAAAAACACATATTCTGGAGTCCGATGAGTGGGAAAAAAAGGCTAGTGCAGGCTCTCTGTATTATTTTGACCACAACATGAGACACAATGAAAGTGATACAGTTCCACTTCCAGCCATGCTTTCACAAAGGTCACTGTACAGTAAGAGAGAGAGACAGAGCGAACCTGACACTGACACAAACACAAACAGGTCTTTTCGATGTTATCCTCTTGGCAGTTACCAAATGTCCTAATAGGAAATAAAGTTATTTGTGGATCTATTTGAAAGAATCCTGCTCTTATTTGTAGTTTGTGAGGAAATGTGGAACATTAGGGGCTCCTCATGATGCTCATCACCAAATGTCAAATTAGATCAGTAGGAAACTCTAACCGGAAAATAACATTGCATAACCATCGCTTGAGTCCTCTCTCACGAGGTCGAGATCACATTGTTTTCACTGCCTCTGCCAAGTTGTAGTCCACCCAGTTTTTCTGAAGGAGCTTGAAAGGGAAGTCTGTACCGACCATATTGTGGGTGACTCAGCCATCAGACTCCCATGACCAGTCCTCTCATGATCACTATGTTGGATGTAGGCAACTACATGGACACTGTCTGAAGAGTGATCCGAAGCTGTATAATTAGTTATTACACAATTAGGGCATGATAACCCATTGAATACCTCCTATAAGCAGATAACAAGAGGTCGCAGGAAATAAAAATGTAATTGGCTAATTAAATGTCTATTTCATGTCGAAATGTGTAAAACAAGACCAACTCACCAGTATACTAATACTTTATATCAAATCTAAATTTAAAGCTTAATTCCTTGTTGACATCAGTGTAGACCAATGGTAATGCTCCTTATTCAGGAGCAAGTACGTGACTGGCCAAAGCTGAAAATCCTAATCTATTAAAATCCTTCATAATAGAGCTTAGATCATGTCTTTATGTCTTGGTTTTACACAGATCATTCCTATTGCAATATGTAATTAGGTCATTAAACAATACAGATAAAAACTGCATAATGTCTGTTTATGCTCTTCCTCAATGCTGCTCAAAGCTTTAGCTGTTTAGCAAAATTGTAGCATGGTATTGCTCATGCCAACTTTAATCAATCATTAGCTGTTAGCTAGCAGTTTCTAGCTCTGAATGGACCTCTACCAGCCATGCATAAAAAATATCACACTGTAAAATAAAAGGTTATGACTTGTTTACATATGGATCCTGCCTGCGGTGGTCCACTCTGGATGTTGTTCAAAGGAGCAACAGGTGAAACCAATGAGTCACTATGGGCTGTACAATGGCGAAATAAACCCTAAAGCCATGCACCAGTAATGATCCATTAAAAATAATTGTGGCCATCTTTGAGCCTGGGGCTTGTGGTACACTCTCTGTATTGTTATGTGTTATTTGCATGGATACAATTTCAATTCTTGATCGAACCTGCAAAAAGAAGTCAACAGCTGAATGTCTCAAATGCCCAGGCGCTCGTTTGAATGACGAACGACTGAATAAAGAAGTTAATCACTGTGAAAGAAAGGTCACTGCTTTATTTTTGTTTACAAATTGCCTTCTCGTAGCTTTGTGAAGCATTCATTAGCCTCCCAAGTTGTCTTAATCAGTATTGGCAGTCTTTCCATTATCAAATCACCCCGGCCGGTTTGTGCTGAGTGCATTGTAATATTGGATTAAAGCCTTAGAGGGGAAAAAAACAACTGCATTGCTGGAAAATTTGTGCTGTCGTGAAGCACTGCTTTGCATTTATTACAGACACCGGTTCTAAACAACAAGGACAAACCACATCATTTTACAAGCTCATTTAAGAAGATTAATTTTAATAGACTCCAGAGCATATTATTAAATAAATATCAGTTTTCACTGCAGTAAAGCTTTGATCATGCCCACTCACCCTTAGTTACCTTTTATTCTAATCTGTTGCTGTGTTTTTATGTCTTTTATGTTTGTTTTCATCAGCTTTTATGTTTAAGCCCTGTCCTCTTCTGTCTCTCTTATGATTCATGCCCTTTTTTTCTTTCTCTTCCTCCTCCCATCTCCTGTGTGTGATGTTGTCCAACCCCCGGTGTGCGCTGACCCCCCCCCATTCATCCACCCACCACCAGCCCATGTCCTCTGCTCAGAGTCTCCCCCTCTCTGCCCCCTCCTGACCCTGGTGAGTCTGGACAAACCTCGCAGTCAACATGAAATACTGAAGCTAGATTTGTGCATTGACTACAGCAAAGGAAAAAATTTAAGAAAATTTAATTTAAGAATAAATTAGTCATAGCTGAAGTGTAAATACACTGGATTATGTCGACAAACTGGCTCTAACAGTTTTGACACAGGAAGGAAGTTAATTCACTGCTTTGGCTGCACAAGAAATGGTTTATACCATGTTTACCACAATGTGTACACAGAGGCATGAATAAACCTGTGAAAGTAAAAACTATGAAACTGCACATCATTACAATCACGACTGTTTTTAAATGCTTTAGTGTTAGAGAAATATTTCTGTATCTTGTTAACATTAAATTCATGTCAGTACTGACAGTTTAAGCAGATGGGTTGAACTACACAGGGCCTAAACTAAGTGTGTTACATGGGACTTTATAGGACATTATTATGCCAATTTGCTGCCATATTTATGGTCATTTATAACCCTATAACATCCTCACAAACAAAACCCCTCTAGCTAGCTGTCATCAAGATATTACAATGTAAAAATGAAACTCTTTACTGTAGTAAATAATTGTTATATAATACGCCTATGGCCTCTTTAAGTGCATAACCATATCTCTAAGTGATTTTCTGTGGTGTCTCTGTGACATGACTTGCACAAACACAAAGATAGCCACAGTGTTTCTACATCTGTGTTTTTGTAACATTTACAGGTTGAGGTTTTTTTTTTTTTTTGTTTGTTTTCTTTTTAAGATTCTTTTGGCCTTTAGCCTTTATTGGATAGATACATTGCAGAGAAACAGGAAGCAGGGTGAGAGAGGGGAATAACAGTGAACATATGACCCGAGCCAGAATCGGGTCGGTGGCTCACCTGTGGCATGTGCTCTACCAGGTGAGCCACCGAGGTGTCCTGCTTTCCTGCCACATTTGCTCTATCTTAACCTTTACTTTACCTTGTCAAATTAAGACAAAACATATCTTTAAAAATATTATCTCTGAACACTGTTGTATGGACAGAACTTATAGGAGGCGTCTAGCAACTGTAGTGTCTGACCAGACATTAACAGGGGCTAGCAGTCAGTATTTCTACACTCTATTTACGCCATGAATGCATAGTGTGTCCTTAAATCAAATGTGCTCTCCCTTTGTGCTCATGGTCAGGCTGCAGGCTGCGTGATGCTGTTGTTTCTCCTGCCGGTTTTGTGACCCAGACATTCAGCATTGTCACATCAGTCAGGGATCAGCGCTGCCCAAATGAATCCGCCAGTGGTGTCAGATTAGCTAACTCCTGCGTGGGCTAACGTTTGACGGGAAGCAGGCTTAGAGGATCACACGTCTGTCGGGAAGGCATTAACACACTACCCTGGAAGCTGTAATGCCTTTAAAAGCGGTCAGGTGGCTCTTTCTTGAGAAAGTCCCAACGGCTCTGCCAGCGTTTGTGGTGAAACATTTACACACTGTGGTTACCCTCTGACCACGCTGACTAATGAAATCTTCACATGTTCTTTATTTAGCCAAAGCCTTTAAACCACTTTTATACAAATTTAGACAACGAAGTAACTTTAGGTTGAATTTTTAATACCTTTGTCCTGCTTTAGTCTTGACTATAAGACTATTTCAGTGCTGCTGTTGTTGAGTTATTGTTTTTCAGTTTGGGGATTAGAAATAATAAAATGCATACACAATTAGCTCTGGAGCTTGTCCAATAAATCATCAGGAACACTGCAGTGTCTTCACAAACTGTAATGACGTTAGTTACATCACTAACTAAATAAGTGTAACATCATGTGTAACAATTCCAAAGATTTACTGGAAATTCCAAACATTATTTCCCGACTGGATACTCTGGTGTCATGTGATGGTTAGATGTTGTTTCGTGGTGTGTTTTTAATTTCAATTCCTTTTTTGTGAGTTTAGATTTTGACTCTAAAGTTGTGTCCTCTCTTGTGTCTCATCACAGGTCACTCTTCAGAGTCTGGAGAATTTCCTTTGCCTCTTCCACTACGTCCAGCATCTCCCCAGTCACACCAAAGATGCACTGAAATTCTGGTAGGTCTGTTAGAAACTATATTTGTTCTAAAACTCCTCTATTATGTTCTTTAAATTAATATTGTTTAGTATTAGTTAGTACTGTTAGCATTGTTTGTAGCCTTTAAATTTGATTTTACATGCAAGAAAACATTCATTTGAGTCAAACGCTTCAATTGTCTCCTTTGAAGCTGTGTTACCCTAAAAAAAATACACCACTTACTTGGTTCAGTTCAGGTGATAGTGACCTGAACTGAACCAGTTCGCCGCCGTGAAATATTAAGATATTAGATCAAAGCACAGTTTAGAGCTTTTGTTAAACTGTCTGTTCAGCGTTTGACCATGCCATCCAGCAATTATGTCTGCCTTGTTAAAACCACATTAATGGATGGCTAAAATGTATTTGTTTCTACTTTCCCTCCCTTTTCTGTTTCTGTTTTTTTGTTTGTATGTTTGTTTGTTTTTGCTTCTATGTGAGAGCAGATGTAGCCAGTGCTGGAAGAGACACTTTTTGTCTATGTGTAGATCAGCAGCCAATGGGATTCCCATGAATATTGCCATCTATTGTAATACTTGATAATAAAGCCTCAGTGATGTCTGAAGATCTCATTCAGTTTTTAGATGATTCCTAGTCGGCGATTTTCCATAAATACAAGAAAAAAATAGAATACCCGAGGTTTAAAATCCCATCTTCCAAGTCCAGTGTGGCCTGGTTGCCCAGTGAGACTTTATTAATGTGAATGACGTGTTGTAGAGCCTCTGTACTAATAATGTGAAGGCTGGAGAAATTTGTGACCTCACAAAATCCTCCTGGTGCCATTCCACTGAACCATTACAGGAGAAGATTACAAAATGCTCCATAGGCTGCAAGTTTGAAAGAGGAAAAGTGCCAATGCATTATATGTGACTTTTAACCAAAACCACTTAAACACCCAAACTTCTAAATCTATTCCCATCTTTAGACTTTCCCTCTGGACTAAAATGTTTCAGATATTATGCAATCATTTTGCATTAGCATTTGGAGTACCTTGCTGCATACATTTCCATAGTGATGAGGGAAAGTTGTTGGGGCATTAGGCACCTTTAGAGCCTCTTGGTTGAATTCAGTTCTATTTAAGTAATTCACACGCACAGCACCTGGAATTAGGTGAATTAGCATTCAAGAAGTATGGCTTTCTTTAGCTGAGTGCTGAATGTCTGAGAGCGCTCTTGTTTCCATGCTGGACATTTTTTTTACCTTTCTTTGTGTTAATAGAACATAATGAGCCATTCCAGTGTTTTTTCCACAATAATAGCCCGTCATTTTTTAGGGAAACAAAATGGCACTATATGTTTTTTCCAAATTATGTACCACACCAACAGCCACAGCGTGTTGCAGGGAATGTAATATTACATTTTACATTTTATGAAGCTCCCACCATAAGTCTTGTTATTTCAGTGTTAAACTTGTCTCATAAATCTAGTTTATTGACTGTGGAGGTACTTTATCCAGGACATATTCAAGAGAAGGTTTCATCGAAGGCATCACCTACACCCACATGCCTTCGTTGAAACCTTTTTATTAACGCTCATTGACTACAATTTTGTGACAGATTTATTGCATAATTTAATGAGTGAATTGTAAAAATTTTGCTTATCATCTTTAATGTTGTGGCGAAGGGTGCATCAACTTTTATAAGAGAAAGTGAAATACAATTAAGTTCTTGTGAAAGTTGAAGGAGGAATGCAGGCAGATAGTATCTGAGAGTGTCTTCAAACAGTGACCTAAATAAGCTCCATTCAGTGGCAGACCATGATATTAGATTAAATACAGTGTGTGTCGATAGATACTACTGTTCTGTCACAAATCATACACACATCACAATATTACAATCATTAATGTCATTGCATAAACCAGTGCACTTACTGCGTCAGTGCTGTAATTTCTTTGTTTTAGGTTTAAAGGGATTAAGTTTGCTGCTAAGTGTGCAGCCATTGAAACCAAGATAAAACCTTGTGATATTAATTAGATATAAAAATCCAATAATAATTGAAGAATAGCTTTGGGGTAAAATAGTTACTGTAATTTTCTCAAAATTTATATAGTTTTATTGTTATTTCCAAATGCTGATTAATTTAGAGCTATAAATATGATTAGTATAACTAGAGCCACAATAAATGAAATAAGTCTGTTGGGGCATTCACGTTAGCTTCATACATTATTCTTCTTGTTAAATTTGTCCTTTTGTCTTGGTACACATCCAACACCGGGCTGTTTTTCTGGTTTTAAATGGAATGATTTTTAACCAGTCCCCTAATTGCTATTGTAGTAGACAGTCAGTGAGTGATGGTCAGGCAGCAGGGTCCTCTGCAGGTCATTGAGCGTTTGGCAGCATTTCCGAAGGCCTGTCCCATCGCCATGTGACATCACATGCTTTCATGTGATACGCTGATCTGCTGCGAATCTGGAAAGCTTCCATTTGAAATTCCAATTTAATGGAATTTGTGCTGCAGAACAGAAAATTCAGTCAGCGCTCGTGTGAGGAGGTATGCGGACAGAGCCGGCCGAGCTTCAGTTAAACTGGGACTATACACGAAATGGCAGGAAGAAAACTGTTGGGATTAGAGACTTTTGGTGAGAGAATGATGATGACTGTTGTTACTAAAGCTACTGATAGCAGAAGGTTAATCCAATGTTGTTAGTTGGTAACATGGCGGAAAGACGTGTGAACAATTGCTTGTTATTGGCCTCCTCACTTAAAGGGGTTGTCCTGGGGGACTTTCCCAAACGGTTGTTGGCATCTGTTTAGCAATAAAACAGTGTTTAAACAGCAACTGAAAAGAAGTTTGTATTGTGAGTTGAGCTAAGTTTATTGTAAAGCACATGAGTTATATGTAGGTGAGCACATGGCTGTCAGAGTTTCTTGGAGGAGAACACATGTTGACTTTCATGCTAGCTACGTAAATTAATATTCCAAGGTTTGTTGACTCTCAGCTGGAGGTCTGTTTATTTAGTTATTACCGTTATGGAAATATACCTCATGTGTCTATTTCTCATCATTTTATCAGTTCAACATCTTTCTTGTAACTTTCCTCTGTCAATTTATTTTCACACAGTAAAACATATTTTTTAGTAATTCAAACCATTATGAATTTTTTTATGGAGATTGTGTTAAAAAGAAGAAAAACTGTAATATAACTTTGCCTTCTCTTTCTGTCCCGTAGCTCAGACATGAGTGGGGCCAGTAACACACTGGCGAGGGAGTTCCTGACTGATGTCCATCAGCTATGCAGCGCAGTGGCCCAGAGAGCCGAGGCGCGGGACGAGGACGAGGAGGAGAGTCACATGGTGGCACTGGGAGAGTACCTGGTCCGAGGGCGAGGCTTCCTGCTTCTCAGTACTTTGGACTCCATCATCGACCAGGTGAGAATACCACACACCATTAAAACGGACATCTTAGCATTTATGTATTTGATTACAATGTGTAGCAGTTTATTACCAACTCAACCTCAGCACACCAAAACTATTACCATATTTACATACCGTGTCTTCTTACAATAGCCGTTTAATATAATTCAGACAACACATTGATATCATTTCCCTTAAGCTTGTATGACCTCTGCTGAGCCTAATCTCTTGTCATCAAAAGGAAATTGCTAACAGAGTTTGATCAGAGGACACAGTGTAATAAAAAATAAGATAAAGGCAATAAATGCAAAGATTTACACTGGACGAAAGAAAAGACTCGATCCCAGATTTCATAAACAAATATTTAAAAACGTGCAAAGATATCACACAAGCTTACCTTCATTCAAGTGTATGATCAGCAAGCCTCTTTTTTCGTAACAGGGCATTCACACACATTTTTGGCAGTACTGAAAATAAAACATGAGAAAGAGAATGCTTGTTTAGTTATCCGGATACTGTCAAGCACTTAATGCGATTACCACGCCTCTTGCGCGCTGTTGTTTTGTAGCCACTACGTCTCAGTTGTTTAGTGTTAACATTTGTACAAACTTCCACCGTGCGTATGAACAGGAAATAATCACTTTTTAACCACTTCTTGTTATGTGATGGTAGAAAATTACTCTTTTCTACTATACACACAAGCATTATTGATCCGCTAAAGATTAGGAGGTTACTAGTAAACCTGCTTCTTATTAATGTTGTACTATTTACTTGTGGTTTGGACTTATTTAAGCACCATATTTGTGACGATACAGGTCAATATCTCAGTCTGTGTCAATAACTTGTAATCCCTCTATTTACACGCTCATGTTAAATGGCCGTACAGACGAGTATTGTTTGCTCTGCTAACTGTCACCAGGCTCGGACAGGGCTCACTGTTTTCCTCTGCCTTCACATTGATGTAGTGCTCACAGAGTTCATGCCACAGCTCTCTGAATGTACTCAGGTATTGATCCGATCGATGAGGTAACCAGGGGTTTTAGGGTGAAGTAGCAGGCTTTTCTTCACGGCCCTGCTGAGTATAAGGTACATGTCAAACCAAAAATTAGGTTAAAAAATCGGATGTTACTGCCAGGTTTACAGCAAATATAATGCTGTTAGTTAATTGATTATCAACTCTAATAAAGTCAGTTTAATAACATTATAGGCACAATGAAGGTTATTATGCAACATTATATAAGAAATTTCAAGCTGCTGTGAAAATAATATAAATTGTACAATAGAGAAACATAATTCATGGGTTGGGTATATTTAATATTCTGAAAATCAACTCTGTTAATGATATAATATCATGGAAACAAATAAAATAAGCTCCTAATCCAACTGTGAATGAGGAGTAACTAATTCATTACTGTATGAAATTCTGATAAATGCAATTAATTTCACCCACATTAATTATTTTTTTTACTTACATCATGTATTAATGTTTTTGTGCATCAGTAGAGGTTTACTTAAAGGGAAAACAGTGTTTGGAAATGAATTGTAACTTCTTTTTTATGATTTAGACAAACAACAAAATGTAGGTATTCATATGATCTGTTACACAATGTAAATTAAAAGGTTAATCAGAGCAGTGTTGCAAAACCAGTGCACTTAATATGTTTTAATTCACACCTGAAGGAGGATGTTGATTGTTTTTAATTAACACATAAAGGAGTTGGTTCTCTCTTTGGTGAGGAATGCTCAAAGTCTGAGAAGTGTGGTTGTCAAGTACATGCTACATTGCTTCCTGACACTACTCTTGGCTTCTCATAAGACGTAGTAAGTGGCTAACCAGAAAACTATTTTCATACATATGCTTCAACTGATGACTGGCTTAGCTTGCCGCAAATTACTGCAGCTGTTACTGTAATTTTTTTTTCATCTAACGTCTATATTTTGTCTTCTTATACCACCAAATCAAGGCAATATTTTTTGCCAATGATACAATTAATAACAAACTAGTTAAACATATCTGAAAAGTTAAATGATTTATGTGGTAAAAGCATAAAACTGGCTGGTAGGTTTGCACAATAAATAGAGAATATATATTGCCAATCATATATCAAAATGTAATATAAACCAAAAGCAGCACTATAATAAATGTAACTGCATGTGATGTCCTAGCCCTTTGCAGGACAGTAGGGACAATATTTTTTTTTTACGACTTATAGTATCCACAAGTGAAACTCCGCTGTAATTTACATCAGTGTTGCAAAATTAAGTATCACACATCACCCACACAACTAGTCAGGATCGAAGTTTATCCTGAGACAAGAGGGGGTCTGTGGTGGGAGTGACTTGTGGTGGCATCTAACTGTGACCACACCGCAGTCTTCTGGTTACCCTCAGTGTGTCTGTCTCCACTCTCAGGAGCTGACCTGTCGAGAGGAGCTGCTCACGTTGCTGCTGTCGCTGTTGCCACTGGTCTGGAAGATCCCAGTGCAGGAAGAAAAAGCACCAGGTCAGTATTCGGCAAGTGCTGATATCGATTATAACAGTGCATACCTCGACCTATTTGGCAGCTGAAGAGCCTTGTGACTACTTTGTCTTCTTGGTATGTAACTAAAGGTTGCAATTTAACATGCTTCGTTAATGGGCGTGAACTTTTCCTGTCCATTATTCATCTTCTGTGATAAAGACATTTTACTGGAGTGAATTTATGGGTATAAATATGCTTTGGCTTTGTTTCATTTTCTTTAGCTTTATGATTTCTTTTTAGCTTTTATTATCTTATCTATACTGATGATTAACATTAAGATTAAGTGTTGCCATTATGTTTAGATTGCCCTTTTCTGGTCATTTTGTATTTTCAATGCTAATTTCTATATTCCTGTGACTTAAATGATCAGTGCCTGTGAAGGTTTGGACAGGTTGGGATGTTGCAGAGGCCCGTGACCTTAGAATGACACCGGTATTTAGTACATTACTGCTGATCCTTTCTAACACAGAGCTAAGACATTTTTACTTTAATTAATTCTTCCTCACTGAGTAACTCTTAACAAACAATGAAGTGCACCTGACTCTTGTCTCTCCTGTAAAGAGTGTGTTTTGTAAAAGTCTAACTAAAATGTGGGCAAAAGGTCAAGATGACAGACTTAAATGATTGTGTAAACAGTTTTTTGAGTAAACGTATTGATATTTCTTTTTTTTCTGCAGATTTCACCCTGCCGTCCTTACTGGAGGTGTTCCTAAACTGGGAGGTAAAGGCCGTACCTCTCAGAGCAGGACAAAAGGCTGGGGCAGATGAACAGACGACAGGGAGGAGAGCGCGCGTGGCCAGTGGCACATGGAAATCAAGGCGATCACGTAGAACAGCCCAAAGATACTCTGTAAAAGATGCTCGCAAATCCCAGGTCTCTACCTCAGACTCAGAAGCCAACTCCGAAGACAGAGCCGTCCCGGGCCCCGCTGGTGCAAGGAGCCGAAGATTGCATGGCTCCACTGTAAGAGTGAGCTGTCAGCATCACCGCTCTGAGGCACCACAGTTAACCTCTAACGCCAGCACCATCACTGAGACCATGAGCGCACCGTACCCTCATCCCCGAGCCCCCGGGTCCCAGACGGACACCGAAATGCTCACCGATCCAGCTGCAATATCTATTTTCAACCGCATGGAGAACTCGCCCTTTGATCTCTGCCATGTGTTGCTTTCCCTCTTAGAGAAGGTCTGTAAGTTTGACATGAGCATTAACCACAATCCGGGCCTCGCTGTCAGTGTTGTGCCCACTCTCACAGAGATCCTGACTGAGTTTGGGGACTGCTGTGGTCCCGGAGGAGGCGGAGGTGTTGGAGCTGGAGCAGAGGAGCTTGCCGGAGGCTGGACAGAAGAACCGATTGCACTGGTCCAAAGGATGCTCCTGCGCACTATCCTGCACTTGATGTCAGTCGATGTAAGTCAGAGCGAGGCGCTTCCCGACAGCCTGCGACGCAGTCTGACAGACCTGCTGCGAGCCACTCTCAAAATCAGAAGCTGCTTAGACCGGCAGACCAACCCTTTTGCTCCTCGGCCCAAGAAGACCCTTCAGGAAGTTCAGGACGACTTCTCTTTCTCTCGCTATCGCCACAGGGCACTGCTCCTGCCTGAACTTTTAGAGGGTGTACTCCAAGTGCTGTTGGGCTGCCTTCAGGCTTCAACGCCCAATCCCTTCTTCTTTAGCCAAGCACTGGAGCTCATCCATGAATTTGTCCAACACCGCGGCCTCGAGCTCTTTGAAGCTACAGTGCTGCGACTGGAGGGCCTCTGCAGGACCCGGGACTCTGAAATAGGAGGTGAGGCTGCGGAGAGGCTCCGTGGGCTCATTGCAGGTGTTTTTAAGATCATTAGTGCAGTAAAGAAGGCTAAGTCTGAGCAGCTGCATCAGTCTGTGTGTGCCAGACGACGCCACCGCCGCTGTGAGTATTCCCATTTTCTACATCACCACAGAGACTTGTCAGGTTTGCCCGTCTCTGCGTTTAAGCAGGCAGCTAGACGAAACCCGTTTGAAGAAGATGGCGATGGTAAAGATGGGGTGGAGGGTGACACAGGGAGATACCCAGAGCGCTGCTGCTGTTTGGCTGCCTGTGCTCACCAATGTCTTCGACTCCTGCAGCGGCTCTCTCCGAGCGGGCCGGCTGTTCTGCAGGTACTCGCAGGGGTCCAGGCTGTAGGTATCTGCTGTTGTATGGACCCTCGCTCAGTAATAGGACCACTGCTACATGCCTTCAAAGCCCCAGGTCTACGTAGTTACCAGTCTCATGTCCTTAGTGTTCTGGGGCGACTGATTCTGGATCAGCTCGGGGGAGGGCAGCCCTCTGAAAAAGCTAAACTGGCCTCTTGTAACATCTGCACTCTGGACAGCAGCCAGCTGCCGGGCCTGGAGGAGACCCTGCAGCAGGGGGAGCCTTCTGCAGTGACCACCAGCCTGTGCTATCGCTCACAGGGTATTCTTCCGAGTGGAGGGGGGGCTGAGGACATGTTGTGGAAGTGGGATGCTCTAGAGGCCTATCAGGAGCTAGTGTTTGGCGAGGACTGGCAGCTAAGCCAGCAGATAGCAGGCCACGTGTGCCACCTCACCCTGCGCGGGAACGCCATAGTGCAGTGGCAGCTCTACACACACATCTTTAACCCTGTGCTGCAGAGAGGAGTGGAGCTGGCCCACCATGCCCAGCAGCTGGGGGTCTCCACTGTGTGTACTCAGGTCTGCACCTATCACACACACTGTCTGCCCGTGGAGATACTACTGGTTTACCTGCAGACGCTACCTGCTCTGCTCAAGTCAAGGTGAGCTGTTTTACAACTGACATAAACAAATTATCCTGACACTAGATATTATGGCCCATAGCAATAACATTTTAAGACAATAAAACCTTAACTGGTGTAACATCAATTTCACAGTCCCTTACACCAGTGGCTACTCTAATACATGTTTAATTTTTCCATGAAAGAAAATGTAAGAAAGCACTTAAAGAATCGAGACAGTCCATTTCCCCTGCACTTATTCACTTAAAGATAAAATTAAAATCCAATCTTTAGCCCAGTCCTTCTTACTGTTCATTAAAATGCAGAAAGCCACAGACTGTATTCTGTACCCTATCGACTTACAGTACCAACCTGTATAATCTGCTTGGACCTGTCATTAGAGCTGTCTCTCTGGCTCATTTCTAATTAATGCCTGTCAATAATTTATTACAGCTGTGTATGGTGAATTAGAGATGGGAGCTCTTGAACTGATTATGTAACTAGTTGTGGTTAAAATAGGACCCTGCCAAATCATTGTAGCAAATTTTTGTGTTTTGTTTTCAATATTGTGTAGTAGTCTTTGATTTAAGGCACTTCAAAGTATTCAAAAGTCTATATCTTCTATGTTTTTATGCCCCGTTGACCTGTCAAAGTTGTTTCCCTCCTGTTTCCCGATGTATTCTGCAGCAGGTCTTAGCCCCTTGTGACCCAAAACTGGAAAACAAGTTTAGAAAAAAGATGGATGAATGTCAGCAGTGGTCTGATTGTTTCCTCATCCAAATTCAGTAATATTTTTCTCTGCTCTCTGCAGGGTTCACTGCCAGTCTGGCACTGTGATGTTTTCATTGGACTAAAAGCTAATATGTGTTTCTTGTGATAATTTAATGTTGAGTCTTACTTTTCTGATTATACAACCACCGTGAGTGCTGTAATAGTCTAGCAATATAATATATAGAATATATATATATATATAATATATTCCGAACTAATCAGTAATAAAAATAAAAAAACTTCTTACCTTCTTGTGTTTAACGTTCTTACAGAGTGATCAGAGACCTCTTTGTCAGCTGCAATGGCCTAAACCAGGTGACGGAGCTGGTGTACCTAGACCAGACCAGATCTTTGGCTTTGAAAGTGTTCGAGACTCTGATTATAGGCATTGGGCACCAGCAGGCCGAGGGGGTGCTTCAGGAGCTGGAGAGCGCTGATGCAGAAGAAAGGGAGGCTGTCTTCGCCTTAGCTGAGGAACTGGGGTCCCGAGGAGCTGGTGAAGGCCCGCAGAGCCTCAGTAAATTCTATGAAGGTTTAAAGGAGGCATATCCATGTCATAAAAACAGAAGTGGACAAGGCCGTGGACCGGGGCGCAGCCGAGCAGAGACCCACCTTCACGTCATCAACCTTTTCTTATGTTTGGCCTTTCTCTGTGTCAGTAAAGAGGCAGATTCTGACCGGGACTCGGCCAACGACTCAGAGGATACTTCAGGTTATGACAGCACGGCCAGTGAACCGCTGGGTGGACGCCTGCCTTACCTGTCCCCTGACAGTGTGGCCCTGCCCTCCAAGGAGCAGGTGAGACGGGCGGCCGATGTGTGGTCCGTGTGTCGTTGGATCTACTTGGCCAGCCCCTTGTTCCAAAGACAGTTCTTCAGACTCGGAGGATTAGATGTGTGCTTACGCCTCATGGCCATGGTTATCCAAAAACTCTCTTGTAAGACCAAAGATGGTAAAGCCAAGAAGAAACGGGATGGGAAGAGTAAAGGTAGCCCTGAGTCAACAGCTCCTAATGCTGCACTGGGACTAGAGGAACCGGGCCATGACCCAGTGGACAGCCACAGCCCTGGACAAGCTGAGGGAAAGGTGAAAGATCCATTAAAGAAACTAGAAGAAGAGTGGCAACTACAGAGTATTCGTCTTCTTGAAGCCTTGCTGGCCATTTGCCTCCAGAGCGCTAACTCTGCCCTTCAGAGAGTGGAGCCTGAGCTGTCTTTTCAGGTATTTCCTTAATCACTAGTCACTTAGTAATAAACCAAAAATGCACAAAGCAAAATATGAATAAATCATGTCTACCTTCTTTTTCAGCTGCAGTCTGTTGAAGAGACCCTGTCTGAGGTGAGGGACCAGCTGGCCCGTTCAGGAGTGGTGAACTCAGATCTTGCCATACCCTTGTTCGACTCTCTCTTAAGAGTAGCTTTAGCCGAAGTGTCATCCTGTCCCGATCCACCTGAGGAGAAGTCAGAGAAGGTAAGCCCATCGAGTAAATGCAGATGTGTTCTAAGTCATTATAAAGAAATCTAAAAATCAATATTTGTGGGATTGACACTTCTCTTCTGTCTGTGATATTGACTTTTTACATCTGTCTCAGTTTTCAGTCATGTAGAAAGTTCAATCAACCAACACAACATCTAGCTGTGTGTCCCTCTGTGATAATCTGTCTTTAGATGTCCCTACTGATTGGCTGATTGCACCTTTGATTATTGATTGCTTTGCGTTGGATTGACATACTCGGTGTAAGATCTACCCCATTGTGTCTGCTGCCTCTTCAAACGCTGTGATAAAATATAATGAGCAGCGCTGTTTATCTTGGAGACAACCACACAAAGAAATGAAAACCTCTTTACCGTTGACAAGAATCAGCTGTGCATACTCCGTAGCCTCTCACAATATGTTGCTAAGCACCCATTATCTCCCAATGGTACAGCAAAACAGCAGAGGTAAATAATGATAGCCCTTCTTTGGAGCTGGCAGTGATTATACAGCTACAATTTACACATATATAATCCAAGCAGCTGGTTTGCTCTGTGTCTTTTTGTATCTTCTAATGAATTATAACCAAAAACAGCAGGGAAACTATGCAGTAAAAGCTTTCAGGGAGATATATGTAACTATGTTTTGTCAGATGTAGAAGGAGTCATCTTATTTTAAAGGGATTATAAACATGGAAGAGAAAGGATAAGTTATTCTCCTAATATCGCATGTCTTCTTGGCTTTATTGAGTAAATTCCTCAGTAAATTACATCGTTCTGGGTGTCTCCTATCTCTCTGCCATGAGGTGTTTTCCTGGAGTCTTAAAATGCCTGTCTGACTAAGCCTGTTCCTACACAGGAGGATTTAGGTTTTATATAATAGATTTAACAATTTCCTAAGAGCTTAGCTTTTTCTCGTTGAGTCCAGCAGAGTGTGGTGTTCACTTTTTATTGTGAGCCTGCGCTTTGAGACTGGGGTTATCCCATTCAAGTCTTTGATACGCATACAGTAAATGTTACAAAGTTGTCTATTCTTGTTTTAAAAGGGCGTTTATTACAGTAAGCCACCTCTTTGAACGTTTTAGTTTTACCGTTTACTCTGTGCATGTGTTTGTGTGTCTAAAGCCTGCGTATTTGCTTACGTGTACATATGACTGACTGACTGTACACATCAAGGAACTGGATTGTGTGAGTGCTGTACGAGTCAGCTGATATTCGTCTTATGACCAAAATCTTGTACTTTTTCCTCTCACTTGAAAACATTTTGTTAGGAATTGATTTGCTCCATTAGCGGTTAGACCTCTGTTAGTCACAGTGAGCATATTTTAGCGGACAGGTTTTAATCAAGGAGTTTTTTCTTAATCAAGATATGGGTACGCCGTTATGAAACCATGTCTGTTGAAGGCTGTGGACTGTGTTGAATCCTATTTTTCTGTTTCCTTCACTTTTTTGTATTGTCAGAAGCTGCAGGTGCTGGTGGAAGGGGCGGTCCCAGCGGGAGATCTGTCTGAGGAGGTGGACGAGGCGCAGAGCTGCGGAGTCAAGCCCCTGGGGGAGGAGGAGGGCTACGACGCAGACAGTGAGAGCAACCCCGAGGACATGGCCAGGCAGGAAGAGGGTAGGTTCATGTTTTAACGCTCACTATACAAAAACTGACTTTCCCGCTCTCTCCCTGTGACTCCCATTAACACCAGTAGTTACACACAATCATCGTCTCTGTACAGTACAACATGGTTATTTTACTAGTTCTAGACTCACTTAACAACACTACTTTTTTCCTGCAAAATTGTCTTGTCCATTTTGTTTCCATTAAAAAAAAACACCACTTACCCAGTTTTGACGCAAGTATAAATCTACAAATTAAAAAAACTTTAAGTTTAAGAATACTATATGCAGCAGTTACGCTAATACAGTTTTTATAACGAATGTCAGCGGGCTAAAGTCTCTATGATTGAAGGGGGCATATTTTTGCATCAGCATTAAACCTGCTGATTTATTGTAGGGAAACCAGGAGTGTTTACTTCTCCCACTCCTCCATTCATCATTCAACTCAGTGTGTTGAGCGATAATGCATCTCTTGGCATTCACTGGAAAATTTAATGTCTCAAAAGTTGCACAGTAGATTTTTTTGCTGTGTCACTGCTTTAGTCTATGTATTGTGTAAAATACTACACCCTCTTTTGGTCTGCTGTGCCTGATGTTTTGCAGTAACATAGTCATTGATCAACATATGACAGGGTAGAAATTACACAACAGTGTGTTTTGTTTTTTTTTCTTACAGCAGCCTCTTGTATCTGATCTCCAATCTCCTGTTGCAGGTTACGAATGTGACCTTATTACACCCTTTTACTTCATCCTCTCATAATAGAGCCATTGTTTGATGTTTTACAACTGCAGGCTACTACGCTCTGTGGTCTCATGAGCCACATCTTGTGACTTAAAGTCTCCATCAAGCGGAGACCTCCTGGAAAACTGTTGCGGCTCGGGGAAGGGTTAATCTTTAAAGCTGACCTCATCTTAGAGAAAAATTCACAAACAAACACAAAAAGCCGGATGAATAAATAGTTTCTCCTGATGTCTTCATATTGGCTGTGAATATGCTAGATTTTATTATATTAATGATATAACAGATTCTGACTGCAGCAATTAGCTTCGAGAACAGAGTTGGCAATTTCAAGGTTCCTAAATTTAAGTTGAATGAACTATTTTAATAGCTCTAGCAGCTTGACCTTTGAAAATCAGTGTTGCTGTCTCTTTAGGGGTTTGTAGTCTTCTACAATCTGACTGTGTAAATAACCTAGTTTCCACTTGCTTTTTCTAAATTCCTAAATTGAAATTGCTTGAACTGTTTTAACACTTCATGGGACATTGTTTTTGATTAACTGGCAGCTTGATCTGTAAGAATTAATCTTGGTTTTAATTTAGACTAGATTTCTTATAGTCTTCGAGTTAGCAATGTTAATGAATTATGAATAAAGAGTCAAAGGTGTGATGCATCATGTACTGTACCCTTCTGTAAAGGGCACATTCATATACCATATATTAGTTTATAAAAAAAATGACCCATCTGCATAAAGGCAGTACAGTAATTGAATCTGAAAAGTTAAAAAACCTATACCTTCACCTTTTTTTCCTATTTCCTCTCATTCCTTGGTTTGAAGTCACTATTTAGTTTTATATAATTTTATGGTCCAGGTGAAGATGTGGTATAATGCGTTTACACTTTTATATTATATTGTGTGTTGTTTTTTCTCCATATTCACAGGCTCTATTTGATCTTCGTATTCAGAAAATTGTGGTGGGAAATTAACATAATTTAAAGAGGGAATATTTGTCTATATGAAATGTATATGTACTTCACATATATCAACTCACGTCATTTTATTTTTATTACAGGTTGAACTTAATCTAAAATGTTTTTAAAGAGTGATAGTGGTAGGTTTATCTAGTTCTAGCTACATCTTTTACATGATTTGTGAGTATTTGAACAGAGAGCTGTGTTATTGGATGTGGACTATGCATTTACAGAGAGAGTGGGTTGATTAATTAAAGGATGTCCAAGAAGCCGAGAGAGAGCGGAGTGCGTTATTTCATGTAAATCATGTGGGGACTCCCCTACTGCTCTGAGGCTGAGCTCTGGACTGGGTTTAATTCATTTTTATGAGTTGTCTCCATGATGGAAAGATGTAGCCGCAGCAGGAGAAGCCTGTGGATCATCATATATTTTCAGCAACACAGCTTCTTCTGTTTTTGCCTTTGTTTTGTGCTTGTGAGCTGATTTCTTCACACTGTTTTATGTTGCCATATTTTGTGTTTTTCTCAGTCTCACTATCTGTTGGTGGTTTTTCAGGACTAAAGGTGGAGTCTACTGCGCTGCACGAGTTTGGGGCTGTGGTGGATGGGTCCAGGAGGGGGGCCTTGCTTTTCCCAGAAATCTGCACAATGGAGCTACAGCTACTTGCCTCAGGCTCTCCTGACCTGGACGTCCTGAGTCATGTGTTTCACAGCCTCCTTGGGGCAGTCCACGCCAACCCTCGCAATGCTGCCTTACTTTACGACCAGGTCAGACTCAGCAATCTGCCTCAGCTCAAATACTAGACAATAACTAAAACATTTTGTACATCTTTAGTGGTCTCTTTGTCAAGTTTTGTGACAAATAACATCATCTTGTTCTGTTTTTTGCAGGGAGGAGTTAAAACTATCCTGTCTGGCTTTCACAACATCCTTTGTCAAACAGACCTCTCTTTTAAAGGTTTGTTGCTATTTGTTATGTATTATGCATTAGCAGTAAAATTTACAGTAAAATACGTCTAAACAGATAAAAAAGGGGACATAGAAATTTAAACTGCCTTTCTGTAAACTACTTGTGATCCCTGTAAATAATTTAAAAACTATAGACACACATGCCTCTCTAAATTGGGCTCTTATTTGCTCCCTTCTCCCTGTAACCAGAAAGCTAATTGCTCATTTCTTATCTTGGCCTGTGATGTTTTAGCGCATGTGAACTGAAGCTGTTTATGTAACCTGCTGTTATTTTGGTTTATGTTCAGATTGCCAGACTGTCTTGGTGGAGCTGCTGGTTACCATGGTGAGCCAGCGAATCACGGCGGAGGAGCTGGCTCTATTGATTCGACTCTTCCTCGAGAAGACTCCACCTACAGTAAATAACAAACCCTATCACTATATCAACAAACGCAGTGTTAGCTTACTGCCAGGTTGCAGACACTCATGCCTACGCTCAGAAAGCACTATCCTTCCTGTCTGCCACGCTCTTGTTTTTATATGGAAGACTCGAATACCTCATCAACACATGATCCTCCCTTGTGCTTGTTTGATTCTCAAAACAATTAGCGCCAGTGTGCGCAGAAAAGATGTGATGGTTTGACTTATTACCACAACCAAGGTTTGTTGTTATCAAAGGTCAAACTGGCATCATTAATAACCTCTCTTCTGGAAATATTTCTCCTTCAGGGCAAAGTGGAGTTTGTGTTAAACCATGTGAACAGAACGACATGTGGCCTCTGCTTTTTCTAATCTAAAAAAACTCACTGTGTTAAATACTTTGTAGCGCTACTTTGGATTTTGTATTATTTAGAGTTCTCCTTAAAATTTTGTTTATGGTTTTATTTCTTCACAGCAACTAAAGATTGATCACACTGTTACCCTCAAGCCATAATAAATTATGTGTTATTCATTTTTACTCTAGCTTCAAGTGAGACTAAAATTAGAAACTTATAAAAATATATAAAGGTATCATATTATTTACTTGTGCAACAATCCTTCTCACATCCCATTTCTTTTTTTTACCTGCAGGAGGTTTTACTAAAGGGTATCCAGCAGATTGTGGAAGCCAACATCAGTGTGGAGCCTCTTCACTTCCTGACATTTCCCGTGATCCTTGGGGCTTTGACGCCGAGCGGGTTTTCTCCCAGCTCCAGACAGAATGGCTCGGCTGGAGGTAAAAGTGTTGGTTTGCTTTGGAAAGGAAAACTGTCTCCTGGGCGCCGAGAGGGGGACACAGATTTACGAGCAAGCAACACCCGTACTTCTCCGTGGCACGCCGCTCCTTTGCACTTACCCCTCGTGGGGCAGAACTGCTGGCCTCACATGGCCAGTGGCTTCAGCGCTTCGATGTGGGTGAGAGTGATAGAACCAGAGGAGAAAGACAGAGATAAAGACACAGGTGACAATATATGTATTTGTAAGGAACTCTTACTCTGCTCTACATAAACATGAACTGGTTTTGAAATTCAGCTATCTCTGTTTTGCAGAAGACAGAAACCTTTCCACGGGCGAGTCCCACCACGGCTCCACTCAGCCCAGGACGACATTAACAGAAGAAAGGCTCATTCATATTCTGTCCATGGGCTCCAAGGCACTGATGCTTCAAGTGTGGGCAGACTTCTCTACAGGCTCCCTGACATTCAGGTGAGTTTCGAAGTATACTTGAGCAACTTACTGCTTTTCAAGTGCTAATAATATATGGGTCTTGTGCTGTTTCACCAGGATTTGTATTGACCCAAATGATGAGATAAAAGCAGGGCTCCTGGCTCAAGCAGAGTCTGGAGAGGGGCTGTTCAAGCCTGGCCAGTGGCAGCACCTTGGTCTCACGTACAGCCAGCAGCCGGAGGGAAAGAAGAACATTCATGGTTGTGTGGTGCTCTGGGTGTGTGGCATCAGGTGAGGCTCACAACAGTGAAGTATATTTGTTTTTAGATGTATCTAGTCTGTACTAAACTTCAGCTGCTTTTTCTGCAGAAAATGTGAAGTTTCCTTGGACTACACTTTACCCAGAAAGTCAAGCTTATCGTCTGACAGCAACAAGACCTTCTGTATGTTGGGACACTGTCTGTCGTCCTCTGAGGAGCTAATGAAGCAAAGCCCACGCTGGAACATGGGCACTGTGCTGCTGTTTAATGGTCAGACCCCTGTCACATCGCTGCATAAACCCTCCATCAATCACTTCTTTTTCAACATTACTGCATACAGCCAATATTTTCCTTTGTAACTTAATTTGTTTGGCATCACTGGTGTCCCCTGCTGGTGCATTAGCTGCACCTCCCATCTTATAAACAGTATATACCATTTGTCATGGTTTGTGGTGCAGTTGTGTTTTGATACTTTATCTTTTCGAGCTGCTATAAATGCTGTGGCTGGTGTGATGTGTGGCATGCTGTACATTCTTTGCATTTTCTCGGGAGGCTCACTGAATACTTCTCTTGTCGCCTCTAATTGATTGTGAATGGCTTACAACTTGGCGTTCTCAACTTTAGAGCCCAGCTGACGGTTTTAGTCTCACTGCTGTTGTGGCTTTAGTGCAAAACATTTCTTCTTCGTACTTTTTGAAAGCAAGAAACAAATCAAGATTTTACAATGGAATCCCAGAAGTCAACTTTTGGGTAATTTTATTTGGAAAAGAAGTGTTTTGAAGGAAAGCAATGAAATTGAAGGTTTGTCATAGTACTGCCGTAGTCTAGCAATGCACCACAATATTAAAAATCTATTAAATGGTAAATAACTACTCACAACACTTGCATAGTTTCACTGCTATGTTTTCCCATCAGGGTTATTATTTTAACACAGCAACCTTCTAATTTCAGGATCAAGAATAGGCTCAGAGGAGTCATTCTACCTTTATGCAAACGGACCTGACCTCACCTCCATCATGCCCTGCAAGTACGGCAAGTCCAGTGTGTCATTCTCCAAGTTTGTCACTCAGGAGGGGCTCAAATGTGATTATGTGCGAGATCTTCTGACCAAAAACAAAGACGTGGACACAACAACTTTGGTTGTAAGTCTCATGTTTGTCATATAAATCGTTTTACTAATATTGCTGTTAGACTGTCTCTCTCATTTACTGTTTCATTTCACGGTGTACGAGTAATGTGCTATTTTAATTATTTGTCATTAATGATGCCACACACTACAGTAAGACATTTTTCCTCAATGGAAAAAGCTATTACTGTGAGTCTGCAGCTATTTTAATGAGAAGGAATATTTCTAAACTCTTCACAACTAAAGACTAATGATATTGAGAAAGTAAGGAAATGAAAAGTCTAAGTGATGAAGAAGAATAATTTTCCCAATTGTATTGTCATCAGAAGCTGAAATGTATTAGGAACACATGCAGTTTGAAAGGTGGCTAATGTTTATGGTGACTTTATGACTTGTAATATCTGATTGTTCTCTTGGAGACGGTAGATGGAATATTATAGCATTTATTGAAGTTCAATCGATCTTATGATATTGTTCATGTTGTAGTATAATATATTGTGTAGCCTTTTCTATATTGGTGAAAGTGTAGGTGAGTGTCATTTCTTCTTTCTTTGATTTGAAGATAAGTAACATTATGGTTGTACACTCTGTTTCTGTACAGGAGGGTCTAGCAGTGGTGTATGCCCCCAGCAGTCCCAGAGTTTACACGATCTATGAGCCTGTAATCAGACTGAAGGGCCAGGCCAAGACTGTTGTAACTCAGCGGCCGTTCAGCTCCAAAGAGGTGCAGAGTGTTTCCCTGGAGCACAATGCCCTCAGGTCACTGCTCGCCACCGAGACACAAGGTCTACAAAGTGTCCTGCACAAGATCGGAGGGACAGGAACATTTGTATTCCTCTTCGCACAGGTACAGTCTGATGTTGCTGATTTTCTCCTTGTTTAGAAGTGCATTGTGAAGTTTACGGTGGCAACTGATAGAGACATTTAAACAGTACACTCTCCTCTGTTCTACACAGTATGAACACCTACTGTAGGAAGCAGGTCAAATAATGAATTCTCTTTACAAACTTACACACTATTAGAAATAAATTAAATTTAGTGCACAGACAAGAACGTGTGCTTTTCCTCCAGAAGTGCTCAGTTTGTCCCCTCTGGGCTTAATTTGTCCACTTTGGGCAGATAAAGAGGAACAGAAACTAATTGTGCTTCTATTGGGCTCTATTAAGCTGTAAATATCTATTTTTCAAAGTCAGGCAAACGTAAACAGTGTTGCTTTGAGATATTTATACACTATTGAGGTTTTGAAAAAGCTGCATATTGTGTTTCTCATTTAATTATGAGTGTTTTAAAGTTCATAGTTGCTTATTGTATCCTCCTTAGAAACACATCCTTTCTGTTGTAACTGTAGTTCTGTCCTGTTTTCTTCTGTCTGTGTTTATGCCCTCACGGCCGGTGATGTCCAGACGGTGGAGCTGACTGACTGTGAGAGGACCCAGGCTCTGGCCCTGCGGGTGCTGCTGTCTCTATCCAAGTGCAACCAGCACCGTATCCACGAAATTGACTGTTACCATGGATACTCTATGATCCACCAGGTCCTTATCAAGTCCAAATGCATCGTGGGATATCATATGCTGAAAGTGAGTCACACCTTGAACTCTCAGCTGTCTTCCATTCGCACCACCTCTGCCGATGTGTGCATTAAAGCGTACACTCTGGCAGTGGTTTTTATCATGAACTTGATCCAGACCGACAGACCGGTGCCTCTCTGACTCGTGGTGTTGGTGACCCCGCTGTTACTTGACCCTCTTGCTGTGTGTGTAATTGAGCCGTGTGATGGCTCTGTGCTGAAATGGACTCTGTCTCACTTGATGAAACACTGAGCTCCTGCCGAGTCGCGTGGCAGCACTGATTGTCTTTGTTACTTCATCCATCCACGACAGTACTCTGTAGTGCTGTGGTACTCAAGACCAAGTGTTAAGACCATAGAGTGTAAAAAGTGATCGAGACCAGTCTTAGGAGTACTTTTTAAAGGTCAGGGATACAGAATCAGACATATTTTTATTTGGCCTTGTCACAGTCTTGAGCTTATATGACTCTGAATCCCACCAAGAGTACAAGTAAAGAATTAAACATCACTTTTGAGACTGGATTGAAAACCTCTATTATACAATACAGCCCTCTACTCCCTGTGCTACCATGGGTTCTCTTTTGGCTTTCTCTTGTCATCAAAAGACATGTATAGGTAAATTGGTATAAATTGCACATAGAGAATGAATGTATGTCTGCAATTAACTAGCAAATGCCCCACGCAGCTGAGACAAGCTCACATCCCCCGAAACCTGTAACGAACAAGCTCTCAAACTCTCATGGTAGCAAACTGACCGTAAATTTGTTATTTGCAGCGTAGTGTTTCAGGTTTGGAATAGTTTCATGTTCAATAGTTGCTATGTATCAAGCATTATTTCTGGTTATGCTGAAGATGAATGGATAAATAAAGTTCTTGTGAGTTGTTGAACAAATTAATAATAGAGCTAAAAACATAAAGAATACAAACTCTCCTTTTTTTCTTATTTTGTAAGACCCAAAGGACTTCAAGATTTATGACCACTGCAGTGCAGATGGTCACAAGTGATAGACTTTGATCAATACTGACAGACAGCACTGAGGTAATGGCATTGGCTTTGACAGAGAGTTATAACTTCAAAAAAGTCATGGAGAATGTATTGATTTAGCTCCAGTCTGGGGATTACACACTGTAGGGTTAAGTCCAAAGAAGTAATCATTATGAGTCTCTTGAGCTATATGTCAAGAGCATCTGTCTTGTAGTAAGTTATTTTATATGTTTTTTATTATGTTGTGTCCTTATTGTGTCTCACTAGACTCTGCTGGATGGATGTTGCAGTGCACCCATCCTAGTCCTGGGGGATGATGGTCATTTTCGCTTGGACACAGAGTCCCTCGCTGTGGTTCAGGATATCAAGCTGCTCTCAGACATCCTTTTGGACTGGAAAATCTGGGCCAAAGCTGAGGTAAAAATGTTACTGCTGGATATAAATGGTACCTTTGAACAGAGACGAATGTGTAGTTAGGCTTTAGTTTATTCATTTGCAGAGTTAAGATCATACACTTTTACAGCTATAGACTGGAACAGTGTAGGGGTGAAAATACAATGTCTTGTTTTTAGAGCCTCTACCAAAATGACAATAAATAAAAAAAACTGCTTATACAAAAACATACAAGCAAGATAATGCTTTATTTGAAAGGGGGCAATTTAATAAAACACATCATTGTACATGAGTTACAAACGCCAGAATTAACCAAAAGGGGTGTTTTTCCCCGGCCTTGATGTTAAAAAGCCTTTAATATAAGTAGTATGTATTAAAAATCACTGTTGTTTTAATAAGGATTCTTAAAAAAAATGAAATTACATTTTTGTTAATGAAATAGGAATAGCTATAGTTTGCTGTGTTGTAATTCATGTCTTGCTCTCGTCAGTGTGGAGTGTGGGAAACGCTGCTTGCTGCCTTAGAGATCCTCATCAGGGTACACCATCCTCATCAGGTCTTCAATATCCGCCAGTTCCTAAAGGCTGAAGTAGTCCATCGCTTTCTGCTTACCTGCCAAGTGCTACAGGTCTGTCCCTACCATAAACAATCTTAAAATCCCCCAGCTAATACTTATAATAACTTTGTATTATTGTGTAAAGGAGCATCGGGACGAGCATCTCACTGCCATCCCACAAGAGGTCTGTCTGTCCTTCGTCAAAATCATTCAGGAAGTACTAGGGTCCCCTCCTGATCTGGATCTACTCAAACTGATCTACAACTTTCTACTTGCTGTTCATCCACCAACCAATACTTATGTCTGCCACACACCGTCGAGCTTTTATTTCTCATTACACATAGGTAAGTTATATTAAGCTAGACAGTTTTCATCTTGCCCTACGCGTTACAAAGTCTAATCATTCTCACTATTTAAATGGACACTGAGTGAGAAATAATACGTGACGTGAGAACAGCTAATGGCCGTGATATATGGGCAGACTTGTTTTTCATTGAGCTTCATTTTTGTCAGATGGGAAGCTGTACCACGAGAAGGTGCAGTCCATTATGCACCTGAGACACTCCAACAGCGGGAGCAAGTCTGCCTGCAGCTCTGTGGTGTCCCTCTCCCCCACTGTCTTCAGCGAGGCTCCCCATGACGGTACAGCTGCGTTACACTGATCAGGAAGCACTTACAGATATCCAGCAAAGTTATGATGATTAAATGCAACAATTCACGTTTCATTCTCGAAACCATGTTCAATAGAAAAAATGACAATGGCTGTTTTTTTAATGCAGAGATAAACCTCACTTTTCATGTGTATATCACTGAAAAAAATATTTTTACAGTATATTTACAGTCTTTGTTTAGTTCCCATGGCCCTTTTTTAATACGTCTTTTAGTTTGTGACGTTCAGGTTATTGCTCCATTAAAAACAATGTTGAGGCAAACCAGCTTCTATATAGACACTACCGTTAATGAGATTGACATTTGCTTGTGTGTTGCTAGCTTTAAAGGCATACTTTCATAGCTTGTCTTTATATTATTTAAAGACAGCCTCTATTTATTACAGCAGATAGTGTCTTTTCTGAGGCCAGACTTCCTATGTGTTATTTATTTTTCTGAAGTACTCCCATTTGGTAATTGGGCTCTAACTTCTGCCTCTGTAACCTCAGTATGCCAACTTCTGCGGCTTCTCAGGCCTTTTGTAACTTTATCTAGATGACACCAAAGACTATTGGCCCATTAATTCCTACAGTCTGTGCTCTAAACATCTTATAAATACAATAATCAGCAGAAAAAGCATCTAACAAGGCTATGTTCAGTGCAGCATCAGCCCCTTGATGAAAAATTAAGGTCACCAGATGTATATCTTCAGTAGCTAATGTAAACACTTGTTCCTCTGGGAAAAAGCGAAAGTAGATGCATAAACAAGAGGTCATTATATACATACCCTCTCATCCCTCTTTTGCTTTAAAAAACATTCAGTCTGTCTAACTAATGCTCTTAGCTGCAGTCCCCACAGACCTTTCTCAGATTAAATTGCTAAGCTTTTATTAAAACTTAAATGAAAATGTTACAATATCTTTTATCAATAAAAGAAATGAGAGCAGCATTTACAGCTCAAATTTCATTTGGGAACACGAGTATAAAAATGCATTAGGATAATAATTATTATAATTTGTTCCTGTTAACAGTACATATCATCTGTTTTTATGAGATATCTCTTCCTTTTGATGATACTTTTTCTGTTTTTCCACCGAGTAAAAATGAATAAAAGTAGAGGTACTTTATAATTAGAAAGACACAGACTGAATGGAGTGCTCCACTTTCTTGTTCATGAAGATGTGACAGGTTATAAATTGTCCTCCTCCAGGCCATCTTCATCCTTCTTACGCTGAACATGGAGCTGATGATCAGTCATTACGACCCCCCAGTCTGGCACCGTCCCCATATTCCTCCCCCCTGTTGACACCTCGACTTGGAAACGGAAGTGCAAATGTGACTGGAGACAGCGAAGGTGTCTCGCCCTCGGCTCAGCAGGCTCTGGGCAGCACAGAGACTCTTAAAAAAGGTGGAGGCGATGAGCAGCTCCTTAGCAGTTGTGAGTCTGCCAAGACAATCTGTGACTCGAGGGAAGTAGGTGAAGGTGGAGGAGCACGGACCCCTTCCATTAGTGTAGAGGAGGAACGGGACGAGGCGGCTGAGGTTGACAGTTTGGCAGAGGGCAGTGTGGGGGTCGCAGAGTCTGAGGACCGGTTTGACTGGGCCAGTGACGAAGCTCCTCGTCGGCCAGACAGCCTAAAAGGTATTCAGTCCTTCCAGCGCAGTCACAGCAACCTGGCCAGTCTGGGCCTGGCCTTTCCAGCTCCTAACGGCTCTTTGGCGATCGGCCGCTGGCCCAGTGCAGCTGACCGTGGCTCCATGCCAGAGGACTGGGAGAGCTACACCTACTCTCCAGGCTACGAACGGGCCCACAGCAAAACAGAGTCCAATGACAGGTAAAAAGCAAGGAACAGGAAATTAACTTTAGGGCACATACATACTAATGCATTTTCATTTTAAAAATAAAAAACATTTCTATCCAAACTATTTTTAGTATGTAATAACCATCTCCTCTAAAGACAGAAGTGTTATATTGTATTTATTTAGCAAGGGTAAAGATATTACGGAGCAACACAGCCTGGTATGTTTTTATCGCATCAATCCTTCAGTTTTAAACGAAATGTCTAGTTTATATTAAATAAAGACTAAAACATGACAAACAGTATGATTACATACTTAAGGTAGTGGCAGTGTGTTAATCTGATTATATTGTGAGGTCAGTAAGTGATCTGGTAGAATTTATGTTCTGTTTTAAAGATACTAGTGCTTTATTACTGTATTATGCAGATATAAAAAAGCGACTTCAATCTTTGGGAACTGAATTTGTGTCTCAGGTCGAGCACAGAGGACTGTCTGGTGCTCATCTGCTGTGGACTCTATGACCTTCTGAGAGGAGTCCTGTTGCTGTTGCCAGACCTTATGCTTGAGGAGGTGATGGATAAACTGATCCAACCTGAAGCTCTTATTGTCCTGGTGAACCACTCATCACCACTAATCCAGCAAGGCGTCATGAAGGTTGGTTTGTCACCGCTTTAAATGGATCTTGTACTGTACTGCATTTTTTACTGGCTGTAAAATACATTTGCCAGAAGGTAATATTTTTAAATGATGTTATGTAACAGCCTTTATTCATTGCTGCATTCACAACTATATTTCATAAACTTTCAGAGAATACTTTTGTCCCAAACAGCTCACAGTGAGAAAGTGACATAATGTATCGATGTCATATTTCATCAGTGCATTTATTTTTGAGTTTTCTATGGTGCCCAATGGTGTCCTAGACAAGACTAGTCTAGATGAGATGTGGTTTTCGGGATGGTTTTATTACAACAGGCAGAATTTAGTGCCGCATTAGAGGCATATTTCAAAATTCCTGACATCTTTTCTGCTTCTTTTTTGCAGCTACTGGATGCGTATTTCAGCAGAGCCCAGAAGGAGCAGAAGGAAAAGTTTCTAAAGAACCACGGCTTCTCGTTGTTGGCAAACCAGTTGTACATTCACCAGGGCAGCCAGGGGCTTCTCGAGTGTTTTCTGGAGATGCTGTTTGGGCGACCGGTGGGCCTGGAGGAAGAGTAAGTGATGCAAAACTAGAAACAAAATGTTACATTATAATGTTAGAAAGGGTAATGTGTGAATAAATTAGATTAAGACATGGTTTTAGTAAACATGTGGCATTTTCTGATATTTGTTCTACCATTTTTTAGTTTGGACCTGGAGGAAATGGAGAGCATCTCACCTTTCAGAAGACGCTGTATCATCCCTGTGTTGGGTCTCATTGAAAATTCGCTGTATGAAAACTCCTTGGTTCATAACATCTTGTGTATGCTGCTGCAGCTCCTCAATGCCTGCCCCAAGCTGGCAGACATCCTATTAGACCACGGGCTTCTCTACGTGCTCTTTAACACCCTCTCCACCCTCAACGGCATGGAGAACGGGTAAGGCAGCCACAACAGAGCATGATTCATTCAAACACCTCCACATAAGCTTGTCTTAAACCTTTGAGCCATGAGAAAAATCATTAACCCTCTGACTGTTCATCGATTCGGCTTATAGAAGTAGCAGACTTACTTCCTGAGCTTAATATTTTTTTCTTATTCTTAACGCACGTCTGTAGTATTCCCCTGAACGACTACAAGCTCCTGGTGTGTGACATACAGCAGCTGTTAGTCGCTGTGACAATCCACTCCTGCAGCTCTTCTGGGTCTCAGTACTTCCGCATCATTGAAGACCTCATTACTTTGCTCGGCTTTATGCAGACCAGCAAGATGCGTCGCACACAAGGTAAGGAACGAAATAAAAAAACTGAGATTCATAGTAAACAACAGCCCTATATGAATCTGCCTTGGGCTGGTATAAGGGAAATTGGACTGTCTTATATTGTTACATTTTCAAAAGAAGCTCTATGTTGTTGACATATGATTATACTTTTACATTACATATCTTGTCTAGGGTGTTAAGAAGACAGCTAGTCCTCTGCAAAATACTGTAAAATCTACATCTTTATTATACAGTAATGTATTAGGCCTGCAGCTGTTTATGACTAGCACATTAAAATTGATTCATACTGTTCACCTTGCTTGGTGACATCTAAATACATATAGACACAAGCCAAAAGAAAGATAAAGTGCTGAAAATACATCTGCTATTATTCAGGCTTCTTCAAAATCCAATTTATACTTAGACATCACATTAGGTTTTTCCCTTTTCAGTAGTTAATCAAATCACCTCTTACTATTGAAACAGGATTGACTTCTCAGGAAAAAAAAAAACACAGTTTGTTTTCTTCGCTAATTAATATGTATGACTATGTTGCTTATTGTCTCTTGGTAAATGACTTGCATTTTAATGAGTCTATTCCTTTTGTAGAGATGGCCGTGGCTCTTCAGTTCCGCGTCCTTCAGTCGGCAATAGAGTTCATCAAGACGACAGCCAATCAGGAGCCTCAGAAGCTCAGCAGCTCTGTTAATGCTCCCACTTCTCCACATCATGCCATTTATCAGAAACGTAAAAGCATTGCAGGTGAGCTTTAATAAATGTTTTTGTGCAGTTTTTGTGTTGTTTTTTTCACCATGTTTTCCCATTTCACGGTGTAACTCTTACCTGACCTGATCATCTTTGTTCCGAAATAAAGGATCCATTGCCATGAAAGACTCCATTATCCCCCGCATCCCTCGACAGCACTACTGCTCCTATGGCCAGATCCCCATGTCCCCCCCTTTCAGCTTCCTGTCCCAGGACTCCCCCCTCCCTTCCCCATCAGCTCCATCCTACATGCTTCACTCTGACGCAGGTAGCTGGGACACTGCCCCACAGCAGGGACGTGTCTTCCATTTTTGCGGTGCACTCACCCTTGTCCCTGTTCTCTCCACTGGGGTTAATCTGCCCGGTACATTCATGTGCTACTGGTGCGTTTTGTTTGTGCATGTTTGAATGCTTAACTAAATCAGTGTTAAGCATTTCAGCACTTGATGGCGTTTGATCAGTGACTCTTAATAGTCTTCATTGTTCACTGATTTAGGAACCATTTGCATACCCTTGCTCCGAACTTGAAATGAAAGCATGAGCGTGTATAAACTTACAAATGATGTTTTATCAAGTGTACACCATTTTTGTTCTCCTAACATTGCACGTGTTTGTTGTAGGCCGACGCCGGTTCTCTCTGGCCCAGGCTGACTCTCTGCTGATGCGGATGCGCTCTGTAGCCAGTGATGAGCTACACCAGATGATGCAGAGGAGGATGAGCCAGGAAAACCCGATTCGTGCCAGTGAAACTGAGTTTGTCCAGCGACTTCAGAGGCTTGTGGTTCTGGCTGTCAATAGACTCATTTACCATGGTACAAATTAATCTGATCATTGCTTTCACTAGTGTTTGTGAGGACAAACGTGGTCTAAATGTGTTATTGTCTCTTTTTTCAGATGTAAGCCAAGATTTGTTTGACCTGCTCAATATCCCAGACTCCCCTGATCATCAGCTTTACACACCTGAACCTGGGGATCCACCTCAAGAAGAGACTGGGTCTACCTCTGTCCCTCACTCTCCTACCCCCTTTACCCTGCCACCTGCCAATAAGAAGAGCTTTCAGAAGGATATCCTTAAACTTATGATGGATGGCATCAAAATCAGCCTGGTAGCACAACATCCTCATACTTCTTCAAACCGTTTTCTTCAAAGGAAATGACATATTGTGACCTTTTCTGGTTTAATCTTTCCACAGGGCAGTACAGGCCGAGGTGGAGCCCCGCATCACCAATGGAGACGGATCCTCTGGTCTTGTCGGGACACTTTTAGGGTCCAAATCGGGCGCCTACTTGTGCACACACTGAGTCCTGCTCTTCCTTTGTCCGATCGAAAGGAGGCCCTGGAGTTTGTGTTTGATCATAGACACTTGGACATCCTCAAAGAGAGCCTTAGTCCTGGTCTAGAGGTCGGTGAAGTTACCTACCAATCATAATTCAGTGTAAAAGGATAATAACATATCTTTTTTATTTGCATAACTACTCATTCGTGGTTGTCATTACAGCATGGGCCAAAGTTGTCACTGTACCTTTACGAGATGCTTCACGATCACAAGGACAGCCTCACCAAAGACGAGCAGAATACTGTGGGCGTCTTCATGACCTCGCTCAAGCTCTGTGGCCATCGCTGCATCCCGCCCAATGCTCCACATAAACAAGACTTGCTCAGGGCCATCAAGGAGGTAAGACTACAAACCATTGTTAACATCTTACATAAGTGCATTAACTCTTTAATGTGTTACTAACAACCCTTTTATTCAAACAGGAAAAGTTCAAGTATGAAGCAGAGGAGAAAACAAGCAAACTTGCATGGGAGAAGAAAATGGCCAACACTCAAAAAAGGTAAGTAGAGTTTTTATATTCTACAAGAAAGTAAGTCTCTTTCTTCTTCTTTTGTATCTATCCTTTATTTTTTTTTCTCTGCAGTCTTATCCAGAGGCTCGATGGAAAGTCCAAGGACATTTCGAAGATAGCTGCTGATATCACTCAAAATGTGTCACTGCGGCAAGGTATGGAGAGGAAGAAAGTTATCCAGCACATCAGAGGCCTCTACAAAACTGACCTCAGTGCTAGTCGCCACTGGCAGGAGCTGGTGCAGCAACTCACACATGACCGGTGGGCTTTTGTTGCTTAATATATGGTAGCAATAGATCAGAGTTGTACATAGGGTTGTATTTGTGTTGCATTCTGACTGAGAGACCTGTACTTGTCTTTTTCAGGGCTGTTTGGTACGACCCGACCTCCTACCCAACATCGTGGCAGCTGGACCCAACTGAAGGGCCAAACCGGGAGCGGCGAAGGCTACAGAGATGCTACCTCACCATCCCCAACAAGTACCTGCTGACGGATAGACGCAAGCCCGAAGGTAAATGCGATGTTGTACACACATTTGTCACAATGCCAGCTTCAGTTTGTGTAACACAACCTCTGTGTTTCTTAGACTCTGTGAAGCCTCCACTGTCTTTTCTGTTTGAAGAAAAGACACACTCCTCGTTCTCGTCCACGGTTAAAGACAAAGCCACTAGTGAACCCATCAGGTATAAATCTACTCTTCTGTCTATTTATCTGCCTTATCTGCCCTAGTCTTGAGTAAATATTATATCTCTAACAGACAGCTAAAGCGTGCTGCAGCTCGAATATAAATGTCTTATCAACTGGTGTTGCACTCAGAGGTGAGGTGTTTTTTCAGTTGCTCTCTCCTTTTATTAAAAAATGTCTTTTTTTGTCCTCAGGTTCACCAGACGGTGCATCAGTGTTGCCCCCTCCAGAGAGACAGCGGGAGAGTTGCTCCTGGGTAAGACAGTGACCGCGGCTCACAGCTGCTCCATGCATAATAGACCCAGCCAGTCACAAAGCAGAGAGTAATACTCTCTGTCAGGCACTAGAGAATATTACTGTCTCTTTTTCTTACTTAATCACTGAGGGGAGCTCTGTTTGTCTTGCTCTTACTTCATCAAATCTCACTCACCCTTTGCTGTCTCACAGGAAAGTCAGGGATGTACTTTGTGGAGGATAACGCTGCTGAGGCTCATGACAACCAGGTAAAGCCAAGGCTTACTCCCTCAGCACTGACAAAAGGATGAACGGCCTTTTTTTTTTTTTTTTTTTTTTTTAAGGCAGTTCATTAAAAAAAAAAAAACTTTTTGTGTTCGGGCAGAGCCTTCATGGTGAGACTGAAGCCCCTTCTTTCTCCTGGACGTATGAAGAGATCAAGGAGGTGCACAAACGATGGTGGCAGCTCAGAGACAACGCTGTGGAGATATTTCTCACCAACGGCAGGACCCTGCTGTTAGCGTTTGACACCACCAAGGTGAGGCAAAAAACTAGTTCTCAAATGTTGAGATTGCTTGTTGGTGGAATGTATTCAGTAAATTATTATTTCAGTCATTTTAATTAAGTTTTGCCAAACCCAAAATTGCTTTTTGTTGAAATAGACAGGTACAACAAAAAGCATTCTGTGTTCAAATAGAATATGGAAATACAGCCAAATAGAAAAGGTGTCATTTGGAAAAACACAAGTCTAGATAATCATGTAAGCAGAAAAATATAACCATGGCAGTTTTATTTATAGTTGTGACAAAATTGTTTCGCTACTGCTCTGTGTGAAGGGATAATGTTTTGCCAAAACAATAGGACATTGTACCTTCAAAGTTGTGAAGGAAAAACTGAAAAAAAAATTATAGCTAAATTTGCTCAGTTTGTTGAAATAAACCACTGAGGGTAGTATTTTCTACATTTTCATTTGACTTTTTCTTGAAAACCGTGATTATTTTGTGACTTATATACCAGTTTCGTGATGACGTCTACCACAACATCCTGACCTCTGACCTCCCGAATCTGCTGGAGCACGGGAACATCACGGCGCTCACACAGCTGTGGGGCTCCGGTCAGATCTCCAACTTTGAGTACCTCACCCATCTCAACAAACACGCCGGTCGCTCCTTCAACGACCTCATGCAGTATCCAGTGTTCCCTTTTATTCTGAGAGACTACACCAGTGAGACCCTCGACCTGCAGGACCCTAACATCTACAGGTCAGTGCTGGGAAATATACTCATACTTCAACAGTGAAATGATGGGAACTAATTCATATATTAAAGAAAAGCAGCACTTAACATTCACATTTATCTTTTTGGAGCCATATTAATATTTTGCCTAAAGCATCATTGCCGCTAAAACAGCCTCCATCACAAAAGCCACTAGCAGCACTTATTTATGAGTGCTCCTGTGAACTTGTGTACTATGAATAATCTCTTAATTATACTGTATTTCAAGATCTCTAATACTGAGAGAATAAAAGCCCTCTACATGACTACTTTTTTGATTTCAGGAACTTGGTCAAACCTATTGCGGTACAGTCAAAGGAGAAAGAGGATCGCTATGTGGATAATTACAGGGTAAGTCTTGAACGTTTGACATGGCAACTCTTAAGTTTATAAAGAACTATAGCCATAAGACATTTATTTAAGTGATATTCCATAATCTTTGAAGTTCCTGTACTTGTATATAGTATAGCAAGCAATATCCAGCTGCCCATGGGGGAAGTATGTTATATATGCCTTTTTTAACTACAGTTTACAGGGAACAACAGAACTGTATATATACACACAGAAATACACGATACATAAAAGTACTTCTTAATGCCCCAAATATCACATTGAAGTTTGATCATTGTGTTTGTTAGTACCTTGAGGAGGAGTACAAGAAGGGCATTCGTGAAGATGACCCCATGCCTCCTGTGCAGCCGTACCACTATGGCTCTCACTACTCCAACAGCGGCACCGTGCTCCACTTCCTGGTCCGAATGCCTCCGTTTACCAAGATGTTCTTGGCCTATCAGGGTGAGTACATCAGCAGCCTCATACAGTCCAGATACCTGTTGAGTTTTGTATATTTCTATCCAACACTGCCGGTTCAGTGGCAATTTGTGAGCTTTTAATAACAGATAATTACCTCCAAAAAGCTTTTAGCAGCAGTGAGGGCCACCTGTCTCCATTTTAAATGATGCTTTTAGTGCCCAATGTTATTCTGATGTCCAATGCCATGTTGTGCTCCCAACAGTCACTTGGTCTTTTTAGGTTTTACCTCTGATCTACCCCCATGCCCTTCTCATTTTTTCTCATCAGATTAATTATTTCATTCATCTTTATCTCTCCTCTGATCCTCCGAGGCATCTGTTTTATGAGATCAGAAATGTATTCAAGAAGCGTGATCTGTTAAGATCCTGAAAGGGGCTTTTTTTCAATCAGTGGGTCACGTCTTTAATGAGATTGTCTTTGGTCTTTGCCTTAATCAGACCAGAGCTTTGATATCCCCGACCGCACATTTCACTCCATGAATACAACATGGCGTCTGTCGTCCTACGAGTCCATGACTGATGTGAAAGAGCTTATCCCAGAGTTTTTCTACCTCCCAGAATTCCTCGTCAATAGAGAAGGTAATTAAACCACTCTGT
The DNA here is from genome assembly GCA_036850595.1 of Rhyacichthys aspro. Classification (NCBI taxonomy): domain Eukaryota; kingdom Metazoa; phylum Chordata; class Actinopteri; order Gobiiformes; family Rhyacichthyidae; genus Rhyacichthys; species Rhyacichthys aspro. The sequence goes on along the minus strand of CM072162.1, from coordinate 17,040,673 downwards.
CTAATGCTATGAACTATTTACGATTCATTTCATCTCATTATGTGCAGCATCAAATTCAAGGAGTTACAACTCAAAAACATGACATTATCTCCTTAGGTTTTGATTTTGGGGTTCGTCAGAATGGAGAAAGGGTCAATCATGTGAACTTGCCTCCTTGGGCCAGAAATGACCCACGTCTTTTCATCCTGATCCATCGTCAAGCTCTAGAGTCAGAACACGTCTCCCAGACTCTTTGCCAATGGATCGACTTAGTGTTTGGACTAAAGCAGAAAGGCAAAGCTGCAGTTCAAGCCATTAATGTTTTCCACCCTGCTGTAAGGATCACCGCGTGTTAGATTCAAATATTTTGAAAACAAATAATTGGAGTTTTTTTCTGACTGGTTTGTTTTCATTTTACAGACATATTTTGGCGTGGATGTGTCGGCGGTAGAAGATCCAGTCCAGCGTCGTGCCTTGGAAACCATGATCAAAACATACGGACAAACACCCAGGCAGCTCTTCAACGCCTCCCATATCAGCCGGGCTGGACCCAAACTCATGATGGAGGGAGAGCTGCCAGCCGCCATGGGCCTTTTGGTTCAGCTCGCCTTTAGAGAAACAAGAGAACAAGCCAAAGAAATAGTCTGCCCGGTAAGAGGAAAGACCGCCTAATGTGTCGCTAAATAAACACAAATAGGATTCAAGGTTTAGACTTTGAGACTCTGAGTTTTGGCCCTTGATGTTGCATTAAGACCAAAAGGGACCAGATAACTCTATTTCTAATGCAACAAGCAATAATAGCAACATTACCGAAGCGACAACCAATCACAGAACAAGATTTGATGGGCATCCAAGAGGAATAAGTCTAAAAAAAAATGTATAGGCTTAAAGCTGACTTGGTTTTGGGCTGTAGTTTGTCTGTGAATCAGAGTTCACACCAAGGCACAGAGGAACAGTGCGAATAATTCCAGGTGATAGCTATGAATGAGCCCTGAGGAATAACAAATACAGGAATAAACTAGGCCTAGTGTTAATTATACGTCTGTTAATCAGAAAATGCTGTCCTAAATTATCAAAAAAAAAAGTCCTGAAATGTCCTGAAAATTTTTTATTTTTTTTACCTGGTCATATTTATGCACAGAGCCCACTTCCCTGGATCAAAGGCCTGAAATGGGGTGAATACGTTGGGTCGCCCAGTGCTCCAGACCCTGTGGTGTGTTTCAGCCAGCCCCACGGCGAGAGGTTCGGGTCTCTTCTAGCTCTGCCGACACGGGCCATCTGTGGACTGTCCCGCAAGTTCTGCCTCATGATGATTTACAGCAAAGAGCAGGGTCAGACCACACACCAGCGAGTGTAAGATATGGCCCTCTGAATGCTCTGTCTGTTGAAGTAAATGTGCACTTTTCTCTCTGAAGGGGTTCGGAGCATGCACAGCACAGACATCCAGTGGTCAGCGATACTCAGCTGGGGCTACGCAGACAATATACTGCGGCTGAAGAGCAAGCAAAGTGAGCCTCCGATCAACTTCATCCAGTGCTCACCACTCCACCAGGTAAATACAATATAAAGCAAATCGGTGTTTTCCTGGTATCACAGGGGAGGTTAACCATCTCATTCACTTTTGAAGCTATAGAGGACTTTTGCTGTGACTTTAAACACAGAAATGGAATAGATGTAAAATAACCTGCTCTTCCTATTTCATCTTTCCTAAGTCATCTTTACTTATGGGGTATGGTTGGGACAAATACTCAAAATCCACCATGTTTACGCCTCTTTCAAAATGTTACTTCAGATTTATTATAGTCTACATGGAAACACATACAGTTTGATTAATAAAAATGCTACTGCTCTTACTACATCAAACGAATGCAGTGTATGTTTAGAAACCTCAGTTATTTGACCGTTTGTCTGAATGCCAAAGCAAAAGGTGTAGTTTTCATACATTAATGTAACACCATCTTGTTTTCTGGCGTTTTCATGTTGATTTCCTCAACACTGAGATAAAATATGCTGTCTCTCCTGCAGGTGACCAGCTGCGCCTGGGTGCCTGATGGCTGCCAGCTATTTACGGGCAGCAAGTGTGGAGTCATCACCGCCTACAGCAACCGCTTCACCAGCACCACGGTGGGTTTCCATGGCGACGTCCCCCTTTAACCTACCGCCTCCACATCGGCACCGGAGCCACCCACCTCCCATTACCCCTCCTCGCGCTCTTTAGACAGCCGCACGGTGCTCCAAACGCTCGGCTTCATTAGTCACATCACAGCTGCCCTTGAAACACATTTCCACCAAACCCATAAGTGGGATTAGGGGTCGGGGAGTTCAGTCATCAGAGAGGCGCGCAGACTTTCATCGGCCCATACCAATAGGCATTCAGGTTTCTCCCACTCAAAGGGGTTTTGAATAGCAATTGATAAATTTGATATGCATCACATCAGCGTTGGAAATGGCTTTATTAAAGAACAAATCTGTACCAATATGTCTCTCTATAGTGAATGTTTTTTAAGTCCCAAGATTGGTTTAAGTCTCTCAGTCTTGGACCCATAGGATGTGGAGGTTTAGATCAGGACAAGATAAGGCTATTTCTGATTTATTCATCTAAATCATTATTGAGATGGATGTGGAAAAGTGATTCAAAAGACTTCTTGTCTCTAGTCCAAAACAGATGCAAAACAACTTGAATGAAGGCTTCTGTTCCTCTTTAGAGCATTTTTTGTGGTTGAGGCACAGTAATGAGGCTTAATTATTCATGTTTTATAGTAAGAATTCCTATATAAATGTGTATATGTGTGTAATGTTCGCTTGTCTTAACTAATCTAAATCCCTTTTGTCTCAGCCATTACTTGGTCTCAGTTTTTGTGGTCTTGACTACAGCCTTACACATTATATGATTTCTTATTTTCTGTTGTTTTGTCGTTTTCAGCCGTCAGAGATGGAAGTGGAGTCCCAGGTTCATCTGTACGGACACACAGCTGAAGTCACCAGCCTCTTCGTCTGTAAACCCTACAGCATCCTTGTCAGCGTCAGCAAAGATGGCACCTGTATCCTCTGGGACCTCAACAGGTACGTGTTAAGAAAGCATTTGTGTCACTTTGTGTGTGAACTGTTAAAGTGTTATTTTAGTTTATTTTTAAGCAGGGCTGTATGTGATAGTAGTGATAATGATTTTGAGAACAGTAATACGTCCTTTAAATAAATGAGACTACCTTAGTGTATGCCTCCTGCCTCGGGGAACATATTCACCCCAGTCAAAGGGGCATTGTTCCCAAAACACTGGCTGCATCACATTAAAATAATGTAGTGTTAAAATAAAAACCCTATGTGATATACTTCTAATTGGATATCGATTTGTTTTTAGTTGCATTTTTTCTTGACTCTATGTTACGTTCTCTTTTTGCTGTTGGTCATCACTCACTAAAGAAGATTAAAAGTTTTCATCTGGAGCTATTTACAACTACCACAATAAGTCCTACTTTTAAAAAAACGAAAGTATTACAGTTGTATTCGACAGATTTTGCAGTGCGTGGAGTTAACGTCAGAAGTTTCCCTTTATTTCTTCAGGTTGTGTTATGTACAAAGCCTGACAGGCCACAAAAGCCCTGTGACTGCGGTGTCGGCCAGCGAGACCACAGGAGACATCGCAACAGTGTGTGACTCAGGTACAGTCTTTGTGGATCCAATTGGTTTATGGCCTGTTGTTCATGTCCTGACTCATGATCGTTCGTGTGCAGTCGGAGGCGGCAGCGACCTGCGTCTGTGGACAGTCAACGGCGACTTGATTGGACATGTCCACTGCAGAGAGATCATCTGCTCAGTGGCGTTTTCAAACCAGACTGAGGGCGTTTCTGTCAATGTTATCGCAGGCGGTTTGGAGAATGGTGTTGTCAGGTCAGGAGACACTTACTATACAATACATTGTCCTTTTCTGTGGGAAATATTCACTTATGTTTGTGTTTCTGAAATGTCATCAGGTTGTGGAGCACCTGGGATTTGAAACCAGTGAGAGAGATCACCTTTCCAAAGTCAAGCAAACCTATTATCAGGTATCTATAGAAGACCACATTATTGTTTTACTCAGTTATCTTACTAGCATCCAAAGACATGCATGTTCAGGTGACTCTAATCTGTATTGAGTTAATGATTGAGTTTTTGTTATTGTATGTTCATTTATCTGTCAACTGGTGTATCCTGGACCACTCCCAAAGAGGTTGAGAAAGGCTCCAGAAATAGTCTCTTAATCAGCTTATATGATAATTACAGTGTCAAAAATGTAAAAAATTTAAAGTAAAGTTGTTTACATCAAGGGATATGTAACCTGCCCTTTGTATGGTTTATATCTGAGGTTTCATATTAACACACACTCAATAAACTCAACTGTGGAAGTCAGAAAAGCCTAGTCTAACCTGGTGTTTTGCGCCCTGCAGCCTGACGTACTCGTGCGACGGACACCACCTGTACACGGCCAACAGCGAGGGCACGGTGATGGCCTGGTGTCGGCGCGACCAGCAGCGCATGAAGCTGCCCATGTTCTACTCCTTCCTGAGCAGTTACGCCGCGGGCTGACGGGCCGCGAGTACCGTACAGTACTGACGTTTACTCCTCAGTTCCCTCTTGGCTTTGGACTCGACGAGAGGAGCTGCCCTCCTCTTCCTCCTGCTCCATCAGCACAGAGGAAGAAGAGTCAGCATGGCCTCAACTCCCTGGACCCTCCCTGACGTTTAATTAAATCTGTCTCTAGCTGAGCAGACTCCACCAGAGCCTGTCCCAAAACCACCACAGATGAAAATAGTATTATATGTTTATATCATTTTTATAAATAGACCATATGGGTGGATTATTGGGGGTTGTATGCTTTGGCTGCAGACACTTTATACACAGTGCATTTCTTAAAGAGTGTTTGTGATCCCGGTGTTGATTTTGCCGTTTCCTGATAAGCTGCTATAGTCTGGCCGGGCCGGGCTCTCAGGTCGACGAGGTGTGGACGTCCTGCAGCGCGTCACGTGACAGACCGCTGCCGGAGCTCAGCGATGGGATCCTGCTGACGCTGCAGCGGCCCCTCCTCGTGTCTGTCAGCGTGAGACGGCCCGCTCTGTGGGGGCAGAGACACGGCTCGACTGGGCTGTCTGTCCCACTCAAGTCTGAGCACTGGTGTCAGGGCCCTGTGTCACTCCTCTGTCCCGGAGCGCAGAGGAGAGCAGGGGGCGTAAGGATGAACTGTTCCCTGTGTTTCCTGATGTTCTGTTTTACCTTTGCATGCTCCAAGGACGTCCACTGTGTGAATGTGACTTTCTGTTATGACACTCCTTTATGAAGGCTGTACAAGTCCTGTTGCTTTGAGAATCTTTATTTATTCGAGGCTTGTCTTTGCATTACAGCCTTTTACTAAATGATGCTGAAATGTATCAACTGTCTCTGAAGCTTGAAGCAGTAATAGAGAAAGAGAAATGAAAAAAACACTGTCTATTCTCTTTGATATGAAGTATATTTGGAAACAGGTGAGTTATGTCCATTTAAAGTGGCTTTAAAGTTTATATTGTGATGAGAGTATCATATTTTTTCATTTGTAACACTACACTGATCATTTTGAGAAATTATCATGTCTTCTTACAGTTTCATGCAGCTTTTCGTTCACATTCCCTATTTCTCAACGTCCTACACTTTTACTTTGTTTATGTCTGAAATGGTCAAAGCACTTTTTTACATGACTCAGCTAAACGAGAGCCAATGGTGTGTCGTCTTAATAGGAACTGAGCTCTGATTGAATCTCACAACAGAATCCAAAAAGCAATATCAGAAATGCAATAGGAAATCGTGTTTTATTTGGAAAGGAACCAGGAAGCTGTGAAAACTGTGGAGAGACATTTCACACTTAATGTTCGAATAATGTTTACAAGAAAGGGAATAGTATTTTGTCACATCATTCCTCATGTGTCGTCTTAATTTCTACCTTCTTCTTCCTTCAGTTTGTGTTCAGACTTGTACGAGACATGAGTTACTGAGTCGGATGCTGCACGTGTAAGATAAACGTTTGCTTTTTCTGTAGCATCCATTTATGAATCTGTATGAACCCTTTTTGAAGAAAATGACTAATATATTGTGCTCTAATGGAAGGAAATATTATTTTTCTGTTAATAACTTAAGCTATGCATAATTTATCATCGTCTAAGTTTTGCCTCAACTGTGTTTCTTGCATTTACTGACCTCTAGAATGAGCTCTGAAAGTATTCTATGTATTTTTGTTGATGTAAATATATGTATGTGTGAATGTATGTATGGACAGATGTATAAATATATAAATATCTATAAATATTTGATGAAACATTACTACAATATGGTTGCACTGTGTGTTTTCTGAGCTTTACAATTGGAGTGAAATCCTTGTGATGAAGACAGTCCTATGTTTGGATCTCAAAAGGATGGATAAGGCCCTTCATTTACTGTAGGGGGACCCAGTGATGTCAAAGCTGATGTAAAAATGAAAAGGGGAAGCCTGCAGATCTCTGGTGTCTTCTGCAGCAATAAAGCAAATGAGAGTGCAACACGCGTCCATTTGATTAACAGAGCGGTTTGGTGCGTTTAGGGACGTTTTACACACCGCGTTAACGCCACTGCTGCATCTCGTGGTGCCTCTCATCGAGTGCTCCCTGCCCCACAGCCCGTATCTGCTCGTCACACAGAGGTTTCCCCCCCTGCTGCATGCGTAACATCTCTCCAAGTCCAAGCCGTGGTGCTCAACCAAACCTCCGCCGCTCGGTTTCTCATCTTCTTCCCACTCGGAGGACGCACGACGCGCAGCGAGGCGAGCCGCTCGAGCCAAATTAACCCCGGATTCATCGGCTTCGTCGGGTTTAGCCCTGACCAGAACCAAGCTGGGATTTCCTCTGGTTTTAGATTTGACAGATCCTGGTCGTCTTGTGTGAGTGTGTGTGTGTGTTGGGTGGAGTCAACCCGGAATTCTCCAAATTGGAAAAGCGTTGGCACATTTCAGGTACGTCCATCTCCATATTCATCTCGGAGCAATGCAGCGTTTTCAGAGCATATTTTAAACAGGAATCCCTTCGTTTGCTGGTGGTTTACTGAGCGTGGTTTGCTGCTCAGAGCTGGGCCGCAGCTCGCACGATGTGTGTCCACGTCTCCATCCATTTTTATAAACCACATCGCTCGTGTTTGACAGATCTGCACAACAGGCAGCGTTTCATTTGGACAAAACCGCGTAGAGCCCGTTATTGACGTGAAACAGTCGTGTGCGCGTTGAGATGGGGGAATATGAGGGGAAACCCATTTGGAAAAGGCCTGGTGCTTCAAGAGAGGGTGTGATTTAGGCAATAAATTAGCTCTGGAGCCACAGATAACTGGGGTTTGAACAGGCCAATCCACCGTCTGCGTCCTCCATACACAACATATGTCTCCTAATGATCATTTTGCATGCTTTTAATTCTCCTTCAAGCGATTAGGATGAAATAAATAAATTAACTCGGTGCCTTTGATTCAACAGCACCCCACCTCACATCTCCACACACATCATAAACACACAGCTGTGGTCAGGTGTCCCTCTTCTGCTGCTGCTGCTGCTGCTGCTGGGGATGGGGATGGCTTCAGATAAAACTGGGACATTTCACATTTGAGGAGGTCAAGAAAGGCCCCGAAATGAGAGCAATGTTCAGTGAGAGATGCAGCTCTGTGATTTCAGTGCAGCGGAGAGGAGTGAGTGCACTGCAGCTGCTCTGAGGCTGGGGAAAGTTATCTGTGGAGTAGGCAATGTGTTTGTACATTTTCTGATATCCTTTCCCCTTTCATCCAATCAGAAACGAGAACTCTGATACTCTGTGCCACTGTTTGAGCGTTTGTAGATTAAACATTGTTATATTTGACTTGACAGTGGCCACATAGATGCTCCCAGTGGCCCCTGATGGTGTTCCCCACGTCTTGACTGACACCAGAGACTGTCCCCAGATAAAATGGAGCAGAGGCGACTGTAGAACATATTCCTGAGACATAATAGAGCTTTAGAAACAACACAGTGGCAGCTCTGAGGGAGGGAACAGCGGATGCCTTCGGGGGTTGGTCTTTTCTAAACCGAACGCCGCCACGTCCACTGACTCCACGTGCCCCTCTTTTGTTGCTCCGTGTCACAGGAAGCGACATGAAGGACGGCATCGCCAACAACAGCACGGCCAGCATCTCCCAAGCCAGGAAAGCCGTGGAGCAGCTGAAGATGGAGGCCTGCATGGATAGGATAAAGGTACGGACCCTCACTTTCTTCATTTGCATTATATAGAGCTTTTCTGTTGGCATTCACATCTGTCTTTACATCATGAGTCCCATTCACGTCTCTCTCATTCACAAGTGTCTTGCCCCACAAATACTCAAACCATCTTTACTCAGAGACATCCTTTTCAGTGTCTGTAGTGTTTTTATGACCAGTTTATGTCTAACTAAACAGCAACAGTTTCAGTCAATGGACCGTCACAAATCTGCGTATTGTAATCTGACATGGTGGAAATGTAAATTTTGTGGAAAATACCAAATTTAACTCAACTCTGAGGGTGATTCTGAACCCATCGTCTAAATAACACTGGTTCAAAAGGCTTTACTACACGTAAAACATCTCTAGTATTGTGCATTGTCACTCGGACCCAAATAAGTAGAAGAACTGCTTAATGTAAACCTCACAGTAAAGATTTAAAACCTAAAGCAGGCCCTAGCACATGTGCACAAACTTTATTTAGTGTTTAACCTATATTTAAAAGTGTTCTTAAAAGCCTTTGTAATGATTGTAACTGTGCTGTTCACATCACATTTCAAAAAGGCAATTGTTTCTTTTGGGAAAATCCTCTGGTCGTTCATTAATTTTTGCCCATTTTTACCTAAACCCAGATGTATATCATAGGTTCTGCAATAGATGTAATGCATTTAAACTGAGACATACAAGGCGTACAATGTTACAGTGTACACCATGTTTTACCTTGATGTCATTGTCTTTAATTTATGGTTAATTAATAGCATGTCCCCTGTACAAAGTGGCAATACACACTGTTACATTTGACTTTGAACACGAATAACACGCTCCTTAATGCATTTTAACATTTTGTGCCATCAATGATCCAAACTAAATGTGTTGTTGTTCAGTCTGAGGTCTCTCTTGTGGCTGAGATTACATGCATCACGTCACTCAGCCAGTTGTGACAAGCTGCCCACTTTCAACACACTTCAACACTAAAGAGTCCCACTATGTGCCTTGTTCTTGAGTTTTTGGTGATAGTTTTGTGATGAGCGAGAGACCATCACCTTGTTGTTGACTGAAGTGCTCAGTACACTTAGTTCAACGGAGGAGACGACCTCTAAATGAATGTCTTAGAGCAGAGCAACATCTTCTGACAGACGTCACGTTGAGCCTGTGTTCACCTTCAGAGCCCCGCACTGTCACACAGTGTCCTCTGTGCTCGGCAGGACGTCCCAATGGCCCCTGTGTCAAACAGAGAGAAGCACTGACCACTGCTTTCTTCACATTTAAGTGTTTGATAGTGGAAAGTATGTTTTTTTTTTTACTTTAGCTTTAACTAGAAGCAGCACACACAACTATAGCACTCCAAATCTGACCCTTTTAAATTATTATGACACTTATAAATACATTTCCTAACAGTGATTAATTACAACCTTTAATAGATGCCCAAGTTAACACGTTGTTTCTGTTGTACTGAAGATGATCAATCAGTAGCTAACATTAACAGCACTGTTTACAACAAGAAGATCCTTGGTTCAATCCTGCTGATGTGTTCTGCCTTATACTGCTCCCTACTTCATTAAACTGGAGCCAATTCATGTCATGCAATAACATTAAGGCCTGCAATTCTAAAAATGTATATAGAGTCATATTTAGGTGGAGGGATAAAATGTACTTTATAGTCAACACCTGCTTCTACCCCAAGAGTACTTTATGTTGTTCACCAAACATTTTGACAATCCCAGACAAAACCAAACAGGACTAAACCAGACTATCAAATGTGATTTAGAATTGTCTTCTGATATATGCTCTACCAGGTGAACCACAGAGGCACCCCGCTGTGAACACGTTTAAAACCATGTCTCCCAGATGCTTTTTCTGGTCACCCAAGAATCCGAAAGTTACTTATTTGCAGAACTGTCTTGTTTTGAAGACATTGTTTGTTGTATTTGTCATATATTACACTAAAGAGAACAGTGAGTAAAGTACTTGTTCAGAGGGATATGAAACGGTCAGATGAGAGATGAGTATGAGTACACGAGGCTCTAATTGGTCGAGTATTGAGGAGTATAATCAGTACTACCCTGATCCTGCACGATGTCCAGAGTAACCCTTGTATCTGACGTGTCCAGCCCGTTTCTCTTCCACCGTTAAGGTCATTGGTTTGTCTTTTTTTCGTGTTGGATTCCTCTCATCTTACAAAACCCGTGTTCGGTTTCTGACAACATCCACTTACGCTGCTCTAATTTTAAATACAGCACTACACTTCGATAATTCGAGCCAGTTGTTACAGTGCGGTCCTTAACCCTTGGCCATCAGGCAATTCACTGTGTCCTCATCAAACAGCACCTGGTTAAATATTGACTTTAGGGCTCTAGATGCTTTTTTATTGCTGTTTTCAGTGAGGGAAATCTCTTTCTGTCAATATAAGCCACATCCTCTGACCCCCTTCATTCAATACAATGATCTTGAGCCAATTCTTATCGCAGTCCATCAGGACCTCGCCTCGTGTACAGTATCTACAGGAGCCAGTGGGTATTTTCTCCTTCTTGTGTAACCTTTATGGGCCGTGTCATTATCTGTGTGGCGCTCATGTGCTCAGGGAATGATTGGTCCGCAGCCCTGAGGCTCCTTCGCTCGTCCACAATAGTCTCACAACAGTATCACCTATTGTTTAAACCCTCTTTTATCACAGTTTTTATGTTTGACTTTGAGGCCAGTGTGAGTGTTGTGTTCACTGTCAGTCCATAAAACTGAAAACACACAGTGAGCACTATTCAGCAAACACACAAAGCCTTATCATCCGTGTTCTTATCAATAGTCCATAGATCAGACACATGGTCTCAATAAAACCAGCACAATTATTCAGACAATAAATCATGTTTGAATACACAGTTTTGACACCTTCTTCTCCTCAAAGTTAATGAAAAATGCTTACTCAAACCAAAATGGTCCCATAATAGAGCTGTGGGGTACACCATTCATTCATTCATTTTCCACTGCTCGGAAAGGGCTTCAAATTCACATATAGATAAAACATAAGTACTTAATTAAATTGGTAGGTCAAGCCTCAGAGGGTCGCCTGTATCTCAGCCTGGATTTGTTTGCTTCTTGTCACTCCCTGTTCCTCTCATAAAGGCTAAGAATACTCATTGTACTCATTTCAGGTAACATTAAACTGCTGCTTAAAAAGAAGAAAGCAGATACGATTATTCAAAACGATTCCTCACATATTACCTTTTTGTATTCCTCTGTGACTAATAGCAAATAACATTACATAATTACTATTTTTATTTCAGCTCAAAACCTGACCAACACCCGTCCATACAGGTCACATGGTCTATCAACTTTACTCCGTCTTAGTTCAGGGGCCACATAAATCCGATTTGATCTGAAGTGGGCCAGACCAGTGAAATAATAGCATAATAACTTATAAATAACGACAAATCCATTTATTTATTCCCTTTGTTTTAGTGCAAAGATGTACAATTATAATGTTCTGTATAATTATGTGTTCTCATCAATCATCAAAAACCTCACAATATTGCTTTGATGCTAATACTATTTTAGGTAATGAGGGTCCCACAGGGGGTCATTTTGACAGCAATATAGTAATTGTGTTGCTTCCATCTTCTATTCAGTTCTGGGTCTAAGTTTTGTGTTATGTTTTACTCTGACTAAAACGGTGCGACCCCTAGTGGACAAATGAGGAATCGCATGTTACTTTAATTCTGTAATTTTCTCACTTTCCAAATTAATTTCACAGACCAGATTATAGCCTCTGGTGGGACAGTTTTGGCCCCAGAGCTGCATGTTTGACACCTGTGGGTTAGAGTTCATATATAAAGTTTAGACACCCATATACTTCAGTCTCATCCGTAAAACAGTTATAGCCAAAAACTTGCTGAAAGCTGAAAACTTAAAAATAAAAAAAATTTGTTTACCCAAACGAGATAAAGCATCATCTTCACATTTTATGAAGGAAGTGATGTGGGTTCACTCTGATGCATGTGAACGAAGTTTAAATGTCACTGCGGACAGATCTATATCAAGGTACTTCACTTTGACGCTTCATGGCTCTGAAAATTCACCACACTTTTTTCTAAATCACAAAACTGTCCTACTGCACATTTGGTCTGCTTTAACTTTATGAGAAACACAACAGTCCTAAATAACTTTTCTTTCACTGAAAAAATGACAACATTTATGTGAAATAAATGGCAAAATTGTGCTTCATTCGAGAATCTACAATTAGAAAGGGCTTAGAGGAAGTTTAGCCTGACTTCCTGTTGCAATATCATTAATAAATGAGCTTTGGTATCAATATTTGCTGAGAGAGCCTTGTAGATAATCATGTAACCAACCAGTCTAAGCTTTGATGGAGAGATTTAAGGAAAAATAAAAACAACAGAGAAGAGAGGAGACATAATTATTCATCTAAACATGAGCAGAATATGGGACAGCACTGTTGAGTGAGTGATGAAGTGTAAAGATCTAAGTAACACTTTGTCAAGAGTCTTAAAAGACCTGACGAAGCAGCTGAAGCACTGAGAGAAAACAGACACTTGGCCACATCCAGCGATCCTTTAAATTTAATTAAAGGCTGTGACAGAGGAGAGCGGCGCTGATTGAGGGATCGCGGCTCTCTCATTAATTGCTCAATCAGACAAAGGAATGTGATCTGAGCTAATTATAAGGACTCCAAGACAGGCCCTGCAGTGTAATTACAGAGACTGCAGTACCACTCCTCTCCTCCGGGGATGCCCTTCTCTCTGCCACATGCCACATGATTCTTCAGTGTATTTACTTTAGTATCTAGTTATATTTATTTACAATATGCAGGGTCTCCAGGTCATTGTTTGCCCCATCCTCTGTTTTAGTGAGAAAAAGTCAAATCCTGCTCTAGAGATTCCCTGTAGTTTCCTTTCTTCTGTGAAACTGGAACTGTCTGAGAGAGACACACTCCAAAATAAATGGAAGGAAATGGTCAAACACAGACAGATGGCAGCGTGTCACAGATGCATTCATAATAGCGATGTCCATTTCCATGAAAATCCTGCGTAAAGGTCTTGATCCCTAAAAGTCTTGGTCTTGCTTTGGTCTCTTATTCATTTCTACTTGGTCTTTTCTCAGACGCCAAGACCAACCAAGACCACAAATGGCATAATTGTCTGTTTTTGGGATTGGATGAAACCTCAATCATTTTAGATTCAGTTAAAAAATCTTGCTCTAAATCTCCCTCCTTCAACAAACACTAACCTCCATGAGTCTGGACTTGGTCAAAAACTGGTCTTGGACTGTTTCAATTTTTTTAATTGTTTCCTTGTATCTTTTACAGTGTAATTTACACTGGTTCTGGTCTTGATTTGGTCTTGACTTGGTCTCAGCTGACATGAGCTTGGTCTTGACCTGATATGGTTTTGGTCTCTATAGTTTAAAGTCTTGGTCTTGTCTTGGTCCTGATACTCTCTGTTCTTGGACACGACTCGTCTCGGTCAGTCTGGTCCAACACTAGCGCTCTCGGAGATTTTCAGAGACCCTTCCACACAGATTTTTCATTCATTGATTTTAGTAACTTCTTTTTTAATGTCATTTACTTAACTTACTAGAAGTTTATTCTAAGTGTACTCATTAACAGATAATAATGTCTCTTTCTTTAAATGAGTCTAAAATGAGCCAAATAACAGTTCAGCCACAGCTTTATTATCCTCCGCAGTCGTATAAAAACTGACAGCTACTTTCTTTTTAAAATATAAACAGAGGCTGATTTTGACACCAATTATTTAGCTTTTATCACTGACTGGAGACAAGTGGAGACATTCGGGAGCTCTCCAGCTCACACACAAACAGTGATAGAGAGCAGCTCACATAAATATTTGAGGCACATTAGCTTGAGGACGGTAGCCTGTTAGAGTCCTGCAGAGAGCTAACCACGCGTGATGATGCTGATTTGTCATTTGGGGGCTTTTTTTTGAGAATGTAAAATGTGTTGCACTGCAGGTTGCTCTGCTACTATCACAGTCAAATCAGTCTGAGGGAGATTATATCAGGATGTTATAACTTCAACTTTCAGGAGACAAAAACAAATCACTTGCTGTTCCCACCAAAGCCCAAAGTGTACAAATTAAATACAGAAAGTGGAAGAGAATATTATTTGTTCCTGCATTATGGCTTTTGTAAACTGATTTTTGATTTTGTTTCCAAATGATTCAAGTGAACTCATCATTTTAGTTTGTTCATAGACAACAGCATATCTCAGATTTGCTTGGGTTTGTTTGTGTTTTAGTTTTAATTCTGTTTTAGTCCCAGTTTGTTTGTTTGTGGTTTAGTTGTGGGGTTGTCCTGTAGAGTGGGTTTTTAGTCTCCACGCAGTCCCAGGTATCGCTCAGTCGTGCTTAAACTTTTTGGCTCAGGTGACCTTCCTAAATGAAGCGCTGACCTCTCATCGCGGAGGTCGGTCTCACTGCCAGACTCTTACTCTTCTCTCTCAGACTCTTTCATTTAACAGTTTTTGGAGGTTGTGGAGAGGGCAGCTTGAAAAAGTGGGAAATAGTTTCACAAAACTTTTACCAGAAATGTTCATTTTGTTCCAAAAAGAGTACAGTTTTTACTACAGTTAGCCATGTTTTATATAAACCGATCCTTACTGCGTTTTAAGAGCTGCATTGTTTTTTAAATGGTTAATTGTTTGCGTTTGTCTTTAAGCCCCTCCCCCTGGAGTCTTGTCAGTTTTGATTGGTCCAATATTATTTTACTGGCCAATAGCTAAAGCATTATTTGCCAAATTATTTTCTTAGAGGCGAAACATGGCTAGTTCTTGTCTTTTTGGATTGTATCTATAAAAACTCAAAGTGTTACTTCATGACATCACTTTGCAACAGAACTTCCAGGTGGAAAGCTTTGTCGCTGCTTAAAGAAATGATAGCAAATATAAATGGGTTTGGTTTTCTTTCTAACTGCAGATGGAAAAAGCTACAGAGACACTAAAATACTCCCGTCCCAAGGGATATATGGCTCTAATATCTGATGTTGTGGATGTAATAATGTGTGTTTAAGGCTAAACACACTGAACAGATTTGCAGTATTCTCCAGTGAGAGCCGCAGTGAGTCGGTGACGTGTCGGACTGAAGATCAGATGGCTCTGTTGTCCGCACACGTCCCAAGGCCCCCGTGTCCCACTGACGCAGCTGCTCCTCTGCTCTCCCCTGGACCCCTCTGTCCCATAACCTCCCACTCAACTAATCAGACACAGACACTCACCTCAAGTCTGATAAAAATGTCACTTTTACAGCTCCTGGTTTGACTTTAAAAACTACAATATGCAACTTTTCATGTCTCATAACGTCAGCATAGAGCAAGACCCTATTCAGATACTTTAACATTTAATATTAACAAAGCTTGTGCATACATCTAGGCAACACAGGTTCATGTGAATAAAAACTACTTAAACTATGCAAAGACTATTGTATTTCAGTTTTACGACATTGTAGAAAGAAAACAATAGGAAAGATGTAATGTGGCTGTTTGGAGATTTTAAATGATCTCACTTTAGAGGCACAAACTCTGAAAACTGGGACGTATGCAAAGAAATTCTCTCTTTTATTAATGTTTATTGAAGTCATTGTGAGCTAAAACACACAGATGAGCAGTTAATTTCATAAAATATCAAACAAAGACACAATAAATGGTATATAGTGCTTTGATTGTTGCTGTGATATGCCTAAGTGGCTTCTTGAGTCTTTCTGACTCAAATGTAGCTTAAGTTAACAGCTCAAACCAATTTGTACTTATATAGGAGGAGTTGTTTTACCTGTTTTATGCCAAGAACCAATTATGCAGCTATTATTTTAATGATTTTGAGGATATATGTTTGGAGTTTAAAAAAATTACATAGTGATGCTTTAAATCCCAGTGGATGCTTTAGGGGAAGTAGTTTTTTGGAGTATTATTGCTACAGTTCATCTTTGGAAAACCATATATATATTATCATTCATGAATTAAGCTAAAACCATCATAATACTGACTACTATATGCTTAATCATTGCTTCTAAAACTGGAAGTGTGTAAGTCCCACCCCCTCGGTTTAGAAAAGGTCTCACCTCGAACATCTGTCTGTTGCTGCAGAGCTGTCTGCCCCGACACATGCCTCAGGCGGAGGTAACAGGCATCAGTGTAACGCCACAGGCAACGGGCCGAAAATGATGCATGAAGTCCATTCTGAAAATTACTTCAGACATTGTTTAAAATATATCTACAAAGTGTTTAATAAGAAAGTTCTGTGTAGATTTGTTGCTTTACTAAAGCTTCATTGCTGTTTGTGTCCATATGTCAAAGAATAATAATAAATCATATTTCTTCTACTTCTTAATTTTTCTATAGCATGTGTGAAGGTCGTTGTTTTTCATTAAAATGCAACAGTATGCTATAATTTTTTCACTGTGCATTATATTATTATTATTATATTTAAAATGAAGATACAGTCAGACCACATGAATGCTTAATAAGAAATATAATTAAGAAAAAATGCTTTGGAAAATCAGAGTGAAAGGAGTAACATTAGGATCAGGTGCCCTCCTGCAGAGTTGCAGTCTAATGGTTCTCATATTTACTAGTGTTGTCATCAAGTCCACAATGAGACCAGGTCATGATTAATACTAAGACCATGGCACGAGGCACGAGGCATTTTAGAGGATTCTTTTTTTTTTAAGAATGTAAAATATGATAATTGTATTTTTCATTCAGTCACAATAATGATATGGACAAACCAATTTTTCTCATAAGTTTCTTATCAACAGACCAGTCTTACTTGAGTATCGTACCTTGACATGTTCTGACTGCTTACTTCCTGGAGTCACATGTCTCTTCTGAGAAAGAGGTTTTGGTCTTGGCTGGTTTTATGAAAGATAATAAAAAGATATAAAATCCCAAGGCCTCTATGTCCAAGGCTGAGACACAAACAGGTTAAAGTCAGTTTGAGTCTGAGACAAGACCCTTTAAAGCTGCAATAGACCAAAACTCCTCTTGTGCTCCCAATCAACCTGCCTGCTTATATTTTATTTAAAAAGTAAAACCAAACCAATGTGCCCCTGCCAAACACTAATAGTGCTAATAGTGCTGGAATAGTCACTTTCCCTGTAGGATTTTCCTTCATTAATTGAATATTGACTTGCTGCGTAGACAAACAGCCATCGGTAGCAGTCCCCTGTCTATGTGAGCATGTGATTTTTCAAAGCTCATTGTTACAGGCTGAACATTTTCATCCATCAAAATCATTGATAAGTCTCGATGACATCTCGTTTTTCACAGATCATTCTTTATACAATCCTTTTAGGTGTTTTTCTCAAAGTGCCCTTCAGCCTGAGATCGTCTGGAGAACCTCAACACTCATGTTTCCCTCTCGTCCTGTCGCAGGTTTCCAAAGCAGCGGCCGACCTGATGGCCTACTGCGATGCCCACATACGCGAGGACCCCCTCATCGTGCCCGTCCCGGCCTCTGAGAACCCGTTCAGGGAGAAGAAGTTCTTCTGCAGCATCCTCTGATGAGCCTCCTCGGGCCGTGCTGCGGTGCTCCTCTGTCTTCACCACTCCTGAAGCCACTGGCCGTCGGCGTTGGGTTGAGTTTACCAGGTGGACACTGTGTTGTTGCTCAGCTCTGTCCTGGTGGCTGAGGGTTTGGGGGGAGTCAGCTACCGAACTGGCAACCCAGTGAGCGTACCATGTCTTGTTAAATAGGTTTGTTAATGCTTTGTTATTAGAGAACAGCCTTGCTCAGTGCTTAATGAGAAGAGATGTTTTTCTTTCCTTTCCTTGTGCTAGATTTTACATGCCTCAGGACAGAAATTTGCCCAATGTCTTTAAACATTCAATCCCAACATTATCTTTCCATTATTTAAATCATAATGAGCTCCTTCGCTTTCGGTGTACATTCGACAACACTTAGTTAAAGTGCAGCTGCAATGTGACACTTCCATTATTGGTGTTTTTTTTTGTTTTTTTTTAAGTCCAATTTGGAGTCTGCAACAATTAACCCGATGGCTTTAGTAATACGAGCAGTCAGATTCAGATCGGAGCCTGAAAAAGCACCATTATCGCACCGAGTAAATCATTTCAGAATAGTGTGTGTAATGAGGAGGAGGTGGCGGATAAACAAACAGACAATGTTTAATGAGATAATGTGAGTTTTTCAGGGTTATCACTTTGCCAAGACACCTTGAGACTAAAATTATTCATGAATCCACTACCCTTCTTTTAAACCTCACCTCTGGAGTCAGTCATTTCCGTTCTAAATCAGACACCGTCCACACAAACACAATCGCAGAACCTGCCTTTCTCTGATTTGACTTCGCGGGCATGTTTCCTGAGCTGGTTCCTTTTGCCTGTCCTAGAGTGAATGGCAAGGCCTTTGACATAAAACGCCAAACTCAGAGGCCTGCATGTTTTTTCTGCTCCTTTCTGACAGCCTCCCATGTTTCCAAAGGGACTGTCGTTCTGTCTTTTTCGAGTGTACAGTATGTTACAGTGCCAACGTCTGTGAGCGCAGTGTCATCTTTGCACTGCAGACGCTCACAGCCTTTTATTATTTCCTCCTTTTGTTTGTTTTGGGACGAAAAAGCACACTGTCGAAACCCTTTTCCTTTTAAATGGTAGTTATTATTATTATTATAGCATTTGCTAATTTTTACGATGAATTGTTATGATCGTTATTAATTAATATTGTTATTCTGAGTAGTACTATTGGATATTTGTTGCACAGCACTGACAGCTACATGACGTGTAGTGCTACGGAGCTTGTATGATACTTAGGATGAGAAACATTTATAAATCATGCAATTATTGATACTATCTGATATTTTGTAAAAACAATGCTAAGGGTCGGTTTACATAACAGTGTATGATCCCTTCGATGGTTTGGGCTTTTTGAGTGATGTGTATAAATTCAGAGTAATCTCCTCTTGGTACTTGAACAGCCATTGTGTTAGGAATCTGAAACTGGACACAAAACTAGAGGCTACAATTTCACTTCAAGGAAAAGTGGCTCGGATCAGATCCCTCTTCAGATCTGGTTTTAAACTCTGGGGGGATCGATAATGTGGCCAGATCTAATACAAGGTGTGAATGGTGGCTAACACTTATTGTCCACTACATTTAGTTTGCACCAAAACAGAAAATGATGCATTTTGTTCGGTCCCTGAGCAAAAAGCCCTGGTCGAGCAAGTGTTGACAGCTGGCATTTTAAACTGCAACCAATCAACAAAAAACAATGCCTTTCTCAAGAAACACATTAGATGGGCTGGCGTTTTACCTCCTCACTGATTCTCATTTGCCCTCTCTTAATTAATTAATTAGTTGGTGGCCCAAATCCTTTGGTTTGTTTTTTCTGTTCTCAGGAAAACTAAACATTAAGTGATGTTTTCGTGGCCAGTTATGATGCTCTTCCTGTTTGGTAGGAGTTCAGTAGGAAGCGCTCTCAGACCTCTGTTGTGAAGGAGTCCAAGTGATCCAAGTGAACTGCACTAACAGAGCAGCCACACCAGAGTCCGTTTAAAACACACGAAACACAGCACATGCGAACACACCCTGAATCTCATTGTGTGTTTACACTTGTAGTCAACTTTATTTAGTTCGCACCAAAACAGAAAACAATCCATTTTGTGCCATCTGCTCGCACAAAGCCCTGGTCCACTGAGTGTTCACTGTCATTTTTTTGACATCCATGGTTCGCTTTTAATCAAACTGTTCCAGAGTTTAGTTGGAAGCAAGTTGAGACCCTGTATTGAAGTGTTTGGCAGCATTCACACTTAAGTGAACTGTGCTTACAGAGCAACCGTTAGAACCACACCAAACACGACAAGTGTGAACCAACTCTAAGGACATGTTTCAGTGTGTCCTGGATCACTTGTATCTGGATGTGACCAGATCTGTTGAGGTGTGAAGACCCTCTACATGACTGAGGTTTTGTGAAGTAGTCAAAGCACTGTTTGTAGGAGCAGCTTGGAGTTGTATTTAAGCTCTTAATTTTGTCCCTGTAGGTCTCAAAATATGTGAATAACAGTTTTTCCATGGACTTTTACAGGTTTACAGTTAATTTATACTGGTACATCACACCACAGGAGTTAAAGAGCTTGCTGTGCACGTAGACATAACGGATTGTGCTGCAAAGTCTGAAAGGGGGCCAAACGGTCTCACATTTTTCTTACAGATACATTATTTCAAGACGTAGGAAGTTAAAATAAAAAAAAACTCAAAAAATCCCACAAACATTTTTGATCTCATGACAGTTTTGATCTCACGCTGTATATGATTATGAAAAATCTGATCTTGGCCTCTTTTCCCTCCAGTGTGAACGTAGCCTCGGTCTCAGCTCTAAGTGTATGGAGCATTACAAACGTCTCTATTTCCTGTGTGAAACCCGACCTCAGGTTGCGTTCACTAACCTCGTCATAAAGATGGTGCCAAATGTGAAACAAGAAACATAAGCCTAGAGATGAATATTGCATGGATTTATTTCTATCTATAACAGAGACTATGATATGAACTGTTGCCTCTTTATTGACGTCTGGGTGCTATTCTGCACATCATTCTCATCGGAGTCCGGTGCAGATGTTTTCATGAATGATATTATTGTTTTGGGGGAAAACAGCATTTAAATATTGCAGGCTTTGTAAATCCTTTGACGGATCAAATGAATTAAAGGAAACAGCAACCCACCTCTGTCTCTCGTCGCTGTTTTTGTTTCAGGAACCTAAAGAAAAGATGATGAAATGGTTTCGCTTTTCATTTGGAGAGTCCTGTTTTTCATTTTGGCTCTTAGACATTTTTGACTTATTTACTTAAGTCAAATGCTGCTCATTTTATTGCTGCTGTTGTCAATCACTATTACTCTACTATAGTCATTCAGGAACTCAACATGATGCAAAACAAAGCAGACTTTTTTGCTTAGTGGGATTTTTGCCAAAACCAACTTAAAACTAACACAAACCATTCATAATTTCATAAAGCAGCAGACAAGATCATATGTTAGAACAGAAAATTGTTAACAAATTACGAAATACAAATGTTCAAAAGGTGACATTTTGGGTACAGCTGTGATATAGAGAGTATGTAAATATCACAAATAAAGGCTCTTGAAGGGCTGTTTTCACTATCAGAAATCCCAATATTCTTTCATTATCAATAAATGAATGATTAATAGAGTTATTGATCAAAGCCAAATAAGTAAGTGCCTTTGTATTGTAATGCAAATGGTATAAAACTTTGTAGCCAAATAGGAACAAATGACTAAAAATCAGTTTATTAAGTCTGATCAAAGTATGTTTTTTTGTAGTCAAGACCACACTGACCAAGACCAAGTCATGTCCAAGAGTTTTCAAGTTTTCTTGTTTTCAACCAAGTCCTGACTCATGGATGTTCGTGTTTGGTGAAGTACAGAGATTTTGAAAAAAATAAAATGATGGATGTTTTCATTTATCCCAAGAAAAGACTTATACGTGTTGTGCTCTTGGTTGGTCTTGACGACAGACGAGAGTGAGTAAAAATGAGTTAGAGACAAAGACAAGACCAAGACTTTTACAAAATAGTCAGGTCTCGCTCTTGTTTTGGTTCAAATGCAAAGTTAGTGACATTTTACTAAAGACCTTTTGGTTTTAAGCCCACTTTGATAAAGTTGATAAATCTTCAAAAAGAAAGACAACTGTCATAAACAAACTATTCATCGTCGTATATATCAGATCAAGATGTGAGTAGTTGACTGTTCGTTGATCTCATGAAGACTCTTCCTGTGTGCGGTGCGTGCGGAGCCTGACGCTGCCTCAGTGTGAGCTGGAGACCTCCTGTGGCTGAACTCCACCACAGACCGTCTGGATGAGCCGCTCATGTGCAGTGGCATCTTTAACCGAAGAACCCGGGGATTAGGACGGGATTCAGAGACAAACAAAACAAACACGCACGAGCCAAGACCGTGGGTTGTTTGATAAAGAAAGTCTATCATCATAATTCACGCTCTGATATTAACATAGAAATAGTGTGTTGCAGTGATTGGATGTGAGCGTTCATGCGTGCACCAACAGTCTCACCTGGGACTAAACCAGAATTAGGGCTCAGTGAAGTCTGTCAGGCTTTGGTGTATTGTTTTTAATGTGTTTTCCGTCACAATGACTTGGAATAATCATACAATATTGTTCATATTAAACTGCAGAGTGCACTGAATGATTATAAGGATGATATGCATTGGCTCTTTAACAACACTTATGGATATGGCGTATATAACTATGGCAAAAATGAGTTATAATGAAATACACTAACATTAGGTCTAATAAGGATATGCAAATTCACATTAAAGCAAAAGAAGTAAACAAGTGCCATTAGGGAATTTTATTTAAATTAGAAACTTAAACTGATTATAAGGTCCATAGACAATAATGGTGGACTGGTGAAGATACACTGGATGTCTTTAGTAGCATGTGGGAGTCTCTGAGATGAAAAATAACCATTAAAAAAGTCGAGGTGGTCAAGAAATAGTTGGAAAAAAGCAAATACAAATGTTTTATTCAGTAATGCTTCAGTAAGGCCAGAAGAATGTCTAAAATCTAAATAAATGCATTGATTCTGTAGGAGTAAAATAACTTGCTGTGTAAACAATTATATATGTATTAGAATGAGCCCAGACTTCCATTTTTAATACTTGGATGGCTCTAGAAAACACAAATATTTTCTCAGGTTGTATGTTGTCTGATAAGTTAAGAATCACGGAAATGTGAAAGAGTGACAAGACAAGGACAAGGGAAACAGGCTGCACTTTTATTGACACATCTGTGGACATTCATAATCATTCAGATAATAATAAAATGAAAAGATGACCTGCATAACTGAGAATGTAAACAGACTTCTAGCTACTGCTGATTTGGGAACAATATTTTTTAATTGGCAAGTCACAAAACGTCTTTTAATGAAGTTTATCGTATGTATCTAAGACTAATCCCAATAGAGATACAGTTTTCATGCAAATAAAACAAAATGCTGTGAAAATGCACAAACTAATTCAAATCTTGATGTTAGTGGCTGTTATAATTAACACATTTGGGCAAAACGACTGCATTGAAACGGATAACATATCTTTGAACAAATCTTGTATGTCATCATTGATTAAACCATTCTCATTCCCTATTTCTTCTCATCTCATGATTTGAATTGCGTTACAGCAGAGACTCCATTAAAAAACGGGGCTAATACGAGGCTCTGAGCAAAAAGAAATCAACTTTAACCTTTTGCATCGCAGAGGTTTTGTCACGACACCACGAAATAAATTGAAAATAATGATGTCTACATTTCAGCTTATAACCACATAAATAAAGCCATAGAGATTCTTTGAGAGGTGCGTTGGCTGTTTGAAACTCTGCAGGGCAAAGGGAGAAGAAATAAGAGGCAATGCAGTGTGATGAAAGACACATAAATAAAAACACAGTCCTGAGGAAAGTGTTGGATGCTGGGAGGTGATTCCAGAAACTACGAATATGCCACAAACAGGCTTTTCCTTTCAAATGAATAATGTGTCTTTGGCAGAAAAGGAAATCACTGTAATGAGGATATCCACAAATACAACTAAAAAACAATGTTAAAATGCACATGACTTTAATTTGCCCGAGGCACAAGTTTATTCAATACAAGGAATCTGCAGAAACTGAGCAGAAGGGCCCTGAAGTGAATACAAATTAAGGGCATGGAGTGGGACATGTCTAACAGCAAGTTCAGGACTAAACTAGGACTGAACTAGAAATCAAGACTCAAATGTTGAATAATTAAACACAGGATTAAGACTAAAATCTGGACTAAAGAGAGGATTAATCAGCAAAATATACTCATTGTATGATCTTTAAATTATCCGTATTCAGATGTATTTTGCACAAGATCACTTAATATTATCAGTCTTGGGTTTGGACCTGGTTTAGAGCAGGTTTAGATTTGATATAACAATGGTTTACTCTTATGTGTAGTGCTGACATAAGTCCTGGTCAATGTTTGTGACCTAAACCCAGGATTCAAGCAGGTAGAAACAAAAATTAAACCATCAAAAAACACAAGGTTAAGACAAGAATTGAGTTGAGTTCTCGACTGGACTAAAACCTGGACTAAAGAAAGGATAAACTGGCACTGTAGAGAATAGACCAAGGACCAAACTAGGATTGAACTGATGACTAGACTCAGATTGAATCAAAGCAGAACTGAACCCAAGAATAAACTGAAAAAAGCAAAACCAGGACTGAACCAAGGCTAAATAAAGGATGAAACAGCAGTAAAGACATGGACTAAACCAGGAGTTTATCAGAGCTAAACCGGTAATCGCACAAGACTAAACCAGACTTTAAGTGGGACTAAACCAAGGCTTACTCAGGGTTTAACTAGTAGTAATCTCAAAACTATGCCCAGGACTCCACCAGAACCAAATCCACAACAAACTGAGGCTGAACTAATCCAGATTTCAGACAGAACCTAACCCAGGATTTACCCAGTACTACACCCAGACCTAATGCCTGAACACTGGATTAAACCAAGACTAAATCACACGTTTCTTGATCTACAATATTATTTAACACTGAAACCAAATGAGACGTTTGCAAGGCTCTGAGTTGGTGGCAAGGTCTTTTCTTCCTCCCTGTTGCTCTGAGTCACATGAAATCCTCCTCAAACCCAGCTCTCTGTGCACAATAGATCCTGTTTAAATGATTTATGTGCAGCCCACAGTAACGGCTTTAATAAAGTCACGTTCTAATCTTAAAGCTCCGACACGTCACCTGGGATTTACAAGGATAAAGGAAGCCATTTGTTTGTTTATTGCAGTGCTTTAAAAGGTTTTTTAAAATTTGCAGGTTTGATGATGAAGCAACAAACGGTACATATCTTTTTGTGATAAACAGGCTCAGCAGCTCTTATCTGTATTTTAGTGTTTCAATTTACTTGTAAAGACATGTGATAAACTATTTATTCTGCTTACTCACGTATTCTGTATTTGGTGGTAAACTGCATTGGCCTGCTTTATTTAATGCTGCAAATAAAATAATAAAAGAAAAAAGCTAATCCAGCAGTATTCACCAAATGTGTGACTATTTTATAAAAAATTTTGTGAGAGGCAATGTGTCCCAAACCTGATTAAAATATAACTATAGCTTTAATGTAATGACTTGGTTTAGCCTAATTGGGACAGATTGTAGAAAGGGCAATAGTAAGAAAGAGTTTATGTTTATTGCACCCTTTAATGAATATTGAGCTATGCAGCAAATAAATGGTGCTTATACTCATACTAAGCATTGCACATTTGTCAAATTACACAGTTACAGTTACATTTTCTTGGGTCTTGCATCCTCAAACGTATTTATAAAGTAGCATTTTCAAGTGTAATAACTCTTAGAATTGACCCATATCATTTGATTGTAGTTTAGGCCTACTCTCTTCTTACAATAATCTAGATTAGGCAGTTTATTGACATTGTACAAATACAACAAAATTCAGCTGCACTGTCAGAACTGAGATATACAAAATAAATACACACATTCATTTTTAGCCACACACATAATGCCAATATATGCAATAAAATGGGGCCGGTTAAAATGTCCACATTGCATTTTAAAATAAATTTAAAAAATGTATATTCAGTATACAATAAATAAATAAATGAATAAAAAATACAAAATAAACAATAAATAGGTACAATAAAAAATAACAAGTTGATTAAATAAAAAAATAAAAAACAAAATAAAATAAATTGTAAAAAACTTTTCTTCCTTTCTTTAATGTTAAGCCACAACTTTTTTATTCAAACACGGTTCTATTGGCTAAACACACCAGAACTCCATTTCCCAGGCGGCACCGCGGCAGGATTTCCTGGTCTCCCATTGGTCCGTCTCTCTCAGCGGCGGAGGCAGACATGAGGCAGTGCTGAGGGTCCGGCGGAGAGCTGCTGAAATGAGGCGCTCTCACGGAGGGGTTCACACCGCTCACAGGCGCGCAGCTCCGGCAGAGAGACGTGGCTCGGCGCCGCTGAAGCTCCAGGCTGGTCCCGCTGACTGAAGGGCTCTGTCCATGCGGAGGCTAGCGCTCACTCTGCTGCCCTGTGCTGTCGCCGTCCTGGTGCACTTGTGGTTGGCTCAACGACGCTCCTCCGACCCGCTGGACAACAATACAACCTCGGGTACTTTTCAGCCTCTTCTCCGGGCTTTTTCTCCTCCGATAACTTAGTTTTACCAAAGCGCAGATGGGCTAACTTTGCTCGTGGCGCCTCGGTTTGTCTGTTTTTGTTGGTAGTTTGTGTGGAAACAGGTAGTTATCAGGCTGGATCCCTTTATTCTGTTATTATCGCAGCTGTGTGTGGTGCTTGATGTGTTTTAGGAGCTAATAATGTGAATGTGACAGTTCAATAGAGCTGGGCGTTGGTGTGGGATGATGTCAAGTGAAGCTCTTATTTCAGTGCATCTCTTTGGGCTGATGTTTTGTCACTTCTTTATACACCTCCATGCACTTTGAGGGATGTATTTATTCAGTTTTTGATGCAAGAAGATATGCTTTTTGATCAATTATGCAGTTTGTTTCCAGCACTGCTATATAGTTAAGTATTCATTTGCTACGTGCACATTAATACATCTGGCATTTGAATACATGATGGTGTTTCTGCTTTGATATTTCTGCAACAAAAAACAAAACAAAAAACAATTTGTGTTCAGGATAGAATTACCTGAATCTGAATTGAAGGGTGTAATACAAGTGGACGTGGTTATAAATGTATTATTGTGTTGGAGAGGAAGCAGATCCTCAGTTAATTTACCTT
Source organism: Rhyacichthys aspro (assembly GCA_036850595.1). Classification (NCBI taxonomy): domain Eukaryota; kingdom Metazoa; phylum Chordata; class Actinopteri; order Gobiiformes; family Rhyacichthyidae; genus Rhyacichthys; species Rhyacichthys aspro. The sequence continues at coordinate 17,013,656 of CM072162.1, read as the reverse complement.
TTATTTGAAAATTACCTCATTATTATAGAGCATAGTTTATTGCTTTATGAGATAATGGGAGATTTTTATATCAAAGCAGTGGTACTGAACTGAATTTAGCTTGATCTACTGGGACTATAAAGTATTAATTTGCTGGACAATAACATACTGGAGTTGTATGATGTATCTATCTTGCTCAAAGAGGATCTGCTGAGTTTTCCCGTGTCTTGATGTCTGTCTTAAACTGGTGCTTCACAATTAAAATTTTAAGTGAATTGTTGGACAAATGTTTGTATAAAATGCATAGATAACAGTTTCCCTGTAAGTTTACCACAAATTAATCTTTATTGTCTGTTTGCATTTGCACAGCCTCTTCACATTTACATCAGTATCTGTTCTATATTGTGCCAACTTATATTTCTGCTGCAACAGGACAGTTTTATTTTGAGGAATAATAATATAATCTGAGGGGGATTTTCTTCTCCACTGTCGGTAAAAGCCTGCTCAAAGAGGATCTGCTGTGTTTTCTCGTTATGTGTGCTGATGACTTTGTCTTAAACTGGTGCTACACAGTTTAAATGTCTGTAGGGCTTAGGGCTGTAAATAATGACAGTTGTTTCCCAATTAATGTACCACTCTTACTAACCTTCATTGCCTCATTAATGTGCGGCATTGTTATTTCCATATGATGTAATTTATTTTAAAATGTACCAACAGTTGGCGCTCTGCATGTTTTTGGTATCTGTTTTATATAATCAATTTGTGTTTCTACTACAACAAAGCAATTTTTTCTCGGGAATAATAATCTAATCTGACTCTGAAGGGGATTTTCCTCTCTGTTGTCGACAAGTGCTTGCTCAAGGAGGATCTGCTCTGTTTCCTTGTCGTGCATCTTGATGACTTTTGTCCTAAAATGTGCCTATACAGTTGAATTAATGTGAATTGTTGGAAATGCACAGGTTAGCGCTTTAGCAGGTATTAATGCATTAAAATGACGGTAGTTGCACCTTTTTCCTAACCTTTACTGTCTCACCAGCGCTGTAGGGCACAGTTTACTGCCACGTGAGGTAATGGGCTTTATCAAAGCAGCTGTACTCACAAATGAATATTTAAACATAGCTGTGTGTTACAGACGAAGCGTTGCCTTTCTACGATGTTTTGGTGGGAGTGCTGTCAGCGAGGCACCATTATGAGCTGCGCCAAGCGATAAGAGAGACCTGGCTGGGCTACCTTCAGCGTCACCCCCACTTCCAGCACAGGTTTGTCTCTCCAACTTCACCTCCTGTTATTGTCTATCCTGTTCATTTTTACAGGTCACACTCCTAAAGATGAAAAAAGCCCGCAGCTGAGAGCAAATAACTGAGTAGCCATCAACCCCTTTTATCTTCACCGCCGGCTGATATTGTTCTTAGCTTCATTTTTCCTTTTTGTCCATTTCCCTTCTCATTCAGTGATCTGTGCACAGATAAGGTGTGATGGCCTTTAAGCAACTCTCTGTCGCCATGGTAACGAAGGTGTCTAGATGGACAAGCTTTAGAAATAACCATCTCCCAGTCTAATATTGCCTTACAAAAGATAGATTCAGAAGTCCTGTGTGTCCTTCCTTCATTCTTTCAGAGTGGGGGTGAGGTTTATTGTGGGCAAACATGGCTGCCCCATCCCAGAGGAGGACAGAGAGGACCCCTACTCCTGCTCCCTACTGAACTTCACCGAGCAAGGTAACACTCAAAAGATTTATAAATGGTTTCAAAATAAGGTACATGGTTTATAAATTATATTTAAGTAAAATAAGCTTTTACAGCACATAGAGAAAGAGCAGTTGTGACCTGCTGACCAAATAATGAGCTCACCTTTACCTTCACATGTTCAGCTTCACACATTAAAGGTTACCGAGATTGTATTTATGAGCTCTCTATTTGACAAGGAACCTATACTCCTTTTGCAAAAACTCAGATCTTTTTAAGTATGATACCAAAATGATACCAGAATCCCACACAGGCTAATGAGAAGGATATCAAAATTAATATAACTGTCTATTACTTTAAAATAGCTTTCAACAATTGTCTTTTCATCCAGTATAAACATTAGACCACAAAATGTTCAGATATTTCTTCTCAGTCACTTTTAAAAACTGTGCAATCATCAACACAACATCACTGTGGTGTCGCCTCAAATAGAGACAAAAGGTCTTGGGTTCAATCCGCGGTGAGGATGGGGGTTGTTCTCCTGTCTTCATGGGTTCCTTCTGGATGCTCTTTTTTTTTGCCTCTGAAAAACATGTGCAATTGGGCCCCAGTGGGGTCAGCACCCTTTTACAAAAGAGATTGGCAATCTCAGGTGGACTTTTGTGGTTAAAAAAAGGTCAAACAAAAATGTCAAATAAAAGAAATAAAATGGTAGATACACAATTATTACACAGTTTGTCCACTAATAACGTAATTTTCTGTACATTTAACCGCAAGTTCCACAGATAGTTGCAAAATTGGGAAAGCTTTAGTTTTAGTAATAGGATGGTAATATTAGTCATGTTCCTCATCAACCCATGTCCCTTTGATCACTTTTGCCTTTTTGGGGTTCTTTCAATCTTTATTGCAAAGTAAATAGTCTGTAAATCTCCAAGCATCTCAAGAATAAGCAGCCTTGGTCCGAGATGTACTCACTTTATGCTTTCTAAATTATTCTGTGGTAGGCTCCAGCCCCTCCTTAATAATATTCATACTGAAAAACTATTTCAAAGCACAAATTAAGCCAATGCCAGGCAGACCTCTAGTATCTAATAAGGCAAGGTGCAGTCTGTTTCTTGCATGTACATGGGTAAAAAAACGTGGGCAGAATAACAGCAGAGGTGTTGAAAGAATGGCAATAATACATTTCAGAAAAAGAAGTAAAACATCTCTATTCATTCATTCGTTCAGCTACAGCTCAAGGACATAGCTCTTTTCTTTGCGTACCCAAGGCCAAAGCAGAAATATCTTACAGTCAAGGCAGCTGCCACAGTCATCGCAAAGACGCGCACAGACACATCGTTATATGAAACTCTGAGTACTAATGTTTAAAATAACGGCCCCATGTCAGATTGAAATCTCTTTTGGTATTTTCATGTCTTCCATCTTTGCAAAGCCACTCCTTTTTGTCTATTTGACCACATTTCCTAGTGTTTGTGCCTTCATGAAAACAATTACTGCTGATCAGGATAGTCCTTTTTACCGACCACAGCCTCAAGGGTCACTGCAGTTTTTAATTCGTCCATTTTTTTATCTCACAATGGTGTTAATAGTGTTAGTGTTGACGTGATTTGTTTTAGAAATAGAGGCAGGAGCTTCTGGTTGTGATTGGAAGGTAAAAGAAAATGGTTGCTGTTAAACACAGTGGGTACCAGACTTAGGATTCAGGTCACAGCACACATTAAGCAAACTGCTAATTGTTGTTGAAACTAAAAAGGTTTGTGCTGCATTCATCATAGGGATTTTATGTTTTGGATAAACAGCAAATGCTAATAAAGTTTAATGGATCCTGTATTAGTGTTCTGTGGTTTTGTTGCTATTAAATTGTATTCTGTATCTTGAAAAGTAGGCTCTAGTTGTGATTGTGTCTAAAGAAAATACATTTTGGTTTTGACCGAGCTAATTCCCTTTAGTGGCCACTTAAGATATTGCAATGACTAAACATGCCCCAAACTTTTCCTATAGCCCTACACAGTCTACTCACTATCCATTTCTGTCTGTCTATTCAAAAGTGTTGGATCTTTGTTTATATTGTCATCTTACAATAAAGGTGTAATAATGTTGCAGTCAGCGAAAATAGAAAACAAGAATTCTGATTATTTTGCAGCATGACCATGAAAAGAAACACTAAACTAAGTCATGCTTTTAGTTAATAAAATGAAATAACTACCCACTATTAAGCATTAGTTAAGTATTTATATCAACGTATTTTATCCTTTACAAGGCATTACTCCTACATTAATAAGCATATTTTAAGTGGTACTTGATTTTCTTTTTGCCGTTCCTGTCTCAGACTCCACTCACCCCCAACAGCAACCTCTCCTGCTTTTCTTTTGATAAAAAGTAAAACCAAACCAATTTTCCTCCACAAAACACACATTACACCAAACTGAAGTTTAGAGTTTACCCTAAAATTTTAGCTCTAACACTAGTGTCAGAGCGGCAATTTTCTCTGCCTTCTTAAACATTAGGTGATTGAATTGCCAATATATATCCGTTTCATGTTTTCTCTATTTATGTTTGTCTTTTTTGCGCTGTTTTTCTGTAAAAAGACATATTCGGCGCGAAATATACACTTTCTCTGATTTATTGGCAGTCATTACTTCCTTATTGACACCAGTGTTGACCAATGCAAGCGCTTCTTTATCCAGAAGCCAGCTGTGATTGGCTAAAGCTCCTTTAAAATTTTCATCTATTAAAATCCTTGACAGAGAAAGTCTAGATGACATCTTAAGGCTTGTCTTTTCACAGATGATTCTCATTACAAAATGATATTAGGTGATTAAACAGTTATTTTTTCTTTTATGAAGTGTTCATTGAAATGAATTACCACTTAATATTACAAAGGTCTGGGAAGATACAAAATGTAGACATATAAATAACACTCCCCCTTCATGCAAACTTTGTCGCCGTGGATATTTTCTCCATTTTCTCCAGCAAATCATTCATTGAAAATAATCTCACTCTGGGAAAGAGTCACTTGGCTAAAACCTCTTTGTTATTTTTAGCTTATTTGTGCTCTTGCTCTGCTTCTTCTTGGCTTCATCGTCAGGGCTTTGTAAATCTCGTCTGTGATGAAAGACCAGGCTCCCGTAGGTCATTTCAGAGAGAGCGTAATGACAGATTTAATCATTGTTTAGACTCTGTCAGACGTGACTTTAGTTCACAGTAACAGAATTGTACCCTCTGTCTTTACGCGGTGTAACACAGGCCTGATTTACACAAAAAGAAAATCAATTTCTTTATTTCTAGAGGAACACGATTTATAGGTCTGGGCCTCTTTGAAGCCCAGTGAGTCAAGGAGATTTGGATAATATTGCTGTAATTGTTCAGCTAATATACAGTCTTTGCAGAGTGAAGTGCTAAGTGCTGCAGGAGGAGGGTGACTCTGTTAATTGAGGCATTTAGTTTTTACTGCAGCATTTAAACTAAGCAATGCATTTATGTCTCTTTTAAGTATCAAAACATCCCCTTAAAGTACACATTTCCAACAGCTTAATTTCTTATAGCCTTTATTACATTAATTTTGAACTATTTGCAAATAATCCTCAAATGTATCTACAAATCAGCTCTACTCTTTGGTCGTATTGAAAAGTATTTACTCCTGCTGATTGTCTATACTTAGAAATAAGCGACAGAAGTTATGTAGGAGGCATATAAAGTTCTGAGCTGCTGCCTCTATCTCTTCATTGATCTCTTGGGTAATAAATGGCTCTTTTGTAATTAAGAAGCCATACTTATGAGCAGCAGCTGGCTTTTGAAGACAGCAATCCAAAGAATAAGCTCGTCAAAGTGCTGATGGCATAGCTTCTTCTGTAAATCCAACAAAAAAATCACTAAAAAGGGACCATCAGCATGTCGGGATTGTTATAAATTTGGCGTTGTGGGCTTGTTTGATGACTTTTATTTTCCCCCAGCGGCAGGGCAGAACGGCGAGATTGAAATCGTGACGGTGTCTGATCCCACGGCGCTCGTTCCCTCTGATGTGCCGGCCGTCGCCCTGGATTTCAAGGTGCTGCACCCGGTGGTGATCACCAGACTGGGGGTGTTTCCCAGCGGGATGCAGTCTGAGCCGCAGAGCAATGTGACTGTGAAGCTCCTCCAACTGGACCAAGAGGTAATAGAGCCCGGGCCTGTGAGTGTAATGAAGCTCGTATGTTGCCTTTTTGTCGCTGCTAGACACATCGCACAGCCTCGGGGCAGCTGGAGGACTCTGTGCTGTTTCTGTTTACAGCCTCAGTTATAGATACAAAACAGCACCTCTTTCAGATAATGGACTGTAGAGGAGCGTTCAGTGGCGATAAAGGCATATTTTTATTGTAGTAAAGAGAAAGATTTCTGGGTGTTTTTCAGGAGGCTGTGGTGACTGCTCGATTCAGCGCCATCAGCACTGGGACTCTGGTGAACGGCGTGTGGTACAAACCAGTGGAGCAGTTCATTTTGCCTAAGGTCAGCTTCTCACATACTACACTTTTGCTGAGTCTAAAAGTTACAGTTGGGGTGGAAATTGTTTTTATTTTTTTTATGCAGGGTTTTGAGGGAACGCTGGTGTGGGAGAGTTTGGACTCTGCAGGACTAACTTCAGTCAACTCGTCCTCTGTGCAGCTCAATGACGGAGGAGGCATTCTTAAGTTTTCCTCTGTAAGTGCCTTCTTAAGTGATGGAGAAAGTCAACTCATGTGAGGGCTGGTTTTTAAAGTGGAAAGATAAAGTTTCTTTTCTGTTGTTCCAGATTGCAGAGGGCATATTGCCTCATCGAAGTGCTCTTGGATTTCCGGGTTTGGCTGGAGGCTTCACATTTACTATTTACGGTTTGTTTTGAGCTAGTTATGAAAACTATTAGAGTCTTTTAGCCAAATGTTTGAAGACTGTCCCAAATGATTGAAATCAAAAACATTGTTCACTTTGGCAGGTTATGAGATTAGCTTCTTTTTTATTTTCTGCATAAGGCCAAATGGGAAATATGTCTTCTCTTGTCTTGTGTTTTTTTGGCTTACTTCCTTTATGTGTTTTCATTTGGGCTGATGTAACCATTTAGAAAACAAAGAAATGTAATTCTTCAATCAGTGATTCTGAAAACAGAACTAATGACGCATTCAGTACAACAATTCTATTATGCATTACACTATGAAAACAGATTTATTGAGTAGCTCTCAAAGTGTTTTCATTTAGAAGAAAGTGTGAGTAAATAAAAAAACAACATTTTAAAGAGAGAAGCATCTGGATATATTTTTTTAAGAAAAGCTATGAAAACTCTTGTCCAGATGCTTTTTTTTCTTTAACAGTTGTATAATATGAAGACTGGAATGACTGAGAGCTCCACTGACACAAATAAAAAGTTAGATATTCTCTGTTCGTGTGTGCTTTTGTCTTTTCACCCCCATCGTCTACCTCCCCACAGACGGTGAGGGTCTGTCGGGGCTGCTGCGGGGCCGTCCTGCCCGCATGGAGCAGCATGCCTCGAGGCTAAAACAGGAGGATGCCGCCTTGGAGCAGGAGAGCCAGAGGCACGGCGACATGGTGTTCGTGGATGTGGTAGACACCTACAGGAACGTGCCTTCCAAACTGCTTCAGTTCTATAAATGGTAAGCCCAAGTGCTAATGACTCCATTCTGTGTCTCCAAATTGCCTGGGCCCTCTGAGGAAATCAGCAGTCTGAAATGAAAGTGTGTCGTTCTCTCTCAAAATGTCTCGCTGTTACAATCTCGATTGCAATCACTGAGTCAAGAAAAACTACAGTTGTGAGTCATCGGATTGCAGAAACATAAAGACTGTTCTTAGGCTTCGACTTGGCAAGTGTATTATTTATTTTCAAGGCCTCTTGCCCTTTAGTCTGGCTGGTATTTGAATATAAATCCACTCTGAGATATAGCTAAGAATGTGAAGTTAGACTTTTAATTAAGGTCACAAATTCTCTCTGATAGGTCTGTGGGAAACGCTGACTTTAATCTGCTCCTGAAGACGGATGATGATTGTTACATCGACGTAGACTCAGTATTAATGAAGATTGACCACAAGGGTCTCAAGCGCAGCAATTTCTGGTGGGGAAAGTAAGTATAATATGGTGACTGATCCTGTCGGCTCTGTGCTTTTAGTTCCTGACTGCACTTTTGAGTTTTGTTCACTGCTTTACTTCTGAAAACTCTTCTGAACTTTAAATGAAAAAAGAGAGACAACAATATGCATACTTGAAAAGGGTCAGGTGAATAGGCAAATGTGATGATAACTCGCTGCGTCTGACCTAGTTTCAGGCAGAGCTGGGCAGTAGACCGCATTGGGAAGTGGCAGGAGCTGGAGTATGCGAGTCCGGCCTATCCGGCTTTTGCCTGTGGCTCAGGATACGTGGTCTCTCGTGACCTGGTCCAGTGGCTCGCCAGTAACGCAGGGAAACTCAAAGCTTACCAGGTAAAGTACTCAGCAGCTGGGGTCTCTGGGGAAGGAGTTAAACAAATGGGTTTTTGATACTGAATATGATTAAGTGTGATGTTTTCAGGGAGAAGATGTGAGCATGGGCATCTGGATGGCAGCTGTTGGACCACAGAAATATCAGGTAATGAGAGAGACTGGTTTTAGGTTTTCACTATGCTGTATATGGCTGTAATGCAATATACTGGCTGTTTATATATTTTATTGTGTAATTGAGTTTTACTTAAACCTTAATTAAGTTTGATGCATGCTGAGTCTTGTATCAAATCCCCTGTTGCTCTCATTAGCAGAAGAGAAATGGCTGATTAGTTAATCATAAGGTGTGCTGAGAATTAATGCTGATTTTCAATCTGTGATTTAGGAAAAAAGTTTCAATTTAAAACTTTTAAAGAGTTAAAGGAGCAGTGTGTATATTTTCACACTAGCCTTGCGGATATGCCGTGGAAATAGGAAATAATAATGAGATTGCTTAAGTTCAATATCCTAAGCCTCCATGCAACATTGTGTGTTAACAAGACTAGTGCTTCTCCTTCAGTGGCGCTCATTTTTCTGCCATAAGCAGTTGTAGGATGTAAGTACTGAACTTATGGCTCTTTCCACTGAATCCTAAACAGCTTTAAATGTCTATTCTTTTGAGATATAGAGTGTTATTTTGGGAATCGAGGCAAATTAAAGCATAGTTTTGACTGTTGAAATACATTTTGTTTAATACCACAACATTTTACATGATGCACCTTAAAACCACATTGTGTATAAAGGTATAAATGAAAGACACAATCTATATTATTACACCCACTCAGAGGTTAAGTGGATAATTATGTTGTTGCAACAGCAGTGGCAGTGTCTGGCACATATTGGACAAGTAAACATTTTAACCTGGATCAGAGCTTCTTCACTGCAGCTTTTTTGAGAATTCTGTTGTGGTCGATACCTACTAAAAGTTGTCTGAGAAAGGAAAACTGGTGACAGTGCATTTGATGAGCTGGACAAACAACAGTCTTTTGGGATCCACTTTGAAACTTTGAGCTGTCTTTGCAGCAAACATCTTGGTGCAGCTACAGAAATATAGAGGTCTAATGAAGGCCAGAACTGCAGTTTATGCCAGCTGCACAATGCATGTATTCATTTTATTTATTGTATTCAAGTTGTGCATTTACTTTCCTAAAGTTATTAAATCATAGACAAGACAATTGTAAAACTAAATGGTCTCTATTTGATGCTATTGTTTTATTTATTGTGGTGTAACTTCCAGAGAAGAAAACAGAGTCCTCTTGGGTCAAAATGTGTTTACTGCAGCTCAATCAAACCTTTCTTCTGTGGCATTTATAATACAGCAGAGATACAATTATTATTCTATGACAGAAAAGGAAAACACAACGGAAAATAATAAGCTCTATTACAATAAAAATGAGAACTGACAAACTTGCTTAAATGCTGAATTATGTAAGATGTGATAATGATACTCCCTTTGAACATGTTCTGTGTTATCATATTCTTTGATTCAATGTTAACGAGTGGAGCCTGCTGTAAACAAATCTATTATGTATCCTATGAATAGAAAATGACTGTTGTCCATTTGTTTGTTGGCAGGACGCCGGCTGGCTCTGTGAGAAGGAGTGTTACCTGGACATGCTGTCGTCTCCCCAGCACTCGGCCGAGGAGCTGCACGTACTCTGGGACAGGAAACGTGCCTGTGGAGACCCCTGCGGCTGTCCATGGGGCCACTGAATCAGACTCACACCCCGCTCACCGCACGGCACTGTGGGTAAATAACAATTAGCACTGGTCTCTGTTTAAAACCGTGGTTTGTTATAAAAGAAAAATATACACTGAGCTGTTTTGCCAGTTAACACTACACAAGTTTGTCTTCTTAAAATCAGCTTTATTTAGGATTTACTTGCAGTTTTTTCACTAAACACTGATACATTTGTAGCTTCAGAACAACAAAAAATGCACATTCAGCTGCCTATGTATCATGAGCTTACAGTATTTTATTAAATGTACATATATTCAAAGAGAAACTGTGTGAAGGGGAAAGAATATGTGCAATAGCTGCTGTGAAACTTGGTTATGTAATGAGTATGCTTCGATACTTGATGAAATCTTTCAAGTCTTTTTGATTGCTTACACTGTATTCTGTAAATAATGTCTTAAGCTTTACATCCTCTTCACTATTTGTAGATTTATGACGAGCTTTCTCACAAACACAGTTTAAACTGTAGCTTTTATTGTGCAAATAGTGATGTGGCCTTACTGTATTTTAAAGCCTGGCATTAGATTTTGGGATAATCATTGAAATGCTTTGAAAAATAGATGTAATGGACATTTTACAAAATCCACAATGGGTCATCAAAGTATTTTAAAGCATGTGACATTATTTCCCCCTCTGCTTCTTAACATCACAATGGATTTGAAAAATAAAGATTAAAGTACATACTTAGAGGACCTGAATTCATTTTATGCAAAGTACTTCTATTTTCAGAGGCTTTTAAGGAATTGAACATCTGTTTTTAATACTTGTATGGAAATGATTTTGCCTTAAGCCCAAAGCCAGTGGACAATGACAGTTTCCTTTTTGAAGTGCTTCACGATGCCTTTGCTTGTTTGTGGGCCTCTGTATTTTTCCTCTGAAAGTCAATAGACATCGAATATATAGAAGGAAACTTCAAAGTTGGAAAAATGGACATGCCTCAAATACATCTGGACCAAATATGTCCACAGTCAAACACGAATATATCAACAAATCATTATTTCTGTATCTTATGTTGCTGTATGTAAAAGGCAGATTGCTTTCCAACCAACTTTTTTGTGTATGAGTTGGTTTCTGCTGTATAAATATATGCTCTGATTGTTTTCTGCACAAATCCATGTATTTACACCACAAACTTTTGAAACTTTTGAAAAAAAGAGCAGCTGTGAAATAGACTCATCAATTTAACACTTGTTTCTGAACGGACTCTCATGATTAATAAAGACCACATAAGTAAGATGAATGAATTCGCTGTTGTTTTATTTTGGGTAAAGCAGTTTGGACGGACACACTCGCATCACGTTAAACCCTTCGCTAAAGACGAGCCTCCGAACAGACTGCGCTCAAGCTGTTCCACGGACGTGTTTTTGTAACTTGAAAGGAATATGAAGTCACTTTGATCTCTATCGGCGATTGTTTTGTGAGACAGTGAGGAGGACATTGCAAGAATGTTGAACAGAGAGAGCTGTGAGTGTTCGCTCTTTAGCGCTGAACTGACCAGAGGCCTCATGTCAGTCAGTACAAGCACACAGCCACAAAGACACAGCAGAAGACAGGATATACTTTATTACCCCACTGCGGGAAATACTCAAAGTTACAAGAGCTTAGATGAAGTGTGAATCATCCATCTGCTGCCTCTCTTAGCGCCACATCTGTAGCATTGGGTTGAAGCTCTATAGTGCACTTTGACAGATACTTGGCCCTATGTGATGCGTATTATTCTTTCTTTGTGGATATACCAGAAGGTTTGCTTGTGTATATCACTCCAGGGCATAAAGCAGTCCCATTTGAAATCACAAAATAACAATGAGACCAAAAAAAACCCCCAGAAAAGCAGACTACAGACTACTGTTCTGTCATGTTTTCTTATTTTCCAGGTCTAAAATATCTTCAAAAACCTTATTACTTTTTGCAAATTGTGAATCGTTACAACGCGTTCACACAGAGCCACCCAAAACGCCCAAAATGATGTAGTATATATGTCAAAGCTGTAGGGAATACTGCTAATACTTTGCTTGTAAATACGTGTTTCACCTATGAGATTATTGTTTTCAGAGAGCACACTGGCTTTACAGTTTAGACGAGAGCAGAGCAGCAGCTGCAATGAAACTTTCTCGGCCAGATTAGACTCAAAAGTTTGTGTTAGTGGAGAGAATAAACAAGCCAATGTGGCAACAGAATCATTTGCAGTTTCGGTAAAACCCAACTCTCTAACTCCCAGGCAGGGCCCCCCGTCTCCTCCTTAGTTCTCAGGGAATATCAGGCCACAAAGAGTCCACAGTCTCCAAACCATCCTTGTATGTTTTCTCTTGTGGTGGTAAACAGAGCCAAAAAACAAGTCTAAATAAAGTGCCTTGAAAAATGTTCTTGCTTCCCAAAGTGTGGAGTCTCCCAAGAAGCAAGAATCACTAAAAAATAGAAGAGAAAAGGTTGGAGCTATTGTTAAAGACTGCTACACAACTGGTGTCAACGTGAAGTGCACAACAACCTGAAATTACTTTTCATTTTTCTGGCACATGGCTTTGATTCATTTGTTTGTTGCAACAGAGCGAGCGGCTGATTCACCCGAGTCAGATTGCCCCGCAGTATATTTTTATAACTAATGAAAGATGATGTGGGATATTTTACTAATGGAGGATAATACTTGCCATTAGTTTTATTTAGCTCTGTGCTACCTGCCAAGAAATCTCTTCATGCAATTAACCTGCCGTCGGAGTGCATATTCCTCTTCCTGTGATGCTCCCCTCACCCTTTTGTTGTGTGTTATCATCTCTCAACTCTTCTCTTCCGGCGAGACGCATGACGGTCCGATCTGCAATTCTGCATCATTTCCAGCACAATATAGATGGTGTTTTTCTCTACATCAGTCTTTCTCCATGATTTAGCTCGAAGGTCTTTTGGTAAACAGGACGAGCTATTATGGGAGTAACACGCACATGTAAAAAGCCACTTCTGCTCTAGTGCTTCTAGTCTAAAGTGTGATGCCGCTCAGAGACTTTGAAAATTGGGAGCTTTTTCTACAAGATCGGCTTCAAAATCTCACAAAACAAGCTCAACCAAACACTTATGTTGCAATAAGTTGAAACTTAATATAAGTGCAGTCTTGTGGTAATATATTCTGCTGCTCTGGATGCGCCCACTGTTGTGTTTGCTACCACCTTAAAAAATAAAGTGTGTGTTTATTTGAAGGGTAAAAAATCAGTTTGTGGTGCGCCGGTGTGAAATAAGGTGTCAAAAGAAAACACTGTTCAAATATTCCTCTGTTCTCCGTGAGATCAATTTTTGTTTACATGAAGTCGCTGCGAAAACTCGGGACTGATTCAAATCAAACAACAAAGCAAAGGTATAAATAAATCTCATCTGTCTGGTCTAGAATATTTATCCGTCCATATGTTAGTTATAAATAGACCACACACGTTTCAAATCATCCCTGCCCTAAAGCGTGTATGTAATCTTTCTTAAGCGTTGACGAGAGTACAATTCCCCGAGCCGCTGACTTCTTTTCACTCTATTAATATTTTGCCATGAAAGTGCAATCATCCGTTTAGCCCGGTGACAAGCACCGCTCTGAGAAAATAGACAGAACTTGAGTGCTGGAGTTAATTGTATTTATAAAATCCTTTTCATCTCATGTCTCACCTCTCCCCAAACTCATCTTCTTTTGCCACAGATTGATTACAAGAATGTGTTGACGTTACAAATGTGAGTGTTATTTTCCCATCAGGCTTCAGCAGAAACTTAATTTAACTCAACGAAAATGATTGAACAGCTCTAATTTCAATTTTTAATGTAACATGCTACTTCATAAATTATATTCCTGCAGAGAAACAGCTTTCACTGTGCTGTGCATTATCCTACACAAAACACACAAAATCTGGACTCTGTGTGAAATGATTACTTAAGTACTTAAGAATGACTTAGAGACTTTAGATTTATTATTTTAACTCAAATGATCAGACTTGGGTTTGCTCCATGTAATTGTTCTCAAATATATGGACTTTTTATAGACAATAGTGCTTATCCCTGGCACTTTCACACACTACATTACATTTTTTTTGTGCCGCAGTAACTTTTTGCACAAACAAGTGAAACAAAATAAGCATAACAACATAGAATATAAATATCTGCCCAAGAGAAAGTCAAAAAAGTCAAAAACGTAAACGTAAAGACGGTATAAAAACGTAAATGTACAGAAAAAAGCCTGTTTTTAATCTGCTCCAAGTGGAATACCATTTAAAAACTTCTCATGTTGGACAGACTGGTGCCTCTCATGTAGAAGCTATTGTTCTACACCAACGTAAAGGTACTTGTTTTCATTTTTAGTATATTTTCTACATTTTCTGATGTCCAGTATCAGAAAAATTAGACAGAGCCTTGTGTTCGATGAAATCAGGACATGCATGAAAACGTCCAGTAACCTAAATGGGCCATCTCTGAATTAATCAACCTCAAAAAGCTTTATTTATAGATTTTGTAAGTAAAAATAACCAAATGCAGTCAAATTTGATAAGTAGTGATGTAGAACTTGAGACCGGTCTATTTTGTAAAGGCCTTGGTCTTGTCTTGGATGTCAGCACCAACCATGACCAAGAATATATATAATATTTTTTCTTTGGGATTTAATAAAAACTTCAGTTATTATTTGGTTATGTTGCCTAAGAGAAAGAAAAATGTGAGTATATCAACTAAAACTGACAATATAAAGCCATGCAATACTCAGCTGCTACTCAACTACTACTAGTGGCTGCTAAAGTATGTCTACTTCAAGCAAATATAAACAACATAAATGAAACTTGAATGTACTTGAGTAACACAGTAACATGTAACATAGTAAAAGCATGTTTCAGCAAATCTACTTTTACCATTTACTCCAAAAGTGAATGTAACTAGTTCCTGTCTCAAGTCGCCTGGTTCAGAGCAGGCACAGCTGTGACAGATCTGAGTCAGAGCAGCGTACAGTGCGTTGAGGGCTGTGCATCTGCATACTCATTGAAATTATGTGAAATTCTTAGACTCCCCTCACAGAGCATTACACGTCGCTGTCAATCACCCTCCTCCTCTGTGAGCACTAAAACGAGGAGGAAATCATTTATTCATGACAGCCGGCATCCAAAACCAGTGCTTCTGATTCAGAGGAATGAGGGATATTATTAGACACACAACTATACCCTAATGGGGAAACATTTTCATTCCCAATTTGAACATTTGGCACCCACAGCTCCTTCTCATTTCCATAGCAGCGTGCGACTCTCAGCCTGGTGAGGTTATGACTGTCACTCTCTGCAAACATTTGCAGAGCACAGCTGTGAAATTGTTGTGCCGCAAGATGAAACATTGCATAGAAGGTTGGCTATTAGACTGAACAGATAATTACACACGTTTTGACAAAGCCCTAGAGTTTCATAAGCCGACTTGACCCCTGCTGCAGTAACATGGCACATCTACTATGATAATGTTTGTTAGAGGTAATTAGTGAGCCATTACGGACCGACTCAGTCTTAAGAGGATCATGAATTAACTGGTGGTTTTGATTCTTCCACGTGATGAAGACAGTGATGTTTACAAAGTCGTCCTCAGAGCAGAGTTGGTCATTATAAAGTCAGTAAAAAACTCAATAAAATGACTGTTGCCAGGTGGAAACAAGTTGTTATTCCTCTTCGTCCCCAGAGAGACACAAAGGCACAGCACTGAGGATTTTACAAATAAGTGTGTGCTGCAGAATAATGTATGAGAACATGTGTTGTTCTGGGAAACGCTGACATGAATATGACCACCACAGTCTGCATGAATATTGTACAAACAGGAAGCTTTTATGAATCCTCTGTCTTTGGTCTGGGATTATTGTCATGGACATTTGTGACGTGATGTGAGATTTGTGACTTGTGTCTTTAGACTGATATGAGTTAGGTTTGAGGGAGGAACACAAATTTGACAGTACAGTCCGCATTTCGTAACAAACCTAAACTATTGTGCTAGTAATCTAAGCTAGTAACTCTCACTTCAGAGTGGGTAAAATGTGGATGGGATATAAGTGTTGTTGCAAAGCAGAGGATCAGAGACACCCTTGTTACTCACTGAAGCCTAAAAATAAAGCTGTTTAACTCTTATTTGATCAATAATCTATGACTTTTCCTTTATCACGTTTGCTCATGTTCTTCAGAGGCCCTTTTCGGAGTGAAGTAAAATGTCCTGCCAGCTGCTTTGTTGCGGCTGAGAGCCCCGCAGCGAAGCCCTGCAGCTGTCACAGTGAAACTACATCCGTCTACAAAACGAAATCTGAAAAGTAGCCCCCCAAACTTTTGCCAGTAAAGTTTTACAACTCATTAATACTAAAAACCTGAGAGTAGTAAATGGTTTATGTTCACTTCAGCAGAAAAACATCAGTGGATGCGAACGAACAAACACCACTGCATCCTTTTCCATTTTCAGCCATACCGTTTCAACTTTTTTGTTGTTGCTGCAGAATATTTATGAAATATCCACTGGAGTGCTCCCAAGCAACTCAATGTGTGAAGCAAAGCCCAGTGATAAATAATCCAAGGCCTGCAGAGAAAGAGGTAGACGGTGAGTGAGCCATGTCGCTCTTCATACAAAAGCTATTCTTTTTTGCTCTCGAACAGGACTCAGACACTGTGGGTGGAGAAAATCAATCTAGCCAACCAGGAGGGATAAGGCAGAGGAGAAAATGAGAACCCTGAGAGGCTTTGATTATTGTGATGGACTTAAGTCAGCTCCGAGAAAAGCCACTTCATGTGTCTCTGCTTCTTATCAAATCACAAAAGCATTCAAATCACATTTTGTCTCGTGGGAGTAACATTAGCAGAGGTGAGGTCTGTCTCGATTTCCAGCAATTGACATTTTGACAAATAAGATGAGAAGCTGCAATTTGTTGTGAAAGACAGCTAATTAATCGACCGTCAGCCGTCAAAGGGAAAGAGCTTTACTGAGTCAACAGAGGTGTCTGGGACTGATAGCCTCTGTCCGCGGAGCTGCTGGGAAAAACTCACCACAGTATTAACACAGATAGAGATAACACGGGGTTTAGACGATTGGTGCCTTGTACTTCAGACAAAACTCGGAGTAAAACAGTGCCGCGTCCATGGCAACGCAGCCGATGTGAGTTTTCAGTCAAGGTTCCTCAAACAAAACACTCGGAAGGCAGTGAGTTGCATCAGTGCTTTAGCTTGAGCCTGATTCACAATTACCCACATTACACACTCAACAAATGGTGCAATAAGGCCTGGGGCTAAACGTGCTGCTGTTGCCTTAATCCATCTAAAGGAGTGGTGTTCAACTGTTGGGCTCCACCTCAAATCCTGACCGACAGAGGCTCCTTTACATCAGCCATACAGCCAACGTGAAGAATTGTGTTCATTTTGTAAGTGAAGTATGTTTGAATGGATTCGTTATTGAATCAGTTTTGCATAAATACGGGTTATTTTTGAGTTTACCAATGCTTTTATTAGGACTAACTACCCAAGCCTTTACTAGAAATCCCCCCAAGAAGAAAACTGAGGACTTATCCATGACCAAAAAAACAGATTAAACCACATCTAGGACAAAGAAGTAAACTAGGATTATACCAGCATCATATGAAGATGAACAGGAACATACCTTACTTCAAACACAGGACTAAACCAAGCCCAAACAGGATTTATTAGAACTAAACAGTGGACTAAACATGATTCACTTTGTGTCCTTCTTGTAGTTAAAGTTGAAGATCCCTGATGTACACTTTTTGCAGGCAGGTGTAAAGAAATGCTGTAAAGTAATAATGCTTTGTAAAATATGACATGTTCATTTATTTCAATTTACAAAAGGCAAAGTGAGCAACCAAAAACACACCATCAGAGTCGTAACGAACAATCTTCAGTGAAAAGAAAAACAAGGATACAGAGGTCTCAGCATCATTGAGTCTGACTGGATCCAACATGAAAAGACTGGATTTAAGGAGCACACATCCAATGAAGAAATGAGGTTTACTTCTGTGTGCAGCTGTACCTAGAAGAACTGGTGCTGTTTTGAAAAGGTGGCCACACTTTTTGATTGACTTTTTGATCTTTTTTAAATTTACATTGTGCATAATTTATAAACAGTTACATTTTATATTCTTGAAAGGCCTTACTTCAACAGAAATCTTCGAATATGCCTAACTTTTGCACATACTGTATAAACTGAGTATGCAAAACGTATCATCCCACATAAGCCTCAGGGGTTAACTTTGAAAAAGGATTGTGCAGCTAATGTATTGAAGTCATCATTTCAGCTACAGCCGTGTGCTCAGTAGATGGTGCTAGTCATCTCTACACAACCTACAGATGCTTCAGAGCTGCGGAGATGAGAATTTAATGTTTTTTTTTGTTTATTTTAACATATGCAAATTACAGTGCAAACTTACAACATAACCAGAAAACGTCTAAACCAGCGCTAACAAAGCATTCATACACAGTGAAGCTTGAACACTACTTTGCATATCGCCGGTTTATTACATAAGAAGTAGATGCTTTTTCCAACAGGATTGGCACTGTGGCAGTTTAATGATTAAGGATCTCCCAAATAGCACTTCACACAAAAGACATCTCATTTTCAACAGGGATTTAACAAAACACCCCACGTTCACTCAGCCCCAGACAAACAATTCTCATTCTGTGGCAAGACATTAAAAATACATTTATATGCACAGTGGAGCATTTGAAAAAGGAAGGCTTTTAAGTGTTTTATTTCGACATAATTTTAATTCTCAGAGCCAAAACCCTTCAGTTCGTTCCACTGACTACACACTACACTTTGAGTGAATATATATCAAAGTCTTAGTGATGTGTGAAGCAATGCTCACGGTGTGCCGTAAAGCACACAAAGGCAACATTTGGGGCTTTGCTCAAACAGCTGCTTCCAGAGATTCAAGTGCTCAGGTGTTTTATGTTGTTACATGTGTCCAGGAATGTGTGGGTTTTTCTTCAGTTTTAGAAAAGCCTCATGCCTTGTTCACACGGAGGCAGGTATCTCAGAAGACCTGGCTTTTTCTGTGCGTTTAGGCAGGTGTTTTCTAAATGTGACCAACGTGTGTCTATAAGACCGCCTTTAGGCCACCTGCAACTTTGTTTAATTTACTTTACTCTTTACAGATAAATAAGTGTAACCGACTTTTTTAAAGTGGTGTAATGTCCACTAAAGGGGACAAATGCTGCTGAAACATAGGACATTGGATTGTTACACTATGCCATGAATATGAACACTGTACTTCATCAAAATCTTATTTAAGTTGTACATTTGTGCTGTTCTGGCAAGATGTTTTTTGAGTTGATGCTCAAGTACTGTATCTATGGAACCATGCACAATTTGTCGTTCTCCCCATTTTATGTATAAAAACTGAATTTTTAGGCTTGATATTTCACAGTTAAATTGTATGTAGGATCATTATGTTGTTCTTTTGTGTATAATTCACCTAGTGGCCTGGAGGACTTGCATTTACAGTTGTGTTGTGTGGATAGTGATATTTAGTTAAACATTCCTGGAAAAATAATTTTTTTTAAATACCCGTGTATGTGTGGACATAGACTCAGTGCTGCGTGAGGAGTGTGGAGAGTTTTGTAACAGGAAGCAGTTTGTGGTCATTGGTTTTGTTTTGACTGCTTCTCCATACTGGCCTTTGCGCTGGCCTCCGCCTCGTGGTGCATTTGGCTGAGTAGTTTGATCAGACTCTCCAGCTGAGGGTTTCCTCCGAGCTCCGTGATGAGTCGATATGCCTCCACCTCCAGGTCGCGCAGAGTCTGGCGGGTGTAGGCGAACGAGCCCACCTTCTCCAGGTAGTCCACGCAGTAGCGCTTGATGTCCATGTTCTCAGTGCGCTGTCGCAGGATGTTTTGGACCTGGGTGCTTTCGGGGCGGGACCATATGGCATGGATAGTGGGGAAGGAGAACTTGCCCTCGGTCAGATCCTCGCAGTAGCTTTTGTTTTCGCTGTATTCGCGGGAGCTCAGGTTGGCGTAATCATCCCGTATCTGGAAGAACAGACCTAGAGTGTCCAAAAGAGGCTTCAGATCCCATTTCCAATCAGAGAAGAGCTGCATGAGCCCCACAGCCAAACCAAACAGGCCTCCAGTCTTCCTCAGCACCATGTTGCGGTACTCCTCTTCAGTGGGACAGGTGTAGGTGTCCCTCCAGTGGATGTCCAGGCCCTGTCCGCGGTGCAGTTCCAGAAGCTGTCGGGTGAAAACGCGCACGGCCTCGGGGTGCTCCAGGGTCAGCACCTTCTCCAGTCCAAGGAAGTAGACGTAGTTGGCCGAGTTAATGACGGAGGGGATGCCGTAGATGCTGTGGGCCACGGGGAAGCCTCGCCGCAGCTTTGAACTGTCTTCGATGTCATCGATGAGCAGGCTGGCATTGTGAAGCATCTCTGTCACTTCAATGATCACCTGAACAGAACGAACACAAAGAAATGTGATAGCGTTAATATAAATATTTAATACTAGTGTTATCCACAAGTTAAAATGTCTTAAATAGAGTAGATCAATTCTTTCACTAAGATTTCAGTTGGGTTTCACACTTAATGTGCACACATGGTTTAAAAACATAAGGGATTACTGCTTCTATTATTACCATTGGTCATATTATGAGCAAAAATAAACATGGCTGGTTCAGACAACATCTAAAGCTTTTAATACAGTTTATCTACACATAGGCATCATGTTTCATTAGTAATGACACTGACATATGTTACGTTATTTGACTAAATAATGCATTACAAATCTAGCACAGTAGAGGGTGCCATGTCTACACTCTATTGCACTGCTCTGCCTTTGGGAGTCTCCAACCACAGATCAAACATTCAAGTTCAATCACTGACAGACTGATGGAGAGACAGGAGCAAAGGCCTGATGGAGATACATTAGTTTACGAGACGCTGTGGATTTAACCTTGCCCAAAGCCTGTGCCAAAGTGAAGGAATGAGGGCAAATGATAGGATGAGTAAGAAGAAACATAATAGTCACATGGGAGAGCAATTAAAGTGACAGAGCGTGGCTTAACGCACTTTCACCTCCTCAACACAGAATGACAGGAGCTCGGTGCTTAACCTTTGCCAACTACAAGCTCCAGTAGCTTTAATAAAATGTGAGCCTCTATCAATCTGCAGCACATTTACTGCTCCAGTGAGGACTAAAGACTAATTTATAGTTAGCACAAATTCACACCAAGGGAACTGCAGCAGATGATTTGCCTTGTGAGCTACGACACTGGTTTATGTCATAAACTTTTGAAAGTCTTTCATCAATGTAACAGAGCCCTAGTAAAAGTGCTGAGGCCGACACAAGGAGCTGCAACCTGATCGGCTCATGTGGTGTTGTTCAGGCGTGACGCTCGGCAAAAACGGAGTTACCATCGCGCGTCTGCTGTCCAGAGCTGGCCACACACCCGGCTCGAGTGCTGTGCTGATTTAAAACACAAGTGGTGTGGCCTGGTAATGAAAGCTGTTTGTACGAGCGCTGCGAGCACAAAGACTGGCTCAGTGGGTCAGGCAGATGGCCAAGGCTGGGCTGGTCGAGCAGTTTATCCTCCATACACAACCTTTCCTTTGGAAGAGGCTCGCCACTTGCTCTCCCTGAAACCACAGTGAGACACTTAAAGAGGCTCGAGGGGTTACACTGAGTTAGGACACACACAATTGAATATCATGCAGCTGAAACTATCTCAGAACACGATCAGCATTTCTTAAGATCTCCAACCAAAACACAAGACCTTTTGTTTTGGACTTTGTTTATACGGATTTCATTGGTCAGATAGTCAGTGTGTCTCTGCTGCTTCACAAGACCTCATTGATTATCATCAGAGGTCACTGAAGCAGAGTGTGTCTGTTTGCCAAAGCTGCAATCAGTGACCCATTAAGAATGCAGAGACTCCTTCACATAAGAGCGCTGAAGGCTAAAACTCAGGTCAGTTATGTACATAAAGCAAACTCACAGTGAGAATAAATAAAGCGAAATGCACACATTTAACCAAGTCTGTTCAAGTCCAAGTGACCAAACACTACTATTCCATTTAACAATAAGCCTCCTAAATCAGGAAACTGTCAAGACAAATTATGAATAAAAACACTTTTTGGTAACATCCGGCATGAAGGAAGAAAAGGCGACTGCTGTCCTCAAACCCGCTGAACCATCTTAGCAGCCGTTTCCTGGGGAAACCCCTGCAATGCAAATAATTACAAATGAACCTCTTCTCTAATTCAGTCGTTAGTGCCACACAATCTGCTGTTGTTCACTTTTGTGATCTACAAAGATCAGATAATCCTTCAGGAAATCACAATCATGGCTTTGTCAACCGTGTTTTATTATTTCAGTGTTAAAGGACGCACAGATATTTACTTTGTAGTGGTGGAGTTTGTTGCTTCAGTGAGCTTATCCACATTATAGACGCTCCGCCTGAGGCAACATACTACACATTCAGACTAGTGCTGAGTGAAAGACACACACTTTTTTAAAGCTAATCTTTCCACAGAGCAGTGAAACAGGCATCTGCTAAAGGTCGCAGTGCAGGTGAAGCATGAGGGGAGTTTCCCCAAGCTCTGCGGCTCTACTACAGCTGAGAAGCACATATGGGGACTCAGATAAAAAATGCACTGGCAAATGAATGAGACAGTGTGCCCCTGTCACTGCCTGCATCCATCTGAAGGCACGGCTGTTTCCATGGCTGCAACTCTTTGGCAGCAGTGTGCTAATGATGACGAGAGGAGAGCTCTCAGTCTGCGAGATGGGTTCAGCAGGAGTTTACAGAGCGGCTACACAGCGAGAGCTCCGCCGGAGGAGCCATAGGGGAAAGAGGCACCCCTTTGATAAAAAGGAGGAGACTCAAATATGAACATCTCTCTGCAACATAACAAACCACTAAAGCAGAATCATTAAGTGCCTTTCTTGCAGGAATGAAAAAAGATTTGGATATAATGTGAATCTGAATGAATGTCAAGAAGAAACCACGGGAGAAACCTCAACAGATGATTTTCATTTTAGCCCCGAGGAGCCTCATGTCCGCCTCGATTTAAAATGTCAGCACTTCAGTCAAAAACTGCGGCAGCTTGTAATGTGGTGATAATGGAAGGTGTCACTTTGCATAGTGGGAATCGTCTGTTATTACTTCTGCGACCTGGATGTATCCATTATACGACATGAAACCAGCTGTAAAAGGAGCCGTGTGAAGCTGTGATTAAATCTATCTCTGCTGGTGCCAACTGTAAAGAGGACAGACATGACAGGACAGATTTATAATATTCGATAACTCCTCGGAAGAAGCTGACAACTTTATTACTCTTTTACACACATGTACCCATTTTAATTCACTGGAGAGGAGGGTTTATTACGACAGACTTGAAGATGAAATGACCACAGAAGACACAGAAGTGTGCTCTCTGCAGAAGTAGGAGGAGTTATAAAACATTCAGGACAAAGGGAGACCTGTTGAACGGCAGACTTAATGAGCTCTGACAGGCTCAGCACTTAGCATTCAGCTCAGAAAAAGCCACATAGTTTCACAAAACACTCATTAGTCTCTGTACATTGATAACTGGACACATGACCAGCCAAACAATGCTATCACTATAATAAGGTCACTGGATTGGACTTCCTAAGGGCACAGTGGTGAGTCTCGCTCAATAAAAACGATAAATCCTCAAAGGCTAATTCAGAATTAATCTGACTAAAGAAAGGCAGTTCCACTCAGACTGTATGAGCGCTCCAATATGTCTGTGGCAATCTAATAGGACAGCATCCAAGAATATGTTACAACGATGTGATGGATGAATGGTGGCGTACGTTTGCCTGGGAAGCTGTCTGTGCTTTGAATCATCCTCAACCTGGGATTAAAGAAAAGGCTGAACCACAAAGAAGATGAAAACGCATAAAAAACATTCACAAATAATCACAAATGCTGCCAAATAACATCTTCTCGCTGCGCCTTATTGCTACAGAGAGATATTAAAATGCCTCTTTTCATTTCTAAAGGATGAATTAAACTTGGCTTCTTGTGTAATATTAGGATGCAATATTAATATCCCAAGCCCTCGCTAAAAGAAAGCTGTATACTTTCAGTTAATAAACGCTTTTACTGAGGATTGAAAAGACTATGAAGAGCAGCAACAACAGCTAATGAGAGTGACCCTGACCCGGTGTAAGCTCTGGAGACTTGGATAAACTCAAAGGGGATGGTGTAGCATATGACAAAGAAATCAATATTGCGTGAATAAAACTGCATTGAAAATAGCTACAAATACATTTTCTGTAGCTGGCTGCAAGTAGCCTTTCTGTCATCACTGCTTCATTGCCAGAAATAAACTCATACTATTTATCATACTAAAATGCAACAGGTTTTTTATGTGACAAATCCATGAAAGACTGCTGAGTAATGATAGGCTCAAGGCTGACTCACCCAAGTGCTGAAAGAGGCTGCATACAACTAAATAAATACACAATGACTTAATTCCTATGACAAAAAGCTGCAATTTCTTTTCTATTTCAACAACTTTTCACAAGAAGTTTATTAGTCCTATACACAGTACACGACGAATCCATACAGATTGCTGCAAATCTCCCTGTGGTCATTTTAAAAAACATATTGTCTGTGAGGTTGAGGTGTATTTGCAATGGTGCAGTTACACTGAATAGTCCTTCATTAGGTTTAAATCTTGAAAAACATTTGCCATGAAAAATCCTCACATAATGGCAATCTTTTTAGTCTGTGGCCCACTGCAACAAAGTGGAAGTAAATGCATCTGCAAACCAATTTCCTGCTGCCTCTTTTGTTGAACGAGGAAGAGCTGTGCTTAAGCCAATCACAGCTGACAGAAGAAAAAGAAAATGCAGAAAATCTATATTGACAGCTGTTTATTTGAAAGCCATAAGAATAAACTGTTACTCACTGAAGTGCACTAAAAGAAAGGATGGGACACAGGGCCAGGATTTAAAGGCAAAATACTGTAAAAATCTACAAATAAATCTTAACTGGAGTGTAATGGTGTCTTATGCGGTTCATGGTGAGGCAGAGTCATACATGTTCCGTACAATCTTCATTAATGTCCCATCTGACTGACTCCTCTAACATATCACCATAGTTGTAATTGACCTTATAACCAAACTATCAACTCAGAGCTGTGCACTTTTTGCCTCCATCTCCTATTGCTGGGAAAACTGCAGAGGTCTGAAAATTAAAGCATATCAATCTTTCAGACACACTTCTCTAGACGCGTTTCCTCGAGTGTAAAGTGTAAAATTTGTTTGGTATGCTCTCCCTGGCTGCAAATAGTCACATACGCCAGGAATGTGAATGTAGCACATATGCACAATGATGGTTTAATGCATAATTTCACATCTATCATAATAAATTAATATTTTGTTTTTACCCATCCATTTATTAATGGTTTATATTACACTGGGAAAAGTTTGTTGTCTACAGATTCTGTCCAGCTAACAATGTAAATGTGGTGCATTACTAGATCACAGTACAAACAGCCTTTGTCTCATCATAAGCAAGGCTGATGTCATTAAATGGCTGCTTCATCTTGACCTGACTGAAGAAAGTAACTGCTAATATTTTGCTAACCCTTCAGCTGAGCAACCCTTCCCTCTCTCTGCTTGTAACTACCGTATGTTGCTCATTTAGCTTTAATAGAGAAGCAAAAGATAATACAGTCCTGGTTTTCTGTGACCTTATCCAGCCTTTCTCTGGGGAATAAGCGCTAGTATCACTTTGTTAGCGTCAAAAAAAGCAGTCCCCTCACAGCTACAGCTCTTACTTAGCAGCATACAAATGTAATTTACCCCCAGTTTTCTTTTTTGCGTGTGTTTTCACATGCACAAATAAATAGTGGTTATCAGCTGAATATTTATGTTTCATCTTTACCTTCATCCTCAAGAAACTGAATGAAACATCGTTGGCAAGAAAATTAAGTTTGATTAATTTTTAGTTGCTCCAGGACTATACATATGAACTAAAACAGACAGCTAGCGATGTAACAACGTTTTAGCTGCAGGCTAGTTCAGTTTAATACGTTTCTCCCCGTCTCCCTACTTCCACAGCTCCATTAACAACCTCCAAGCTCTACAGCCAAGTGTTTCAGAAGAAACCCCTCTGAAAGATTCAGCTTGCATTGCAGAATAAATTGCCAATCCAGAATAAGCATAGCATCATTTCATCTTTAAGGACTTGTCTGGCTTGTCTGTATCCAAAAACATCAGATAACTGTGAATGTTAAGAGGCTCACTTCTCACCTGCAGTTTGTCCTCTGGTACTCGCAGCCAATGGTTGAACGCTTGGGCCAGTTTTGTCCTCACCTGTTTCCCTAAAAAGAGCCGACAAACTTTTTGAGTTAAATGTATCAGATGAGGGTCGACAGCAAACAAACAACCTCTAATGACTTCATCAGTTTTAATAAATGGGGTATTACGGCTTCACTTTGCTATGATTAGTATGGTTTCAAAAACTTATTAACACAGATGGTGGGTGGTGCACGCTAAATGTTCATACCAAAACCCAGCGCTGGAACAAATATGTAATTTTCTTCCTTACTGCATGTGTTATTGTCGTAATTTCAGTCAAGATAATAATAGGTAAGCGAGACTGTAATCATCTTCACTGCTGCAGAGATGGAGAGCTCTGCATCTAACGGCTTTACAAGTCCAACGAGGCTGATAAAAACACCCGCAAAGATTTTTAAATATTAAGACCTCCCTTTCACAAGCAGTTTTTTAAGTTTAAGATGAGGGTGAACACTTGAGACCGGCAGTATTTTATCCTAATAGAGTGAGAAAAACAATGTGAAAGTCTTAATATTGCAAAAAGACGTTTAAGCCGCATTTATATGAAGTAGTATGGTACAGGTTAGTACGGACAACCCCTGGAGAAAGAGGCTCTGTTTGTGCTGTGTACCGGACAGTGGTGTCTGCAACATAAATATAAATATATTGTGGTTATGTCTAGTTTTCTGAATTTTAAACCCTGAGACAAGTACAACATTTTGCACTCTTTCTATTTGCATTATGACTGGTTTTCACAAGAACAATACAGGCTTTGTTTAGCATTGATGATTTTTGTTTTCCTTTCAATTCTCATTTTCGCCTGCATCCATTGTTCAATCAACAGACAACGACAAGGGTGATCAAAGAGATGCAATACGTTTATTTAGAACAATTTTGACAATGGAAACGACTCGAAAAGCCTGCTGTACCAACCCAACCAGTACTGTGATGCTCCAGTGGGAACATGCCTTTGGTATTTTAATCCATGGATCCTTTTACACCTTTGTTTAGGCAGCAGGATTGTAGATGATGGAAAACATTTGCTAAAGACTAATTTTATTTTACTAATGATTTACGTCCATTTTGGGCAAGGTACAAGCACCTTTATGAATGTCTTAAGCATTTGTTTTTAGTCATTGATTCTAGTGACCATAAACTACATATGATAATCGCATATGCCAGCCAAAACTTTCAAAATCTAGAAACAATGAACCGAAACTCTGGCAAATATAATATCTAATTTTCTTTCACATAAAATAGTAAAATGTTAATCATGCTAGTCTTTGAATTAGCTGCACGATTTACATGATGTATGTCTCTTACGAAGCAGAAAGCATCCCATCCTAACTAGCGGAGACCCTCAGGGCTTGCCCTATTTACCCAAATGAGGAGAAAGAGCCTTCATTGAGAGCACTGAATTAAACTGACCAATCAAAACTACGGATGTGAACATAGTGAGTTTTCTGCACAGCAGCAAATAAGAACTGTGACAGCTCTATCAGCATGTAGGGTCATTATCAATTGATTCTTGTCTCATTGTTACGCCATAAACCATATAATTAGAGCAGACAGGGAGACAGCAATTCAGTAGCACCCCATGTTTTTGACAAATACAGGAGAGTACATTATTGGTCACAGTGGAGTGTAATTATGGACTTTCATGTCTAATTTAGTAAGAACAACTAAAACCCTTTTGGGCTTCAAAATTAAGCAGAGACAAAAGCAGCATGTGGCAGTGTTAGCAACACTGTGACTACTTTACTGCATTTCTTGATTGTTGTGAAAATAAGTTATTGTATTGAATGTATTGTAAGCTGATTGCTTTGCTCTGTCTTTAGCTAGACTCTTTAGGTAAAAATATAAATGTCCAGCCCATCCCCACACAGTAGACAACAGCAGCAGAAATTACCAACCTGGGAGCTGCAGCAGGTATTTGTATGGCTCCAGAAGAATCCGTTCAGAGGCTACTTGCGAGTCACTGTCCATCGTTTACAGTTCAAACTAATCTATTTGAAGAAACATTGAAAAATGTTAGGAATGAATAATGTCTGACCTCAGTAATGCAAGTGCCATTTGAAAACTGTGGGATATTATACTAAACTAATGATACTGCAAATTTGTCAAGAACCAGATTTTAGTCTGTTTCCCATTAGCCATTGGTGAATAATATTCACACAATCCTGCCCTTTGACAAATGGATACATCATTTTATAGTAAATACTTGAACTTAAAATATTGCTCTAAACTGATGAAAAGAAGGTCACATGAAATAGTTAAGTGTTGAAGTTTGCTGAGTGTGCTGAACTGTGAAATCCCAATGTACATAGTTGGTGACACACTGATCACATGACTGGGTAAGTTACAATAATTACTGATGAGTAACCAGTGGCCAAACTGGGGAAGTAATGGACAAATATGACATATTAGAATGGTAAAGTTTTAACTTATGGAAATGACACTTGAAATGAGAAAATATTAGAAATCATCGTGATTATTATATTGAGTACTATATTGAGACTGTAAATTTACCTGTGTAATTAATATAAATATGCCCGACCTCACTTATGGTCTTCTACTTAACAGATCTCAACAAACAAATATTGCTCTTTAAAGGCAAATGAACAGAACAAATTATGCCCTAAGACTGCACATAAATCTTGTTAAACAAGCTACACTGTTATTGTGACATTATAAGGGCTGTATTGTAGTTTACTTAACTCCACCCACCTCCACTGTTGCCTGTCAGCTGCTGACACCCGGTCCACTGTTTTTGTTAGCCACACGGCTAGCTTGCTAGCATGAGATAACACAAATTGCTCGGCGCACCATCGCTGGACATTAAGGTCCTTTTAAAAATAAAGGGCCCGCTATTAAAACCAATCCGATAAGGCATACGGTATAATTGTGGCATCAATGTTTTATATCATTTTAATACCATATAATACTGTCCGAATGAATGCTAAGCTACATCCGCTAACGCCGCACATTCCACTGACTGCCGACGCGAGTTAGCTTTAATGCTACATTTATATATGCAGTGGCTCGGTTACAGCGCATGCGTAGAAGAGGGACATGACATGGGCGCTGTCACTCATTTCAGGTGCTTCAGTTTCATCTTTGTATGTCCCGAGTGTATTGCCTGAGCTCTGATGACATTAGATAAAACTTCGCCGGCGCACTCCGTAACTTAAATCGAGCACAAGTGTGTTCAAGCTTTACTTGGGGATTGTAGTTTTTACTATTCAAGTTTCTGTGTTGCAAAAATCATCCAATGGCAGGGCTCCCCCCGCCTTCCCATAGATATTTTTCTCACTAGTAGCAAATCATATGGGCGTGAGGCATATTACTTGTTGTATTATCCAATAGGAGGTCGCAATACTGGTAGAGGCGGGGTTAATGTACCCGTCAATCATCTCCATGAGGCGGGGAAAGGATCACAGAGCTGGGCTGGAGGAGCAACTCAACAAGAGCTCTGCGAAAACGACTTTTACCCATCCGCATCCAACATCAACTAGGGGCCAACAAACGACGCTAAAACCTGTCTGTTTTCTTACATAAATGTTCCTATGGATTATCACTACACTTTTGTCGTCGAATAGGAGTATTTCTCAAACTGACAGCATAGGTAAGCCCGCTTTTATCTGCAAAATCCGTCGCTATTTTGAACATTTTCCTTCGCTCGACTGCCAACCTTGACGACGCTAACTTAATGCTGACTGAGGTGTGTTTGTTGGGATTTCAGGAATGAATGAACTGGAGCAGACTGCAAAAAAGGCAAAGTTTATGGGAAATACTTGGTGAAATCTATGACAAGTTAAGCTATAGACCATGAGGAGGGCATATCGAAAGGTGCTGAATAGTTTGAAGGCTGCTGCTGCTGCTGGACCGTGTTGTTGAGCGGAGGAATCCTCGGAAAGAGCTACCGATGAACAGCGTCTGTCACGGTTGTCTGATCCCTGACAAAAAGTGATAATGCGGGATGGTTGTCGACTGTACAGGCTTGGATAATGCGATAGATCCATTTAAAAGCGTCTAAACGGTGTAGTTAACAGGTAAAATGCGTTGTCAGGCTTTTCTTTTGTGCCCTCGGTCGCTATCTGGGCTGACCAGTGTGGGCTGGTCAAGATGGGTTACCCCGTGTATCACTCTTCGTTTGTGCATTGTGCAGTGTTTTGACGATGAAAGGTGGAGTATTTTAGCCTTTAACAGAGATCGACCTGTATTTCTCAGTGTGGTGCATGCGTGACTTGTGTTTTTGTCCATTTCCGTGACTTGAAACACGGTCGTTGTCAAAGTGAATGGGCAGAGATGATCACCAAAGCTGTTTAAATGCGCTTGTGGCTTTATTTAACCGAGGTCTCAGGTGTTAAATGGCGAGCTTTGGGTCGTGTGGGTGACATTATTGTTGCTGGTGGTCAGTCATTCACTCTGAAAATTGTCTGGGGCGGGTGACATTGTATCCTCCGCGACCAGGAGCCATAAATGAGGACTCTCTCCGACCTTGGCTTTTGTTTGAACAATAAAATCTTGTACTAATGGTGTGTAGCCGAGTTATAAGTCTTCATACAGCTTGACCTTGTTGCGAAGCGTTTCGTCGACGTGTTTCTTTGTCAAAAGCAGCAGCAAAGGCACTCCGTGAACAGTCAGCGAAATGCCAGAGCCGTCCATAAAGAAGAGAACATTTTGTATTGAAAGAAAGTGACTTTTAATGAGGCTGCACCGCTCGTTGTTACTTTGTTAGTACGACACAATCTTCCTATGACATTTTAATAAGTGTTGTGGTGGCTGCCCATAAGCAGTGTTGTTATCGCTCTATTTTTGCTGTCGAGTGCACTCTCCGCAGAGAGCAGCGCGGCGAGACAAGGGACACAAGCGAAAACGAAAAAGACACGTCTCTTCACTGTTTTCCAGAAAACCGCAGCTTCAAGTCCTCTTTAGAGCCATGTCTCTGGCTCGGGCAGGTGAATTACCAACATAGTTTAAGCTGTTTGCAGCCTTTGTGGCGAACTGTTCTGGTTTTAGCCCTCTGTCAGCTACAGAAATGGCGTCATCCTCTGCTGTAGTGTTGCTATACTCAGTGCAGCGCAGACACACCACGCCGTGGACTCAACACTATCCTTCCACCGTGACCTAAACTATGTTATAGCCGTGCTTTTGTCTGCTCTAGACCGAAAGGGTGCCATTGCATTGGCTCAGTGGCTACTTGTGTTTGCTTGTCTTTCTGTAGCCACAAGCAAAGTCTCGGCTGTTGCCTGATTGAGTGACTACAGTACATTGGGCATTACATAAACGGCTTTAAAGCTCTGCGAATGCCACGCTTCACTTTGCAACACAGATATTTATGGGAATGTGTCACGAAATCTTAAGTCCATCCACTATTAGTCGATTGGGATCATTTGAGCAAAGATCCTTTAATGTGCCCCACAATAGTCTTCCCCATCAGTCTATTTTAAAACGCGTATAAAGCTCTCCATGTGCACACAGTGTGATTTAGTTATGCAGAGCAGCTCGAAGCAATGTAAAAGCAATGTAAAGTGTGTGTCTGTCGCCCAGGCTTTGAGAGCATCCAGCAGTGTAGCAGAAAAAGTGATGTCATCTTATTATAACCTGTCTTGTTGTGGCAGACTCACTTTGACGCTATCAGTAATCCCTTTAACTTCTCAACCCTTTTGTTTCTCTCTGCAGATTCGAGGCACTGGACTCCTAGAGGACTTATAGAGAGATGAAGGTAAGTGTCTCATACTGTCCTGAACTTAAAGCATTTGTATTTGTATCAGTGTTCAAATAAATGTGAGCATGTCATGTCTCATTGTTTTCATAATGCAAGGTTTCAGCGTTCTGTGTTGCCAAATGTCTATTTTTGTTCCAACACAATGAGACAAGTGTTTTGGATGCATGCCAAAGTAATACATTCATTTTGATAAGCATGATATTGACTTATAGTGGCTTCAGCTGTTTTTGCGAATACAATCTGACAACTGTAATTTTGATTTTATGCTTTGTTATTACATTAAATGCCAAGAAAGGGTGTTAATGTCCGTCAGTTTTTACAAAAATAGTGATGTGATATTATTGTCAAGGCAAGTGTTAAGCTTAATACAACACCCTGCACAAGCAGCTGATGAAATAGGTGTTGAATTGACATGATAGTAAAGATAATGTTGCAGGTTGTGAGGCTGTATCCAGTTGGGAAACAGTTTGAGATGTGAGCTATTGGCTATTGTTTCTGCAGATCACAGTCGTGTAGTTGTGCCTCCAGGCTGTTGCATCCTGTCCTGCCTGTCATTTGTTGCTATGTGCAGTACACAGGCTAGACGCTTGTTTCTTTTTCAAATAATAGGTGCATCGTACAGCAGCAGTGTATTTATAGATGTCAATATACTCGGTACATCCACAAATCGTGGGAAATCGTTTGGAGAACAGGTGGAAGATAAAAGGAGTTTGCGATCGGAGATGCAGAGTTGGACAAATTAGAGGCTGCTCTGGTAATGATTTGTTGTTTTGCTGCTAATGGTGCTACGCTTATTGTGGTTAATTAAACTATACCACTGCTTGTTAATAGACACCTAAGTAGTCTCCCAAAGTATCCAATTAAACAATGTAAGGCAGAGTCTAACAGGATGATGTTAAATAGTTTTGCAGTGCGTTTTATCAATGGTATGGTGGAGTTTTGAATGAATACAAAGCCTTGAATAGCGTCTCTCTGTTAAAAAGCATCACTGTTGGCTTGTGTTCAGATGTGCTTCATTGTTCAGACTTTCTCTGACTGCAGAAGATCCGTGCTTACATAATAAATGTGCCACAAAGAGGCAAACTCTGATTGTTTGAGTGCAGATGCAAAATCAAAATGGAGAGCATTTATGCTGCGGTGAAACAGAAACACATTACTGCACCTTGGGCAAACTTGGCCGCATAAGCTTCTGCGAGTGTCTACTTGAACAAAGGCTGATGTGTAAAGTGTATTCAACTGTTGCTGGATGATAGCAGAGGAGCTTTTATTATTAGATGCTTAATATGCTCACATTTTCTTATTTTCATAACTGCTGACAGATGATTGTTAGGCTCCACACTTAAATGCTGTAGTTTGTTCTCATCGCTCTGAGTGGTCTCTATGGCGACTGGAAGCAGTTGTTTAGCAAAGCATCTGCTCAATCTGTTGACAACTTTTTCATGATGTTCACTTAGCCCTTAATGTTACTTCAGCTTATGTTCAACAACTGTTCTTTTATGAACTATTTAAAGCTACTAGAAAATAGAATGACATTGTTCACTTAACTTTTTTACATTTCAGTGTTTGAAACACTGAAAGATTCTTGCACCTTACAGGATGTTTTACAAAGTGGTGCAAAGTGACTTATAGTGAGGGGGTGGGTGATGGATATTATTTTGTCCTGAGGCTTAGGTCACTGTTTATCTTCCTAAGGAGTAACATGTACTCTGTGTGGCTTATAATAACCTAACAATAGCTTTATTTGTATATGTGGAGATTCTCTGTCATTCAGATCATTTCAGTAAAAGGTTAAAAAGAAGGCATTTTGACATATTTCGTTTTAATGCATTCACTATGAGTAGGATTTTATTAGCACTTTTCAGAGGCGGAGTAATTTACAAGATAATTCATTAAAACAGAAAAAATGATATATTATAAAAAAAGGTTGTGAACATGTTTGTCCATGTCACTACCACTGCTGCTGGTGTAAAGCTTTTATGGTGGTGCCTTTATTCTTTTTCAGTGATCTGCAGACTTGACATATTTTGAGCAGTCACACTGTTTTTGTACATCTTCATTTAAGGAGAGAGAACACACCTGAAAAATGTGACATTTAGAAAAGCCACACTTTTTTTGTTTGTTATTTCAAGTACAGCAGATATAATATCAGCATTTATTTAATATTGGAGTGTTTTTTACTGAGTGCTACAAAAGTGTTAAAAGACTGTCTATAGCCTTGTCTGTGCTGTGTTTAGTTTTTTGCATTCAGATGAAGAGCCTGTTGCTCTTTAAACATCTTCTTCGTGATCTTACACAGCATTAATCAGGTCTGTGACACAAATCAATCATTGTTATCGCAAAACAGATTGTCTCAAGTGTGCAACCAAAATTCAATTATTTTTTAACACTGCTTTATCTATGTCGAGGCTCTCAGAACAGAAGTTAAGTGGTCACATAAATAGTTGCTAATTATACACTTTATTGAATTGTCCCAGATTTTGCATGAGAACAGTGCATGAACTAAAGTTAATAAGTATGTTAGAGTATACTGTTCTAGTTTAAAGTGCAGTGTATTACCAAGGCAGCTCTAAAGCAGCAGTCCCTGAATCGAGGTGAGCGTAGTTTGGACAAAGAGGTGATTCACAGCGGGATTATTGGACGTGTGAGCCGCGCGGCGATGGAGCTTAATTCTTTCCTGTGTGCCTCTTGTGTGTGCTTTTGTTCTGATCACAAGCCTGCTCTGTATACAACAATGTAATGGACTACAAACTGTTGATTATTTGAATAATTGCTAGTCTGCTTGAACTGTATAGTGCATTAAAGTTAATATCTGGCAGTGGTCGATATGTTTCAGCTTCTGGATTCCCAATTGTATTATTTTAGAGATTCATGTTGTAAAGTTAAGTGTGCATTTTCTATGAAATTAAAAGTCAACGGGCTGATACGATGGAACATAACTTGTACTACCTCCCGGAAACACATTGGGAATTTTAAGTTTGGCCCTCTGAGGCTGTAGTTTCAGTAGGGAGGAGTTTAAACAGGGAAGAGGTACATACTTTGTCTTCAGTTGTATTGATTTAGTATTGAATAGGTTCTTGTTTTGTGATTGAAAATTACCTGTCAATATCTGTAAGTGTGTGTTTTGTTTTCATGGAGGAATTAAACATGGCCTTCCATAAATTATATGTCAAGAAGTGTACAGAGATGTTCTAATAAATAATAATTGTGATTTCTTATAGCACTCTCATATCTTAATAAAATATAGATTTTTAGCTTCTTTGAACCTAAAGTGTCACAAGGGGACTAAAATTAATGATGCTATCTAAGCAATAGTCATTTCTTTATGCATGATAAAGTTGTGAGATAAAAATAAAGCCTTTTTACTAAAACTTGAAGAGGGAACATATACTGCTTCAGTGATTCCAAAATATTAGGAAAAGTATAATTTCACACATGTCCTAAAACTATAAGAGTTCTTAATTTAACACACTTTAAACTGGTGGTTTTTACTTGGCCTGACCTGAATAACGAGTAAATACATGCAGTTTTTAGTGGTTGAGCACATTAGCGATGAGTTATCTGCGGGACACCTTCCAGAAGCAGTCTGAGGACTGCAGATTGAACGGTCAGGAATCCCCTCGTCCTCAATGAGCGGGACAGTGTCATCAGAGTTTACTGTAGGCTCTCACCTTCTAAGGCGTGCCTTTTTTACTGAGTTGTAGAATAAATGCAATCAGTGTCAGAGAAATGCACTATAAGCAGCAGCAGCAGGAGCTTATTTTGAGCTTGCACTCTCCGGAGCTGGCTGTTAAATTTTTCATGACCAGAGTCTTTACTGTGCAGAAACTGATCTCATTCGACGGTTGCCAGTGCCACTCCACTGTGTTTTGCTCCAGTAATGCTCTAAACCTAGGCTGCTACATTTCCTGGTTTGTTTGATTAAAAGTGCTAAACTAGTTTGCATTCACCAGTTTTCTGTGGAGTGCTTCCTTTTATTAAATTGTGGGATTCACTGGCATCACTTTGGAATCTTAAAGCAGCGTTTCATTAGAAATTCCTTTGAAAAGTGAAAGTGTGTGGTAAGAATTGCATAGACTGTGCCTATTTTTAAAATAACTTTAACTCAAGCTTTTGGCAAAGTCATGTTTTTAAGAGTGGTTTTGTCTTTTTACTATTTTTTCCAGGCCACAGGTGTGTTTTGTCACTATGTGGCAAATCACATTTGTATGTGTTCAATCAAGCACTTGCTCCTGGAGTGTTTTCCACATCAGCGACACTAAAAGAAAAGCCAAAAAGCTGGTCTTTGTTATTATCCCTAAGAGCAATATGGAGACTTTTAAAATGCAGAAGCTGAAGTGCTCCTTTAGGCTTGCGATAAATACTGCTCTTTTCATGACAATATCTGGTGAGTGTGGCTCTGATGTGTTGCCTTTTAGCTTACTTTGCGTTGGCGAGAGGATGTTACTCCTCCCGATAAAGCAGGAATTCCGCCTCTCTGCACTTAGTAATCTCAAATGGTTGAAACATTGAGGTGGAAAACATTGCAAGTCATTCAGCTCCAGCAGAAGTAAAGAAAACAAAAGAGGAGTGAGTGTTCCTCTGCAGACAGCTGTGGGCTGTATTGCAATCTAATCCTGAGCTTGGAATTTTCTTTCATAGTTTTAGCTGAATGCAGGGAGGCGGGACATTATCAGTGGCAACAACAAACCCTTCAGTTTGTTTTGACATGTGAGCATGACAAATGTGAATCTGGCTTCTGTACTGTGTTATCACCCCTGTTTTTTTAAGTTGCGGAAATTTGAAAGAGCTCCTGAGTAGTAGGGCTCCTCTTTAAAGAATGAACATCACATTCATGGGAAGCATAAGCATAAAGAGTACCAAATAAATGACCACATAAACCATCAATGGCCATATAAAGCCAAGAGCCAGATGTTTTCAAATTTGTTGAAAGAGTTGGGAAGTATTTCAAAGAGTTAGCATTAGTTACACATGCTGCCAGTCAATAAAGTAGCGGTAAACTTCAGTACTTTTCTTTGTAAAGCTTTAGTGGAACATATTGTAAAAGGTCTGGCTTACCACAGAGGCCCCTAAAAGATGCTTTGACAGTATGTCTTTAAAGCCAGCTCTAGACACGTTCGCTGTCAATCGTACCTGTCAGTCATCTTCTACATTGAGTAACATGACATTTGGCCTCATTTCAGAAACTGGTTCAAGGGAGCAAAAATCTGTGAATGGACACCCAGAGTAGTATGCTCAATTTGCATACATCTGTTCACTGTATATTGACATAGAGTGAGAATACTTTCACATACTCATACTAGTGCAATTACCAGAAGTTACACTCACAATATGCTTAGTAGTACATTTTTACTTAGCACAGTCTTACTGCTGACATTTGACTTCCTTTATAACCTCTAGCTTGTTTTGATTCAGAGCTATACATTTTATATGGTGGACAACATGAAGCGGTTAATGTTTTTAGCTGTAACCGAGAGCTCAGTGATGCAGCAGTGAAGGTTAGCTATGTTATAGCATTAGCATCAAAGCCATATTGTGAGGGTGAGTTTGCAAAAACATACATGCTAAAGGCTTCTGCCAACATTAGCCTTTTTTGGTTCCAGTTGATAGGGGCACTGACTTAATGTAATTTTACTTTGCATTTGAACAAAGGGGGAAAAAAATAGTTATCGTTATTTATAGGTTATTATGCTGTTATTTTTGTGGTCCAGCCCACTTCAGATCAAATTGGGCTGTATGTGGGCCCTAACCAGGATCAGTTTGACACCCCTGGTCTAGTAGAAGTGCATAAACCACACCTGTCAATGTGTGGGCTCTTGTTATTTAGGGTCTTACTTGAACAAGAGTCAAATAAGGCTAGGCTTCTTGGAGCCTAGATAAGATTTCTCATTAGCAACTGATTCCATGGTCCACTTTTTATATTGTCCCCAAAAGTTGAGGAGTGTTGGCGTATTATTAGAAAATAGTGTTCCTGCTTCATTTTGCTCCTGACTTACAGTAGAGTTGGTGCAAATGGCTGCTACATCGTGTAAACCTGGCATTGATGGTGGCAGCTGGAGCCAAGTCCAGACTGCACTGAGGACTAATGAGGTGTTTATCTGAGAGGTGGGGAGCTCAAGTGCACCGGACTCTGCCCCTGACTCCCATCTGTCAGAGCGTCCTACTTTTTCTACTTAGAAGATCCCATTTCAAACCGTAAAATGAATTTTGTAGCCAATTTGTTGTATTTTTGTTCAGTTGTGATTCACATCCATTTTTGGCCCAAGTGAGTCACCGTTCTTACAGTAGCTGCTTCTTTCCAAGGCTGTTTGCATGAGCATTTGGCTGATAGCTATTGTAACACCTGTTAAGTGTTTGATTTCAAAGCGCTGGCCTCCAAATCATCACCTTTGTTAATATCTAAAACGAATCTGTGCTTTTTGTTTGAGATTTGACCTAAAATAATATTAGATAAGCTGCAGATTTATGCAACAAGTGGCAAATGAAATGGATATGAAATGGCACAGATGGATTAAAATGCACATTATATGATAGCTTTGTGTGCAGTATTTATCTTGTATTTGAGGAAAGCAGTAGTAAGCAGGTATGAACGTAATATTGATGCAATGTAGAGACAAAATACTCAAGGTTAAACCTAGCCTTGAATCAATCTGAAGCAGTTGTGCTCCTACAGAAAACTGCTGATAAATTGCAAACATGTTTTTATCCTCCTAAAGCTGCTATATTCACTCCTGCTGATGTGCTTCACCAACATCCAGCTCCTTTGTAAGAATATTAGCTGCTATACACTTTTCACTCCAAACTGCGAGCTACAAATATGCTGTTACAAAAGTGCTGCGGGTCATTATTGAAAGCTGACGAATACAAAGTCCTTGGGCTTAGCTTGAACTGAACAGAGGTTTTTTAAGAGTATTACATAGTTTTCTAGTGAATATGTAGCTAGTCTGTGTAAAGCTTTTAAATGTGTACATTAATGGAGAGGAAAAACCCTTTGAGTTAAGCCAGGTGTCTGTAGCAGTGGCTGTATTGAAATTTGTCCTAATGAGTGCTGTGAGCCGGAGGTGTGGCCCACTTTAGGACTCACTCGAAGTAGTTTAGACACAACACTATTAGATTAGATTTTAAGCCCTGAAGGGTTAATTCAACTCTGCAAAACAGAAACCAGAAACATCCTCTCTGTCTATTTGATCAGTGCAGTCTCAAAATCCTGGAAATTTATACCATAGTGTTTAGTCATGTCATATTTTGTTTAAAGCTCAACTGACTGAAGATAAACAATGCAACATCACACTCTCCACAAACCCATATGGTGTTTTAAGTTTGAGTTTTGACCCTCTGAGGTTGCCGTAGTTTGTCAGTGGAGTTTAAACCAAAGCAGAGAGGGGTGAATACTCAGAATATTTTCAATTGATAAATACATATGAACCTTAAACATAAAAAATGGAGCAATAAAAATGGGTTGGTTGTGAATTATTTGACTCTGAGAAAAATGCTGTGCTGCATTGTCAAGAAAAAGTGCAGTTTGAAAAAATTATAAAAAGGAGACCTGCTGTGTTGTTGAGTCACAAAGATATTCATGAGGGTCAAGCATACTTACATTGCACAAGAAAAAAACAAAACTCATGATCAGTGTAAAAGGTTTATTTATCGTAATATTGATTTGACGTCATAAGGCCCTATTAGCCCTCTTTAAACCCACATTTACAAATCTTTTCTCTACAAATCTGGTGTTAAATGTTTCAGTTAGCCTCATCTGTTCCTCGTAGTCATCAAAGCAGTAATGAAGTGGCCCTCTTGTTTGCTCCCTCCGAGCCGTGTTTTCCAATAGCCGCAGCAGATGGTATGTGTTTTCCGTGGATGAATCACTGAGTTGGGTGTTGCAGGCCCTGACTGAGCAGAGCCCGTGTGCGTGTCCTTTCCCCACTTTGGAGAATATACCTGTTTGTTTAAGCCACATATATTAAAAAGTCCTGGGATTCATTGGTCTTCTCTTGTGTTTGCAGACTCTGGAGGAGCCCCCCTACTTAACAGTAGGGACGGACGTGAGTGCCAAGTACCGAGGGGCTTTCTGCGAGGCCAAGATTAAGACAGCCAAGAGGCTAGTCAAGGCCAAGGTAAGTCAAGCGCTTGTATCGTGGTTTGAAATAAAAAATGTAATGTCTGTGAATAAATGCATTTGGCTTTTGGTTTAATCACTGAATGAAGCATGGAGACACTTGTTGAGGCACAATATGTGATGTGTGTTTATAAAAGGTTTTTGTAAGTACTAGGAATTGTATTTGTTTTTGTAGACTCTGGCGACTATTCAGTGAACTGCAGCTAATTGCACTTATTATTTCCATTTTCTTTGATTCAGTCATTCTCCTCATTGTAGCCAATATTTTAAAAAGCAAATACAACCTAGTTTTACACACTGTTTTTAAAGTTATAAGTATTAAAGTTATTGTGCCTTTCGTCAAACAAGAACTTATTAATACAAAGTTGCTAAACACCAGCATGTACTGACTAATATGACAAATATCTTACATAACTATATAAAGGTAACAGAAAAAAAGCTAAAAAATGATCATACATCTCAGCATACTTCTCTGGCTGTCATTTTGGTGAATTTAATTAACACAATGTAAACTATATCTCAATTAGGACTGCACTATATTAGGAAAACTTGCAGCTATCGACTTCTATGTTAAATACTAATAACAGCATGGCATTTGATATTTGAATGTCCCAGCTGCAATAGTAAAAGTTCAAGTGAATTTAAATATATCAAGAAATAAATGACCCTGGACTAGATTCCATTGGTGCCACTCACTTTTATTTGGTTGCACCACAGTTTAATTTCATTTGAACTCATTATTTTGTACGTCTGCTTCAGTGTATATTACAAGGAGCACCTTAACATTATTGCAATACAAGCATATTACTGTGATATCATTATTGTGATGGGGATGATGTATTCTCATCCCAAAATGCTTACAATAGCACATTTTGGAAACATTCCTCTGTGTTTTTGATGATGGATAAGTTCTGTAAGATCAAGATGAATTGAATTCGCTGTGTTTCTCGACTAAATTACCAGCTGCTGGGTTTAGTTCTGCTCAGACGCAGTAAACCTTTGGGCCCAGCTGTGACAGATGCAGGGTTTGTCCCAGTCCACCAGGTCCTCCCTCAGATCCTCGGGTGGGCCTCTCCTCCTCCACACGATGTGACGGCGGCTGCTGTTTCCCACCGGTTTTATGCCTTGCTTGATGCACGTCGTACAGTACCTCATTTCCCAGTGGAGCCCGAGCATCTGGATAATACAATAGAGACAGATCGCTTGTCTCTCGTTCTGCTAAGAGCGTGTGGGAGGAACAAAGATTGGTGGCTGGCTTTTCAGTGTGTCGGTGCGCTGTAGTCCCCCCCAAAGAGACAAAGGAGCACCGATGCTTTGCCATATTCACACACCAGCAGCTCCAAGAATCAAATGACGTGCCTTTTGTCTCGTAGCACAGACAAAAACATGACAGAGACCATGTGATGATCTTACTTAAACATTATGGAGTAAAATGGAGTTAATAGCACAGTCTCATCTCATAAATTAATTAACATACTAATTTAGCTCTGTTTATTTTCAGTTAAATAAGGTGGAAGTGTGCTCTGTTGCTCAAACGTTGATACGTGGCAATGTTTCAGTGGTGAATTTTTCATTGTAATGAATTTCTCTTTAGCTCTTCGCTTCATTAATCTCTGTCGGCTTGTTTAACAGAGTTGGAGCATATGGCGACAATGTCTTCTGAGTGATTTTCAAAACCAAGTAAAAATATTTGACATTTCTTATTTATGAGTATAAGAAAAAATGAATTAGCTCCTGCCAGTTTTACTCGTTATGAATGGTTATCAAACATATCTATCAGAAAAGATCCTGCGGCAGTGCAACACACTACATTTGTTTCTTAATATCAAGTCTTAGGTAAGATGACACTTACACTTAATGCTGTATGGATTTTAGTGCCAAATACAACAACAATAAATCCTAGAAAGGAAAAGCACTTTTTGACAGGTAGCTTTTGATCTACATTAATAATTATGGGTGTATGAATGTAGGTAAGAAATAAGAAAAGAAGCGCTCAGTTTGACTCACTAAGAATTGAGAAGGTTGCAATTATTCTCATTATGTTGTAGCTGTGTGTAAATAACTGCTAAAAAGTCTGAGCCTAAAGTTTTTAGTTTGTTTAATGTGTTGGTGCAGTGTAAAGATTATAAAATGGCTGCCGATTCTAAACAAAATCTTTATTAAACACAAAATGCATTGTTGAGATGTTTATAGTGAACTGTTATGAGAACTTTGGGCTAATGTGGCCCTTGGTGTGGCTGATAATTTCCTTCATCTTACCCCAGGGGCCAATATTAAGAATGTGCTAGGAAGTAAATTATTTTGGTTACAAGACAGTATACAAAGCTATAATATGCAGACATTTATATCTAAATTCTGCCTACTGCATCTTTTAAAGCAATATATTTTACTTTGGGATAAGCACTGGTTCTCAGTGGAAAATGAGGACCTCACATCCTGTTTCTTGATTTTTCTATATTGTGTTAGCCTTCAGATCTCTGTGTGAGTTGTGTGACATCTCACTCCTGTGTTTGTTACTGCGTGTCTGTAATGATGCAGCTTGTTTGCTCACTCGCTCTGCTTCTGTCACTTCTCGATGAGAGCAGTGCTCGGAGGTAAAAGGGTCAGGCTTTATTGACAGTTTGTTAGAGACTGTGTCTGAGAGGAGAGCTCCTTCCCTGTGAAAATATGAACTCTTTTATTCCATTTGGGAGCACTGTTATTATCTCCCAAACTGATGAAATGCTGCTACAGGAAGCTTTTTATTCCTTTCTGTTCCATGTTATTTAATGACCTGACAATTCTCTTACACGATGTATCTCTCACTGTTTGTCGTGCGTTACTATGATTTCTGTTTTCTGGCATTGTTACATACGAAAATGATCGTCTTAATGCATTTCCTGCAGGCGTGTCTCTGAGGTGGTGTTTAACATCTTTTTTAAATTTTTTGCTCTGGTGTGTGGTGGTTGACTCCAAACTTAATCAAAGCCAGTAAACATGAAGCCAGTTCTCTAGCATAATTATGTTTGAGTTTTACTAGCATTTACTCTAAAATTA
This sequence comes from Rhyacichthys aspro, assembly GCA_036850595.1. Classification (NCBI taxonomy): domain Eukaryota; kingdom Metazoa; phylum Chordata; class Actinopteri; order Gobiiformes; family Rhyacichthyidae; genus Rhyacichthys; species Rhyacichthys aspro. Next base: position 16,970,617 of record CM072162.1, on the reverse strand, counting down.
CTGTTTTCCCATAGAAAGAGAAAAAAGGAAGCATATTTGATACTTAAAGTACAGAGACATATTTGTAATACTGAACAGATCTGTATTTCTGGCACTCGTCTCACTCCTCACACATGCTTCTTGGAAAATATGCAACAGTAAAAAGCTGCAAGTATATTTCAGTCATTTCTGTCCAGCAGCGTTGCCAGGTCGCCGTGCAAATGTAAGATTACCAGAGCCTGATCAGATTATGATGCTCTGTGGTTCACTTAGGGAGGCTGCAGATGCTTGGAGGGGGGAGGGTCAGGCAGCGCAGCCCAAACCTTAACAATAGAAACCCAGCAGCTCATGTGGAGGCCACCAGACACCAGCCAGCTGAGGGTCACTGTGCTGTTTTCTGTATTGCAGTCCTGCAGTGTGGGCTCAGACAGGCCTTTAGGGAGATGTTTGTTTATTCTCTTGACTGATCGGCTCCCGTTGCTTCCTCTTCCCCAGGTGACCTTTAAACCAGATCTGTCTACGGCAGAGGTCCATGATGAAAACATCAAAGGACCTCTAAAGGTAAGACAGGAAGGATGGACGAGCTTTACCTGGCTCAGCTGGAGGACTGTCAGCACGCACATAATTTTAAATAAATTACCCTTAAAAGGCCTCCTGTGTATTGTATTGACTTTTTTCACTGATATCTTTTTAACCTTTAAATTGCATCATATTAAACCAGTCAATCATTATCAGCCTCTTTCATAGTCACTGTGCAAAACATACTGCTAGTGTTGGTTTAAATGCATTGAGTTGGATGTCTTTTAAAGAAAGGTTAGCAGTTCAATCCTTTTTGCTATCTTTATGTCAGTTTGTGCAGTTAATATTGTATGTGGCCATCTAGCTCAGGCATAGCCAGTTTTCCCCAAACAATAAATTTGTGTACAGTTAATTGAAATGCTGAAAACAAACATAAACTACTGAGCTAATGAACATCCACACAGCTTCTGTAAAGGATCTATTGCTAGTCTGTGATTGCTGTATATCCTGTAAACATAGAGACAGAGACACCCATGATACTGACTGAAAACTCCATAACGGCATTACTTTTTAAATTTTATTTAAAGCCTATTTTCTTACTCACTTTCTTCCTTTTCCTTTAAGTAACAGTGGGTTGTTATTGTGCGATGTAACAGCGGTGCCTCTGTCCCACAGGTGGGTGCAGTTGTAGAAGTAAAGAATCAGGATGGAGTTTACCAGGAGGCCACAATCAATAAGCTGACCGATGCCAGTATATATACTGTTGGTAAGTCAATAATCCAGCTTCTCTGGCTCTAAGACGCCGCATGTGTCTGGTACAGTAGCTTTTAAAATGTTTTGTACAACGTTGTCTCCCACTGAGAGGGTTGTGTTTCCTTTTGGCTACCTTGAAACTGCAAACTTGTTGAAAGTTCAGCAAAGTTGAAAGTGTATGAATTTGTGTTATAAGGGGCATTTTTGTGTGAGGTTGTGTAACTGTTATAAGTGTGAGTAAGTCTTGTAGTAATAAGAAAATGCAGTAACTTGTAGTAATTTCTCACTTCTGGTCACACTTCAGGCCATATTTGTAGGTGTTTGTACGTGTGATCCATCAAGTGAAGTTGAGTCCATAAACAAAATAAGCTGCAGTTAAGTGATATTAAAATGAGACAGGACCAAGTATGTCTGATTAATAGAAGCCCCTTAAAGTTTTTAAAAAGCCAAAGGCAGAAAATGACACTTAAGAGCTGAAGGATGTGCTTTAGCCGTTATTGTCTGCTACAATTTGTTTTGTTTGTTTGAAAAAGCAAGCACACATGACCGTGTTTGTTTGTGTTTGTGTAACGCTGGCCTACATACAGCAGCCTAATAGTTTATCTCTTGTACTATCATCTCTGCAGTGTTTGACGACGGTGATGAGAAGACCCTGAGGCGCTCCTCTCTCTGCCTGAAAGGAGCGCGCCACTTTGCAGAGAGCGAGGCAAGTGTTGTTCTGTCCTTGGCTCCTGCTTCAGCCTAGTTTCTTCTTTATTTATTGTACTTTATTTAAACTGTCAGGCACAATATTCAATCATTCACACTTGATTTCTGCTGCTGAATTAAATCCTGTTTCCAAAGTGCCCTTTATTGACTGAGAAATCCAAAGATTATTCCCATCAGTACAAACAAGGCATTGCATGAATATTGTCAAATGTAAATTGCGTCTGCTTTGTGTTGGTTAAATCCGAGAGAAGCTCATTGATGAGGATCTGGGAGAGGTTTCCTTCAGGGTAAATCTTTTGTCGTCTAATTTAGCGTTTGACAAAGTGGCACTGAGCCTGTTTGTTTTGTTTGTCCTCTCTGTAGACTCTCGATCGACTGCCTCTCACCAACCCTGAGCACTTCGGCACACCTGTCATCGGCAAGAAGGGCAACCGCGGTCGACGATCGAACCCCATGTGAGTATTGACTCTTGTGCTGAGGGCTTGTATTGAAATGAAAAGAAAGCGCGTGATTCGGTCAGAGAAGGATTTTCCGTACCAGCCCACAGTGATCAGCAAGACACCCCCTGACAACCGTCCAAATGAAAGATGTACTCTCTCCATCTCTTCATAAACTGCCCCCGAGGCTTGGATGAGGAGCTCTCGTTCGCCTCCTCCAGTTTCCTAATCACTCCGAGCGTCAGTGTGTGCATGCGTGATGGAAGGCAGAGTGAGAGTATCCCTGCTCAGTGTTAGCGTTGGTGTAGTGGTTCCCTCCTTTGACTCAAATGTTCCAGTAGGTGTTTTAAGCTCTGATGGGGCTCCTCCTGGGACACTGCGGCATTTACACCGGGGAATAGGAACTGCTGAGGGTTTTTGGAGCTGGATATAATTGTGGCTGCTCCCTGTAGTAAAAAGGACACTCTGCTACATAATCGTATTTGGTGACACCTGGCTAATGGCACTTACACAAAAGTCAATATTACTCCACACATTGATGCAATATTGACTCAGTACAGTCCCGGCTGCACATGACTACCTTAAACGTGTAGATTCCTAGGGCACAAAAAAGAAGCAAGTGATATATATCTAATAAAGTGTTTTAAAAAGCTTGAAACAGTGAAATGTGTTACTATATTATAAATAAGATGTGTGTGCCCTGTCATTGTGGTAGGACCTTTACTGCCTTAAAACCAGAGTGTAACATGTATTTCTCAGTCTTCTTTGCCAGAAACTGAGAAAATGTCCTGGTATTCTGTCCTACTTTTATCTAATCAGAAAAGAGAACTCAGCAAATTCACTTTTCTGGTTTCAGACAATAGTAGAACAGGCCAAAACTAGCTCAGTTAAACTTTATTTTACTCCACATTATCCACTTGGATGTTTGTGTCTGTGAGAGAAAGTTAGCCAAAGTATCTTCTTTAATGTAAGGATACAGTATAAATAAGACATTAGGACACAAGAATAAATCTGTGGCAAATTACTGTTGTTCACGTCTCGGTGATTCTTTTTTGTTGTGTTTTTTCCATTGAGTGGTTGCAGTGCTTTGTTTATGACTTTGATTCATTGCCTATTTGTTGTTGTTCTCGTAGCAGCAGCCTGTCTGATTTACTTTTCTCATATTGCACTGGGCAGAGTGTGTACGTGCATGGACACATGTGCACATAGAGTTGTACTCAGACCATCCCTCGTGAGGATGTGTTCACTGGTGCAGCCTGCAGGACCACTCAGACACTCGGCTGGCTGCCTGCCGGCTGCAGTCAGGCCTGTGTCAGAGCATCAGCATGACTGTCAGGCTGCACAGAACGAGCCGGCTCGTCGATACACTGATCCTAATGAGCGAGCTCATCATGAGCAGGCCTCTTGGTGCAGTGAGCAGCACATTGATGAGGCCACAAAGTTGTGAGGCTTGATTTTGTGGTACATTTTTAGGTCAGTAGGATATTCTTCTTGATGCTTTCAAAAAAGACATGAGATTGATGATTTGAAGTTCTAATTTGCTCCTGCAGTCCTTTTTTATTATCATATTATTATTAAATTCTATTAACTACAATGAGGTAAAAAAAAGACCTTGGGTCCATACAGAGACAAACATTCACAAAAAGAATTAGCCACAGAATATATACACCTATATACAAAAAAGATCTGTGGATTATCTGATTCAAGGAAATATGGGGTTGCTCTGTGCAGCACTGAGTCTACGGCATATGGGCTCTGTGTATAATAATATATAATATAAATAATAATTTGTGACCAAGTGATTGTACCGCCACAGTCTATAATTTTAAAGGTATTTGTGACACATTTCCCTTTTTATAAAGACATTTCAGCTTCTTGATTTGTGCTGTTTCACAATGTGTGGGTCTGTAATTATAGATGTGTCCACTGCACTGAAACAAACACTGCTCTGTTTTCTCTTCATTTTCCCAGATCCGACACTTGCCCTCTTGTGGACAAACATGCAATTATTAAAAAAATGCTGTTCAACTTTTCAGATGCAAAGTTTAAAATAACTCAATGGCTTTCTGTTTCTCCTGCAGTCAAGAAGAAGAGCTGTCTTCATCCTCCAGCGAAGAAGAGGACAGCGACCAGCGGCAGAACGAGGATCTGTTTGGGAAAGTGGTCTGTGTGGAGGGGGTCGCCACGGGGGACAAGAAGAAGACCACGTGGTACCCAGCGCTGGTGAGCTCACACTCTCACTTCCATAATTGTTAAGAAACTGGGGCCACTGCTGCTGAGCCTTCTGTACTCGCTCTGCTTTGTGCCATTACATCTAAGGCTCTGCTTATGTAACACCGGTACTAAGCTAGATTGTTTTATGGCATGCTCTCAGTGAAAAATACAGGGAATATGCTTGTGTTGTTGTACTCACTAGGGATAAAATACATCTAGCTGCAGCCTGACTTAGTTTCTGTTTCCAGAAAGACTGAAAATGAAAGTTGTTTTCTTCTTCTATCATTGCAAAAATGTAGCAGAAACAGCAGCCGCATGATTTGAGGCTTTTCCAATTCACTTGTCTCCACCCTGAGCTGTCAGCCACCATTAGCGTGTGGTGAAATGGTGACAGGCATTGTTTGTTTATGTAAGTATTACATGTACAAGTGGGAGAATGGGAGCGGGTGTGGAGAGCTGTCTCTTTAACTGTGTAGTCAGCGTGACCCCGCCTCCTGGGTTTGTTATTCTTGGCTTTCTGTTGACTGAGCTCCATGCTGCCTCCTTGTGATGCGTCAGGAGAAGTACACAACACAGTGGCCTGTCATTGTTTACAGTGTAACTGTATAAAGATGAGGCAGAGGGTGGAGCAGTGTTCAGATGGATGCAGCCAGAAACAGACAACACTTCTTACACATTACTTAAAAGGAGGAGATAGTGATATATTATTGTTCAGATAAGATTCAATAGCTCTATTTAAAGTGATGCCACTTGAGTGTTGTATCAGTTCCCTGGCTTTGCAATATACATTTTCAGTTATTCTAGCCACTTTTATCCAATAATTATTTTGTTTTCTTTATGTATTTATGGTTTCTTTAATGCAGACAGATATTACACATAGATAAACTGATTACTTCAGTCTTTTGCAAGCATCATAGTGTTTGTAGCGAGTGCCAGTTTGCTGAGGAGGAGATAGTGAGAACAGTACAACATACAAAGAGCAAGTTCAAACAATGGCTAAATCTGGTGGAAGTCAGCTTGCTCTTACACTTTAATTTTAGAACTTAGATTTTGTAAGGTCAGTAGATTGTTGTTTACGCTTGGTTTTAATGCACTTACTCGTCTGAGGCAGTGCTCTCCATCACTGCTTTGGTCAATACTGAAATGCAGTGTGGTGAATAAATTTCACCAAAATAACTGAGCTATTTATGTTCCTTACAAGCTCCAGTTGCTTAAAAGAAACAGGTGTGAACATGGATTTGTATTTACACTTTAACAGACAAGCATATGTGTAAGGAGTCATGAGTCATAGTAAACCAAAGGCAAATGTGTTTGTGTCACACGTTCAAAGAGCGCAGGATCATGCAGGGAGCAAATAGAAGCAGGCAGAGTCCTAGTGCAAATCAAATCTGTGAAATGGCGCTGCTGCCTCCTCTGGGTTAAACCCCGTCATTGGAACGGCTCCCACTGTTGTGCTCCTCGGCTCCGGTAAACAGCAGCCGCACATGCTGTGAGTGGGCTGGGCACGGCGACCTTACACATCGCTCTACATCTCTCACGGCTTGTTTCACAGACAGCGTAGTTTGTAATTCATCAGCGTGGCCTTTGGAATAAACACCTTTAGTCAGTGACTCGTATGCTAACACCCCACTCCCCTCCTTCGCACCGCTCTGCCTCACTCTCGGTCACAAAGCACCTCGTCTGACCTCTTGACTGTGTCTTGTTTCTGCTCGACAAGGTCATCTCCCCGGACTGCCACGAAGACATCACTGTGAAGAAGGACAACATCTTCGTCCGATCGTTCAAGGATGGAAAATTGTGAGTGATTCATTGCAGATGATTAGCAGTCAGTCATTTGTTTGACATTTTATTCTTACTTAATTAATGATGTCTGAATATAATTGTGTGAGAACAATTGACACAATGTTAAATATTATTCATGTGTTTGATAGCTTCAGGCTTTGTCATGATTTGTTGTGGTCTTGTCATATGCTGCTAATTCAGGCTCTGTCTTAAGCAGGGATTTTGATTTTTTTTTTGTTTTTGTTTTGTGAATTGTGTGGTTATCTAAAAGTTCTGGGAAATCCTAACTACTGTTTCCAAACCTCACAAATGCTGCGTGACAGTGTTTGCTTTTTCTATGGGCTGTAAGTCATTGGTGGTGTAACTTCCCTACTTTCATGCCTGCTGTCGGCATTACACCGCACAGCCAGATTGTTTTGTCTGTGGCAAAAGGAGGAATAAGTCCTGTCAGAAGAGAGCTCTCTGCTGGTGGTGTGTTTCTGTATTTGGAGCTCTTTCTCTGTGGCTTGAATCAGAGTCTACGTCTCAGCATAAAATACCACAGCGTTTTTTTGGTTGGTTTTTTTTTTGGCAGTTTCAAAGATTACCTCGCTGTGTGTTCAAATTAAAGTGGATGAGCCAAGACTCCTGAACTCAGAGTCATTGTATTTGCAGCACAAGTTAAATATCCTAATGATGCTTTTTTGTAAGATATGCTGCATACACAACAGAAGGATCTTTCCAGGGTCGTCGGTACCTTCTCATTACTTGTGTTTTAGATAAAAGAAGAGGCAATGAATCAAAACACTTACATGTATGTGTGAAGTATTGGCTTTGTTTTGGCATTTTTTAATTCAAGTTACCTTGTGTGAGTAGATCAAAGAAAATAATGTTAAAAAATCCATATCTTTTATAATTCATATCATCTAGCCTTTGTAATTTCAGCACAGAGTGACAAAAAACATTCACAGGAGTAGCTTTAACAGATTAAGTAAACAAATTTATTCATGTGCAGTGTGCCTCATCCGTTCCCCCTTCTCATTGTTTGTTGGTGTACTTGTATCTTTCATGTCAGCCTCTCTCTGTGTTGTTACTGGGTAAATCTAACTTGCTGCCCTGTGTGTGTGGTGTGTTTTTGAAGAGAGGGCACATCTATAGGTTTTCAGATCCCTCCCGAGTACAACCAGGGGTCACAGTGTTCACTTTCCTAAAGAGCAGCCAGCATTGTTAGCAGTAACCATTCACTGTGCCATTTTTAAAAACAATGGCTTTGAAAAACATTGGTCGGCAAAGCAAGGTCAAATTCAGATGAGAGACTGTGGCTTTCAGGAAGTGGTTATTCTAAGTTCTTACATGGCTGAATTGTAAAAGTGAAAAAGGCAGCAATGTTTCTAGTTTGGCAGCTTGTCTGTGCTGTTAAGGTATGCAGCAGGAGTTTCTTTAAATGCAAATGTGTGCTAATGTAAAAGTGTTGCTCTGCTCTGTTTTGCAGTTACATGGTGTTAAGAAAAGATGTGCGTGAGATAAACATCGATTCCACTCCTAAAGCTGATGCCTCGCTCAAACCAGGTGAGTTTAAGCAGAAGTATAGAAAAGTATAGAAGTGTATAAAAACAGCATCTGACAAAGCGTACCTCTTCTTCACTGACTTCTGTGGGTTGGTCTGCGCTGACACACTCGGCAGAAAATCTTCAGAGTGGGTTGCAGCAAAGCAGACGGCATAAAGAGAAGTTTTGTTTTGTTCTTGGTACTGCGGCGGTGGAGAGCTCCTGTCACTTCTGAGTCTATTTTTATGTGAAGTCCTCACCAACCTTTTTTTACACCGTGCCCCAATTTTGCTGCTGCAGAGTTCTCACTTTTCATAATTACAGCCAGAAAACGCATTGTGTTTTCTTTTCTTGGTACACACAGGTGGTTGGCTCACAACTGTCACATTATCCTTGTTACAAAAGCACAAAATAAGCATCTGCCGAGTTGTTAGATGCCTCTTAAACACACCTGTGACACGGTGACAACAGAGCCGACAGATTTTCAAGGTGCAGTCTTTATGTGTGTTTTTAGAAATATTTTTGTTAATATACAGCCATTAAATGTAATTTGATTTTTAGATTTGTGAAGACCTGAAAATAAATGTTTGTTCATTTGTTTCTACAACTTTACCATAGAATTGTAATGGGAGCATTTAGGAGTTCATACAGTATAATCAAGTAATATAAAAAATATATACTACTGGGATGTACTCATACATTCATGAGTATAAGCTTTCCATCTAAACATACATCAGCTGGAGCAAAAAGGTAATTTTTTCTTGAGAAAAGATCCACATTTACATTTGGAGTCATGTATCATCTTGTATATAATTACCTGCAGTTGTTTTTCCACTTAAGTAAACTCTTTGGTAACATATAAAATTGTTAACATCTGTTGCCGTCTCATCTCACTTTGCTCAGGAATTAAATCTTGTCTTGTTGATTCTTTGAAGTGAGTCAGATCCTGACTATAATCTCTCTGTGAATTGAGTTTTCTGGCTGCACTAACAGGGAGAGATGGGCAGCTCTTATTGGCTGTGTCTAACTGTAATGTGTCACTGTCTGTGGCTTTGGCAGCGCTCGATGCGGCGCTGGAGTTCCAGCAGCATCTGGTGGTGCCCGGCAGCTGGAAGACTGAGGTGAAAGAAGAGAGTTCAAGCAGCGAGGAGGATGACGAAGACGAAGAGGAGGAACAGGAGGAAGATGCCAGCGGTGAAGAAGAGGAGGTACTGACTGTTTTTCTCCCACTATTGTCCACCTCAGACATCCTTAACTCATTGCATGTGTGTGTTTTTTGTGCAGGAGGAGGTGGAGCCATTCCCCGAGGAGAGGGAGAACTTTCTGCAGCAGCTTTACAAGTTTATGGAAGACAGAGGTGAGCCATGCTGCAGGCAGTAGTTGGAGGGATTTAACAAGCCTGCACATAAAAAATGAGTACCTTCTTCATACTGTGCAGTCATAAAAATATTTCATATATATATTTATATATATGTCACTAAACAATAAGGACATTTTGTGCCAAACATCCTCCAGTTTAAAATGTCTGTTTACCGAGGACTTAATACTGATTAAAAGTTGTTTGTACTCAGGATAGTAAAGTCTTTATGGCTCAGTTATAGCATCTTTTGGCAATAAATTCAAATGTTTTTAACTTCAGTAAAGCACAAAGACAAGAATATTGGAAATTGCACTAAAGCTTTTGTTGTTTATGTTTCTACAAACTAAATTTCTCTTTTTCAGGGACTCCTATCAACAAGCGGCCTGTTCTGGGCTACAGGAACCTGAACTTGTTCAAACTCTACAGGCTAGTGCACAAACTCGGAGGCTTTGACAATGTGAGTACAGTTCTTAGTCTGGGTTTAAGTCTTGATTGCACTTGTAATACCCGATGTTGACATCTCTCTTGTTTGTGCAGATTGAGAGTGGCTCAGTTTGGAAGCAGGTCTATCAGGATCTGGGAATCCCTGTGCTCAACTCAGCTGCTGGCTACAATGTCAAATGTGCTTACCGCAAGTACGTACACACTGTGAATGCAGAGTTTATCACAGCTTTGAACTCGGTTGGGCAGATACACAGCAGACTTTTATACTTTTATGTGCTCTGTAGATTTTCACTAAGCTTCATACCACAATGATGGAGACTGTAGTGTGTTTTCCTTTTCTCATGCCCGCCTTAGGGTGCCTTTTGCACTACTTTTTACAGCTTACTTTTCTCTCAGAACACAATAGGCTACAATCTCCAAAGTTTTAACAGTAAAACAGAGGATGAGAACTGACTTGTGTGTTGAATACAGGTACTTGTATGGATTTGAGGAGTACTGCAACTCCACTGCCATCACCTTCAGGATGGACCTCCCTTTGAAGCAGAGTCCCAAGACTGAGGTGAAGCAGGAGGGAGAGACTGGAGGCACAGCTTCCACATCCTCTGGTTCAGAGGAGCACAAAAGTCCGGTGGAAGAACCAGGAACTGCACAGTCCACAGTCTGCAAGGTACTGTCACCTTAATCCAATTACGTAATGGTCTTTGTCCTTTCTTTACACTGTGGGCACGTTTCAACTGGAGCAGTACAGTACTGCTTGGGTCAGGACAGCAGGGGTGTTTCCATGGCCAAAAGGGTTGTGTTCCAAATAAACACACTGTGTGAACTTATCTGTGTTTCTTCTACATTTCCGTACCGAACTATCCCATACTGACCTGAACTGTACTGTACTACTCAGTGGAAATTAAGCTAATTTTGGCTTATTACCTGACTTTAAATGTATACTAATTGTGTTCCTTTTATGCAGGATGAAAAGCCTGAGGTACACAACAAAGTGGAGAGTGAATCCTCAAAAGCAGACACAAAGGAAGACAAAGACCATGACGATGAGGAGGAAAATGGTTCCCATAAAGGAGATGCAGACGAGGGCTCTTCGATGGCTCGTCTGGGGACCGAAAACCTGACACGGGAACCTGAGGAGGAACAGGAGGGCAAAGACAACTCTGGGTAGGTGACATGGAGGAATGGTCCTTTTCTGTATTACATGAAGGAAGCTTTTACTGCTGAACCACATCAATTTGAAAACATTTATTCAGGCAAACTGAATACAACATGAGGCCTTGTCTACACTTAGTCTTTATAAATAAATAGCGATGAAATGTCTGCCAACAATTAACTTACAGCATTACGAGATACTATTACACTATGTGTGATAGGGCAGACATCAGAAAGAACCTGATGCATTCAAGTGTTTAATTTGTATTGATAAACGAGGTGTTTGACATCACTTTACAACACAAGGCAATAAAAGCAATTCTCTTTAAGTTGTAAACTGGAAATAATTCATAAACCTGGTAACACCCTGCCATTAATGTTATAGTTGTCACTGTGAGCACATATCTATATCATATTTTATAAGCATTGTATAAATTTAGATTCTTGTTTGTGTGTGGACAAGAACTAAACACGTAGAGCAATGTGCTTGTTTACAAAAATATCTGTTTTTGTGCTGACGAGGCCTTATAACCACACAAAAACTAGTACACTTACAATCCCGCTCTGCTGCTAACACGAGGACAGAGCTCCCTGTCTCTCTCTTTCTCTGCCCAAGCTGCTACCACCGGCCTTTGCTATTATTATTTCTTAGTAGCATCAGCTGGACTCGACATCCTTCAGCCTCACTGCTATCGTTCACCTGACATGTCACGGCGTCCTCTCGCTCTCTCTGTCTGTCTGTCTGTCTCATGCGACTGACACTGTGCACTTCACACCTCTGCTCTTGTTGATTTCTGCCCTTTTTTCTGATCTTTACCTTTTCTGTCCTCCCACTCTCATTTTTTTGGCTTTCTTAAATGTTCCATGTGTGTGAGTGTTGTCAGTGATAGATTTCACTACAGAGAAGGAAGACAGTGCTTCAGGCAATAGCTTTTACTGTGGATCTTTGGTTTGGTCTCAGTAGGACACTTTATCCTTCTCTTAGTTTGGACACAGAAACTACATCTCTTTATTATGTTGACCAATAAAAGGAGAGTGTTTAGTTTTTAAGTGGGCTTGTGTGGATAGACGTCAGTGCAGCCCATTGTAGACACAGACAAGAATAACAACACACTACACAGACAATAATATCTCACAAAATTTTACACAAAAAAACAACAATTTTTATTTGATATAAGACTAGAGATTTATGCATTAGTGTGAAATTTGGTTGCCCAATTTTCAGAAAGCTAAAACCCTCCCTCAGTTGCAGAAAATGCAGCTGTCTGTTTTCAGGAAATACATGTCTAAACATAGCTGCTGTATAATTGGACACCCATTAATAAATAGAGTGATTTCAGTATGACATGTCTGAAATCTCATTTTTGCTGCCCCAAATTATAGCATTACATAAAATTGTCTAAATGCCGCTGCTTCTGTCTGTGTGCTACAACAATCTGCTGATGTCATTTCCATAAAGCCAAAAAAACTGAGCGCTACTTCACTGTAAACCCAATGCTACAATCCATTATTCCCACAATCAGTTCAGTTCACGCATCATTTTATTTTTTTACTCTATTTCATTGGCGCTGGTTTGAGCACCCATGGCCTGAGGCTCACAGTGCTGCGATTAGAATCATAGTCAGACTTTTTGACAGCTTGGATCCTGCTGATCTCTCGGTATCAGTCATGAATGCTGCTGTAGCGAGTGGTTTACAGAACGACTGCCCTCTGGCCAATCTGATCAGATAATACAGTTTCTGATGTTATCAATACGGTTTGATGTTTACAACTTCTAATCTAGATGGGACCTGTACTGAGAGGAATTTATTTCAGCAGCAATGACCAGTAGTAGCTCGGTTTCTCTAATAAATTGTGTTATGCAGCTGCTTTTTCTGGTACATTTTAATAGGAACTACTTTGGAATTAGTTTTAGCTTAAAGTGATTATTTGTAGTAATTAGTAATATTAATTTGAACAATTTTAAATATCTAGCTAGGATTTGTGTATCCCAGTCTGCAGGAGTTTGTAACCGCATCTTCTTAATTGTGGCTTGTTTAAAATTAGCCGTCAGCAGAGTGAATGCCTCCAGCACTCGGCATGAGAAGGATACTGTTTTGCAGCTGTTTGTTGTGGCAGCAGACCAAGTCAGATATTGCAGCTGTGCTCTCCTTTTTAACGCTGTGTAGACTTCAAGTCGCTGCGCTGCCTGCCAAGTTGTGCTTTGCTGTGCTAACCTGACCTCGTGGCCCCCGTGGCCCTTGAGCCTAAACCACTTACTGTACTGGCACTGCTGCACCACCCCTCTGGCTCTGATGTATCCTGACTGTTTTCTCACTAGCTCCTCCTTGTGGCTGTTTCTTACTGCGTGTGCTTGAGTGAATGAGATCATCGGTGTGTTGTGTGAAGAGGGTTAAATAGCTGATAAAATGAATCCCATGTAAGATTTATTGCCATGAAAGAATGATGTTTTAATTTTCTTTTACCCTCCATGTTATGTTCTTTTGACTGGTTTACTGTAAATGGGCTTGTTGTAGGTTACACTGGACTAGAGTTGAGGCATATTGAGAGTTAATACAGATTTTTCTACCTGAGAAGATGCTAATATTTTAAGGCAGGTGAGAGTAGAGACAGCGGGCAGTGAGGTGGGTGGGGGTCTGTGGGAGGGGGTTTGCTGTGGTCTGTTAATGGCAGCCTAGGGCCAGGAAGTGCTGAACTGTTTTTCTTGCAGGGATGACAGCAGTCAGGAGGGGGAGGAAGGGGAGGAGTTTGAGTGTTACCCCCCGGGGATGAAGGTGCAGGTGAGGTATGGGCGAGGCCGCAATCTGAAGACGTACGAGGCCACTGTGAAAGAGGCAGACGTGGAGGGGGGAGAGGTGCTCTACCTGGTGCACTACTGTGGCTGGAACGTCAGGTAAGACAGGACCTGGGGAAGAATCACCTAACGTCTATATTCACCCTAAAAATCAACATCTTTTAACCTCAATTCAGCTCAAGGGGATAACCTTTACACGGGTTATCCCTGCAGCAGTAGCAGATACATCCCTTTCCCTCATCTGAGCTGATCCTCAGTTTTCAAATGAGGCCATCTAGTGGCAGAACTAAACTAGAAGTGTTACAGTCTCTCCTCAGCGTCCCTATTTAGCTCTGACTGAATCCCCTGTCTGTCTGTCTGAACCCCAGCTGTCTGTCTCAAAAATTACAGACAAGCTGGCTTTGAATCAATTTATGCAAGCAGTGGTTTGCTTTAACAATTTTCCAATCTTCTTAGTGTGACCTACTAATGTGAAATACATTTTTTAATGTTTGAAAGGCCAGCCTAAGTGCTGCTACACTCACCTTTACCTCTCAACCCTCTCCCCCCTCCCCCGTGGGTCAGGGTTAACGCAGTGCTCAGTAGAGTGTTAGGGAACCAACTAGATGAATCAGTTTTTAAGCATTTCATTGTCTCACTGTTGTGGTGTGGTCCTCTAGCACTCTATAAAAGACACAGGGATGTTCTCTGCATTGTCTGTTGTGTGTGCTGTTGTGAATCTTTTCATTTCTTCTCATTTGACCCTAATAGCACCCTCGGTAATGTGGGAACTATGTTGAATATGATTTCTGTGGTGGTTGGTGTTAATATTGTTTCCCTTTCTTCATTGTAAAGGTTTGTCTTTTCCTCATACTACCATGGGACTTCCTTCTTTGCTGTTGAGGCTAATTGTGTCACAGCTACATGTTGGGGTCAGAGTAGAGGTGTCTGTGTAATGGGTGGTGTGAGAGACATTTTTGTGCTGTTTAATATCAGCGTATTTTCTGATCTGAATAATAAAAGTGTCTCCTGTTTCTGTACCTATCTTTAGATATGATGAATGGATCAAAGCAGACAAGATTGTAAAACCAGCAAATAAGAATGTACCCAAAATAAAGCATCGAAAGAAAATAAAGGTAACACAGTTTGGAGAAATGGACTTTGAAACACAATTTGGCATTATGAATTGATGCACTGATTCACTTTTTACAAACAACAGAACAAAGCTGAAAGGGAGCGCGACAGATTGGAGAGGCTCAATGAAAGGGAAGTCCTCAGCTCGTCCTCAAACCGCAGCCCTCGATCCAAATGTCTGAGTCAGGATGTCTTTTCCAAAATGGATGACACTGAGGACAAAGGGACTCAGCAGTCTCCGGTCAAATCCATCGAAATCACATCTATCCTCAACGGCCTTCAAGGTAACAACAGGCTCTCCGACACTCACCGCAGCATTAGGTCTGTTTGATATCTAAGTATTATTGTTGGGTCTTTGTTTTCAGCCTCTGAAATGTCAACAGATGAGAGTGAGCATGAGGATGAGGATGAGGAGGGAGAGCACAATGAAGAGGATCGGCCTGTTCGGGGCAGAAGAGGCCCGTCAGATCCATCTCCAACATCTGAGCGCTGGGAGACCGGGGCACCTCCCGAAGTATCCAAACCTCCTTCAGCTCCAGGAAAGGTCCAGGAGTCGGTGGGTTCAGAGAGTGCAGACACAGTGAAGCGCAGGAACCAGACTGAGACAGAGCCAGAGGGCAGCAGCAGGAAGAGGAAGTCTGACGCAGCAGTGGAGAGAACCCCAAAAGGCCACTCTAAAGCCAAGACCAGGAGTACAAGGAGCTCGGACTGGCTGCCTGGAGCCTCTCCCAGGAAGCAGGAGGGTAGAGGTCCCGGTCCAGGAGAGGAGCGGGGCGCCTCATCCAGTACCAGCTCAGAAGATGAGGGGGCAGCACAAGCAGAATCCCAGGCTGAAGTGAGTGAACGCAGCCGCCCAAAAACCAAAGGCACCCCATCAAAGAAATACAACGGGATGAAGGAGAAGAACAAAACGGGAAGACAATCTGCGTTCTGGGAGATCCCAGAGAAAAGGACCAAGACGTCGGCTAATCCAGAGGAGCGTCCCGCTGTGCGCTCCAAGGGCCAGAAAGACGTATGGTCCAGTATCCAGGCCCAATGGCCCAAAAAGACTCTGAAAGAGCTTTTTTCAGACTCTGACACAGAGGCGGCCAACTCCCCTCCTCCCCCCATGCCGCCGGGTCTCGAGGACACTCATGAAGCACCTGATGAAGGCCCAGAGGATGAGGTCTCAGAGGAGCAGATGGACACTGACAAACAAGAGTTTCCGAGCAGTGGCAGTAACTCTGTCCTCAACACGCCCCCCACTACACCAGAGTCCCCTTCAGGAGGAGGCAGTGCTGTGGAGGACTCAGGCCCAGCTCCACCACACTCACCCCGGCCCTCCACACCCCCCGCCCTGCCCTCAGAGCCGGCCTCTGCCCCGCTCCCCCCAGGACCCACAGCAGAGGAAGTGGCAGGCGGCCGCAGTGAGACAGACAGCAGCACAGTGGAGGTGGAAAGTCTCGGCGGGGAGCAAGACCTTCCTCGGGACGAAGGGGCGGGATCCCCCTCAAAACCCTTTGACGTCAGTCTGTCCTGCAACAGCAGCAGTAACTGCAGCCTCGAGCTGAGCAGCGGCAGCCAGCAAGACCATGAACAGAAATCCAAAGGTACAACTAATCTGCTTTTAGAGGAGTCAAATTCTGTCTTTCCTCTGCCTGTTTCTCACTGTTTCTCACATTTTCCTTTTAGCATCAGTAAGTCAAAAACGGCAAAAAGATACACACACAGGTGGGGCCTCAAAGAAACACAAGCCAAATCGCAAGAGCCTCAGTGTGCCTCCCAAAAAGAATAGGAAAACAGGTGAGAGTAGCTTCACATTCTGATCCCACATGCGCTGTTTTACGTTTTTATTAACTGAGAAAGTGCAGACCTTTCTTCATTCACTTCATCCCTAAAAGTGTTGCAGATGCAATATTAATGCGATTCGTTGTTTGTATTTGTCTTTACTACAGCCAACAGTAGTGACAGTGAGGACCAATCAGTTATTGAGGGCACTGCCAAATCGACGGTCTCTAAGAACACCACATCAGACGTGAAGGCTGCCATTTCACCCAAGTGTCACGGACGATCTCCCCCCTCGAGCCATAAGTACCACAAGCAGGGTGACAGTGACCACTCCCAGCACCGGGACAACCACGGGAGATCGCCACGTGTCTATAAGTGGAGCTTCCAGATGTGTAAGTGTCATCAATACTGAATTATTTGGGGCAAGAATGGATATTTGGTGTTTGTTTGCTTAAGCTATGTGTTTTTAATTTTATTCAGCCGATCTAGAGAAGATGAACAGTCTGGAGAGGATATCGTTTCTTCAGGAGAAACTACAGGACATTAGAAACCACTACCTCTCACTGAAATCTGAGGTGGCCTCTATCGACAGACGAAGAAAACGCATGAAGAAAAAGGAACGGGAAAGTATGTTGGCACTGATTAAGAGACATTCACTTTTTAACTATGATTTGACAAAACAATCATGAAGTTATTGTAATGTTTTGGTTTACAATATCTAGTTTTGAAATGGCAAAAAGCACCTGTCTGATACTCTTAGAGACTTGCTCAAAGCAAAAAGCTTTACATTTCATGCAGTTACAGAGTAGTAATTGTTTTTCTTTCTGATGTTTATGTTGTTGAGTGGTGATGTAAGCTCTTCTATAGATACTCACTTCTGCATCTTCTCTAAACCATAATAGATTATAACCAAATGCCTCTTGTGTTGTTCAGGTGCAGTGGCTGCTTCATCTTCATCATCATCCTCCTCCTCACCGTCCTCAAGCTCCCTGACAGCAGCCGTCATGCTGACACTAGCTGACCCACCAGTGTCATCCTCCTCATCCTCTTCTCAAACTTCTGGGGTATCGGTGGAGTGCAGGTGACAGGACGCACTCGCGAGGAGCCACTGCACTTAAGCACTTAACCAGCACCAGGGGTCACGACCCCTTTCCTTCCAACAGGTCGGACGAGTCAACTACAGACTGAAACTACTGGGGCACAAATACCAGACCAGAGACAAAAAAACAAGAAACAAGCACTATTTTCTATTGACAACTGTTTTCTTGGCAAGCTAATGGCACTTAAGTGCACTTTTATGACGATTGTGTAGGGGGATTAAATTTGTCACAAAAAAAAAAATTACAAATTTGTCTTTTGCGCTCTCTGTAATTGAACATTTATAAGAATTGTTTTTGCAAGCAATAATTGTTTCCATTTGATAAAGTTGTAAGGGATACTTTCCAGTGAAAACCCCTCTATGCTCTGTCCTTATAGCTCACATGGTAAGCTTGTGCTCACCATTTTATTATGAGGAAATCAGAGAAACACTGCCACATTGGCATTAAGGGCGTACTAAATGTAACTTCGCCATGTTTCTGTGTCAACTTTCATTGGAAAAAGCCTTCCTGTGTTTTAACCTTAAATGGTTGACAAAGTACAGGTTTGTGGTCCTGTACATGTTTGCATTGAGTCTTATTGTTTATGGATAGGATTTTGACCATCGCACACCTACACAGAGAAAGTGGATGATTATTAGGAATGATACTGTAGTGCCTTTTTGTTCTTCTTCATGGGGCACTTTGAGAAAGATCAGCACTTTTCCCCTTCTCAAATCAGAGGGTTACCTGGATTAATGTGTCTCTAACAAAAGACTGAAGAATGCTTTTTGAGTGAGCTGGCAGTAAAGGGCTGTGTCTAACAGACACTGATGGTTGTTGTTGGCTCATGGTGATATTTGAAAATGTAATTCTGAATACAACTCTTAAGTAAAACTCAGATACTGGATCACTTGTCATCTACTACTGAGTACTCACACAACTGTCGGCAGTATGGCAGTAAAAATGTGCAATGTTGAATGCATCCGTCACATTCGCCTTTATAGTGATAGTTGGGGTTTTTTTGAAGCGTGGTTGTACATCCACATCTTACAACACTGCTTCAAATGGCCTTTACTGTCTGATCAAATATCATGAATTTATTTTATCATGTTTTCATCTCAGCTTTAATCTAATCCCTCTTTGTGTTCACTGTGGATTTGGTGATGCTCCTCACAACTGGATCATTGTAACTGAAGGCTGTCATAGGTATTTACTGCATATACTCTGGAGTGCAGGACAGAAGTATGAGGCTTAATTGCACATTTGCAGTGTTTCAGAACATTACTTTTTTTTTTATCTTGCAGTCAATCAACTCTGCTCCATCTTTTAGTTATCTTCATAATAGATAATAAGCCAGCTTTTCAACAACATTTCAGAACCAATTCTTCCTCTCACACTCGTCGATCCCTACCAAGAAAGTCGGGGTCTGTATGTGCTATGACCAGAGTAAAGGTAAAGATATTGTAAAATTTACATTTACAATGTGCATTTATATCATAAAGTGATGTATGTGTGTACATTTCTGAAGACATCTCCAGTGTTTCCTTTGTATAGACGCTCTACTGTATGATAACCTGAAGTTATGTTTCGTTTGGCACTTGTATGTAATTGTATGCTTTTGTTATACATTTGTATATTGAGAAGTGTTTTGAGTCAAGCTATTTAATATCTTGCACTGTTAATAACATGTACTTTTCTGTAAAGACAGTTTTACGGTTTTAACTGTAGTTTAAGTGTAAATACAGAGGGTTACAGCATGTTTGTCCTTTTCCTGTTTTCTTAGTTAATTTGATTAATTTACTACTATTTCTGCCTTTTTCCATAATAATGTTTTTTCCCCTTTAAGTTTAGGTTTTGCATTAGTCTGTTTTCTCTTTTGTTTTCTACTCCTTATGCTTGTAAGAGCGGAATGATTGTTTTGGTTGGGCAAACCTATTCTCTGACTTGTACATGGCCTGAAAGCTGTATGAACCTGTAAATGGAGAGTGTTCTGGAGCTTAGTTTAATGGAAATTAATGAAGCTTATTGGACAATGCTTAATAGTATTTATTAGGCTCATCTCATGATGGTCATGTGTAATTTATTGTAAAAATGTAAGCAAAGCAGAAGCTTCTGTTTGAATAAAATGCCATAGTTTGTGAAGTATTCAGTGTGTTTATGGTCAGTGGGACTGGTAGCATTTATTGCTTCTTATTGTCCTACACTTTGAACGTTTTGATGTGCCAAGTCATCTCAAGCTGTTTTTTACTCTGGTTTTAAACCTTCTAGAAAAGAAATACCTACTGCATCCTTAATCATATAATGAACCATATACAAACACATTGATCACATATTAAAACTTGACACAGATAGATGCTATGTGAATAAAAATAATAATTGGTACAGAATAAAGTAACTTGATGAATAAATTCGTAAAATATTTAAATATAAAATCTACTAAATATATATATTTTTTAAATTAGAGCGGAGTAAAACGTAAAAACGTCAAGCGGAAGATGACGCATTTCCGGTTCCGACACCCTGCAGCTGCGTGTTAGCTGCTATTAGCTTTTAGCTCACAGCCCTTAGCCTGTAGCTCATGAGTAGTTTCAGTGATGATGAGCGGTAGGACGACTGCGATTGTCGCCGGGGTGTGTGGAGTCCTTTTTGTTGCATACTGTATTTATTTTGACAGAAAGCGGCGAAGTGACCCAAACTTTAAGCAAAAACTACGTGAACGTAAGTATTTTTGATAAACACCAGTGAAGGAAGTGAGCTCAGCTAAGGTTATGAGCACGTTAGCCTCAGAGGACGTTGACTTTTATCGCTTTTATGTGGTATTTTGCTTGTGCAAGCCAATTATTGCCAATTATTCATGTAAGTGTTTAGCGGGTTATGCTTACTAATGAATATGTGTTAAATTATTCTTGTGTTTATCATCGGATCGTCCAGTAACTCGAGTAGCATCCACATCGCTAACTGCTAATGTCAGTCACGTGTGTCACGGCAAATCAACTTCTTTAATCACAATATGTACGTTTTCTTTCTCAGGAAGAAGGAAACAGAAGAGTTCTGCTGAGAAGTCTGGGCTGGCAAAGGTAGGCCATAAAATAGATAAATGATTTGATTTAAGTTTTAAATTCATTTGTAAAGCATTTCATATGATCTATTTGACTTTGAAGCTCCCAGACTTGAAAGACGCAGAGGCTGTTCAGAAATTCTTTCTGGAAGAAATTCAACTGGGAGAAGAGCTGCTGTCACAAGGTGCGCCACATTCACTAAATTAAACTGTATATAATATAATAACACAGCAAAAGTCAGTCTAATAAGAAATGTGTTTTAGCAGCTTTTACACTACTTTTTTGCCTCAAGTGCGAAAACCACCTGTCACCTTAAAACTATGGTACTACACCTTGTAAAGTTAATATATCAGTTTGTGGATAAGGAAACATCAACCATTTATGAGCTACCCAACATCAGCCAGATGAGACATAGTAGTCATAATGAACTTGGAAAGGTTTTGGAAAGCAATTGTGTATTATAAAATATATAAAATATTTGAAGTCTGGCATCCTTGAAAACCCCTCAGTTACTCTCAATAGTCTCTGGGACAAGAAAGGGTGCAAGAACAACCTTAGATCTATCCAAAGCTGAGAGTCATGTCTGTTGCTCTTAGCCATTTCACCTCTAAGACAAATGACAAAGCAGAGAGGGCATTTGATGACTACAAAATGTCTATTTATAACTAAGTCTAAAAACAAATTGTTACTGCACTTTTGAAGATTGTGGATCTGTTTTTCACTAATCAAACCCAAGCATCAAGTCCTGTATTGTGACTTTTCTTTTTTGTATTGTGACTTTTCTGTTTATACTCACCGTTACATTCTCTCTCAAAGGTGAATTTGAGAAGGGCGTAGACCATCTGACCAATGCCATCGCAGTATGTGGCCAACCTCAACAGCTTCTTCAAGTCCTTCAACAGACTCTGCCCCCTCCAGTCTTCCAGATGCTGCTCACAAAACTACCCAGCATCAGCCAGGTGAGGCGTGCATAGTGTTTTATCCCTGCCGCATCCTTGAAAACCCCCCAGTTGCTCTACACTGTCTCTGGGACAAGAAAGGGTGCAAGAATAACCATAGGACTATCCAAAGCCCAGAGTCATGTCTGTTGCTCTTGGCTATTTCACCCCTAAGACAAATAAGATCAGACAGGCAATTTATGGAAAGAATAAATAAATTAATGGTTTAAGAAAAAAACCTGTTGACTGCCCCCCATTCTTTAGAAGTTTTGTCATGACTTGTCTCTTGTTTTACAGCGAATCATCAGCGCCCAGTCTTTATCAGAAGATGACGTTGAATGATGTCTGAGTTTGAGAGAGAGAGATAGTGTTATTCCATAAGGGATTTTAGACCTTTGTATCTGAGCACTGTTTATTCACCTGACTGCTGTTTGACTGAGGTGGACAGAGCCAGCCCAGTCTTGGTACATCATAACGACCCTCTGTTTCTTCACTCCGAACTCAAAGGACTTCATTAGGATCATGTTTAGACACTGTAGGAAATGTTTCACGCATTCCTTACTACTCAATTTTCCATATCGTCATTTTATTTATTTTCTTCTAAAATGAATGTTTTGTTTTTTGGGGGTTTTTTTGGGAGGGGGGCTTGTGGTGGAGATGTCAGTATGCTGTTAAAGGGGAAAACAATGGTATGTAGATGATTTGTTACATATTACTGCATTTGTGTAAGAGTGCACTTGTTCAGTCATAATTGTGTTAAATGTTATTTTTATAACCTAGTCTCTTGCATATCTAAACATCATGAAAAAACATGCAATAAATCAAGGACAAATCCAGTTGTTACTCGTTTATTCTCAACAGCAGGGGGCAGTAGCAGCGCATTGAATATCTTGAGGTGTAAAGATTTGTTGTGTGGTGCGAAAACTCAAGGATGAATGGAAGGTGTTATACATAAATCGTGTTCATAACGTATTTAATTATGTGATACAGTAGAAAGGGAGGGTTAAAATAGCACCTTAATGTCAAAAGTTGTTTGATTTAAAAACAAACTTTGAAAAATGACCATTTGAGCTTGTGACAAATGCAGGCACTGAACATGTATGAGTTTCTGTTTCCAGCACATATGGTGAAGCATATAGTATTATACACAGTCTAGTTTATTGTGAATGGCTTCATTGTGAGAGCTGTGAAAAGTAGAGCAGCTCGTAGAGAAGGGAGTGGGTCTGGTTAAAAGTGTGTCTCTTGGAAGACAAATAGAGCTGTAATTATTTTTATCCCCGTCTGCAGCTGTTTTTCTAAAGGGCTCTGGCCGGAGCAGCAGCGAGGCCTTGGTGGTTGTTGCCAGGAAACGAGAGCAGCAGGCGAATAGTTTTTCTACATTTGGAGTGAAAAATGAAAATTGAACAGTGGCCCAGAAATGTCGAGAGAGGACTAAATAGAGGACAGTGAACCATTTTCTGTGAAGCTATGTGCTCAATCTGTGATTTTTACCATTTGGAAAAAGTCTAGACTTGAGTGTGTATTTATGTGAAATGAAGAAGTGTCTCGTTGTTAATCTGTCTTTTGGGGGAGCTATGGAGTATAATAACAGGTTGTGTTCAAGGTTAAACTGGTTCTTGTCCCTCCACAGTGGACCATTGGCCTGGGTGTATTTTATACAAACACAGTTCCACAGTTCCACGGCCAGCATGCCCAGTCGACTACAGACTGGGTCACTGGAGCAGGGGCCTACTCCAGGCCAAGTTCAGACTAAAAGCCCCATTCTGAACCACAGCACCCTTTTATATCAGCCTTAGGAAATTTAGGTTAACTTTACATGTTACCTATTTTATAAAACAAAACTAAGACCAGCCAAATTAAGACTGAACTAGGTCTAGAACAAGAACTGAATCTAGTACTAAACCATAGCTTATGTGGGTCTAAGCAATGAGAAGAAATGCCTTGCAATTTAAGATGAAGACCACATCAGTACAAGATACTAAAACTAGAAATTATAATGAAATCTATGCAAACCAGTTCTGCAACAAAAACTAGGCCTACTCACTGGACTAAAAAAAGGTCTTAATGGGACCAGCAACATAAACAAAATGAGACTAGATCTAATCTAATTTACCATTGCACTAAATCCTACTAGTTGCAGGAATGTCTTTATAATTAAAACCAAGCAGATGTCCCAACCATGACACAGCAAAAGTGTTAGTGTCAAGTTTGTGGAGGATATTAATAGAAGCAATCTAGCGTTAATTATGGATCTTTTAATTTAACGTCATTATTTTAATTGCACTTCTTCTAAGCTTGATCCTGATCAAGGGGAGTATGAGTCAGCTCCTTGGGTCTGACTTTAGCTCAAAAACACGTGACGTCCCTGATGTGGAGCAGTAGGGGGCACTGTTGGTCCAGGCTGTTTGTGCAGAGTGTGAAGGACAAGTGAATGGAGTGAGCTGAGAGCACAACAGCTCCAGTTGACAGCAATAACAATGGCGGTGCCTGCAGCAGAGAGACCATGTGCTCGGGAGGGCGGCTTTTTAACAGTTTCTAATCCTTTTTTGTAATGTGCGCGCAGTGACAGATGAACCCTGCTTCTTTATTACACTTGCAGGAAATAACCTGTTATTGAAGGCAACACTCTGCTCCCATGACACTGCTCTGAGAGAAACTGCTTGATCCTGCCAGAGTAATTTGTTTGCCTGGATTTCTATCATATGTCAAATATTGTTCTGGGAATATTATAATGGGTTTAGCTGCACAACTCATTACTAGAAATCCTTTCAAATAATTATCCACAGAAATAATTACCTTTGCTTTGTTTTAGCAGTGGTTTGTTAATGTCAAAGATGAAAACTCCTTGCTGTGCCACATGCCATACATGCTGTACACAGATTAGATATCTGACCAGAGGAGATGTGTGCCTCCATAGGAGCAGCTGTGTTTGGAAGTTGAAAGCCGACAGAAATAGCTCTGTTATATGTGGTTGCTATGGCAGCTTCACGTAGCTTGGCAGGACTGCAGCCTCTCTGCTGCACCAGTCTACATTTGAGATCCTCTGAGTGCTGCCTCTTAGCACTAAGCTCCCAGGGAAGATATGTGCTGTTGTGGTCATTAGGTGTTAGGTTAGACAGAGGCGTTCACGGAGATGTCCTTGTGCTTTGGAACATGTTTTCCTGATGCTCCGAGCCTCTTTGTCGGTGGCCGTTGCTGATGTCACGGCTGCGGTGGCAGAGAGCACCCTGGGCCTACTGTACGTTGTCATGGAGAGGGCAGTCTGACAGAAATATGAGCCACGTTCAGGCCTTGCCAGGAGCTATAATAAAGACTGCTGCTCTCTTCTGCACTGCCACTTGTGTGCACAGCAGCAACACGATATATTAATTACCCCAAGCGCCTCTCTGTGTCATTCACCAGTGAGGGAAAGAGGGAAGAAAAATTTCCAAGGCACGTCCTAAAAATAAAGCAGCACTGTACGTGCTTGGAGTATTAACTTCCACACTGATGACCCATTTTTCCATCTCAAAGGGTCTGAGGATGGTTATAAAAACGAGGGAGAGGGGGGTGAAGTGGGAAAGCAGTGCAGCCAATCACGTGAATTTAAAGCAGGCTACAAATCCTGGTGGATTTCTCCTCTTCTGTGGGGCAATGCCTTACTGTCATCTGTTTTTCCATTTCCCCGTCGCTCCCACTCTGTAATTTACCATATTCTACCGCAGCCGCCCTTCCTCCAAACAGGTTTCCTCCTGCATGTGTCTATTGAGCCCAGTTGTTTACATTCCCTGTGAGTGGGAGCCCCCCTCAGCCCACCGTTCACCTCCCAGTCTCTCTAATGTCATCTAGCCCACACATATCTCCTCATCACCAGATCTCTGATAAACCGGAAACTCAATACTCACTACTTTACCTTAAAGCTCGAGTAGGCTATTTTTTGTCACCTCGTCTTGGTTAAACACAAAAGTGTCAGATGAAACTAGAGCACTGTGCTTCCTTTTCATTAAAATCATTTTGGCAGGAGATACACATAGCTCAACTGCTTCTATGGCAATGCAAACTATGATTTACAAAAGGACAATGGCAACCTAGGGACAATCAACAAAACTAACACATAACATATAAATGAGTGTTATGCACTTTCCGTATGAGTGTTATGCACTATCTGTATTAGGTATTGGCTTCTCTGGACTTAACATACCTTGTTTTTTGTTTTGTTTTTTTGTGGGGAAATCTGGATATTTTTAATGCATCTTTTTTCTCTGTAATATTGAAGTCAATAAACTGCAATAAATCAACAGTAGGGGGAGTAGAGTGCAGAAGGAGAGTGCATTGTTAATTACATAAAATAAGTCTTTGGTTTCACCTACATATTTTAGTTTTTTAGTTCAGTTGTATTGCCTCATGACTCCATCTAGTGGCACAAATGAATATAAGAGGCTCTTGTAACACACTGAAGTCATTCTCAAGACTCTTATTTCTGAACCCGAATATAATATTTTTAAGATTTCTCACAATAGAGAGTAAAAACATTACAGAATGAAGATTCTCAAGTGCATCACATGGCCTACTACTGTATACTATCACTACACACCTTGTAGTTTCATGTTTGTGTGCTAAATTTAAAGATAGAGAAGATTGCTTTGAGCTTCAGCCTACATCCTGTCATGTGTATCTGGTGCAAGAAAAGAGGAAGTGACACTTACACTAAACAGGAGGGTGAGGAAGGGGTTAACTAAGCAGACTTTTGAGCACAGTTATTTTTTTTCCCTCTCCCTCTCTGTGTGATGTGTCTTCCTGTCTCACGGTGCAGCGCAGTGCAGCCGCTTTTGAAAATCATGAGAGTCAGACAGGCTTGTTTTGCATACTGTAGGTCTCCTGCACTGACTTGTAGCAAATCCCTGCCCTCGGGAGCCATGTCAGAGGGGATTAATGGGAGGGACGGGCCTCACAGACTTTCCCATTGTTGCCGCTCTGGCCTCGCACTGTATTTTCATCCCACAGAGTGAGAAAAGAGCGAGCAGGTGGTGCGGCGGGGGGAGGATATACAGTGGTGTTATTTGCCTGTGCCCTGATTCTTACGAACCGACGTGGTCGGAGGGAGGGGTGTGGGCTGTAAATAATGTATTTGGAGCGGCTGGGCTTGACTGAACTGAGATCAGGGGAAGAAGGAAGAGGTTGAGTGGCCATGCTGCTGCACAGGAAGCTCGGGGGGTGTGTGTATAATAAGTGTGAGTGCAGGAATGGAGAGAAAATAAGAAAAGGGGGGTGTTTGAGCTACAACACGCTGTGGTGTGGTGCTCAGGGGAATGTGGGGCCTCCACAAGATTCTACTTTCACTTTGCTTTCTCAGCTTCACCAAAGCATAGTTTCATGCCGCAGTGCAATATTAATATAAAACTTTACTGTCAGCCTGTGTGGTGATTTTTATTTGTGTTGTTTTACCATAACAAGTGCCATGACTGAAGAAAAATACATTCATCATGAGAGATACTGCATTGAATAAAGATAGACAAGAAAAATAGTGGACAATGGGATCAAGGGCAAATGATGAATGTCACTAAAGCGAGGGCTGGCTCCACAAACCCTTCTCTCATAAAAAAACAGCACAACACTCTAAATAGTTTTGCAATCAGGATAACGATATGTAAAGGTCTAGTTGATATATGTTTAAACAAATAATTGTCCGATAAAAATATGACATTAGCCTGGCAAACCTACTGCTACTGCTAGCTAGAAGCACATACTTTTAAAGCTTGTTTTTAAGACTGATGGTTATATTGGAGACAGATTTCTCTGTTTCCTGCTTTTAGTGTTTCACCAAAGCTACAGTATTTGCTTGGACAAATTCATTTTCAGTTTCTGTGATTGGCTGTTGCTTCAGTGACGTCACTCCTCATTTGTAAAAGGTTTAGCTCTGGTCAAACACAGATCGACACTCAGCTGCTGGATTCACAATGCTCGCTTTGCCGTATTGCTTGTTGTGTGTGTGGATTGGAAATGAATGGCTGCTGTTTACTTTTGTTTTTTTTTTATGTTTCTTTTGGTGTAAATCCAGGGTAATACTCAATCTGGCTCAATGTATGGAGAAAATCCCTGTTTATTGGTCCAGTGTGTTCACCGCAGGAGTCCATACATAAACAGGGATGCTAAGACAAGAAAAAGCACATCAATAAGATAAAGACATATACATGCACAGGGAGTGAAACTGAATATATCTAGCATGACCTTATTTTCACTCATGACCTAACAGCACGAGGGAGAAGTAGTGTCTTTCTTATATTTCTATTCGCTATAGGAAGCCTATAACATCTCCCTGAAGGTAAATCCTAATGTGCTTTGCTTTTTCATTTCAGACCCACACATAAGAGGGATTCAAATTGTCTCACAGCAGGAGCGCGCCTCTGAAATTGGAAACCAGTGGTCTAGTTGCAAAACAGGACAACAGTGATACGGCTCGACGCAGTAATCTGGGATGAAACGCTCTTTTTCAAAGCTCTACGTCCCTCCCCTCGATGTACGTGCCTCGCTGTCTGAGAGTGATGAAACCATTTCCACTATTATACCGTTGCCTCTAAATTTCTCTGCTTATCTTATTCTCTTTGTCTCACTCTCCCTTGGCATTCCCGCTCTTCTTTTCCTCTCCCACACCTGCGACGATAAAGAGACCCTAACCTTGAAACATAAGAAAGCAACCCCAACTCCCACTACAACAAAAATCACTCCTGCCTCCCCTTTAACGCCGTGTAACCTTGTTGCAACTTTATTTAATGTTATCATCTTTTCGGAGGCGGTTGCCGTCTCACCCTCTGCACCGCCGCAGCTACAACCCACTCGTTCGCCCGACGACTACAAAGTGGGTTCCACAGCTTGCAGCTTGTGTAACCGCGCTCTTTGAAGACTTTGGCTTTGAGCTCTGTATCTCATCAATTCCCTACGCAAAAGCTAAATTTGAATCTGAGGAGAGCACATGAGGGGGTTTGCTTATCTGCCCCAGTGCTTTAATGGTATTCATTCATGCTTGCTATTTTTACGACAGGCCGTGCACACAGGTCTGTTTTAGATTTTGGTTGTTTATGTAACCTTCTTTGGTTTGTTTGTGAGAGATCCCACTACAGTTAGTTCAGAAATTCAGGAGGAAGTGCAACAGGCCTCAAGAGGCATTGTTTTTCATCCTTTCTCAGAAGTTTACAACATCTGAAGATATAAAAAAAATCAATGTTTGTGTTAACTCTTCACTGCCTCCATTACAGTAACAACACTATGTTTTGTCTTATTAGTACAGCTGAATAAAAGATGAGCTAAAACTAAAACCAACAGTTGTTAACCAATAGCTTTTTATGTAGAGATTCCTCTACTTTGTGTTACTTTGTTCTTTGGTATATGGCTTTCATCAAACTTTCTGTTAAGGTGATTGGCAGCTGTATTAACCAATCACATGCAACTGAAGCTATCACATCTTTTTTTGCTCACTTGAAATTTGTCGGCTTAACCCTCTTGTAGGTCAGCTCTCTTGGTAACTGATGATTACTAACAAATTATCAAGTTTTATCTGTCCATTTACAGCATTAGGCCAAATCTAGCAACCATTAGCAGAGATTTAACATCATCAAACCACAAGTTAGCAGTTCATAAAAGAGTTGTTTGTCTGCTCTTGGTCTGTGATGTGAGTATAAAGATGTCATGTTCGGTCTATGTGCCACGCCACAGTGACTTTTGACAAATTCCTGACTTCTGTTGTCATCTGGGGCCTGGATTTGTCACATCAAATCTGCTTTTCTCAATGAACTCTTGGCGGAAGATTAAAGTCCCATAGTGAGTGAGATTATGACAGTGCATCGGGATTTGAGTCAAATGAAACTCCTCAGAAAACAGCCAAGAATACAACCTTCTCAACATCTGAGTGGAAATATGATTGTCTTCTGCCCTCAATCCGTTTAAAATGCCGGTCAGCTCTCGATTGTTCAGTGAACGCCTAAGCTGCAGAGCCACGCCACTCTTCCCTCGGCTTCAACCCTGCTTTTTATTCCAGGCCAAATCCGAGTTGATCCATCATGTGGATGAATACATTGTGGATATCTAGAGCAATGCAAAAAAAGCTCTGTTCTTTGTGCCATCGCTTAGAGTAACTGGATGACTTCTCACCTTAAACGTGTCACCGGTTGAACTGTTTTGACCCTGGTGCCGATCAGGAGTGGGAGGATTCCCTGTTAGAAAATGTAATTAGTAATGTAATCCAATACTAACTAATGTTATTTGATTACTTTTGATTATTTAAGAGATAATGGGACTTACAGCTTCATTAGTTGTTCCTGTTTGACCCAGTTAGAAGCCGCTGTCTAGTTATTTTACCTTATACTATCAAGAGTACTTCCTCTATAACATGATGACATTTTATCAGGGCGGCGATAAATATGACTTTTATTACATAATCCCATTTCTTGTTCCAAAGACTACTGCAGAAACCTCAAAAACAAGAAGTCCTGTAGTGTTTTATTTACTCCTGTAGCGTGCGATGTAAGCTCACACTCCCATATTCCCACTTGCTTTGAGATTCGGCTGCGCTCTGATGCAGCTATACGAATATCCTCCCTGTGACCTATTTTACACGCACGCCTTCATCTCTCTCTGTTTATTTGGAGTCTATTTGCGGCTACTGCGGTGACTTGACATTACTTCCTAAAATAGGAGCGAATTGTTGTGTTTGTTGGTACATTCATTAACACAAAAAAGATATTTTGATCTGTTCTTTATGGTCAATTTTTCCTCCTTAAACTAGTTCACGAGGCTGGGGCAAAAATAAACAGGTCTATTCTCACCATTTCTCCCAAACTGTTTGTTTTCCCAGAGACCATTTGAATTTAATAAACTTGAGGATGATTAATGCATCAATTATTGGATACGACATGCACAGCAACAGTGACGTCTCTTTAAATTGAAAGGAACACAATCGCTGAGGAGACTATCCTGCTACCTTTTCAAAATGCTTGTGTGATTATCAATGCATGAAATAATGAACAAACAACAGAGCTTTGAGGCTGTTAAACGTCGGGTCATTCGGGGTTGGTGGACTGTCGAAGCTCACAGATGATTGCACTTTGTCTGATAAGGACGCTAACGCAGACCGGGTTAATCTGGAACATAATGCACCGTACGGGCTTTTAGTGCCGATGGCGCCCGGTGTGAGGCCTCTCGGTGAAAAGCTTGGTTGAAAGTGGCCCCCAGCTCTATTCTTCCAGAGGGACAGCTTGTTGACATCCATTAGGAGGTTTCCCAGCATCGAGCCACGCCACGAAAGAGGACTAATGATGTAATTCCCTCAGAGATGACATTAAAATGTCAAAGTGCCACAGCTGACATCATCCTTTGAGTGCACATTTTCCAATAACACACGTTTGTCTTCTTTGTTTGTTTTTTTTTGCTTTTAGTCTCAGCTCTTCTGGTTGGTTCTACCTGCATCAGTGTCGATGTAGTGCAGCTGAAAGCAAGGACACTATCAAAGTGTAACATGTGTATCCTCCCTTTCAAAGCCTTGTATTTACTAATTTAGCTAACCCTGATCTAAACCCTTAACAACCAGCACTTTAAAGCCCCTTTTATACTCTTCAGTGATACTGGTGGGGGTTTCTAACACTGATATCCTTTCACAGCTTCCTGAGCAACACAGCAAAAAGGTGAGCCACTGACCTCTTTTATGGTGCATCCAGGAACTTGCCGTAAGATGTTAGCATTTGTTGTATCTAGCCAACTGCAGGACTCACAACCTTTGGCTCTACATCTGTGAAATCTTTGATCTTGTGCAACCTACAATCACTGATTTAAAAGTGCGCTGTACTGTACTTTTGCCATGACTGATCCATCTTGGTGCTAACATGAGCTTCATATCAAAAAAACGAAAGCATAATTTTCTCATAACACTGAGCTGTCCCATTTATGCCATTTCAACTCTGTGATGCCTTTATTGACACCACTGTTGCAATTACAGGCTAAAGACCCAAACGCAGAACTCAGGTACGTTTTCACAGGGTGTTTGTTGTCTTTTCTTTAGTAGCACTGCAGGAGGGTGATGAGCCGAGGAGACTGAAGACAACAGAGTGAGCGGAACCAAACGAACAAGAGAAGCCAGGGTCATAAAGGTGGTTAAGGCCAAAGATGCTGAAGTGAGAAGGACAAGAAAAGGGAGACAAAAACAAGGATCAGGACAACCTCACTTTGCGGAGTAATAACTGGACCACTTCACACCCTCATGCCATCACTGCACCTTTAAGGATGAGGTGAGATGTAAGAAATATAGGAACATCCCCCAAAGGAAAAGTGAGCATAAAAAGGAACTACTAATAACCTTTCCCTCCATTAAGAATCCATTAGTTTGTCAATGACGCTGAGACCAGATTTGCTTTTCATTTGCAGAACAGTTCCTTTGTTCCTCTGTTTTCATATGTCAGACATTAATCTAGGCCTGGTCTTGTTCTCGATGCACTCTGGTCTCAGTCATGACTAGGTCCTATTCTGTGTGATCTGGACAACAACACCACTAATCATACTGATCGACAAATCTGCTGTTTTCCCTCTTGTAAATGCACAATATGTCTTACACTTCCACGCTGCGGACTTGACAGCTTTTTATTCTTCAGTTCAGCGAGTGGGCAGCCTCTCGCGTCAATAATGGATGCTCCGAGGCAGAGTAAGTAGACGTGAACTGGAAGCAGAGAAGGGGGCTGCGCCTCACTCAATAATGAATCAATTGATCCCCCTGCAGATGATGGATCGCGTTGCTATGACGACAGATGCAGTGCTGCTTTAGAAAAGGACGGAGGGTTTGTTTTCCCAGAAGAGTGTGGTTTAAATATAGAGCGCTGATGCCACATTAACAATAAAAGGAAAGGGAGAAAATTAGGAGGTAAATAGATGCAGCCAGATGGGAGGAATTATTGTTCCAAACCAGTAATCCATCACGTTGCATTCTCACTGTGGTTCTCAACGTATTTTTCTCAGTGTAGTCTATTTTTAACAGTGGTGAAGATGGTGCAGGTGCAAGAGAGACATGAGATAATGCTGTTATTAATCTGGGCGTTTCTTTTGACGGATGTGCTTCTTCGAACACACACATGTGGTTTTCTTGGTGCATCTTCCTTTAAGAAAAAAAAAAAAAAAAGAAGAAGAAGAAGCTAACATGTTTACCGTGTCTACAGCATGTGTGCGTTCTATTACCATGGCAACAGGGCTGATGCTGGTCCAGCTGGGACCATGTTGCCAAGTAACAGCTGAGTTATGAGAGCGGAGGAGCGTGGGCGTCGAGGAGGGGAGTGGGCGGGGGGAGGATACAAGGACTTCTACAAAGACAGCCAACAACAAAGACTGGAAGCATGAGCACAGAAATATCTCTGAGGGTAAAAAAAAAAAACGTGTTTATTTAGGTTAGGGCTCTGTACTGAAAATAAGACGTCTTTCATCTCTCTGTGTGCCTTCCTGCCACAGAATATTAATACACAGGAGCATCACAAAGCTTCAGGGGGAAAAGGCACGCAAATAGAATTATAAAAGACGCCAAGATCCACGCAAAGCTGCAGCACGGCCGTGGACAAAACGCTTCATGTTGTTGCTTTCATGTAAAGGAAACTGGAGTAATGAGTGTAAGGCCGAGTTCTGGCAGCGCTCGTCGTCCTTTAAAAATGGAGACACATAAGACACAGACTCGTAACGACTCATGAATACAGATGTGTGCCTCAGATATTTATGAGAGTGACCCTGCTTCAGATTCTACACAAGAATGAAGGCCAACATTTATTAACGAGCCATTTAGCATCAGGCATTTTTCACATTTTAACTCAAATAGAGTTAAATAGCACTGTGATAGAAATGAAACACAAAAAATGTAAATGCATCAGTGCTAAAAGTGTAATAAGCAGAGACACTACATAGACAAATACTCTTAGATAATCTTACTTAATAATATTTTGGCACATCACAGCTTCCAATGATGACCCTATGTACAGTCAGGGTTTAACGAAGATGTTTGCATAAAAGTGTCAGGATTATCTGGTGATTATCTCCGTTTCTAGCATTTCTTTCCTTCACAACCATTTCCACTTTTACATTTTATGTGATGCTTTGTTTCTCTGATTGGTTATGTGTCTATTTAATTGCGTCCAGAAGCAGTTTATTCTGTGTCTGTCCCTCGGGAATTCTTTGCAAAGAGTAGAAAAACAATTAAGATGGCTTACGAGGAATTGCATTGAAAACATATAGCAATATACTGTATTTTGGCCCCGTGTAATCAAAGACCATATGTGCCCAATGTTATGGAAAGGAAATTGTGATAATAAGTGAATGTAATGAATGTATTAAGTGCCTCTTTGAACACAATGATACAATACTGAGCTGGTAATGACTCACTCTAAACCAGACAGAAATTGGTAGCTCCCAGTGATTGTCCTTGTCGTTCAGGAGGCTCAGGAATGGGACTGCAGCAAACCAGACGTTGTTGAGTCAGCAGTGGTTTAGCATACGGCCCGTGGGGGAAGGCTGAACGTTGAACTTAGCTCCGTATCACAGTCTGAGGCTGGAATGCGGCCTGTAATGCTTTAGGTTATACGAGTTAATGGTTTGTGATCAAAGCAGCTGGCCGTGTTGTTTAGTTCCCATTTGGTTCCTTTCAAAGGCAGGTTACACCCTCAGAACCCCATCTGTGAATCGAAAACAAGTGCATTTTACAGTCGTGACCTTCATCCACATAAATCATCTCGATCTGACCTTAAAGCTGCCTTTTGTCAGCGGTGCCTCGCAACATGATTATGCACTTTTACTGTCATATCTGTATTGTCTGGGGCTTTGGGCAGGAATGCTTTTGTTCATGCTCATTAAAAACACATTTTTGCTGCTTTCCACCGGCTGAGCAGTCTGATTTGTCGTCATGGAAACCGATCATGAAGTGCTCTGTGCTTCATTTGGGACTAATTGTCATGCCCCAAACAAACACACATGCTTTTTCACTCACACTCACTGCTGCTGCCGCAAAAAAAAAAAAAGGAAAAAAAAAACATGCTGCATTTGTCTTTGTTACAGTCTTCTCATGCTCCAGTACTTCGCCACAATAAAAACCCGACACAAAGCGTCTAAATCTAAGTCTGGGAGAAATAGCTGGAAAATAACAAACTACACAAAACAAAAACAGCTATTGAGCCTGCGGTCTCTTGATCCAAATAGCTTCATGTTTTTCCACAACACGAGTCTGGGAAATGTGGAATATCACTGACAACATATTCAGTGCTTGGCTAATGGTTGCTTTATTGACATGGCAAAGACTGGAAGACGTCACGTCCGACTACATTTGTGGAAATACAGGTGGAGGCAGTTCAAATCAGAAGAACAAAAACATTGCAGCAAACCTCACTGCTTTATATAACAGAGACAGCCTTTGGCAATTGTGCAATGTGGTGCAGTTGTCTGGGCTGATGTAAACACAGCCTTAGTGCCTCTGGAGGCTCCGCCGTGTGCCTTGATGCAGCAGTTATGGGCACATGCCCTACTTTCATAAATCAGAGCTGGAAAAAAAGGAAACAGAGTGAGAGGAGGGAGGGGTGAGAGGGGATGCCGAGTTTGAGAGAGAAGGAAGGAGGGGGGCAGCCTGAACAAGGCTCATATTGATGTCCTAAACACAGCTGCGGGCGTCAGCTGACTAGCACTGCCTCCTGCCTTTATCAGCTTACACTGTGACCTTTCTCTTCATACTGGAATAGATCCCCTACCCCCTTAACCCCGGACCCCCCTCCCGCCTCGAGATCTGGCCCTGAACCACACACTGTCCACGGCCTCCATGAGTCGCCGCCTCTGTCCTCTCTGACTCCTCTTTCTCCATGGCTCTCTTTTCGGCGCATCAGCACTTTCGTTGTCTCAGTTTTCAAAGCCTCACCCGGCGAGCAAGCTCTTACACAACACGCCATGAAGTCACTGTGTTGTTGTCACGTCCGCAAAACCCACTGCTTGGATCAGACCAAGCCTCAGACCTGACGAAGGGCTGGGCTGCTTTGCAAATACATGTCAGTCCGGCCGGATTATTATTAGTCGCAGTCATGTTGTGTCAGAGTCCTGTAAAGCGTTCCTCGAAAAACAGAGGTTTGCAAAGTCTACCTACCACTTTAACATGACACGTCAGCTTTTGGACACGTTCAGTGAACCTGAAGTTAGTAACAGTGCAGAGTTTGAAGCAGCAGCTGTCATGGAGATTGTGTCCCCCCAGGGGCAGTAATCAGCAGAGGTAACTGTCAATCACCGCTGCACAGGCCTCGTGGGCTTTTTCTCAGAAAGACACCCCCTTTTTGCACACCTCCCCTTGATGACGCTCTTCAAGTGTTACTGGATAGTGTTTCTATGGAAGCTGTCCACCCACACACAGCGCCAGCACCTCCCCCTCCCAACTGTTTGCAGGAAACACTCATCCTTCTCTGGAGATGTCGCCCGCGGCAGCTCATGCACTCTTAAATCCTGGGCGCCTTTCTGGGAAACGAAGGGCTTTTAACATACATACACACACTGTGAAGGATAAGGAAAGGGCTGGGGGTGCAAAACACTGCTTGTCGACAATGAAGAGGTTGGATTGAGTGTGAGTTTTCAGTGGGAGGCACATTTGGAGTGGCTTTTCCCCGGTTACCGACCGAGAATTCGAGACACTGCGGTAACTAGGCAGACCTCGGCGAAACCCAAAACATTAGAGGAATGAAAGAAGGTGGTTGGACGACAAAGAGGGACTGGACCAAATAAGAATAGAAGTGTTTAAAGGAGGCTTCAAATGTCAGTCAGCTCCCGGTTAGACAATGAAACACAGCTGTTGCTAAGCTTTGAAGTGCAGCTGTCTTTCGCTGCGTACATGTGGTCCTGCGATGGGGATGTGTTTGAACATGGGACGGCCATAAACAAAAGTGTTACATGAAGATTGGAGTGGACAGTGTGAAAAAAAGGGTGGAACGAGGTCACTGAGGCTGGCAGAGAGAGACACATGAGTAGGTGGCGAGTATATCAGATGTTCCCGATTTAGAAACCCTCAAGCAAGCAGAGCACTCGGGAGGGGTGGCAGTGCTCGTCTGCAGTGGGCGGTAATGGTTCAGGGTTAAGGGGCAAAAGAAGGGGGAGGAAAATGAAGGACGAGGCTGTGAAGGACACATCACTTTCTTTTTGAAACGAAAATCCACACCTGATGAGTTCGGAGACGTGAAATTCGATCGGTTCTCTGGACGGCCACGGTGACCGTCACGGCTCCTTTGAGTGCCTTATTATCAGTGTCATCTGCGTTTCGTTGTCGAACATCTCATCCGGCTTTTTCCTTTTGATCATCCTTGAGACAATGCACCATTAGGGCCCGGGCTGAATTTCTAAAGCACTGCTCAATTACTCAAAGGAAGACTCATTACCATATCAGAAAGCACAGGCGTGACTCTGCAAATAAAGAACATATTAGACCCCCCTGCAATACGTTTCAATTATTCCTGCAGAGTAGCTGTAACTCACACCTTCATTTGCATTCTTCAATAGAAACGGAAATCGTTTTCTCACTATATGTACCTTTCTACAGATATGGCAGGACTATAGCATGATGTGTTAGTATATTTACATTTGCAGTTTTATTAGATTACTCTCTTTGTCCTTGGAGGGAATCAGATTATTGGTGTATGTCTGACTGTGCAATGCCCGCTTAGTTATGTGAACTTATTTCCGGTCAGACATTGATGTATAGAACATAACTGAGAGAGTGGCATCGTGGAGCATGTGCAGGGCATTTTAGGCAAATACGGTTCCAAATAAAGACTCATTTAAACATTAGGGTGAGGCAGTAGCCCCACCTTTAACCCTCTTATGTAGGTGGGTTAGCTTGCTTAGGTTTGCTTAGGATGTCTTTTCATTGGGGTGAAAGGGCAGATATGCACCTATTTTACACACATCAAAGAGAAACATAAGACAAGGGATTACCTGGACTAAACCGTGTAACACCAGACCAATACGATACTGCTCAGTGGAGGCTTAGGGTGCAGCAGTAGCTCAACAACTAATGTAAAGGCGGGGATTAGCTTGACTTCAATACATCAAGTCTGTTTTATTGGAAAAGTAGTTGGACTATTACAACAAATGACAGAGTTGTATTACAGACTCTGTATCTCTATCACTGACTGTGCCTCCAGATGCAGTCATGAGCTACAGTAGACCCAGACATTTTCAAATACAAATGATACAGGGGCTATTAGGATGTGTTGTCATTGTCAATGTGAAAGAATTATGCATCATACATATAATCACTTCGAGCCTTTTTCCTCAAGCCCTTTTCCTTTGGCCTCTTGCACACGGCCCATGAAGTCATCTGACAACATGCTTTAGCATCAATATCCCTTAAATGTCACTTTTCACGCCACTGCATTTTGTCACAGTAGTTAAGATTGCCACCCTCGGTGCCAAGTCAGCGCCTGCTCAACTCGACGAGGCAGGCCCTTCTCAATTATTTATAAGAGTGAACACACATGTGGTCTCACTTTGCATGTGTATGTGTGCCTTAAAGAGACCCCCACCCTGCTTTCTGCAAGATCTTATAGCGATTTTGCAAAGCAGCACCGTAGACATGACAACACTCAACTAAACAATATAGTTTTTCATGGTAAAAACATTATGCGCCGTCAGGTCCCACCCTGATGATTAATGAAGACATCTCTGTGGATCATGACTCAGCACTCTTCCAGAGGAATTTAAAGCAAACGAGTACCAAGAATGGCTTTGTTGCAGATTGAGGCGGTGCAAACTTGAGATAAAGAGAAGTGGGACTTTCCCTGAATAGAGTATAACCGCCTAGACTTAACTCCTTCCTGATTTTTCATATGCATGAGTAAATTCCTATGCGTGCTGGTCTGTGTTCCTGCCTAGCTGCATTGCAGGGCTACTATGTGTCACTGCGGTTGTTGTACATGCACAATGTGTGAATATGTGTGTGTGTGTGTGTGCGTCAGCTCCTGACTTTGTGTTCATTCCACAGTAAATTGATCTGGCTGCTCACTAGACTGGATGGAAAAGGGCTCGGGGGCGAGAAGTGCATCGCAGAGCATCAGCAGATGGGAGAGCCCACTGTGTTGCCATCACACGGCATTCCTCCTCACTGGGCATGCTCAGTGGGCCACGCCCCACTTATACACCCCCTCCTCCACCCCGCCTCCACCCGGGGCCTGTTTGAACCAGTCACTCTCCGGTTTCTCATCTGACCTTCAAAGCCAGGCGCAGGGACAGTGGGTTGTCAGGGAGGGAGGGAGGGAGGAGGGCTGTTTTTCCCCTCTAAAAGCTCTTTGGGTAACAGGGCTGATATGTCACTCATTATTTCCACTCTGTGCTTTTTACCCTGTCAGGGAAGCATGCAACAACCCACTGCTTGCATGCTGAGCCACAGCCTAGAGACATCTGAATGTTTGGTTATCAGAGCAGATTTACTTCAATCTGTCACTGTTCGTGTGCTATTAAAATCTGGCTGTGTGATTATTAAACAAGCTGCGATAAGAAGGCACTCAGTGTACACACTCAAAAATACTACTAAAGCATCTGGTATTTAGCATTAACACAGTAACATATATCAGTTAAATGTATATTTACAAATTTAAACGACAAATATACCACGTGTAGAGTTTTTCCGTAAAACATTTAGGTTAAAAATATTCTACAAATTTCATTTAAACCAAGTCAAAATTGAAAACTCTGAAGCGGAGAAAACAGTTTATACAAACCCATGTGTTGTACTTCGCAACAAAAAGGCCAGCCTGTGATATCACTTTGAACAACTAGATGGAGTCATGAGCTGCTGCCATTGGATCCATTAGATTGTCTTTCCATTGGTGTGAAAGAGCGTAAAACACTATACAGCTTAAAAGACATATGTTTTCCACAGTACTGCTCATTAGTACTCTGAGGACAAAACTACATACAAGCCCATTAAATTAACATAAACATGTGCATTCAAATATTACAGCCCCTTAAAGCACAAAGAATATTACCTCAAACATCAAAATCTGTTCAACTTTTCTTTGTTTTGCTAAATATAGTGCAAGGAAGTGAAACCTTTTCAGTTGCAGCATGCTTTGATTACGTAATTCACATTTTGCAATTGAAGAACAAGAAGATAATGCTTCATAAATAACAAAGGCAGCCTCATATTTTACCTTGCTCCAGGATTTAATTAACATTGCAAACTAATTATACATCCAAGGCTATATTTAAAATGCCACTTACACGTGACACAAACCCAAAGTAAGAACGTAATAATGAACATAATCGTCATTCAAAGGATCAGAGTGCTGTTAATGAGTCACTTTATTTTGTGGTCCGTCGGCCTACTTTGAGTAATATAAACACCCCGTTCTTTACACATCATCACCATTATCACTGCACACTGTTTGCTGACAATGCACTGAATCACGGGCTGGATTCCTCGAAGAGTCACATGGTACAACACAAACACAGACATGTTTTTTTTTCCCCTTTCCCTTCTTTCCAATGCAATCCCTCAGGCTTTTTACACATTCTCTCTTTGTCTTGCCACAACATTCGGCTTGTCTCTTGTCCTTGGGTCTTTGTTTGCTCCCTGCTCTGACTTGCACGGCCATGGCTTCCTGTTTATGTCGGTCGAGCATCAAGCCAATCAGCTGTGAAGGCTGTGATCCTCCTTGTAGCTATTTACTACCCTGTGGTCTGTTTAAAAAAAGACTGAAAGCGAGCTAAGCTTGGTGCAAGCTGCTGAGTAAGCACACTCGCAAAGCCCCAATCAGACTTTACAACTGACCTATATACATCATCTCCACCCCTCTGCTTAGGAGACGCTATAACTTAAATCTGTGTCTTCCTGCAAACGTTTTAGTCAGGGCTAGGCATTCATTTATTTGCTTATCTCGTTTCTCACAGCGCAGCAGGATCTGTGCTGACATTTTTTGTTGCGTTGCCGAGGGCTGGAATGTGCTGGTTTGCAACTTTTCAAGATAACAAAGCAGCATGAGGTGGCTGCGTGTAAACTTTGGATGAGGTCAGGGTCCGCCAACACAGCAGGCTTCGACATGAGAGGGGATTTTGTTTTCTCAGTTTCCCTCGGCGGTGTCATACCTTTTACTCTGCTGCCATGTTTGCACAACTACATCTTATCAAAAGTAAAAGCCAATAGCTGATGTGTGATCTTGTGCTGTTGTGTGATGTTATCTGCATTTTTACTGTGTCAGGGAAGCATGTGAGCGACTTGAGATATGTTCGGTTATCAGAGCAGATTTACCTCAGTCTGGCTCTGTTTGTAGGTTATTATATCCTGGCTACATGGTTAATAATCAAACTGTGATATAAAAAACACTTAGTCCACATGTAAGTGCTATCCCCAAAGTTAAAAATATTGACCTAAAGCATCGAGAATGTAGCATTAACCTTTTTATATTCTACACATATCAACTTCATTTTGCAAATTGGTATGGGGTATGGTATTCATGGATTGCTATAAACACTATTTTTACTTAAATAATTTATAAACATCCTACAAATAATAAAAGTGCCACTTGGCCTGCTTGTTATGCCACATCGTACCACTACATGGAGTCAAGAGCTACCTTTAAATGGCCCTATTAAAATGTCTTCCAATCAAAAATGATTAAAAGTAATGGTTAGTAATGGAAATATCCCGTGAAATTGTGACTTTCAAAGTGGAAAAATGTAATTGGTGAAATAACAGTCTGTTCTATCAAAAAAAAAAAACTCGAAATGTGCCACTTTTCCAGTTTTTTTATAACACTTGATACCACTAGATGGAGTCAAGAGCAGCTTCCAAATCTTTTAGAACATCTTACAAATACATGCATTCAAAAGTAGAAGGTAGCAGGCATGTGTTATTATTCTTAATGGTCGGGCCAAGTTTGAAAACAACTGAGCTGAGGCCTGTTCACGAGGCTTAGCTTTCCCTCTGAGTTCACAGAGTACTATAAATCTGTTAGCAGGGGAGAAAATATAATCAGGGTTTTGCTGGGGCATTTGAGTTCACTGGAGGCATTACATGAGTAGGACTAATGCCTGATTCAACACTGGCTCTGGCAAACATGCCTGACATTCAATGTTTACACCCCCGAATGAAAGCTGCTAGTCAGACAGTCTGATAGCTCGGCCTGGAATTAGATTCAGGAAGTCATGAGATTTCCAGGTGGCTTGGCTTTCCTCGAATTGTTAAGTAGGGATTTTTCAGTGCGTTGCCAGCACACACTAAGCCGAGGACACCCTTCTCAAAAGAGGTGCACCTTTATGTTTCCTGTTGGCCAAGCAAAACAAATGTCTTTTTAAATCCACACCATGCATGCACAGAAATACTATCCTGAAAGTCTGTTATTCCCATTCACATTAGACCGCAGGACTGTAGGTCAGCCATATAAAATTAAAGTAGACAGGAGAAGCAGGGACTGAGTTCATGCTGCAGAAGTGGTTACCACATTTGGAAAAACATCAGAGTTTGGGAAATGGAAAATGGTCATAATGTTAACCATAGCTGGAGCCTTTGTAGCTAATAGTGCTTACAGTTAAGTGAACTATAGGTAAAGCAATAGCAAAAGGTTTTACTTTGACATAATTCTTGTTAAAAAAAAAAAAAAAGCTTTGAAAGTGTGTCTTTGAATAACTTATCAATTATACCGAATGTTTTTTTCATGGAACCCATAGTTCAAAAGACCAAAAGAATATTAATCAAACTTCCTGGTCTAGTTTAGCATTATTTGGTCATTTTTGTAATAGGTTTGGTCTTTTTCTTTAGTATTTTAACTGTTTTAACCCAATTTCATTCTTGTTATCCCCATTTCATTCTGTTTTGACCTTTTCCGTCATGGTTTTCTGTCCTTTTGATAATTCGTAGCACAATGTCCTGATTAAATCCCTATGGACTACCACAAAGACTCTCAAAAAGGAAAATCCAGGTATATACACTAACCTACAATACCTTTTTTGAGAGCTAAGCATCTTGGAACCAGCCTTCACTCTCATACGTGCTTTCTAGTCAGCAGCTCTCACTATCCACTATTATACTCTGTAATTGTTAGTCTGGTTTTTCCGCAGCACAAAATGGAAGTGTAGAGAAAAATATCCAGGCAGAGTGGTGGTTTGTTGTGCACAAATGCATGAATAATGATTGTGTGCTGAACTCCTGCTGAACCCTCTGCACCAGCACTGAGCCAGAGATCAGCACCACATGACATCCAGCTCACAGTGGTGCACCCAGTGACCTCTAAAAGCTGCACACACACAACGAGGCAATCTGCTGTGGGCTATTGTGACTGGTGTGTGACTCACTACACGGCACTGCACCTGGCTGTAGTTAGACTGAGGACTTTCCTTTGATTATCTACAAAACTATTGGGAGGCGGCGTAGAATCCGACAGGGAAAGATAAATAATTTAAAAAAAAACTAGGTGCAAACCGGTGCTGCAGCGGTTAAAGTTCCCGCCCTTTTGGCAGCCCAAGTGTGTGTGCAGTTTAATGTTTAACCCTTTTGTCAACAGTTAGTGCGCGGGTGTCACAACAGCATTCCTGTGAGGCGCTGGTCTTGTGACAGAGTGGTTTCGTAATGACAGCATTACTCTGAGTGCCTGCATTCATTGTGTTTTCTTTTTGGCAGGAGGACTTGTTGCCTGACGAGTTTCATGTTCCTGCATGTTGTGTGTTAATGAGCTCAGAGGCCCAGTCAATAGGCCGGTTAGCTAATGCCAGTTCAAATAGCAAACGCAGCAACATGTTTACCCAGAACAATCCGCTCACCTCTTCCTCCCTCGTGTAAATGGTTAACTCAGCAAGCATCATGTGAGTTTTTTTCTTGCTGTTACATACAAGATGAACTTTGCTTCCCATGTTCTCAAGCAATCTTTGATTAGATTGGATCATGTGAAAGAGCGAGGGCAGAACACGTCAGACTATCTCAGGAAGGAAGACAGAGACAAACTGCAAACACGCTTCAGATGAGTAAAGTAGATATGTACAAGTGTAGCGCCGGGGAAGGCAGTTTGTCCTTCAGGGCAACCCTGGGTGTTGTCAGTCTTGTCAGTCAGGGTGAAACCATTTCCTCTTCAAGGCTGTCTGGCTCCACCCTCCTATTGTGTGGCAATGTTGTGTAGGTGAACTTTATCCCTTTTTGTTGAGAGAGAGAGAGAGCTTTCAAATGATTTGCATAGAGTAAGGTCATATTACACGTGTGTCTGTGGAACAGTGCAGATCCCATCACTTAACACAAGGAGGAGAGAAGTAATGGCTTTCACATGCTAAAACAGTCTGTAACTGACTCTGACAAAACCAGTATGTTCACTGTAAAACAGCCTGAATATAGACCGGGTGTTACATTACCATCTGCAAAAGCTCCAATCCCACTGATAACATCAACACACCCAGACTGATGTGGCCTTTGGACCGACAGGTTTTCAGCAAACACATGGTGCAAGACGGTTCTCTATCAGCAATGTGCTCGTAGTCGTTACAAATTTGCACAATACAAACAGGCGGGTTCATATCACCTCGGGCTTATCAGGTTCCTTCAAGGGCACTGAACTTTCCCACCGAACTCCCTCAGCTCTGTCCTTTGTATCCCTTTGGGACTAGTATTGCGTCAAGACTCGACTATTCATCCTGTGTGCTTCCCACAGTATTACTGTAGCGGCTCCTCAGCGCTGGTGGAGGTAGCCATGACTAAACACACTATTATGTGCTTTCACTGAGAGTATGATTTATCACAGCACAGCAGTCTGTTGCAATGTGACGTATAATGTCATGTCTGTTAAATGTTTTCTTTTGTAAAATGCAGCCAAGGGCATGATTTACGCCTCAGT
This sequence comes from Rhyacichthys aspro, assembly GCA_036850595.1. Taxonomy (NCBI): domain Eukaryota; kingdom Metazoa; phylum Chordata; class Actinopteri; order Gobiiformes; family Rhyacichthyidae; genus Rhyacichthys; species Rhyacichthys aspro. The sequence goes on along the minus strand of CM072162.1, from coordinate 16,926,173 downwards.
AAAACCAGCGACATAATACAGGTATGCTAACTCTCATGTAGTCTATACCAAAAAGGGTGGTCATTTTTATTATGCTCCCTTAATAGACCAAAATCTAAGATAGTGTAATATGAAAATAACTCTCACTGACTGATGTGATGTTTTTAAGTAGTCCAGTAACTAAAGCTACATTTAGCATCACCAACATGAGGTCTTTTTAGAAACATTTGGAGCTCACTGATGTTAAGGTGTAAATATAAGCTAATGTAATATACAGTTAACTCATCCTGACCTTGAATTCACAGACACATGGCTGTCCTCGTCTATTCAGCTCTAGTTTCTATTCCAGCTCTTCGCAGTGAACTGTTTACTGAGATGCAGCTTTGAAGTAGGTGACGGAGGCGAGGCGGCGTGTGTCCAGATGCCAGGACACTGTGGTTAAGGGGGCTTTATCACACAGACGGCCGGGGGACAGCATCATCTCCTGCCCTGCAATCTTTCACAGTGGCAGGAGGTTTACTGTGACAAGCAATGCTCCCCAGCTGCTCAGGAGGCCCGGCCTGCAAAACCACAGGCGGATAATGAATGCCACACTGTCGTGACAACTTGCACTTTTATGGAAAGGGGAGGAAGGACATCTTGGGGATGGACGCTCGCACAGAACGATAAGACATCCTCCATAAACCAGACAATCAAAATGAGGGCAGTGGAGCATTTAAAGAATGAACCTCAGCCGATTTATCACCAGCACCAAAAAAGGACAGCTTCTAAGTGTTTACTTCTTGATTGTGGGAAAAGACAAATTCACTTTCCGAATGTGACCGCAGCATCTGTAGACAAGTTATTACTCTTTGATTTATCCAGCCACAGAATGAGACATATGCTATTTTTCATCAAAATAATCTGAAGTGAGGTTTTGTAAGTATGCTAATTCTGTGTGTGCCCCTAAACTATAACTGACTTTATTCAGTGGCTCTGTATAAAAGAGCACTTAAGCTGCAGCCGTTAAAGGCTACAAGGAAGAAATCATTGGATGCTCATGACTATGTTAGAATAATGTATAACAATAGAATAGAATTTGCAGAAAAATCCAAATAACTTCATGGATTGTTCCAGGGGCCTGTGCTTCCTCATTAAAGACTATTAAACAGATATGTCTGGTGTGATTAGCACATGCATTACTAAAGCCACAAAACGCATGTTAAGGTAAAATGCACGTTGACACTGTAGAAATAGACATATACCAAACATACAGTAAGTAACACATATGAGGCTTGATGCTGAGAAATAACAAGTCTGTTGCCGTTTAAATAAACAACACAGCAGCCAACATACTTCAGAGACGTTCATTCATAGAGTACTGACTCGATTTGAGATGACGAGTTTTTGCCAAAGAAATACTGCTGCTTTTTTGCAGCAGTGGGTGTGTTAATGTTAACATCACTCAAAAAAAGAAATATTATGCAACTTTTCAAACTGTTTACCCATAAGAAGACTATAGGGGAGCACATGCCACCTCTGTATATTTATTTAAAGTTAATGTGGTGGTTAGCTTTTGTTTCATGTCAGAATATTACTTAAGCCAGGGTATATTTGCTTCTTTTTCATGTCGAGTGGCCATCGAAGTGAATTAGAGACCATAATGTGTAAAGGTTTATATTTCAAAGTAAGAAGTGACAATGCTGCTTTATGTAAAAAAGAAAAAAATTCTGCAGATTTCTCTACCCAGCTTTATCTCACACATTACACAATGTCCTGTATATAGAGTTTTGCTTTCAAGGCAAACATTACTGGAAACAAAGCTTTGATCACAGCACTGTTCTAAAAAAAGAAACTATAAATATTCATGTTCACACATATTTTATGTTTTATTTATCACTTCACTTGCAAGTGTGTGGTTGCAAAAATAATGAATAAATGCAAATGAGTCATAACAAATAACTTGACTGTTTCACCTAATGATGAAGAGGACAACAGGAGTGTGAAACTGGGGGCTGTGTTTCATTATAAAAAAATGCTGTGAACGTATATATGACACCTGCAGACAGAGGCAAGAGCAGAGTAAATGCAGCACCATGGAGCTGTTTTTGAGCTGCACAGTTCAAAAGTAGGCAGGGGCTTCGGTAAATAAGCCTGCTTTGGGGAGTTTTATTTTGGCTCAGAGGGTAAGGTTACATAACACTAAATACTCCTCATTCTTCTCTTGGTTTGGCTTTAAAAATATGACCTTCTGACATTAATTGATGCTGGGAAAAAGCTTCTGTGTCCAAATATAAACATGTCCTTAGCCGTTCACATTTACAGCTGCTTAACCTTAAGGACACATGGATATACTTTCTTATTCTTATTCTAAATTTATATCCTCCTCCTCCTTCATCTACCTAGCCACATGCCAAAAGTGAATACCTGAACTGTATTGGTATTTGCTGAAGTATTAGTCAAGGTGTGCTAAAAAGCAAGCAGAAACTGGCAGGTCCCAGGAGTGGCCCGACTCAACGCTACTGAGTGACGTTGTTAATGCTTTGTCTCCATTAAAATTCAGTGTTGTCACAGAGAAGGAATGGCTGCTCTGTAAAGTTCAGTATGCTAAACATAACAACCATGAGTCAGGCTCGAGACTGCCTTTTAAGGACAACTGTTGAAGATCCACTTATATGTGCATGCAACTTTATACAATCTGAATGTTGTCATGCCGTGTTATTCAAGACCACACTAACCAAGACCAAAACTAGACCCACACTTTCGAAAACTGGGGTCAAAAACAGTGCACAACATGTGGTTTTATATACAAGACTTATGACTTAATGTCCAGTTTCATCACCTGGGGATAACTAATACATATGAGCAATATTCTCAGTTGGGTTTATTAATAGAAGCTTTCTATTCAATTACAATAATGACAGAGAAACACATGACAAATAAACTGTTTGTGGTGAGAGGCGACTGACATTTACTTAAAAATTAGCCTTGTTTCCACTGGGACGGTTCGGTACTGATTGGGAATGTTTTTCAAATAAATTACACCTTGTTTTTGTGACAAACGTTGTATTCAAACATAAAACTAAATGTACTTTTTTTCCAACAACAAAGCTAGCATTTATTAGCAACAGCTGTTTCCGGATTTTAGAAAGAGTCAGCATCTTACGACTTGTTTTATAAATTTAAACATTGTATTTGTAGTCTACACAGCATTAAACACAAACAGAATCTGTGCCTTAAATAGTGAGTCCTTAAATTATAGGAAACTGCTGCAGTTCTACGAATTGAATGTTCAGAAATCTGGGAACAAAAAAAAAAAGTAAGAAACAGAAACATATGCTTACTGCAGCAACACATGACTGTACCTCCAGCCTCTCGCTGCTAAACACAAGGATTTATTCTCTTTTTTTATATTAATGATTCAACAGTGCATATAAGTTTTAAAAAGTCTGCTTCAAATATGTTTTTTGGACCCAGAAGAGTGGAAACACATGCCTCCTCAAGAGTTATCTGTACAAAACTGTCCCAAACTGACCCAACCCCTACCCTACCACCAGTAGAAATGAGGCTATTGACTAGTTATTGGAGTATTTTTCCTATCACATAGTCTTTACTTGAGTGCATCTTGGAGGAAAAAATGTCACTTTCACTTAAGTAATTTCAAAATACAGACATGGATAAAACAAGACATTTAATTGACTAATGTTTTTGGGATAAAGTTATGAGTGCATTGGATGTTACTTTTACTCAAGTAACAATTAAAATAAACAATACATGAGCAAAACTTACTAAACATAATTTATGAATAGAAACACTAGACATTGAGCACATGATCTAAGCCGGAATCATACCCGGGTCGCTCATGTACCAGGTGAGCCACCGAGGCATGACTGGTCTTAAGAACAACACCAAAGCTGGGTAATTGTTTATCACTAGCAATTTTTAAAATGGACCATCTGAGTCTAACAGTAAGTCCACAGCTGCTACGTCTGCAGTTTAAATGGTTCACTGGGGTCAAAGTATGTGCTGACTTCTGAAAAAATGGTATTTACATCAGTGTCTGGTTGTGACTCAAATGCACGTATGGGGTTTTCCATTACAACAGGAAGTGATGACGGCTCACAAAGCAAAGTTCAGGTCTCTGTCCCATTTTATTGCCAAGATTGAATCAGGTCTGCAGCCACTGAAACTAACCTCTGCATAAAAATGGAAATGAAAACATGGCTGTTCATTTACATTTTTCTGTGGGGATTTTTCTTCTCTTTCACTTTCTCCTCTCAGCCCTCTGTTATTTACTGAGTCGCCCGTCCCTGACACAGATTAAGGGATATGTTACCATCTTGTTTTTTTCTAAATGGATACACATGTGGCACATCTGGGTCCAAGCCTGACTCATTACTCACTTCTTTATGTTCCATTCTCCGCCGCCATGGCAACTGCTGCATGTTTGGCGGAAAGCTTTTGAAGGCAGTGGAAAAAGAGAGAGCGCCTAGGGAGGGGGCATAAAGAGAGAGGGATACAGCGAGGGCGGGAGGGAGCAGGCTCTCAGTAGTTGGCCTACATCCAGTGTAATCATGCCATGGAGCCGAAATGAGGCCTTTGGCAGCACACCAGGTTTCTGAGAACAAAGATGTGAGCTTCTAATGTTGGCGGTGGGGCCTGCTTGGCATCCTTTGCCATTTCCCAGCAGCCCTTGCCTTGGCTGACTGCCAGGCCCTCCCCCCTCCCTGCTGGGACTGCAAAGAGGATCAGAATAAAGAGAGAGACTTGTTTTTCACTCGCCTCTTGCTCTGGTCCAATGACATCACCTCTGCAGCCTCCAACCCCCGGATTCCAGCCGCCCAGCACATTTTTCCTCTTTCGCCGTGGACCGTCCATTTTATTTGGATTCCTCCATTTTATACCTAATCAATGTCAACGACTGTATATTTTTCTGCATCTTTCTGGAAGAAATGCAATATTTCTGTCATGTTTCTACACACATTTGATTAGTAGCCTATTCATAATATGCATAAATCAATAAGTATTTTTAAAATGAATCAGTAGTCAGCATCATCCATGTTATTTTCAGATAGCTCCGTGTTTTATCTGCACACTAATCCTTGCTTTGTAAATCTGTGGCTAAAAATAACCCCATGAGCTGTATATAGGCCTCAGGACAGTTGGGGTCCTGTGATAATCTCGTCTAGAGCCACTGTGGACTTTTAAACTTAGGTCTTATTGCTCTACCTCTGTGTTTTCCACCACAAGCCTAACCTCGGCTGTGTGTCATCACAGCGGCCTGCTATAAACCCTTTTTATATTTGTGCAACATGTTACAGTTTGGTGTGCAGCTCACCTCCCAGCTAAAAGGTTATATAACATAAAACGTTGTTCTCGTTGTGGAGAGGGGAAAAAAAACAGAGGGAAAACAGCCAGTGCGGCGCTTTGCTTTTGCAGAGAACTACAGAGAGAATTTGTAATGGTTTGCTTCCATGAATAAAAGATGGCCAATATAAAATTTAACAGGCTCGGAAAGTGATAGAACAAAAATAACGTCATCTCCTCTCGGTCTGTAACAGTGTCACATGTTGGGTATTCCCCTGGTTGACACCTTCTGCTCATTCTTTATTTAGCTGCATCATGTCTCAATTTACATACTGTTATAAAAAAGTTTGGAGCTGCCAGTGCATCTGTGTTGGTGGATAATCTCAAATCAGACAGCTGTCAGCCGGGTCACGAGGGCAATGATTTTACTGTATACACGGTTGACACTCGGAGAAGTGCGTGTCTGTCTCGCTGCAGATGTTTGTCGTCTCTGTTCAGCTCTGCCTCTTCAAAGCCTCGTGTGTTGTTGCCACTGCAGCGTGTTGTTAAATCACTGGATCTTCCTATTATAGAATCAGGTCATTTAGGATTTAATTGAATCTCAGCAGGGCTCCTCTTGCATAATCGAGTGAAGCTATTTGCTTGCACAAACATTAACTTGGTGCAAAGTAGAGGATCAAAGCACGAGGCGACTGTTTCCCACCGATCCTGAGGAAAGCATTTGTTTATTTTGCCCCTCACAACAGTCATTTCCTAACTATGTCATAAAGCCTCACAACACTTCCTTGCGTTGTTCACCCAACAAGGGCTAAGACTGAGAGAAAGCTGTGATGGGAAATGATGTGTTAACAGAGTAGTTCACAGTCGACATGTGACGTTGGTACTTAATCTCTCGGGGATTTTACTGTGTATCATTGTTTGGTGCTTATTCAAAAGCTGGCAGCTGTACAACAACAATCAAGTGAAAATCATATGCTTACTCCACTACAATTATAAGCGATTGGTGTCGACAGAGCAGCGTGCAAGCCTTCTGAGCAACGTACAGTGCCTTATTTTGTTTATGGAAACCCTTTGAAGAAAGCCTCACGCTTCAGTGAGTGATCATGGCCACAGGCAGCGAGCCAAATGGCCTGATGTCCCAGAGATGGGTGAGGCGGACGAGGGTACGTGACTAAACATCTTGCTTCCTCTTTCCAACGTCACACGGACTTGCACAAACATATCCTGCTTTGTGTCTGCAGGTTTCAGACGCATTGCCTCACCCAAAGCCCGAGGCTAAGCTGCAATGAGTTGGAATGAGCCCAGATGAGAGGCAGTAATCTGAACTACCGGGACACTCCTCCTGTTTTTAGATCTGCATCAAAACTACACTTTAACTTCAGGGGATCTTGGCTGGGCGTTTTGTTTAGGATGTCGTTCGACTGAAATATTTAGTTCCACTGTGTAAGACATTCAGAGGAACAGGGCAGTCATTAATCTTGCCATAGCTTAGAGTCACACAGACACTTCTTTTATCTCCATGTTGGTTTAATAGTCAACAGAAAGTGTCTCAATGGCTGATTCATTGCACTGTAATTTGATTTAGTGCTGCCAGATTTGGATGACTGGCTGTGCAGTACACTAGAATAAAAATGTGGGCAGAGCTATAGTCATGCTGCAACCTCCATCCATTCAAGTTTACAACACTGGGCTGGAAATCCCCACCTCATGACAGAGCTTCCTGGTTACTGGCTAATGGAGGCGCCTTTGCCTTGCTTTTTATATAGTCACCCCAGCGAAAGGAAAATAGTATGTAAGCGGTGCCACAGTCCGTCTGACTTTACACAGTAAAACTGCCACAAAAATGGATATAGGCGGAGCTATAAAAAGCAGTCCGTGTTTGCAGAAAACGCACACTAATCTGAAAATATCCTGCATATTTTGCACAGAGAGTCGTTTCTATTGTGTTACCAGACAATGCCAGGCACAAACACAGCATTTCCAAGATTGAATCGATTGCATTTGGAATAAAAATGCGTCTTCTTTTAGGCTCGACCCACCTCATTCATTGCACGGCAGTCGTAGTAGCAGCAGCTCATGGCGTAGAGGCGCTGTGCATTGACAAAAACAATCTGCAGCGAGCAGTTTCAGCCTTAACCGGATAATACTCTGAATTGAGGACAAAGGAGCAGCCAACACGAGGAGCTCGGGTGTTTATTTTATCCCCAGCGCAAACCTTCAAGACGGTTTCTTTAAAATTCTTCATATTCAAGCAGGTTTCGGCGATATTTTTAGAGAACAACAAGGAGACGAGCTGGAGCGGGCTGACCGGGGCTGCTGTTCCCTTTTGGTTAAAGCCAAAGGCGGCGAAGGGAGATGCAGAGTTTGGGAAGCGGTTCAAGTGATTAAATTATAATAAAAAAAGGGGCAGTGAGTGACAGAGGCTGCAGTAAACTGAGGGAAAGGCAAAGAGGAGGGGGGTCTGTCGAAGAAATCAAGTCAATAGAAACTCAAGTGGAAACAGGCTGCGTCCAGAGCAGAGCTGACGTCACTGCTCCACATTGAGGCAGTAGTAGCGACTCAGCGGAGATAGACACAGCCGCGCCATAGTAAAGTACGCACCGACATGAACTTCTCTCTCTGCGCTCAAACTTCGCCCCTGTTTCGATAAAAGTCGGGAGAGGACGCGTTTTCATTTCTTCTTTGACGCAGGGAACTTGCTCTTTATTCGTTTTTGAAGGGAAATAGGGAGAACAAGACACATTTTGGGGTTTATTTTCTAAAAGGAGCTCGACTCGACGACGCTGAGGAGAGCCATGTCGTCCGCGGCGGTCGCTGCTTCTTCTCGGAGGCAGTCGTGTTATTTGTGCGACTTGCCCCGCATGCCGTGGGCCATGATTTGGGATTTTACCGAGCCCGTATGCAGAGGATGTGTCAACTACGAAGGAGCAGACCGCATTGAGTTTGTCATAGAGACGGCCAGACAGCTTAAGAGGGCTCATGGCATTCAGGAGGGTAGGTCTCCCGGCCCGGGAAAGAAGGACTTCCAGGCCATGAACCACGCCGCTGGAGACCCGGGCTCTCGGCCGCCGCAGCCGCTGGACCGATACCCACTGTCTTCAGAGCGGCCGCCCAGGCTGGGACCAGAGTACCAGTCCAGCAGGCAGGCGAACGGCATCACCGTCCACAATGGATTCCCTAAACCGGACGAGCCTCCAGAGCTGAACCGCCAAAGCCCCAACCCGCGGAGGAGCAGCGCGGTGCCCCCAAACCTAGTGCCTTTGGTGAACGGGGGTCCGGTGCCCCAGGTGCACACCGTGAACGGCAGGCAGATGGGGCTGCCCTCGGCGCTGGCGGCTGGCAGCCCCGCGGACATGGGCAAGAGACCCGCCTCGGTGTCCAGCACCGAGCACGACCGAGAGGGGAAGGAGAAGCACCGGCCAGACAGCCTGACACCAGAGATCAGCGAGAGCCACAAAAACAGGGCTGACCAGGAGTGGATGGGCAAAGGCAAGACCGTGAGAGACCTGATGGCGCTGCACACTTTCGACAGGTTCAAGAAGGACCATGCGGTCATGCAACAAAGGGTTATGGGATATGAGACCAGCGCCACTGCGTCCAAATCAGGTAAATACGCCTAAATAGTGACAGAGCAGTCCTATTTTTGAGGTGTATGGACATTTTAGTTCACAATATGTAAATGAAAAAAAAATTTAATATTACAGAAATTAGTTATCAGTAAATTAGCAAAACATTCAAGTAAAAATGATTTTATTTTTACATTTAATGTGTGCACTTGCATTTTAGACAGTTTTGCAGCAGGAAACAGGGAAAATGCAGGACATGTGTTTGTGTGTGTGTGTCTCCAGTGTAATTGTTGCTCCCTGAGTGAGCTGTGTAACTCACCCTGTTGTTTAACCCTTTCCCGCCCCAGACAGAGGAAAACACCCCCGCAGCGTGAAGCGAAAGGCGTCTCCGGAGCCTGAGGGAGAGGGCACTGCTGCCAAGCTCAACGGAGAGGGCCAGCAGTGGTTACCGCCGCCCAATGACGGACTCAAAATGCCACCCGTTCCCCCTCCTAACTTCTCTTCCCCTCCTTCCACAATATCCCCTCAGTCCCGCACCACCCCACCTGAGGCTGCCCAGAACGGCCAGTCCCCCATGGCGGCGCTCATCATGGCGGCAGACAACGCAGGGGGCAACAGCTCCCCCAAGGACGCCAACCAGGTGCACTCGACCACTCGCAGGAACAGCAGCAGCCCCCTTTCGCCGTCCTCCATGAATCAGAGGAGGCTGGCACAGAGAGACGGCTCTGGCGCTGGCACCCCACACGTCCCGGGCATGGACCAAGTGCACCCCCAAAGCATTCCGGACTCCTCGGTACCCGGCAGCATACCCCTGTGCTGTACGCTGTGCCACGAGCGTTTGGAGGACACACACTTTGTTCAGTGCCCGTCTGTTCCCTCTCACAAGTTCTGCTTCCCGTGCTCGAGGGAAAGCATAAAGCAGCAAGGTGCCACGGGTGAGGTGTACTGTCCCAGCGGAGAGAAATGCCCTCTGGTTGGCTCGAACGTACCATGGGCTTTCATGCAAGGAGAAATCGCCACCATCCTGGCAGGAGATGTCAAAGTAAAAAAGGAGAGGGACCCTTGATTTTGTCTGAACACTTCTTTTGGGGCGGGGAATTAAAAATATGAGTATAAATATATAAATATCACATACATACCATTCAAACAAACTAACGGACTTGTACATATTGGACCCAAGGGAAGAGTATACTTCGTAAACATGGTTGTATAATTTTTGATTTTTGAATACATTGTGTTTCTATATTTTTGAAGATAAAGGTATGTACTCATTATAATGGACTACGTTCCTCTTTGTTGATGTTTAACAAAATTCTTGATGTACTTCTAGGTCTGGTGGCAGTTCCTGTTTAACGTAGAATGTGACTAATGCTACTCTACGAGCACTTGGCAAAACTGAAATGCTTTTAGCTGTACTTGTATGCACTTGTTTAAAATTGCCAAATACAATTTCTGATCTTGTATGAACTTTATTGTCTGAGCTTGCTTCATTTTGAGTGATTAAGTCTTCTTCTGCTCTGGTACGCAGGCTTGTTGTGACGGCTCGGGGGAGACTTGACTTGATTTACGCTGCACAACGAGAAGTAGGCTACTGTTTCAAAGCTGCACCGCTAATGAAAAGCTGCAGGGGTGCGTTTCTGTGCACACATGCCTCTCATGAGGGGAGAGCATGGTCGGGAAAATGCAGATGCACTGGTTCACATTTGCTCCAGCCTCTGCACTCTGTAATTGATTGTAGCGCCACTGAAATAGGTGCCAAGTCATGTTCAGTCAGCCGGAATCTGTTGAGTCAGTAATGTGGGAAAGTGCATGATTGTCCACATGATACAGGAGTCTTTGTGTAACCTCAAATTAGAGTGAAACCAGCCTTTTCTGAACAGCACCCTTAGCTATGGTTATTTTTCTTTTCCTGATGCCTCATACCTTTCAAGCTTGAGTGAGCTGCCAATAGTAAACATTATTCAAATTTAAATCTGGACAAATCCTAGGTACTTTCTCACAGAAGCACACCCTATTTCACCTTCAATTTGGCCTTTCTTCGTGGAAAATGAAGCTAATTACTGGCTGTTACAACATGCTTTCACAGGGTCACATTCTGCTTTTACGATGCAACGTGTGCTCGAGAGTAAACATGAATGCCGTTAGTGCCTGACATACTTTCCTCACTCTGTATCTTCTCAGAAAGGATTTGAATTCAAAGTGCTCTGAACGGCAATAAAACCCACCATTCTGTCTCCATAATGCCAAGGAGCAGCTCGACTAATCTGTACAATCGATGAGCAGCTCAAAGGGGATGTTAAATGGCAAACTGCAGTTAGAACGTGTGCAGTCTCTGTTGATTTGAGACAAAGAGCTCGCTCTCTCTCGTTGAGGTGACGCTGCACCAAACGGACACTGACAACATGAACCGTTTTTCTAGTAGACTGGGGAAGTTGGTGGAGTAAGAGGTTGCGTAATTTTTTTGAGACATAATCTGCTTCCTGCACATGTCGGAGAGAGCGGTTCCTAAAATCTGCAATAACAAGCAAAGCAGTTTGAATATGTGGATTTATTTCACTCAGAGTGTTAATGCATCCCTTTCATGCGATTATTTTTCGAAGGCAAGGGTCACTCATTCTCTATTAAATGATTGATTTGTAATGCTGGGTGAAAACAAGGCCTTTGCCCCTTCCATTCTTGAGCCAAGTCAAAAGACATTGCCTGGAGCATTTCTTGTGTGCAACAGGCCAAATATTAAATAATATAATATTACACAAAATACAAGTTTAGACTCAAATCGGTTTGATACAAAGGGAATTTCAGAAGTTCATAATTTTTACGATAGCTGTTAGTTTATAGTCTTTTCCATTCTTTGGAAAGTTATCAGTCACTTATCAGTTGGACTTTAAAACCAGAAACGCAGCCCAGTTTGATAAAAGGCAACACTTAACTAACAGGTTTAAACAGTATTCAGTAACACACCCACTCTTTGTCTTATTACATACTGTTCTTGTGCGTTTATTAGTTGGCTCTTTGACCTAGTTGTTCTTTTAAACAGCGCGCCTTAAGCCAAATGAACATTTTCACATCCGAGAACAACACAGACGAGAGCCAGATTTTTCTAACCTTGGCGTATCGTAGAGTGTGATGCAACCAGACACTGAGGAACATTTCTCTCTCTGGAAACATTTATCGCAGCGCCGCCAATACCTGTTTGTCCAGTGCTGACTAAAATAGCTTGCACCATATCTAATACGGTGATAATGTGTCCCTGGAAGTGGCTCTGTCATAACACAATGCTCTGCTGTTGCATAGTTACCAGGCAAATCAGCGCAGCACAGCAGATGCTCCGGTGCAGCCTTTCGATTCATATTCAGGGGTCATTAGAGATAGACTGGGTAAACAAGCGCCACGTGAATCCACACAAGGTTGCAGCTTTGAATTTATTATCCCAATTTGTCACATATATATCATTGTTTTTGTTTACCGCTGCTTGAGTGAAGAAGCTCTTGCATTTTCAGCAGGAGCTATTGGTGGTTAATGACTTACCGTCTTACATTTTGTTTGCTTCTGGGAACCTGTAGGGATATATTAATGTTTAAGCTCCCGTGTATAACGCTGTTTGACTTTGATGTGCTCTCACCCTGAAACTATTTTATGGAGTGAGACATCTGTCGTCATCTCTAGTCCAGGTGAAACTGATATCACCTCAGGCTCAAAGATTAACTTCCTCCTTCCACTGCTTTTAGGATAGGAGCTTTTCATCCAGAGCTGCAGTACTTTTTAACTATCACTTGTGTAGGTTTGTAGGATTAGATCCAAGCATTTCATGTTCTCGCTGCAGAAAACGGGCCTCAAAAAAACAAAACAAACCAAAAAAAAAAAAACGCTCTTGTGCTTTATCTAGCCACCGCGACATACAGTCAAATCAATGGCCATAAAATCCCTCATTGACTGTTGCACTGATTTACTTGACAGAGCCCTGTTAATCAAGCTAAGTGAAAGGCAATGATAGATACGTGAAGAGGCGCGAGTCACTTTAACCATTAACTTGACCTCAAGTCGGTCAGCATTGTTACACGCAGATCTTATTGTTGTAGTAAAGTTAGAACTGGCCTGGTCAGAGTTCATATTTGTTATCTTTGGAGTAAATGCTGCAGCTTTTTTCTTTTCGAACAAAGCTACTCTGATAAGCATTGTCTTAAAGGCCCCCATATGGCTCAGGGGAAAGAAAAGATTGCAAAATAGTAAAATAAACTGAGCGTAACATGAATACTGACAACATCCACATTAAAAAAAACAAAAAACACTTAGAATCCTTAGGCATTTTTTTGCATTTAAATGTTGAACATGGTCCAGTGAGTGGATGTAAGGAGGAAAGGCATGTGTGGGAGACAGTAGAGCACTACATGTAGCCAGCTTTTTCACTAATGAATCTATGTTTAGCACAATAAATCAAAAGGCGTGCTCGTGCTGCTGTAATCCCCTGAAAGCGAGCAGAGACAGGGACGCGCCAAAAGCAGAATCTGGTCCACATTTCTCCGCTCCCAGTATAACTGATCCGCATGGTTAATTTTAGACCTGTCAGGGAAAACAAGGTCGCAGCAAATGTTGTATCGAGGACACGCTCGGATCTGCCTCTTTTTTTTTTTTCATCAATCAAAGTTTCCCTTTGGAGTTGGGCACACGCTCCTGTGAGACTAGTAATGACGGTTTCTCTTCTGAGCGACCGGGGAAAGGCTGGAGCTCCAACCAGCAATTAGGTGGAGCACGGCCGGATCCGCAGGATGTGTAAAATTTCCCCTTCTGATTTTTGGCTGGATCTACACAGAGGGGGGTTTACATGTGACGGCTCTGGCCTGTTTACCATGAAACCCTGCGATGGGAGCGTGATTACAATGCACCGCGCCAGATGTGTTATTTCTGAGAGGAGATAGATTACAGAAAGGCACACAAACAACTGTGTTTTCCCTCTCTGCCAGAGGTAAATGAGTTTAAACCAGACACAGTACAGAATAATAGACCAAGGGACTAGGAGCTGAAGAGAGGAGCGTTCAAAATGTCAAGAAGTAGTCTATTTTCTGTTGCCAATGATAGATTATTGCTTCGTTAGACAGGATGTTAAGACGAAAATCTGTCATAGTGCGATAACAACCCCCTCGATACTACCTTTACAGAAGCCTCTTTTTTAAACACAGGAATGATCTTAATGGAAATGTGCAACTCTACTGTTTATGTTGAAGGTCTTTCTTGAGCCAGACAATTTACAATGAACTTGCTCAACGTGCATTAGCTTCACTAGCTACATAGATAACGGTTTTGTCTAATTTTTGGATCACTTCATGCTTTCCAAATTATTACCTTCTTCTTAATATTGCACTCACTTCTAACTTCATAAGATCAGTTTACGATTCTGTCTGGATTATACTGCAGCCACTTTCTTTGTAGCTCAACCTTTGTAGTTGATCTTTGAGAGTTGACACAAACAAAATTCCTATTTTTATGACTTTTTCAGTGACAGTGCTTTGTTCTCTTCCCTGATTTCTTTCTGGAGCGTCATCACATTTTGATAAAATAATCCTTATTTTTTTCATCTAAAAGGCTTTGTGCCATCCTCTTCTGCGTGACTGCGTTACGCTCACTCCTTTCTGCCGTGGAGCTGTTGCAGTGAATCAAACTCTATGAAATGGAAATGAGGACTCTCTCACTCTCAGCCTCCCTCTCTTTCCAGACATCAAAACCAGGCTATGCCTCCAATGTTTTTCTCAGATCTTGGAGTGCTGCCAAATCTTATAAGTGGAGCAGGGAGAGGTGGAGGGAAAGAGTGAGCAGAATGCAGAGGAAGAAAAAGAAGAGGGGTGCAGGACAAAAAGATGAAAGCCCCTAGAATGAAAAATGAACAAGGGAAAGAGGCAGCCGGAGAGATGAGGACAAAGCATGGGGCTGATCCAAGAGCATTTGGGCTTTTGCTCGTATTAAAGCCTAGCCCAGCACAATCCCTCCTTTTTCTGCTGAGCAACTACTCCGGGCTCCTGGCTCGGGATCAGCTGATAAGATGGCGCGCTGCTACTATGCCAAGTAAAAAATAGTAAGTGAGAGAATGGGGGAAGTGTTATCCTCCGCAATCGAGAACATTCAGGACACAACAATATGACAGTGGGATGAGGCCCACTAGACCCTCTAAATTTACTGCATTTGGAAAGTAAAAATATCCCTGTGAATCTGAACTACTTAGAGATCTGATTGTGTCAAACCTAGTTTATGACTTCCCCTTGTTTCGGGCTGAGCTCGTCCAGACAGTAGCTCCATTTTGGGCCTCAGAGTGGGCCGTGCGTGTCACAGTAGTGAGACACTTTTTGCTACCTTCTACATGCCGAGCTAAAGTTAGACGTAGCTTTCAGTAAGAGCTGAGCTAAAAGTAAACATTTGCTAGCGCAGCATTCCTGTAAGAAGATCCTGGGCCAGCTGCTCTCATATAGACTTACAGACAAATTACAAACCTTCTTCAAAATACAGTCTGCACACTGAAAGACAGCAAGTGCTGCTGACTATCTTCTGGTGAAAAACAATACTTTGCTCTGATCGGACGATGAATGGGCTTTTGGCTGTCAACTAGCTTCATAGCATGTGTGTCACAGCCAGCTCTGTAGCAGGTGACTGACTGTCCCGCTGCACCCCTGAGGTGCTTGTTTAGTCAGCTGAGAGCCGTGATTCAAATGGATGTGATGGCTTGTGAGGGCCATCTGTGCACAGCCTTTCAAGCTAAATAACAACACAAAGGCCATGTAAGGGAAAAACACAGAATGTGCCTGAAGTCACGCTGCCCGGGTCAGGCAGATTATTTAAAATAAATGGTTGCGGCCAGAGAGATTTATGTTTAGATAAACAAGCAACACAGCAGCTTCGGTGATAAGACGCCGTAAAAATGTTTTAGCTGACCGGCTGAATGCACACTCTGTTTTTGCTGGTGTGCATGTGGGATGGTCCTGATGAGGAGGGGGCTGAGGCCTGATGTATTGCTGGCTTTCTGGGGTGTGTCAGCAGATCTGTGGTGATGTATTATACGATGCTCATAGCAGCTCATTTCCTGCATGTCCCTGTCTGTGCTTTGCTCCGCAGGATCTTGGCTTTGGACAATAATTGCCAGTTCAAGCTGGGACATGGCTCTTGCTGCTTCCATGTGACAAAATCAGCTGCCTTCCACCAAAACCACACAATTAAACTTTCACTGACGCACAAGCAAAACAACAAAGTGTCTCAAAAAATGTCTGAGACGACTTTTATGTGTGGCATAAACACAGGATTCCTGTGAGAGGCTGTGGCTTTCATCTCCCTGACGCCATACAGTTGTCAGAAGATAAGAACAACTCTAAGATATTCTGTCATTTCTGTTTTCATCTTAGAATACGGTGTGAACATGCCCACACACAGAAGCACACGCACGCTAATAACCATCCACAAACGCTGTAGTTTCTTTGCATGTTACATAACTGTGAGTGGGAGCGTTTTCTCCTCCGAGTGCTAATGTTGTTGTCAATCAAGGCTTTATTGTGGCAGCGACTGTACAATCTCTGCAGCAGCTGAAAAACGCTTTTATCGCCTTTGTTCGCGCTCCCTTGCCAGTCATCCGTTTGCTTCTCCCTCACCTTCTTTTTCACTTTCCTTCTTTGTGTCTGTATTTGTTGGAAATAATTTTCGAGCAAAGTGTTTATGTTGTCTCCCAGCCATGGAACATTTGAGCTGGAGTTAAGGAGCGAGCGGAGGTCAGGTCAACACAGAGAACAAGCAGCGCCTGTGTTTGACAGGTGTGTACTATTATTGGAGCTGGTGACTTCGAATGTATTACACAACTGTGTCGCCTGGACACGTTTATTTAGGACGCTAGCGGGGCAGAGCCTTGGAGTATCTGATAACACGAGTGGGGCATTTCGCAACAGGTGGAGGCAGATAATGGTACGGTGAATAAGAGAGGGTTTTTATAGCTCAAGGCTGATTGCAAATTCAGAGCTCGAGGAGAAAGCAATCCCCAATTTAAATTTGCGTTCCTGGCACGAAGACCATCCTTTCAGTTGGATCCAACAAAAGCACACTTGTATTTAGCCGTCATCAATTAAAGTATGCTAATGACTGGTTGTGCTTGATATACTGTATACATGTCTGCTGCTCTGTAATGATATAATCACAGAGCAGAAACAGCAGCGGCCCGCTCCTGCCCCCCTCCCCTCACGTCCTGCTCTTGGGCTGGAATGTGCAAGGGGAGAAAAATGATCCAATGTCATCCGGAGTGATGGAAGCTTCTCTGTTGAGCCAGAGGGATATGTTCAGGGGAAGGGAGGGGGAGCGGATATTTCTGGTCGAGTGTGAGTTTGAGTAAGTCCGGGCACTAAGCCAAGCATGCCGATGGAGGGGAAGGCAGGGGCGGGGGGCGGGGGAGTTTTGGAGAAAGAAAAGGAGATACAAATCCTTTTGGGCTGGCGCACTGTCAGCTCCACTAGCACACAGCTGCTTCTGGAAAATTCTGCACCCTGCCCTACTAAACCACCAGGCATGACATGAATAACAAGAATGGCCTAGCCGTCGACAGCGGATACTTTTTCTTTTGACGTGGGCCTAACAGCCTGGTACAAATGCCCTGGCCTTGCACATAGTGGAAAAATCAACAATGAAGGGGACACCGGGGCACAATGTGGAAATGAAATCCCTGCTTTAGAAGGCTTTGTCCGGACAAGGACGCAGTTGACACAGACCCCCAGGGCTTTGGAAAAGGCCGCGTAACAAAATGCCAACTGATGTGTTTTGAAAGGGTTACATGTTCACCAGTGAGTCACTAATTGGGGACTTAAAACCTGCTAAATTACATTCAGTCAGCACAGAGCTCAAGTGAATTTCTCTTACGAGCGTCCATGTGTCGTTTCAGAGCAAAGCCGGCTCTTGAAAAGGCTCTAGCTGCTGGAATGCGTCGCTATGTTCCTAACATGACCAGTCAACACTTGCCCTAGGTCTAAGTACAGCCTAAGCATGAGTCTGAGCGTTGCTGTGCAGATGAGATAATGCTAGCCCTTATCCGTCCATGAGGTTGTTAGCCGTGTACAGCCCTCCCCACTGTTGACATTTCCCTGCCTAACCTGTCTCAACACATAGGGCCATAGAGGCTCCTTCTGGGCCGTCTGTATTCAAGGCTGATAAAGAGGTGAGTCACCCGCTCATCTATCCTGCCCCCCCTCCTCCTCCTGCCTGGCAATACTCTTAGCCTTAGCCGCCATGCTCGTTCACAAGGCCTTATGTGTACATCCAGCACATGGTGGATCATATAAATAGCAGCGACCGCGTGGCTCGCCGCTGACACCTGACATTTTCATGCCCCAGCAAGCCGCTGATACATTTGGCGCTTGGCACGCATTCCTCTCCCGGGTTTATCCATCTGTTGATGTAGCGCCCAACCCCCCAGCCACTACTATGTGCTTGTAACATAACACGAGGCTCGCCTTTCCCTCTATTCATCTTAACATGCGAGCACTGCATGGCACAGACTTCACCCCTCCCTCCTCGTGTTTTTCCCCAGCTTATACTCCCTCCCTCCCTGTCTTGCTCTCTTTATTTCTGTCTACACGATATTCCCAGCAAACACACAACACTGTCCACCCAAGTCATTAGTCTTCCGATATTTTTCCAGCTACTGAGATGGAGAACAAAACACTGATATGTGTAATGCGACAAGCCGGAGTGATAGTGCTGGCAAAAAGACAGAGTGTGAGATTGTGTGCAGGCAGGGTGCTTCCTGGCTCCAGTCCAACTTCCAGCAGCAGCACTGCAGCATGTCAATATGGCCGTTGCCAAGGAAACAGGAAGAGCACTCACAGTAACACAGAAAACCTCCCTCAATTCTTTATCTTTTCTCCCCAACTCAAACCAAACAGTGCTGCTCCAAAGTTCGACAACGAGGGCGGGTTACAAAAGAGTTTACATTAAAATAATAAAACCTCCAACACTACTGTGGCCTCCCCAAAATACTGTGTATGTTTGCATTAGATTGACTGGATAAGGCTTGTGTTACTATAGACAAAGAGAATGAATACACTATCGGATCCTGTTGGAGACTACATTAAATGTGTACCTGGGATTACCTTAAAGCAGTATTTTTAACTCTAGCTGTGGGTTAGATAGATATTCTAATGTGGTGTGAAGTTAACCTTGATATTAATGGCCTTAGCATTACTAGCCCAGGCCATAGCTACAGCTCCTGTGCAACGGGCTTGTATTGCACTTACTTAACTCTGACCTTTTCCCCAACATGGTAATCAACTCAGTCTGCTAACTTATACAGCGTACATAAATATGACAGTGTGTTTGTACATTAAGGCTGATACTTTCAGATATCTTTATCATCAATAGGCTATAGTTTTCCATAGTTACTGATTTGATTGCTTGCATAAACAGTACAGTACAGTATCTGATCTACATCCAAATACGTCTGCCTCCTTCCTAGTGACAAAGTACAGTTTGCAGTGTCTGATACAGTGAGTGCAGGAAGTGTGTTTCTCGTCCTCTGTGAATGTGTTATCAGGTCGGTGACTGCACCCTCCAGCACTCAGCTGTGACTTATTGCTGGCAGGCCTGTACTCCTCCGTCAGATGTTGTGAAAGAATGACCTCAGATACATCAGGCAGTGTTGCAAAGTCACAACTTGCAACATAAGTCATGTGTTGAAGTTGCATTAAGAGCAAAGAGCCAGCAAACCCAATAGGTTTTGTCTTGAGCCCGACCTTGATCAAGGATACCGTCTTTATCTCTTTGCTGACACCGTGGTTTCATTTAATAGTGATAAAGTGAAATATAGTAAGCGCAATGGCAATATCACTGTGTTTCTGAGTAAGCTGCGATAAATCAGTCACAGGGGAACAACTTGTTTTGGCCTTTGTTGAAAGAGAATACTTTGTAACAACAAGAATGACCTGAGTCTGATACTGGCAGCCCTTTCTATAGATAACACTGTAGATCCACAGATTGGTTTTAATGTGGCCTGCCTGTCTACAGACAAATATAACATTAATTGGTTAAGGATTTAATGACCCTGAAATAAACCCAGTGACATAAATGCAGCAAAAGGAGAGTAAAACACTGCTGCACACACCACTGGGCCATTTATAGAGGGGGGTCTATTTCTGTTGGAGCAGAAGGACATCTTAAGGACAGTGCTGTCAGCCACACCTAGCTTGGCACTCTTATCCAAGTCTGGCTCCGTCTGCTCTGGTATCACTGAGGGGTGAGGGGGGAGGGGGTGCCAACTATAGCGCCCTACTGCTTGGTGAACTCTGTGTGAGCGCCCCAACAGCTGCTGCGGCACTGTCTGAGCTTGCTTAAAGATGCACATGAAAGTGCTGATGTGTCCTGTTATTTCGGGTTGTACGGTGCCCTCGGGGCCAGAGATTTTTTTGGAGGTGATTGTGTGGGTGGGGTGTGAGCGGTGGGTGGGACTGTGCCCAGAGGGGATCTGATCTGAGAGTCTCCCAGAATGCAATGTGACCCCACTGCCACATGGCGCGATAGTGTTGGGTGGGTGGGGTGTGAGAGGAATAGCTGACAGTCCCAGGCTCAGAGATGGGCACAGACGTGACACTCACAGATTGGAGGCGCTCCATGTCTCAGACGAAGGGCGGTATTTCTGTCTTTGTTTGTGAAGCGAGGGGCTGCTGATCGCTGCCAGGATGTTTTTACTCACTGTTGGAGCCCCTCATCTCTGTATGTTGAGTTTAACAGTTCACTCTGATTGTGTCACTTTATTTGACAAATTTATTTCTAATAAAAATCACTTTAGGATCTGCTCTGGAGCTTCTGATCACATAGGTCCCAGTGGAGCCAGAGGGCATGGACCTTAACTTTGAAACAGCACAGACACATATCAGGTATAGGTTGGAATTATAAAATTTGTATTTTCATGAAAATTGGACAAAGGACAAAGTACTTAAAATTGGCTGTCAATATAAAATGCAGCTATGAGTAATTATTGCTTATGAAACATAGAAAGCTTTCAGAGCCATGTTGATTTTTAGACTTTTTGTCATTGACCTAGAATTTTTTTGTTTTCTTCACTATTATCATCTTGGTTGTGTAAAAATAAGAGGGAACATGAAGTCACACTTAAGTGAGTCAGGAGGTGAAAGCTGGATGAGTACAAGAGGCTTCTTGTGTTCTAATGTTATCTTAGAGGAGGCTATGAGATGTTATAATGTTATGATTATTTTCCCAATCAGATTAAGTGAACTTTATTGTCAGTATTTATAGCAGTGACTGCAGCTGTGTCAACTAATCCTGAGTTATTCAAGAGCCATAAATGTAACAGCCCAATACTCATAGATTACTCAAAATAACAGTAAACACTGCAAAAGTACCACATGTTCAGTCTATTATTCACAACATAAAGGAAATACAATCATATTTATCACCGCTGCTTCCACAAAACCTGCAAATTATCACCGCCATTACCACTAAAGCAGTATTCAAATGACTGCACATCACATTTCTTAATGATGACAGCCAAAGAATTGGGAAACAGCCTCTATTTATCGATGTACCTCTACTACAGTAATGCTGTTTAAACTATCCAGTATTTCAGAGCAGAGTTTGTGATAAATGAATCGAGAGCTTGTCTGACACTGTACATCTGTCGGGAGCCTCCCTCAATAACAGCAGCTGCTTTGAATCTAAAATGTTAATGTCAAACATCATAGGAGCTCCAAGTCTCTGCTGGCTGAATGTTCTCATGAATCAGTGCAGACATCAGGCTGACATTCCTCTCACTTGTGCAGTGATGGTGCAGCAGGCGTCTGGGCGTGTGACATGAAGATGCCATGTCATTTACTTAATTACATGGCTCCTACCTTGATTTATTTTCTGCTACTTACTGGAACCGCACCAGGAATCCCAGTGCTTTCTAGTTTCATTAGAAAGCACCTCTTTGTACAATATGACACTAAAGTAATTAAGAGGGATCCTCACAGATTGCTTCATAAATCATATTCCTCACATGTTCATGCTCAGCCTAACACTGCAATTTGCATCTTGTTCCTCTCACAATGCAGTGTACACCTCGGTAAAGACTAAAGGCAGCTCCATTATCGTGTTCCCTTTAGAGGAGAAGAGCAATAACCTCAGAGAGATGGATAAGTGTGCTGACTCACTAACGCTGTTATCTACAACATCTGGGATATTACCGAGGCAGGTTCAAAATGAAAGTCATGATGTGCATTTCTGCCGTTAACTAAATCTTAAAATGTCACTTGACATTATCTCTGCAGCAGGCCCCTATAGGAAGCCCTTTAATTCAATTCTTTGCACCAATAAAATGACGTTAATAAGTCTCAAGGAGAGGTTTTATAGCATATTTCAGGAAATCAATTTCTCCCCCGTTAGACTTTATATAAAGCCTCTTTAATCCATATGTATGGAGCGGTATTGGATTCTGAATGAGATGAATGAGGATTTGTGGGGAGTTCAGGGAATACCAAAGTCATGATTCATTTCTGATCTGTGTTTTTCAGTAAACTATATTATTCTATAGTATAGTAAACTTTATTATTCTGTGGCCATGTCCACACTAGTTGTTATATATAAAAACACCAAAACATTATTAGTATAGCAGAGTTTTACATAGACTCCATTTTTCAGGCATTTTAAAACCAGTATCGAATAGAGGTCTTATCTGCAAAAGAAAATAAGATACAAAACACGAGTTAGTGCAGATGGACATTGTTTTGATTCCACAATCCTGTTTTAAAATTAAAATGCAGAAGTGTGGACAAAGCCTGAGATAAAATCTAGTGTATTTCCAACTTCCTGCATGAATGTACTTAAACAGAGTATCACTTTTCTATATCTAAGTATGACACACACCAATATGTTGTTCCTGAGTATTAATATGATCAAAAATTCATTTTTGGACTTGAGTTTAGACAAGAAGGTGTGTGTATAATGGAAACAGTGACGTATCCTCTGAATGCATTATGTGTTATCAATAGAGCACACCTATAAATTCACTACATTACCTAACGTTATACTGTATTATATATTATTATGTGCCACTGTTGGTCCAGTCCTTTGCAGATCTGAATCACATGACTGTGTATAAACAAAGCCAGAATCTTACTGCTTTGTTATTGTAGGCTCTCATGTGACCAGCACTCCCCTCCCTCCTCCTTCCTCCTCAGAGCAGCACAGAGAGAGTCTGTTACACTGGAAAAAAAAAAAAAAAGGTCAGTGTAGTCTTTCGTCACATTTTCAGCTCACAGAATGAATCTTGAAAGAGAAAAAAGGGGGCCTTGGAAACAAACAGGCTTTGTTTGTGCTAAAACAAGACACCGTTTGTTGTTGTGCTCTGGGCTGTGATGTCATCGTCATGGTTCATCCTCTCCGCGACCTCTGGGCCACAGTCTCTACAACATCTAAATCAGGAAGTGCACAGGATTGATTTGGTTTTCACTGTAAAACACCTACACACCCACCCACAGGCTTCAACATGCATGTGATCATTAGCGAATGTTACCGAAATAGACCAACGAGTTCACACTTCTCTTAACAGTGTAGAAGCTGTCAACTACTGTATTTCACTGATAAGATGTTGTTAACGTTTAATAATATTTGGCTTATACTATGTTACTTTGAATTGCATATGTTTGCTTGGATAGTAATTTTGTAAGTTTGTTTATTTTTGGTTATGGTTTGACACTTTAGCACAGTTTTCAGCTGAACACCATAAAAAACAGCTTCTTCTTTGAACGCTAAGAATAGAAATAAACCACACAAGATGCATCCTTTGGTATGAACATAATCTTTCTTGCATATTAATGATTATTTGAAGCTAAGTTTAGTTTGGTTTGGTTCCCCTACAGTCTGATTTACATCTGGAGCTGCACCCTAGCACTTTGACATTTTACTGTTAGAAAACACAGCTTTTTCTCACAGGAAACTGAGCTCCTAATGCGGCCGACCTTTGATGATGTAAGTGATGTGATTCACATGATAGATGCGTCAGGCTTTGGCCTTGCGCTGCTCTGAATGTTCAACTCCCTGAAGGCCTAGCAGGCTAAACGGGCCAAAGGAGTGGCTATCAATACACAGCCAAGCAGCGCTCCGGATCACCTCAACCGCCGCTATTAATCTTGGCTTTGTAACAAGTTGACAGGTCTTTATCCAAACAACAAACAAAACAGGCTCTTCAGCGTGTCGTTACGTTAACAGGGCAGATGTTAATTTGGTTGAAGCAGTGCACTTATTGTCCTAATAACTGAGAGCGAGCGCCGCCTGTACCTGAGATTAAAGTTTATACGCAGTGCGATCAAAGTGGGATTACTCGGCTAAGCTGCCACTAACAAAAGAAGAGTTGAAACATGAATCTTGAATTATGCATATTCACCCCCGTATCGAGCACATGCTAATATGATTACACAGGAAAAGATGTTGTTTTTTTATAGCTGACCTTATTATCACGCTAGTCTTTTTTAATTAACATCCCACAACACGGGGCGTAACAATAGGCTGCACAGACATAAATAGGGCTTTGGATGGAAAGAGCATGCCCTTGAGATTTGGACTGGCACATTGAAAATATATCAGCGCATACAACACTAAACATACACCACTAAAATTATAATTAGAAGGAAACAAAACAACAGTAAACTTGCAAAAACAACATTTAAAAAACAGACATGACCACAAATCAGGGAAAAAGGTCCCTACAGAATGCATTACTTACACAGTATATTATAAGTGTTTTTACATTCATCATGAGCTGCGTTCACATATTAGTAATGAAAGACCATGATACATTTTCAATAGACAACAGGGCCTTAGCCACCAAATTCTGTGATTTTTTCACAGAATTGATGATTTTATTCAGATGTGTATACAAATATCTAGACAGCATACAGAAAGTACATTAAGGTGAAATGCACATACAGTGGGCATTAAGTACATATAAATTACATCAAATTCAAATTTGGTCATCACAAATTGACTATACTATAC
This sequence comes from Rhyacichthys aspro, assembly GCA_036850595.1. Classification (NCBI taxonomy): domain Eukaryota; kingdom Metazoa; phylum Chordata; class Actinopteri; order Gobiiformes; family Rhyacichthyidae; genus Rhyacichthys; species Rhyacichthys aspro. The sequence continues at coordinate 16,901,343 of CM072162.1, read as the reverse complement.
TATACTATACTATACTATACTATACTATACTATACTCTGTCAAAAGAAGCTTGTATATGTGCACATCCGTCTAACCGCAGGCTTTGACCTTTCACATGAACTGCACTGATTTTTCACTTCCCTCACAGTGAAAGTGCTGCTGTAAGAGGTAAATAAGCAGGACATGTTGTCACGGTTTGTTATAACTTGTTCCACCTGACAGGGTCAAACGCTGGCTGTGAACGGTGAGCGAGCGCCAATAGCTTCAGATGACAGTAGCAGCTGTAACTGACATGTCTTGAAGTACGTTTAAAGTTCAGCGTGTGCTCGGTAAAGTTGAGCCCCGTCAGATGAGAGGTTGCATGACTTTGAAAAGTTACATTTGTTGAAGTAGGCTGAGCCATTTTAAGTAAGCCTTCCAGTTTTATGTAAATCAGATTTTTAAATTAGTTTCCACAATGAGTCTGACTAGAGGACACTTCATGACCTGTTTTGCATTCATTGAAATAAAAGAGAGGTTAAAAATTACATAACCTTTACATTCAAACCATGCTTTCCACTCATCCAAATGTGATTCGCTGTAATGGCTGCCACATCAACAGTACCATCAGCTGAGAACAATTCATAGCATTGCATAACCTTTTCTATTTCATGAGACGCCTCAGTGTTGCCTCATAGTTGAGTGTGTTTACAATTGCAGTGTAAGAGGAATGCGGCAATGAGTCAGCAGCGAGAATGACAAAGAAAGTCACAGCTGAGATAAAGGCCGGATTATACAAGGTTATGTTTGAGAGAAAGGGCCAACGTCATCTCTCAGCTATGTATGAAATTTGCTCTTAAGCCATGTACTTATATCACTCCAGTGTTATCACTATTTGACAAACCAGTCTTAACTTTTGATCTAATAACAACTTGTTTCAGGACTTTCAACCTTGGCTCATGATGTGGTGTTTATTCATAGACACGGATGTGTTTACAGTGAGCAGTGGTTTTAAATTAAAAACAAAATCAGCACGATAACATCCACAGATCTTGTGTGTCAAAAGATTTGTCTTGACAACTGATGACAGCTGATTAAAGCTTATCTACTGATGTGTAAAAAAACAAGTAGCAGCTTTAGCTTCTGAAAAAGCACATTTCTAAAAAACAGAAATATGTCAGGAAACACTTTAATGTGTGTCAGTGGTGTTTTATTTTTAATAAAACTAAATAAACCAGTTCTTGACATAAGGTCCAGAAATTGCAACTTAAACTTATTTGGTTGGAAAGTTAGAGGTCAGGGTTTTTTTTGTTCTCACATAGTTTTTAACATTAGCATAATGTTAGTCTGCAAACCTGGACAGACTCATACATGACAAGAACAACTGTTGTAGACAATGAGTAGCCACCTCAGCGACCAGCACAGGAACATCAAGAGGGGATTGTGGGTATCTAAGGCAGTAAGGCTAAATAATTATGAATGCCTGAGGGAGACCTAAATAATTGTTCATGTTTAAGCAGGAAAACATTTGTTCATATTGATTATTCATTTTCAACATATTCTGCTCTAGTATGGATTGTAATAGCCATTCACATTTAGAAAATTATCTATATCTGAAATAGGTCTGGAATCCCTTCCTTTCACAGTCATTTCCTCTCCGTATCCTGTCAGACCGATCGGAAACTAAATAGGCAGGATTTATTTAATCACTGAATGACTCATAATGCTTCCTGGAAATCCAACTCAAATCCACTGAGATCAGACTAGTTCTTTGTACAAACTAAAAAAATTGGGATGGATGGCCAGACTGGCTGTATGTATATGTGAACTTGCAAATGAAAATGAACTCAATCCCATCTGAACTACATTTCAGATAAACATTGGGTTTCATCAACTCTCTGCCTCGAACGTGGTGAAATAGTGTTATGTCAGCACGAGGAGAAATCCCTGTAAATTGGGAAGCTGAGTGGTACAAAGAGGTGTGAAGGGAGGTAGAGATGAAGAGGCTGCGGTGGTGATGGTGATGGGGGGGCTTGGAGTTTCAGGCTGTACCTGAGGCATGCTGGGATACATCATTATTCAGGGCTGCACTTTGAAGTTAAGGCTGGGTGGATCTCTGAGAGCAGGCAAAAAGCACTTCTAATTAAAACAGTAACAATGCAGCCTGAGTTGCCCTGAAGAAACAGGGGCTTTGAAGAGTCACTGAATGCCCCATTTAGTACTGACTGCCCAGGGATAACAGTAGATATTACAGCATAGATACAAACACAATGCCCAGGGACAAAACCGGGCCCTTTACAAGTTCTTGTCCAGAAAATGTTGCTTTCATGAAATAAAAAGACACTCTGCACAATATAAACTACCAAGGTTTCAAAACATATTCACTCTATTACATTTTGAATGAACAGTAGGACATTATCCATCAAACATTGTAAATTCTGCCTGAACAATATGGCTTTGGCACTTACAGGAACATCACAGCAAACTGTTCAATATTCAGACGTGCTAATATTTACAAGCATTTAGTTCACACAACCTAAGTCCTTGAATGCAAAGTTCTGTTATGCTGGACTTACACAGAGTCCATCAAACTGAGTAAACAACACAGAAGCCCACATATTTGACCATAAAATATTTACTCTGTTGAACATACTTGTTACGACATATGTAACTAAGAAAACCACTTCTTTTGTTGCCGCACTCTTTTTCATGGTGTTGCTTGTAACATGGTCTATTGCCCTCTTCGCTAAAAGCTTGTCAATTACCAACACGTTTGCCCCTTGATAGGATTTTCATTTACTCATGTGGCCCCTCAGCAATTTCGCTTTGACAAGTCTTTATTACACAGAAGGACTCCAAAGGATCCGTCGCCAAATGTGGATTATTTTTCTTGCTGCAATCCACAAAGCACTTCTCTGGTGTGTGTTCGTGACTTCTCAGTGTCCTACTTTCGGGGTTCTTTGGTGGCGTTGAGGGTCTGACAGCAGTGACAGATTGAGATGGGCTGCCGGTGCTCAGAGGCCAAGAGAAGACAGGAAAGCCTGGGGGATCGCACTATGACAGGTAGACAGAGGAGAGACAGAACTTCATTATAACAGCCGCAGGGAGAAGCTTTGAATATCAAATTAGTGTCCCCAGTCAAAACAACAGAAATGCTTGTGCTATCACATTTTTTTCCTGCTCGAGAAACAAATTCGCACATGACGATCTCCGGTGTGATCCGACAGCGCTGGAGCTTGACTTGTTACTCAGATTCCTGCCTTGTCCTCGGAGCATGTTTTCTGAAAGGCACAAGTGGGCTGAAGAGAGGGCTGAGTGATGCTCCGAGACAGTGGTGCTTCAAAGAGACGTCGGCGTAAGAGAAAAAAGGGTCTAATTTTAACTTTGGAGACAGAGGGGCTCATGAAACAGCTCTCCGCCCGACTACAACTCAATTATTCATCAACACAAGAAGTCTCTCAACTAAAAAGCCTGACATGTTATTCATTCCCCCTTCTTCTCCCATGCTGTTTCATTCAGACACAAACTAGCCACCCACACACACAGACCAAAGCTACCCGGCCCTATAGCCTCGTCTTGAACCACGCAGTGCCCTACAGAAACACAGCTAGGCTTTGGAAAAGACCAGTCCAAAACAGGCCTAATGAGGTGCGTTGAGGAATAGCTTTTTGAGATTCAAAGGAATGAAAAAATGATGCTACAATCCTGTGATGTGAGTAAATAAATATTTCAGATCTCACCTTTCAGACACACTTTAAAATCATGCTACATTTTTTATTGAGCACCCTTCAGTTACAACGGCTCACTGTGGTCTAACTCAATCAGATCGCTGAAAAAGTAGAAGTAGAAATAAAAAGCGCTGCAGCCTCCTTTTTAAAAGTTTGTGACTGTAAAGGATTGAAAAGTCCAGTATTTGTTGGTGTTAGGCGCCTCGGCTGATGACTCAGTTGGTGTTGAACTGAGTAGGCTAAGTCATCACAACAGATGACTGGTCATGTGATGGAGCTGACTCCACCAGAGCTAGTCACGTAATAAGGAGGAGTTAGTCCTGTTTGTTTTGTTTTCAGTCTCTCAGCTGTTTTTACAGAGAGGTCAAATATTTCTTATCCCACACCAGAGGATACAGCTGAGAAAAAATTGGCCGCAAAACAATGGACTTTCTGGTAATAAAATGTGCAGCTTCTGAATATTTTAAGTTTTACCTTTTTTTTCATTCAAACACGGCAGAGGGACTCATTATTCAACATGAATGCTCTACCATTAAAGCTAGTTCTGCTGACATTTGTTTGATCATGACTTTTTACAGTAAGGAGCAATGGGTCCCCCAAAAGTAAGTGTTCAAATAAAAAGAAGAGATCAGTATTAAAGCAGTATTCTTGCTTTAGGAAAATTTGGCATTGTTTTGTATGGCTGGCAGTCAGTCCAGTTTTACCTGAGACATTTACTCTGGTCTTGAGTGAAACACTTCTTCTTTCTTTCTTGTCTTCTTCTTTTGTCTATGAAAAACATGATAATTACTGTATTTACCTGAACATATGAACAATACAATTCAATACTTTCATCTTCCTTTCCTCAAAATTGTATCTTAAAAACTCCTCTCTTTCTCTTGGCCATTATTATTCAACACTGCATGCCTCAGTCCAGATCACATGACTCCATCTGCCATAATCTCCTACTGACCGTGACACATTTGTACTTGACCTTCACACAGACGCTGCAAGAGATCCCTGCTCAGCACAGGCAACAGTTTGTCTCTGAACAATACACACTGTACTATTACAGCAGTGCCGAATGTTTGTAATAAGTTTATGGCTTAATAAACGTCTGGGCAGCCTTCGGTAAGCACCACTACATCAGGCAATCTGGGGAAGGATTTGCTCCTGCTGTGATAATGACACTATTTTAAGAGCCGTCCAGACGGGCTGACAAATTGATGCTGATGCTGTGTTTTTATGTTGACAAGTCAAACAAAAGGACTGATAAGCACTGGATCTTCCTTTGTGTCTGATCTGATAGGCTGGGATGATATGATGTGAGAATATGTTTTATGTTAAACACAGGCGGAAAGATGGTTAAAAACAGCACTCAAGTAAAAGTACAGTTACTGAAAATTATATTCCTCAAGAAGATCTATACCATGACCACTACTACCACCACTACTTTTTCTTGCTTTGTATTCAGTTACATACCTTGAAATCATACTTTTATTCTCCCTAAATGTACTCAGGTGAACTGAAACAGTTGTCTTTGAAACTGAAATACACCTCTGATTTGAAGATGAGCAGTGGATTTGTCTCGTACTATCTTTAAAAACTCTTAGTTGCTGCTACATAAAAGTACTAGTATTGTGGTTGGAACACTGGCCATCTTTAGTGGAGACCTCCCGTCTTTGGTGCAGGAGTTTGAGGGTTCAAATCCATTGAGGAGCAACTATAGTCAGAGTCCCTCCCTTGTACCAGTCCCAAGCCTGGAAAAACGGAGAGGGTTGCATCAAAAAGGGCATCTGGAGAAAACCATACATGACCATCTCTGAAGGGAGCAGCCGAAAGACAATAGGCCTGTTTGTTTTTACTGTACCAGCCTAAACCATTCTCCTCAAGTGGTTTCAGACAAGTAAAATCAATAAAAGTCAAAATAAATAATATTCAGTTCATTGTTCAAAGTCGTCGGCTGTATAAAATATTAATATGCTTCTAAACAGGCCTCGACTTCTGTGTTTTGCTACAACAAAGACAGCACTCGCAGAGACAAACATTTTCTGACATAATACTTTGGAAAGTTTGGAAACCATTGTAATAGATCAACAGTGTAAGTCCAATAACTCATCCTCAGTATTGTTAGTCTGCAATGAGGACTTCCCTGGACATTTTTCATTGTGAAGTGATTTCCCTGCCACTGAGTACAACAGTGAACTTGTGCCGAAGCTGGATTTAGAGTCGGCTAAGTCTATCAGTGACAGGCAGCAGGTGCAGTAGGTCATATAAACAGGCAGATAGGGCCGACTATAGACAGTCAGGTGTGCTGCTGTTTGGAGATAAGGCCACAGAGGCTAACTTTAGCATGTGGCTGGAGAAAAGAAAAGGCTTTTATTGCTGTTGCTGGGGAACACTGACCTGCGCAGATGGAAGTGATTTTAAACACGTCAATACATCCTCCCAGGAGATTGGTCCAGCGGGTCAAACAATGAGCATAAATGCACTTTAACATTCACTAAATTCCTTCCTTAAACAGTCATCATCACCCAATTATGACTCAGCAGTTAGCAGTGGCAGGCCTGTCGATTTCTGGATTTCCCCACATGCCCAAGTGATGCCCTCAGCATATTTAAAGTTTGAAGGGTAGTGCCTTTTTAAAACCAGAGCTCAACAGTGGAATATATTTAAAAATATCTGTCGAGAGCAGGCTGCCATTTGTCCCACAAAATTACTAGCTGCCAGTCAGAAATGTATTATTCATTCTGCACAAAAATACTGACCAAATCACATCCCATTCACTACACAGCACCAGAGTACAGCATAGCAACAGTAACTAAGGGAAGAGGAGCCTTTTGAATAGTGAATTGTAATCGGTTCATTATTAGCCAGGTCAAGGTCATGAGTAATGTTCCATCTTATCGCGTTGTTAAGATTGCGTGTACGAATAATGTTTTTTTTCCGCAGTGGAAACAGATAGACAGCTGGACTCAGTGACGCTGTGGGACAGACCGCAGGACACTCCAGAGTTTCCTGGCAGCGTGGAAACGGCAGGGAGGGCACCACCGAGGAGAGATCCGTCAAGTGGCCTCCATAAACAAGTGAATGGAAATCTCCACCAGACGTGGCTGTCAAACTCAGAGGAGAGAAGGGCTGAATGTGTTGGTCATTAACTAGCTTTTATGTTTGATTGTATCTGCTTTCTTTTATGATAAGTTTTATCTATCACCTATACCCACATTTCTGCTGAGTATTAGAGAATGGTTTGTTAACAGTGACGTCATTCAAGCGCTATCCAATGATAAACTTTATTTGAAGTGTGTTTCCATAAACTAGAATAAAGCTGGAGGTATAGGCTGCAATAAACAGTAGTAGAAGATTGTCTCTAGTTTATTCCCAGCTTTTTAAACTTCAGTCAAATTAATGCACCGTTTCCCTCATTTTAGGGACACACTACATCAGGTCACAAGTTGTCGCACAGTCGATACTGAAAACCTCAACAACATTTATTATAATTTATTGTTGGCTTATGACAGGTTTGCACAAGCTTCATTTGAGACTGAAGACCTTTTTATTTTTCTGTTTCACTTCTCATTTTTGCCTGAAAAGGTTATAATCTGTCAGCCAATCAACAGGCTGCAGTGTTTAAATCCACTTTTTAGTAACTGTACTACACTGTTGGAGCCATAGTGGAGTGGTTTCCAAAATCATACACTATACACTTATGTGGTACACTTTAGGGTATATGTGTGGTGCAAAATGGGCCATATCTGACTCATGCTCTGATTTTGACATGCCTATGGGTCATGCAGCCACCTAAAAGTGTACAAGTAAATGTAGCTAATGCCACCACTTAGCCTTATTATCATTTTGTTCATGGATCTACTTTGATGTCTCACTGTGGAAGTTCACCCAGAGTTTCATTCCTGCACAAGTTTGTTTTTCCTGTGTTAAATCTTGTGTAAAGGTTTTGGAAAAAAAAACAAAAAACGCCTCTCTGAGCAATGCATCATCCCGTTAGAAGCTGAACACAGTGCCAGGCAAGCTAAGTATTTGGCCACGGGCGATAAAGGCAAAAACTTCTTTCTTGCTTAGTGAAATAAGCAAACCCCAAAGACACAGCATTAATTATTCAGCCTCTCTGCACCAGGCTGACATTCTGATTATGACTGGAGGTGCTCACACAGTATCAGGAAGGTAGTGGAGTGGGCATGACAGGGGTTGAAACTCTAATATGTTTGCTGCCAAGACGTATAGGCCTCTGTGATGTGTAACTCGCCTGCCGGGCATCGGCGTGAATGGTAATAATTCATGTGAAGAGAAGTGAGCTTATTTCACGAGCCACTCCCCTGGAAGGAAAGACAAGGAAATTACTAGCTTCATTATTTTGTGAATGACACTGGCAGTCATTTTGTTTCTATACTTGAACATGCAGCTGAGGATGGTTTATTTGGTAAAGCACAGAATAGTAAACGTAGAGTAAAAATAGTGGACGAAGATCATTAAGTTACAGACTCCTGCTTATGCAATGACTTGATAATATTTGTGTGAATGAGATAATTTTGATAATGTTACCAGACAGCGTTTGTGTTTGGGTGTTGTGTAAACCTTTCCTATGATTGTCATTCAAACAGATGAATCAGTCCTGGCTCTAAAGACTGCATCAACACTGACGGCCTATTGCTAAGATCTAGAGGTGATGGGTTAGGGTCTGGAGTCTACTTCTACATGTGTGTTTATGTAATTACTTGACACATGCAGAGAACGACGCGGATGCTTCAATGCTCAAAGGAAAGGCGTTGGTCACACAGCTTTGATTACAGGTTGATTGCTCCACGTCTGACTAAATGCTGTATCGCTGCCAGAATAAACAGCCTTGAGTTCAAGAGGGAAGGGCTTTGAAAGCAAACGATGACTAAACAAACAGAATTTTACTTTTGGGAGTTTTGCGGCCAACCCAAGACAGTCATTTTTGTTTTGTTGCTGCACGTTATAAAAATACCATTGTGGGTTAGTCACTATTACGGCAGCCTTTGTGTAACTTCAATCCGATTACGATCTTGTCCAACAGCTGCTCTCACACAAGTTGAATCACCTCTATTGCAGCCAAGATGGAGTCGATTGAATTATCAAAGCCTTTTACAGCCCTCCACAACAACAACCACCTCGGGCCTGTAATGAGCTTATCTGCTGCCCCACTGATGCCTCATCATGAGCACACTTCTTGGTAAACAAACAGACTTCCTCTGCGTAATATTTTCCTGCAACTCTTCCAGCGTCTTCAGAGCAAGTTGAACTCCAGTGTGTGTAGTGCTGCACCGTGAATACTGACATGCTGACGCTTTCTTGTCGCTGTTATGCTGCTCACAAGGTGCCCCGGAGGAGTGTCAGAGCGCATTTCTCTCACTTAGTAGAGCTTGTCCCCGTCACACTCCGTCTTGGCGAAGTCAGACGGCATTCCCTTCCCGCCATCTGTCCCGGGCGTTAGAGTCGATACTTATTCAAGTCACCTATACAGAGCTGTTCTCCGGAAGTGGGAGGCTGTATGTATCACTGCGTTGGGCTGGTGCCAACCAACTGCAGTCTTTTTAAAGTCAGACTTTGTACGAGTGGTTTATTATGAGGAGCTGTCCTAAATATTATAGATTTAAACTCACAATTGTGAATAATGTTGCTGCTTTCTGTTCCCACAAACCACAGTATGAGGTAAGGTTGCTGTTGATGTTTGTGTACAAATACACAACAAGACATTGTAGTTAGCATCTAGACTCCTGCGGGTGCCACTCTTTTTCTAGCTGTGGTGCTCCATCCCGATGTTCACACGTCATGTATTTTATGTAATTAAATATTTCTCTTTGTAAGGTATAGTATATTTATATTTACATCCTCAGTGATGCAGATGCTTTACTTGAGACCCTTTATCCTGAAACCAATAGAATCACCACCCATCTTCATAAGTTAGTTGGACGACTTTGCCATCAGAAAATGAGAATTTTGGACACTGGACACTTTGTGCTTAAGTTAAGAGCATTTTGTTTTAGTTAAAGCTGGTAGTTACATTTAGAAAATCCTTTCATCACATGTGCATATGTTTAGGAAGAGACTTCATGTTAGTTAAAACTACTCACATTATATCACACATCTTTTCAGTAACCTCTTTTTATGTCGACAAAACTATAGGTTCAGGGTAGCAGAGTGGTTAGCACTCACTCACAGCAAGAAGGTTGTGAGTTCATGGATGTATAGACATGGATGTAAAGGTCAACTGATGAATCTAAAGTATCCCTTGTGAATGAATGTGAGAGTGAATGGTTGTCTGTCAGTGTCTGTCTTCTATGTGGCCATTGTCCAGGATGTACCCCGCATAAGGCCCAAAGTTGCTGGGATAGGCTCCAGTCACCTGCAATGGGAATAAACTGAGAAAAATTAATAAATGAATGATAATTTTTGTACATTATTTGTATACTAACAACATTATTGATACAGATATCTGTCATATGTAATACATTGCCCTGCATGTATGATGCTAAAGGCAGCCTTTTTGATAACTGGGATGATCAGTCAACAAATAACCTGAGATACAAAGAAGTTAATAATACAAAATCCATCACAATCCACTACAATAACTGAGCTTTTTAGCCTTGTGATAATACATTTGGAGTGTGCTAATCATCAGTATGCACCAGGCCTGCTGTTATGTTCTCAGGAGGACCGAAGGGAAGTCCGTATATAGAAGTCAAAGTGTCAAACGACTAGCCCACTCTCACATAAGTCTTCCCCGCCTGGCACTGGCTGTTGTGACAGTGTTATGAGTACAGCATTTGTCATGTTGCGGTTTCCCGACCAATGTACCTCCACTTACAGCCCCCCCGCCCCCTTCCCCTTTGCAACAGCTTTCAGGCCTGATATAAGCCAGAGCGGGAGGGGGGGCTACGCTGCAGTCAGCACATGGTTTCCGTTTACCACCACGTTGCACTCTGGTTTTGGAGCAGGACCAAAGTGGATTGCTCGCAGATCCCTCAAGGCCAAATCAGAAGCATAAGCACAAAGACAGGTTATGAGCATCCTGCAGATCTTATATCATATTTAGCATGCAGTCACGTGGCGTCTGTTTTCACGCTTTACTTAGCTGTGTGTGGAGGTGTCGGCTCATGTGACCGTGGAGAAGCAGGGAAAGTAGGTAAAAGGTGACGCTTACGGTCTACGCATTTCTAAACCCCATAACCTTTGTTATTTACAGCTCTATTCAACACTGCCCCGGGTGATTCATGTGTTTTATTCATCATCTTTCAGACATTTGTAAACGACTGAATAAGCCATGTGAATGTAATTTTCTCTTAAAAGATTTGACTCATCAGTGCAAATCTACTAAATGCTAACTAATAATAGGCATGTTTGGTTTAATGGGGAGTATGTGATATTTTTATGCTTGTGAAAAAAGCACTGTTTAATCACCTAATAGATAGTAATAATAGATGCCATCTACGCTTTATTATCAAGGATTTTAATAGATGTCAATTTTCAGTCCTGGACAGAAGCTTTGATGAATCATAGCTGGCTTCGAGAAAAGGAGCGCTTCCATTGGTTGATACTGATGTCAACAAGGAAGTAAAGGCTGTGGATAAAACAGATAAAGTGTATTTTCAGCGCTGGGTATGTCTTTTAACATGACAAAACAGTTAAAAAAAAACAAAAAACAAAACATAACATAAACTCTAAACTTCAGTTTGGTGTCATGTAGTAGTATTTTGTGGAGGAAAAATTGGTTCACTTTGGCTTTTCTAATAAAAGAAAAGCAGGAGAGCTCTCTTGTCTCCTTTTGTGGGTGAGTGGAGTCTGAGACAGAGACGGCAAAAAGAAAATCGAATAGTGCCACTTGTGAAAAATGTATGAAAATAAAGTAAAACTAGAAATGCAAAACACTCTTATTAATGTATTTTTTTGTGTGTATGTTTGGTATATTTAGAATATGTACATGCAACCTCGGTCACGATACATATGCTCTATACAATATCTATCCACATCCAGTTCTGTTCCATTTAAGTGGATATATCATTGTAGTGCTCAAATGTTAACTTTGGTCTAAAAATCCTTTGAAAATGGAGTGCAGAAAAGAGCAGGCAATTTTAAAATGTAAAATGTGAGCGAGTGTTTCTGAAAAGACCTTGAACACTGAGTCTGACATTGAAACAAAACACTACATTTTGATTAAGTGCCATATGGAAAACAGTTTAGGACTGTATACTAGACCATATGACATCAATTAAGGTTTCATTTCTTTGTGTCATTATTCACACAAAGACAAGGAGCTATTTTTACCAGCGTTATGATCCCACTGTTGAAATGATCTCTCTGTTTGGTCGCTCTGTCACACACTGTATATACAGTGAATGGAGCGCTCTGACAGCTGCAGTGGGGCTTTGGTTATACAGCAGACATGAAAGTGAAGCATATACACAGGACCTAATTGCAATCAGGACTTAAAAGGCTGTAGCTCAGAGGAAAATATATGATATGATGACTGCATAAATCAGACACACACAGAGAAAATGCATTATGCAGAGCTCAGATAAGATGGACATCATTTGTCTACTTCCATTTGGAGACCAGGCACTCAAGGCAATTTGACTGCAGTGTTTCTCTTCAAAGAGATCCATTAGTTATTGGCAAAATAGCTAGAGGCCAATAAAACACATTGGCTTCCACATTTGTATCCTATTTCCATCCCGAGCCCTGTCACGGATCATGCTTTAGCTTTGCATTTATGGAACACGTCTCCTCTGGATTTTAGATCTGCTTTGAACATCTGGAGCTGAAGGTAAAATCTTTAAAAGGGGCCACTATTGGATGGTAAAAAGAATAATTTGATGTGTCACCTTGGAGATAGCAGTTGACAGCTGTTTCATGCACACTCTGGGTTTAATTGGTGAGGAAATTAGCCCGACCTTGACTGTGGCGCGCGTCCGACGAGCGATGCTGCCTGCCACAAGAAATGACATTGTTGTAATTTTCGACAGCAGCGAGCAAACACTCTGAGCATTAATTATACGCAGGAATGTGCCTGGTGCAACAGACGCACACTGAATACTTATGTAAGTCATCCCTCCAGTCTCCATGGCAACGCGCAGCATTCTAACACACAGACCTCCCCTCGAGTGGGCTGTTGCCACGGAAACCAGGCAGCTGCCTTTGATGATGGCTCTTATAAAAACGACTCCCACTGATAGCACAGGCTCCTGAGAGGAACGGGCAGGAGGCTGTGAAATTATGAAGAAAGAGAGAGAAAAAGATGATTATATCCTGAAGAAAAACTGAGTCATGTAACCGCACTGCAGCCCAACTGTTGTTCCCTCCACGACCCCTTTACCTGGCATCAAAGTACGGGTACACACTGATCCAGGCGCAGAAAAATCCACTATGGCTGGCATCATTCTCAATTTGTGTGGCTTAAATAATAAATGTTTGAACCTTGGATGATTTTTACTAGAAGTCTATGCACCATCTGTAATAGTCACACTTCATCCAAACAGATCAATGCTAAAGTACACTTGGACCGTTTTACCTTCTGGACATTTCTTCACAATAAACATTTGAAATACTCCAAAAAGCCATGACATTACCACCACCTAATCACCATAACTATAGGCCACCCTTTGCCCCAAAACAGCTCTGGGCCATTGAGGCCTGGACTCTATGAGACGTCTGAAGGTCAGTGTGATCTGGCACCAACATGTGAAAGCTGCAGCCTGGCCAGTCTCCCAACATTTCTCTATTCTGTTTAGTTTGGTCAGACTTCAGAAAGTCTGGTCCTTCTCGATTCCAGTTGTATTTCAAGGCACAAGAACAAATGGGGGCAGATTAAACTATCAGATAAGCATTAAAACAATCAGAATCCAGGGGGCAGTACCAACATACACAGAATAAACTGGTTCTGGACAGAGGTAATTGGAAGTCCATTTCAGTGGGAGAGGTTCAAGACCCACTCTGCTAAGGAAGTGAATGGGTCTGATACCCCTTATGCACTGTACGCATTCCACAGTCATGTTGATTTCTCTTATGTATCAACAACCATCATCCTGCCTCTTAAACATATCCATAAAAGACATAAACATCAAAGACAACATGTTGACTTGTTTTCATCATTTTATGGCTGACATAAGATTCACATCTGTACTGAGCTTATTGCATCAAGAGTGAACTGTTTGTGGTTACAACTGACTGTTATTCATTGCTCTTGTGCAACATCCTACAGAAAAAAAGAGGGAAAAAAATGATATAGTTTTTGGCAACTCCAACTGAAATTGGCTTTAAACTGTGTGGCGTGGGTTTGCAATCTTGAGTGTTGGTGGGCAGATGAAACCCTAACCTGCTGATGTGTGTGCGTCTCCTGCCTGTGGCTAATGCGGCCTGCACGCTGCTCACTGGGCGGAGAAAATAGCTTTGGCACTGGCAAGCAGATCAAAGTGATCAGACGAGTAATCCCCCATGAGTCAGACGGGAAGCAGCTGGGGGGAGGTGTGTGTCGGAGGGGGCTCAACTATAAACTGCAGGCTTTTTATTTCATCACTTTCTCTTTTGATACTTTAGCATTTATTTGTGTTTATATTATGGTGAGGTAACCAAGAAGTGTGCTCTGGTAAAAGTACAGTTGTTTTGAAAGAACAATGAAACCTGAGCAACAACACTGGTGAAAAGATTACTCAGAGTTATGTGGAGCAATACAGCTCGGCTAGCTTTAGCCTCAACCTATTTGATTATGCTTTGCTGAGTGAGAGGTAGGAGTTGCAATATGTCCTAGATGATAATCAGGCATAACATTATGACCACCTGCTTAATTTTGTGTTGGCCCTTTTGCTCCAGAACACTCCTGACCCATTAAGGTATGGGCTCCACTAGACCCTTGAAGCTGTGGTGTGGTATCTGCCACCAAATGTTAGCAGCAGCTCCTTTAAGTCCTGTAGGTTACAGGTGGGGCCTCCATGGATCGGACTTGTTTGTCCAGCACATCCCACAGATGCTCGATGGGATTAGGAGCCAATCAACACCTCAAACTCAGACCAGGTCACCTTCTTTCATTGCTCCACGGGGCACTTCTGATGCTCACGTGCCCATTGTTGGGGCTTTTGGTGGTGCACAGGGGTCAGAGGTCACCCTGACTGGTCTGTGGCTGTGCACCTGCACTGTGTATTCCGACACCTTTTTTTTAGATCCAACATTAACAACAGTAGCTCATCTGTTGGGATGAAACTGTGTGCCGATTTGTGATTATACAAACTCATAGAAATGTTTTGGTTTGTTTTTCTTTTGTATGATTTTTGGATTGACCACGTAGTGACCGTTTTACTACTACTCATGTAAACAACTCGGCAATGCTCTGATTGGATAAAACTGCAGTTACTCACAGATGATAAATCAAATCACCTCCAGTTATTGATTTAAAGTACCTGCTCTTTGAAAATGCTTTCTATGGAAGCCCTCCCAGATGGTACTGTGTGATAAACACCGATCTTCTGATGTGCCAGGTTAGAAATTCTCTCAGAGCATAAAACAAATAACTGTGAACAAAAATAGGTGCTGGAAATAATAGGATCTAACCAAATAATGTCTAATGTGAAATACAAGACGTTTTTTCCCTTTACAAACACTCTTATCGTAAAAAAGGGAAATCCACACTTACACTTTCATAATGTTATTTGTGTAAATGTTACTACCCACTTCTGTTTATATCTGATATATCTCCTCCACTTTTTCAGTTTCTTCTTCCTGTCACACAGCGATGACACAGATGTTAAAGGGCATTTTCACTCTGACTCTCTGAAAAAAAATCACCCCTCAAACACTGTAATTCCCCTTTCAGAGGAGAGCCAGCTGACGCGTCTTTGGCAAAGCAAACTCGTTTCAGACACAATCTAATGGCCTGATGAGCTTATGTTTCTGAAATCGAGACGCACACTCACACACAAGACAAATGATCTAACTGGGGCGACACAGACATTACGAGTTTGTGGTTAGGCGTCGAGATAGAGAGATCGAGTGCGCAGCCCCAAGAAAGGAAGAATGAAAGTGGGTGAAGGCAGAAAAGAGGGAAAAGAAATCTAAACATGTGAAAGCAAGATGGGATTGAGTTACAACAAAAGGCTGTGCTGCTGTAAATCTGAGCACTCACTGGGACCAATCTGAATTTGATTATCTCTTGACTGATACGCCATTGATATTTCCAGTCTGGAGGTGATTGTCAATGTTTGAATAGCGACACACTGTAAGATATGTGATCATTAAAAAATAAACTCTTGTTTGGACTTGAGTTTGTGACGCTGCCCTAGACACTAGTGCTTATTTATGCTAATTAGCCATGTACATTTTAGTTTCAGTTTCAGAAGGTACTTCTTCACTCATGAAAGTAGCTTGAATCCTAGGATCTTTTCACTGAGTCTGTGGTTGAGCATAAATGGGGCACAGGGCTGACTGGGATGGGAATAATCATGGAAAGGACCATAAAGGGAGCTGATGTAATTTTCCTGGTACTGTCTACATGTCTATGAAACAATAAATATATTTAAAGTGGTTTGCTCAGAGCTTGTGTCTTTTGTATGTGGTCAGATTTAGTTTGCATGAAAAGAAATCCACACAACTCTAGCAGTGCTCTGTGCGTTTTGGGTTGGTGTGGCAGGTGGTGAGAGTTTGTTTAGTAGCTAATATTTCATTTTGGTGTTGTTCTTGCCTAAACATAACCAGAAAAGTAATTTGGCAAACTGGGTTGTGTAATGGAGAAATGCTGCCAGAAGCACAAGTCTGCTCAAAGGGAATTTTACCAAATATTTGTGTGTGAACTCAAGTCTCAGCACTTTGAGAGAAGTGTTTTGATGCTGGCAGTGACTCACATTTCCCTCTCAGTGTTTAATGCGCTCAGTGGGTGTACTTGTCTTCCCTTAGCAACAGCTCATCAGACGCAGAGGGCATTTTGAAAGCACAGGTGCAAGTGAAAGTCCTCTCCATGCAAAGGCTGAGGCAGCGCCAGTCGGGCTAGAGCTAGAGTGATGTTTGCCGGGGCTTGGTGCCAAAGAGGAAGTCGTTCTTCTCAAAAGGCCTGTGAAAATACAGTACACTGCAGCACAGATGGCTGCCATGAGTCACGCCACGAAGCTTCCTTGTTGTATTTTTTTTCTGCTGGATAATCCTCATCAATTAGCTCTATTGTCAGCCGGCTTTTCACAGCAGTGAAATTGATGCCCAAACACCACAGAATAGGCCTGTATTTTGCTTTGAACTGTGACTCACCCATTGGGGAAGAGAAATCTTTTCTACTTAGAGGTTTTTCTGTCTTCTCTAAGTTTAGATGATTTATTTACGAAGCTGCAGGCATTTGAGGCTAAACCCTCCTACCGTGTACCGTCATGAATAAAGTTTCATCACAGCGCTGTTCATCAGTTAAAGGCACACCCAAAAGCACTTGAAAAAGAGGGGCTTGTGGGAAAACGGGCGAACAAGATCTTACCTGTCCTTGTCCTGCTTTTAGTGTTTGAATAAGGTTTTGTTATATGTGCGATTGCTTTCATGGTATCGGTGTCTGCAACTGGAGCCAGCCACATGAGATTCAGCCTGTTTTTTCAAGCAGATGTGCTACTGTGGAAACTTCATCCGCGCTGCCAAAACATACAAAGACATACAAACAGGCACCAGCACAGACACAAAGGAGCTGCCAGGGCTCAGTGAAGAAAGAGACACAACTCAAAACCACTTCCTGTGCACCATTTGACCTTTGAACCTGATAGTACTGATACTTGTGTATGAGTAGGAGATAATGCGAAGAATAGAGAGACACTTACTCATTCAGGGTCCTTTGTCTGATGATAGTACAGCCTCCATACAAGTTCACACAGAAACCTAATGGTTGGTATTGTACAGTTATAGACCAGTAGTCCTCAAACAGATACTGCTGGCTGTTTATTTATTTATTTATTTATTTATTTTCACAAAATGTGATAAATAAAATAAGTACAAATCTTGTTTCACTTTTAATACTTTTTATATCTGCACCTATTTCACTAATTCATGAAATATCCTCCATTGATTTATTAAATGGACATTGAAGTAGCTCAGTTTTTTGAATCTTGAATCCACTTTTCACTGGCTCCAGCACATGGTTTACTCTCTGTGGCATGGCTTCTGTCTTTTCTTTGCAACACTAGTGTTGCAGTCAAGACCAAACGAGACCAAGTCATGTCCGAGACCAAAACCAATCTACAATACAATATAATAGATACTAAGGAATAGAATTAATGGAATAAATCCAACAGTCATAGTCTAAGTTTTGACTAAGTCCAGAATCAAGGAGACCACAACAAGTCCAAAACCTTTACAAAATGGACTCAAGAGTACTACTGTGCAAAACTGGGAGTGTGTTGACAACTATTTACTGTAGGAAGTAAAGTAGCAATTTAAAAGTTAGTACAGACCCAAATTTACAAAATACAAGGCTATCGCTTTGAAGTTATGATAGAGTCCAACACAATTATCATACAGATATGTCTCCACTAAGTTAAAGTGAGAATCTACATCTGATTAGATATTTCTCATTATGTGCTGGAATGTGTTTTGAGTTTATTATCATTTATTGTGAAACTAACTGCTCTAGTAGTTTATAGAAAAGAATCTGAATCTGAAGTAAAATGTTAGCTATTGAAATCCACTTTTCAAAGAAATGCAAATATAAAAAAATATACTGACATCCTTCAGGCTGTTATTCGTCCTTGGTTTGAAACCCTTTATTAATTTGCAGGAATTCAGCCACTCTGCTGAAACCTTGAGCGGAAACAGGGCTGAGGTTTTTGCAAAGGAGCGAGGTCATGTTTCAAAGCAGAAGCAGCTTCCCGAACCTCCACAATTACAGAGTACAGTATTAGTGAGACGTCACGCTGAGGGAGGTGTGTGAACCAGTGTGACTTATCGACTCCGAGTCTGTCTGAGCGAGGCGCCGTAATGGAATCTGTGAATGGTACAAACGCATGTGTTGTTTTGGTGTGAATAGCACTTACATCACGCTGGAGGTGTGTGACAGAGAAGAGCTTTGCTGCACGAGAAACCGGGACAGTGCATCTGCTCACTCTTAGAACTGGGACAGCTTCAATTACTTACTATCAGTCACTGCTTCAGGCTATGTCTACAATGGTACTTTTTCATTTCTTTTTCATGTCCTTTAGCAGTGTTTTCATGAGGTGTCCTGTGTTTGCTGACTGGATGTCTTTATCTGATCTGTTATTGACGCAAAACTATAGAGTTAAATCATAGTTAAATCCAACTAAGTAAGTCAGAAATATTAAGAAATTGCTTGTGGTTTCATTAGTGTGTTGTACCCGAGACCGGTCTTGGTCTTGAGGACTATTTTGTAAAGGTCTTGTCTCGGTCTCGATCCCTTAAAGTCTTGGTCTTGTCTTGATTTTTGAGATCAGGACAATCAATCAAAACAATCTAATACCTCAACTGTTATAGTAGGTTCTTGGGTTTGAATTAAAGAATAAAAACCTATACTGTTTTATATTCAATTAAAAATCTTGTTCTGACTCTGCCTTCTTCACCAAATACCATGAATGAATACATGAGTTTGGACTTAATCAAAAACTGGTCTTAGACTGTTTAGATTTTTTAACTGTTCCCTTGTATCTATTACAGTGTATTTCATACTAGTCCTAGACTTGACTTGTCCTTGACCTGGACTTACCCTGACATGTACTTGGTCTTAAAAATGAATGTGATATTCTTATATTTTAAAGAAGGTAGGGGTTTGTGACATCTCCATTCTTAAATAACAGCAATAGACTGTTGTATTCTGTAAATCTTGCTGTTAAGTGTTATGTGTCACATTTAGCAGAAGAATATCTTTCTGTTTATGTTGTCCTATACAAATATTTAATAACAGAAGTCTTGGAAACAGGAAACAGCTCACAACATGAGTCTTTTGCAAAATATTGTCAATATTACAGTTTACGTATAATGTGTGATGTAATATTTCAAAATGTGAATTATATTGGTTTATAAAAAATGAAGCTAAAGTTTATCCAAGTTGAAATTTGCACAGAAACACCTGCTCAAGTCAGAACAACTCTGAGAAAACTTAAATGTGGAGCACAGCTTTATGTACTCGTGTTATTACAGGGTGACAAGGTAGAGCTGTCAGTCTGTGAACAGCAACTTTCTCACTGTTGATTGGAAACACATGAACATAGCAAAGACTTTCGATGCACACGTCGTCATGATTGTTAAAATATTAATGTGAAAAGAGCTTGTTTCATTCTCTCGTGCTAAAAAAGGAAAACGAAGAATTAGGCTCATTTTGCTTCGAAAGTTGTTGTTTGCCCCGTCCAGAAGCCTTGGAAATAATTTGTAGGCCATGGGCATGATGTTGAATTTCTTAAGGCTGTTTCTGTTGATTCAGGGGAAAATCCATTTTACAGCATGTTCAGCCGGCCAAGTGTCCAATTAGTGCAGTGAAAAAAAATTTCCCTCATCGAAGCGGAAAGTGGAATTACATTCGGTGAATTCTGGAGCCATCCTCGCCAAGGTCTGACACGAGGGAATCAATGACTTCACCGAAATATCAAACTGTGCCATAAATTATAGTGTTTCATGGCCTACAACCTTGATCCACTGGAGTGAGGCAATTTCGCCATCTTTGCTGTTGAAGATGAGCGGTGGCACTCCGGCTGCACTCCTGCGGATATTCAAATAATTGCCCTCCGCTCTGTATGAGAGAGAGAATGAATTTGAATAATGTATTGCAATGGGAGTGAAGCCACAAGGCCTCCGAGGTCATAAATTCTGCTGCTACATCGGCCCGGCCCACGGGAACGGGGAGGCACACAGGGTTGTTTATAAAATGCCCTTGGAAAAATGAGTCTAATCCCTAGCCAAACCGTAAGCCATGGGGAGAGCATTAGATAACCCACAAGCTGCAGAGTAATGAGAGTAATGAGGGAGATGGAGAAGCAGAGCCAGGACACGGAGAATGCATCCATTTATTGGCGGTGCGCTCTGATTGCTCAGACCATTTGAGACAAACTGGAGCCTGACACAGTGCTGGAGTCCATTTCGTCTGATCAGCAGCAATAAGTGCTTTCCACAGCCAGTGAGTGCTCCGAGCAGGCAGCAGCAATACATCATGGCCATTATAGAAAACATTCGCATTATGTGTGTTTATCCAGCGACGGTAGCATCACTGAGCACACACACTTTGAGTTCAACGTGTGACAGACTTGACCCAGTGATGCTGTAATTAATCTCAATATGTGCTCAAACAGAAACAGAAAAGAGGTTCACTGTATTATCCATTCAGCTGAAACTCACGTCAAGTGTTCATTCATTCTTTCTTTGTGGGCCTTTACAAATATTGCATCAGGAACAGTCTGCTGTAGTTACTGTGGAAGTATATGTGTGTTTGTGGAGAGAAAAAGCTGGATACCTCCAACTTCAATTTTCAGTTTTACCTGTGGTCACTTGTGGTACTGCAACAAATACCAAAAGGTATAACAAACCACTATATCTGAAAAAATGCTTTTGTGACACATAACTGTTCAAATATCTATGTTTACAGGTACTTTTTTCTAAATAGACAAAAATAACAACTCTCTGACAGTACTGACATCAACACAGTCTACAGTCTGGAAAACACAAATACATAGGAGGCAGTAGTAGGTGAAGCACAACTCTGCTGCTGCAAAGGCTGTAGTGAGAATAAACAACTTTCACTTTACAAATGAGTTCAGTTCCACATAAAAATACAATATAAAGCTGTACTATAATAATTTAAGGTGATTGGGAATTACATGTTGTTTACCTATAGCACAGACATCACACAGACACTTTGAGAATCAATATCTGCATTTTTATAGGCTTCTGGTGACGAATGCAGAAGTGCCACATACCACAGATAAACACATTGTTTCCTGGAATAGTGCTGGAGTATGTTGTCATTAGGAGCAGCGCTAAGCCTTTAATGAAGGAAAACCAGAAATATTGGCTGTTTCTAAACGTTGCCTCTCTTGCATCACGGCCCCACCTCTGTTTGCTCACCACTCCATCACCTTCACTATGTGAGCAGGAATGCAAAAGCCGCCCTGATGATAGCTTACACGTCGAACGATGCCAAAACGCCGAGGGCACTGACTCACATGCTCACGTTTAGCAAACACTTGGACACAAAGGCATTTTACACACGAATATGATGATAAATGTACTTTTGGCACATGGTTTGTCACATCGCTTGTGGCACTTTATCAAAAAGCAAACAAAGGATTTTATTTAGTCCGGCGTGTGACCAACCAGGAGAAATTCCACAGCTCCCCTTGATGTCTCATTAGCCGCAGATGCAGGCTTCCTCTTGTTTAGCCCAAAACGAGAGGGGTGTGTGTTATTATGGTGGGGGTGCTTGTGTAGAGGGCAGGTGACACTCTGGGTCGAGCCTTTTAGGGGGCGGGACCGGTGACTGACTGTGGTGTTATTATGTCCAGAAGGATTTCCGTAAACGAGGGAGTTCAAACTATGACTAATTCTTTGTTTAGAGGAACAGCTTATATCCGGAGAATTGTGCATTGTCTGTCAAGTAAAAAATAAACAAAGGCTTACCTAACTTTTCCCTTAAGAATTAGTCTGGCCCCTCTTGATTTGAGTTGGATTTTCAGGAAATGGGCGCAGATTAAACCTCCTCTAAAACCAATAATAGACTTACAGCCAATCAGAATTCAGAAGGCAGTAAAACATACAGAGAATAGACTGCTTCTGGACTATTGCAATTGGAAAAATAAACAAACAAACAGAGAAACAAAGCAATGTATAAAGCTTGCCTTGTTTTATGTTATAATTGGTCAGACCAGACCCACTTCACTAAGAAAGTAAATGGGTCATACTGGTCGGGCTACTTGTTCATGTTAAAAAGCAACACAGTCCTCGAGTCTTTTGAAGTACTTTTTACCCAACCCTAGTTTCAATGGCTGCTTTTACGTCTGATTGAGTCTTTACTATTTGAAAGTAGCACCACTTTCACTTGAGTTCAGATCCTGTTGTTGCACTGCATCCCCCTCAGCCCTGTTCCTCAGGCAGCCCACCCTTAAAGCCTGGGTGACGGAGCAGGTAATAAAGGGCCCCAGCGCAATGAGTCAGCACTTTAGCCTCCATTTAATTTCATCTGAATGCAGTGCTGACCCCCCTCCCCCGTCGCTCCTGTCTCCCCGTCCCCTCCTCGCCCCACTGCAGTAGACTTAACCCCTTCCTGCCTCCCGGTCCTTTGGTTTTAACCCTCTAAAAACAGCCACGCCGCCATGTTGTGTGTTTCTGAACCGTGTCCCCGTCAGATAATAAATACACCCCATGTGCTTTTAATGTTTCCGTGCTTTGTTGTTGTTGGTATGCAGCCTCTAAAACGTGGTGCGGTGCTGACAGAGTGTTGGTGTTGTTGAAGAGGAGGGGGGGGAGGCAGCGGGACGAGGGGGGGTTGAATGTAGGCCACACATTCCTTTCCTAGGAGCTGTCTGAAACCAAGCAAACACACCGCTGCACAATCAGACCAGGATTTCCGCCATTCCACAGAGCAGGCCAGACTCCCTATGAGTTTTTCCTCCGGCTTCTCACGAACACACAGCCCGGGCTCCTCAGCTCCTCTGCTCCTCTGCTCTTCTGCATGACGATACAGCCACTTTCCATCACTAAAACACATCCATCTCCTTCCATTAAACTGATTACTCCCCAACTCGGAGATAAATCTTTCCAGACCGGATGCCATTTAAATTGTGTGTCAGTCAGAGCTGCAGCGTTTCTTTTGACCTTCACCATCCGGCCTTCACTTCACATCAACACAGACTCAAGTTACACTTTTATGTTTCAAGTTCTCCCCATGGATTTCCAGGACAAATAGATGTACAATGTGCACATTAGACACATGACATGGCACATTTTCTCTGTTTTATTAGATTTATTAGCTTTTTCCCACTAGACAGCAGGTAGGTTAAGGAGGTGGATGGAAGAGTTTGCATCCAAGACATACCAACATCTTATTTGGCTAGTGTGTACAAAAGTATAAAAGTAAAAAAGCATATTACATAAAGCCTCGCTGCCTTTCCCTAACTATTACCAGATGTGTTTCTTGCCTGATTTATATCACACATCCTATTTCCTACAACCTTTTTTTATCTTATCTGAAACAAGGATGCTAAATATGCATGGGTCTGTTATGTAAACATGAAGCACATTTCTCCATGTTTCCTGACAAATGAATATTTACATGATTATTTGGCATGTTTTGGTTTCAGTTGGTGTTAATGGCTAATCAAGGCCTTTCCTCTTTTCCACGCTTCTGCTTTATTGGGCTCTCACATCTTTGTTTGTGTTGCTTCCTGAGAAGAAAGAATGACATTGTCCAGACCTCTCCCATGATAACACTCTGCCGTTCTCTTTCTGTCCACTCTATTTCCAGCTCTTTGTGTCCCATGCAGCTGCAGTACAATAACAGTGTTTGAGTGGAACAGTCCAGACAGGACTTTAGTTTAAATAAGCACCCCCGAGGCTGTGTAATAACCCAGCACCCCCCGTCCCAGTCTCCTGGTCAGTCCCTCATCGCTGGGGCCCGCTCCATAACACATTCCTCCTGGTGCTCCCTGCCAGCCGCTTCGAGAGCCAAACCACCAGAGGAAAAATACAGAGAGGGAACTGTGATTCACAGCCCTGATATAGAATATCACCTCCTCCCTTCTCCACAGTCTAACAGCTGCTTTCCTGGAAGCACTTGTGCGGTGGGAGTTTGGACTACAGAGATGGATCGAGGAGGCCCAGACTATGCTCCTTAAAAAGGCCTCTCTGTTCACAGCTCCAGTGTTGCAACATCTCCATATGCTGTTCATGAGAATGGGAAGTATGCTTTGTTAAAAAACAGCCTGACGTGAGGCGGGTTATCTCATACTGACATCGGTCATCAGTGTGACAGGTCGTAATGACATCGGTTAAGGCTAAGCCAAAGGGTTTCGGCTTGTTCTGAGGTGGAAAGGTGAAGTGAATGTGGCAGGTTTTCATTCTTCAGCTGTCTGACATGTGTGACTGATGACGAACAGAAAACTTGGGGCAGGGTGGAACGTTTGACAGAAAATGACATGTCTTTGTTGTCTTTTGTGTGAAATACTTATTTAATTGCACTTATTAGGCTAAATTCAATCAGGTCGGTGGGTCTGACTGCAGGCCTCAATGTATCAAGTCTGCTTCATTAAACAGACATAATAAGCAACTTGAAGCTTTGATCTGAATGTCCAGTCAAGTAGCAACCTCTGTGGTTCAGGACTGCAGTGGATATTCTGTTGAACCCAATGGTTGTGCAAAAAAGGTTACACAATATATAATTGCACAATACATTTAAGTACATCAAAGTAACCCAAACTAACCTTGAGTGATGCTCCACTGTGTTTGCTGTTTAAACTTCTCCTAATGATGCATGCAAATCCAAAACAATACTTTGTTGTTGAACACTGTTGGATTTCTGTGAAACACTTTGAAATAGAAGTTACTCTATTTTATGACTGCACTCCTCTCTGTGTTGGAGAAGTCTGAAATAAGTCTGAAACTTGTGAAAGTCTCTATTTTACAGTTTCTGCCTCCAACAGATAATCCACTCCAAAAGTAAACACACCCTCTGCAGTTGATATAAATATGAAAAATCTTCATTATTACAAGCTCTTTGCTGAATTGGGTCGTCACCTAAATGTCTAATTGCATGGTTTCCTTGTTCAATAAATCCTTATTAAAAACCTGTCAAGGCTCTCCGAAGACTCTGTTAGCTTAAACATGCCTCAGACTTATTTTTCATTTGATTAACTCCAGGAGTTTAACTAGCCTCTCCTGTGCTTCTCCCATTCGCGCGTAGAGTACCCTTAACCTACTTTAGTGAGCATGTCAAGTCATATGTCTCTGTAGCCTTTCCTGTCTACACAATGACCCTCGAGTGGAGCAGAAGAATAGGAGCGGGACTCACTTCCCTTCTGTGCATGAACAGGCTAATTTAGGAAAGCGTGTCAGTGTGAACCTTTGTCACATTGCCGGGCTCAGAATACCCATTGTTCCCTTGATAGAGTCATTCCACTTTGGAGAAGGCTGTTAGGAGGAGCGGAGAGTATCCTGCGTCCCGAGCCCTGCCACATCTGCATTTGTATGTCGTCCACGCCGACGAGTTGTTTCCACCCGCGCCACGTGCACGATACGGAGAGATTAAGAATGGAAGTAGGCTAGAATGAGATCATGCATGCCCTGGCTCATTAGGTACATTTAATATAGTCTGCCTGGAAAGCCATCTGCTCCAGGAGGATGGTGCCAGATATGATGTTATGTTGGCAGCCATTGTTGTTCCTGTTTACCATTTTAAGGGCTGATTTTATGTGGCTAGCCCAGACCAGCCAGAAACATATTAAAAGTTACAATACTACAGTTATATTTAATGTGGGAAAATATTTGTATTTCTGCCAAACTCAAGGGTCCAAATGTGAGCCTTTACAAGCTTTGGTTGACGATGAACAGTACTGCTTGGATAAAAATAGGCAGGAAAGTACTTAAAAATTAGTTCTTGTTATACAGAGTACAGATACGAGTACGTACCAATGCTGTATAGAGGAAAGGTGGATAAAAATCTCAGAAAAGTGCTTATACAGCAGTATCAAAGGAGGTTAAGTGAGTACAAGAGACTTCTATCTGTGTTGGACAATCAGTATCTGGACAAAGAGGTCAAAATAACAAAACAGTGATAATTAAATCAGAGAAAGTGAATCATATGCTGTTAAAAAGTCATGGCCCTTCGTGATAAACGACTGGACTGGACTGAAAAGTTCTCAGTGTCGTTTTTACAGCAGTGATTTCTGTCAGTCTGCATCTGTGTGATTCCACAGAGACTGGAAGCCCCCGTCTCTTTGCAGATGCCAGCGGCCCCCCTCCTCTCTCTTCCCATCTCTGGCAGGGAGGGTCTTGGGGATTAACTTTCCACTTCTGTGATCCACTTTTCCACAGAGCCAATAGCTATGTGCCGGTCTGGAAATGTGTTTTGTGGCTGGCTGAGACACAAAATCAAGGCCAAGCTCCAAAATAATTTATGACCCCTGTCTCAAGGTAACTTCTGTTCTTTGACTTGCCTATTCCTCTCGACAATGACCTCACCTCCATTATGAATATTGCAGTAAACAAGGACGTCATTCACACTGAGGGGACATGTACTGTTTTATTATGGCTCACAAACCCTAACTCATATGGTCGCCCGGTGTATTTTTTGCAGTTGCTGACATTAAAATCCATACTGACGACATTACGTAAGCTTGTTTTGCATATTTCCATTAAGCCCTTTGTACTCATGCGCCATTTCAAATCACAGTAATTGCTTCCTCCGTTTTTAAGAGATTACACTCAGCAGCTGCAAATGATTTTGTTTCGCTATTGGTCGAAGAATCCGGTGTTAGTTTGTGTGACAGAGCTGCAGCTACAAGTTAATTTCACCTCCAGCTACTGCAGCTCTTAATGCTCTCTGGTTTATTAGTACGGTATATCTGGGATTTTTAGAGAGCGCTGTAAGATTTCAGCAGAGCATCACTCAAACCGCAGGCTAGAGATATAAAAGTCCTTCAGGAGACGGGATTGAAAGCCTCCGTCAAGGCTGCAGTGAAGGAGGGAGCTGAGGTATTCCTTTGAAGTGGGTGGCTCAGATATTAAATAATTGAGTTGTAGGAGATTAAAGTTTCAGAAGTTAATTTGGCCCCCTCTGCGGCCTGTCGCTCTAGGGTTGGACCAGTGTGCAGCCTGCAGACGACTGGTGAATAACAGTGACTCACTTCCTGTGCGGCTAGGCTGGAGAAACCCTATATCTGCAGCAGACTGAAACAGGAAGTTCAAACAGGGCACTCTCTGACTCACGGCGAGGGTGACGCCATATTTTTTCTTGCTGTCCGGGTTTTCAGGAATCCAATGCTCCATGTGCTCGAGCAACAATAAGACATGCAGAGGTTTCACTTCCCCTCCTCTTTTGCTTCATAAACACTCGCCATAGTTGCTGACAGCTAAACTGTTATGTGGAAAGAAGTTCATTTGCTGATGCAAGAGAAACACACAGCTTGTGTAAGCCCGGATTTCAGTGCTATTTAGATGGCAGGGTTTCGGTTTCAGTCATTCAGACGGCGAGGCCACGTCGCCTCGAGGTGAAAGCTCTGTTATTTTTGTCTGGATTGTGCCTCTCAGCTGACATTGAAACCCAATTTTCCAGGCACCTTGAGGATGACACTAAGTCGTAAAGTAATTGATATGTATGAGGGCATATAAACACCAGCAGTGTGTCTTTCAGGACAAACAACACTCTGTTGAAGGAGGTGTAAGGACATGCTGGTGAATTACCCATCTATTTCTCAGACTTGCAGTGACTTATGTTGGTGGCGCAGCATCACAGTGGGACACAATCCACCACAATGACTCGAGCCCCCGGGGTGTGAATGAAAAGCACCACTTCATTTTCACATACAGATCAACACACAATTTTGTATCCATGTTTTTATTTTCTTTAAATCTCTAATCTTTGTAACTTATGGTGAGTGTGCCTTTCTTCTTTTGTTTTATTTCACTGACCTGAAGATGCAAATATAAAAAAAATTGCTCCAGAATGAGATCTTTTTGAAACTCAACCCTTTTGGACATTATGAAATTATCCCGCTTGGCTTTGTGCATTGCTACTGTCTTATGCTGCACTGCTGCAACAAATGCTAGATTTCAAAGATGTCTCTTCAGACCGTGTGGGTTCTTTGCTTGTAATTCATTGTTAATAATCAGTGTAGTGTTTGCAGACAAAATCATCATTAACCATGTCCAGATGCTGACAGTTGAGTCGATCCAGTGTCCTGTCTCTTTAAAGGATGATCCAGTCACGCAACAGTGAGATCACACTCTTTTGTTTACTGTTTACATTTGGAAAAGTACACCACTTAGCCAAACAAATGTGAGGTAAAGGTATTCAAATTGTCCTATGATCTGTTGTCAGCAGAATAGCAGGTCTGCATAGCTCCAGTGTGCATTCCCCTCCGGTGTTTGTGTTGCTAAAGCTGCTGTCACCTGCGCCAATGGTACTGTGTGTTTTGACTGTCAAGGGTCAGAGTTAGCTCAGGGCGTTGTTGCTATGTTGCAGAGAAAAACAGGCCTGGTGTTGTCATGTGGGCCAGAGGGCTGCTGGGACGCAGAGCCAAAGCCCTGCGGTGAGATCACTTATGGAGGAGGACTATGTTTAAGAATGAGCCCCTGTGGGCTGTTTGTGCCGTGCTGAAGCAGCAGTCCTCTCATCTAGCTGCAGGAAAAACAAATAAAGCCTCTAAACTTAAACTAAAAAACACATCATTACCACCGTCCTGATGTATTATTACTAGTTTCTGTCAGTTGCATCACACTAAACAAACGCCACTTTCCATTTGGAGCAGTTGTCAGCTCTCAATAAAATGGAGTCAGTTATTGACTTTACGTATCGCAGTTTCACCGTTGAATAATTTTCATGCTCCATTTTGTTTCATGTAAAAATACAGTTTGGCATACAACATGGTAGATTAAATTATGTATGATGAGTGCTTTTGCATTTTATACTTGAGCTAAATATTTTGTATTTATGAATTTCACCTAGATCTATTCACAAATGTTGCAGCCATTATTTCCATTATACTGCTCTATTGCTTGCTGACAGATTTTTAACCCATGTGTAAATGTCTGTGTGATCACGTTATCTATATAATTTTGCATTATCGTATTACTTTTATTGTATTTGCTGACATTTATTTTTATGTCATACCATGTCAATGTAATGATTCATTAGAGGCTTAGCAACAAACATCTAAGACTCAGGTCACATACTAACCCTTAGTTGATTATAAAATGTTTTAATCTCAGATATCACAAGTTTACATGTTTTGAATTTAAAGTAACACAATGCACACATACATTTGTAAACACATCGACATTTATTCATTTTCTTTACAAATGATTACATTCAGTGCAAAAGTGCAAAAGACTGTCCTCACCAGGGGAATGAGAGCATGAGCTCCAGATAAACACACATTATTATGACTAAAAGAACAACGGCAACAATAAACACAGGGGTCGCCTTCAGAGAGGAGCCGCGGCCCCTCACCTGCACCCGCCTTTTGTTCATCCTGATCCCACCTGAAAACCTTTATTGTCTTTTACAAAAACAGCCAAAGGGCCTCTGTGTGTGCTTCTGGCCCTGACACTTGAAAAACCAACCTCTGTCGCTTTACCTCTCACTCTTACTCTACTGAGATAATGTCTTGACCGCCTCGAGGCATGGTCCCTACAACGCACCCTGTGAGATGAAAGAGAGCAGCGTGACGACAGGTGGAGGAGGTTAAAAAAAACACACAGAGAAAAGCAAACAGGACCTGGCTGGGAGTGGCGGCGGCTAAACAAAAGGCCCACAGCGTTGATGGAGATCCCTCCCTTCTCTGCAGCGGCGGCCAGGCATGCTTCTGCTCTGTCTGGGTCTGTCCTGCTACGAGTCGCTAGCTCAAATTTAGCTGCAGGCAACGAGGGAGGAACAACGGTGAGAAGGGTGTGTCGCAGCAGAGCTTAACAGGGAGGCAGGTGGGCAGATTGTTGCTCAGAGGCCGACGAAGGAGGGGGGCAGGTGGTGAGGAGGCCCCTGAGCGCCCGGTCGACATGACATGACGCTGACGACATCATGGAGCAATGCAGCGGAGCTAGAGACCGATTAAGCAACTCAGACAAACTATGACATTGTGTAAATATATTAAGGTTATCTGTTTTTCTGACCTGATTTTATTTCCAGGTATTTCACAAAAAACAAACATACTTGTAGTAATTTCGTTTGAGTATTTTGTTGTATTTCATAGACAAAAATTTAGATTTAGTCATTTTAAACAACTATCACAACACAATTTTCAGGTGTGATGTCACTTGGAGCCAAAAGTTTTAAAGTTATCACATGACCCCCCAGACAGCTGATTGGTGTACACCCCCTATTTTTAACACATGAAAAACATGTTTTAATACAAAAGGCTTAATAATAAGGCATCTGGAGTTCCACCTTCAAAAGCTATGTCCAAAAACTTTATTCTTTACCTGTTTGATATATTACATTTTTCACTTTAACACATTGCAAATGTTTGGTCTCATATAGGACCATGATATATTTTATTACAAATCTTGAGTACCTTGGTGCCTCTCTTTTGCAGCAGTGTGACAAAACTAACTAGCAACATTTTAACAAATCATTAACTTCTAGTAGCTCAAAGTACGACACAAACCAACAACCCCATAAATCCATTAGCTTTGCTCTAAATGTCATCGAACATCAAGTGCCATACAGACACTTTTAAGGTTCTGGTTTCAAACAACTTTTTTTGCGTTCCTCTTGGTCACATCATTTTTTGAGCTTGTCCCAGATATCTGGGGATGTTTGATCTAGGCCATGCTGCTCCACAGCAGGGAAGCCAAGGGGAAACCAAGGAGCCAAGTTAACTAGTTCATGTCACTCATCAACTTATTTCAACAGATATGGGCTGCGTTTGAAAAAAAGGCATCTGTGAAAACACTTCGTGACCTGTTTTCTTTAAGTCACTCTCAGTCGCCAGAACTATTTTTCTGACACTAAGCAGCTTTACTTTATATATGTGCTTCTATTTACACTTTTCCACTGCTTGGTCAAGAGAAGATAGCGAGGTTCAGGCTGGGGCTAAACAAAGCCGCCGCTGTCATAAGCCATCAGATTCTAATAAGGCATAACCTAGTGCTGGGTGGGCGAGGGAAGCCGCTGTTTTTCTGCTATTTCCATTTATAGACTGCACCAACGAGCCCCCTGGGAGATTGCTCGCCATGACTCATGTCTCCAGTGCTTCTGGTCCAGACTGCTCTCCCCCTCCCTCGCTCCGTCCTTTAGCACGGCTGCCTTTCTGCTTTCCCTTCCCCGCTTCATATTAATCTCCCCTATTTTTATTATATTCATTTTCCTAAATACAAATTTCCTCCCTTTTTCATTCATGCGAGATAAAGCTTGAGTGAAAAAGTGAATCAATGGGAGGCATTAGGGTCAGCGCATGCAGCGGTGATGATGAAAGAGATAAGCCGAGCTGAATCACTCCTGTGTAAATAGCAGCTACAGTACAGACGGCGGCCATTTCCCAGAACTGTTGTTGTGGTGAAACGGCAGCGTCAATATGGGGGGATGTCTCTGTCTGCCTTTCCCAGCACGGCAGCCTGCAGGCTTTTCACCATCACGTGGTGCAGTGCGGCCGCTCCCCCCTCCACCTCCCTCATCCCTCTCTCCTTCCTCCCTGCTCTCTATTTGGTTATATTCCAGTCACGGCACCCCCCTCCACCCCGCCCCGCCCCTCTGTGCTCTGTCAGGTCACCCGCCTTGTTTGTTCAGATGGAACAGAAGAGGAAATGAAAGCTCGGAGTCCACTGTTAACCCATTCCTGGCACTTGGCTCCTCCATTATTGTGTGCATTCCTTTTGTTTTTCACACCCACGTCTGTTTCTATGGCAACCAGGAAGTACGTGATCCTTTAGTATGTTTAAAAAAAGAAAAAATAAATAACACTATTGCACCAAAACAGAATTTGTTCTCAAAATTGTCAGCTTTACAGACACAAACTTTTTGAATGGTGCAGTATTTTGGTGGAAACTAATACTTTCACTTCATTAAACTATATTTATTATAGACTTATAGTGTGTGACTTTTAATAGAAGAAATACAGATATACAACATAGGTAATAGAGGAAAACTGTTTATTCACCTTAATTGTATAAAAGCACAGTATTATAAGAATGATGACCTTATGACATCACCTTATGATTTATTATCAAGGATTTTAATAGATGAGACTGTACAGCACTCAACAATGATCACAGGCTCAAATAAGGGACATTCCCATTGGCTGTATTCTCTATTCAGTGTGTCAACATTGAATCAATGGCGGCTGAAAAACCTGCTGGAAAAGTGACTATTTCAACCCCAAATCAGCTTTAGCATCGGTTCATGTGAAGGAAGCAGTGATTATGCCTAAAAATGTTTAGTGAGACCATAAACATTGCTGGAGATCACAGTAGTTGTACTTTAGTTTTTAGTTTTTGCTATTAAAGGTTTTGGCAACCAGGAAGTGCTCAACATGTGAAAAATAGTGTACATTCCTAATATTTTACAGACACTCTGAGCTAAAGGCATTATCTTTTTGACTAAATATCTGATATTACATCAGAAGCAGTAGTCTTAATGATCATTTTGTTTTAGACTTAATGTAGATGTCATATTTTGCTTATCTGTAAAAAAATGTTGGAGTCATGGATGTAATCTATTAATTTTCCAAATAAAAGTTCAGCATTTGAGTCAAATTTTCCTAAACCCTTCTATTCAAACAGATGTGCCTGTGGTCTGCCTTTGTAAGCCCCACAGCTGGTCCATACTTTTTCCTGGAATCTCTCCCTAATGTCAAAAATCTCTGTTTGAAATACCACAAGCTCAAAATAATAAGTGTGGACAGTGTGCATGACTTCACTGGAAAACTGCTGTGTCAGTGTGTTGATGGAAAAGCGAGATTTTTCAAACTAAGATGCGCCGTCTGTGCAGTGATTACATCCTGTTCTGTAAGCACTAACGTATGCATACATCTCCTGCTCATGTTTATCCTCTCAGTCTGCCACGTTCTCAGTTACTACGCAACCAGGTCCGGACAACATGGACACCGCAGAAGCTGAATGGCCATTTTGGGTAAAAGCTCTCTGCAATAATAAACAGCTTCTGGCAGCGACAAGTTGTTTTCCAGCTGCAGGTTCGGTGCCAAAATACAGAATTAACTGCAATACCATTTACTGCTGTGGAAAAACATCAGCCGTCCAAACCCACATACCTTCAGCGGCTTTGAAACGGCTTGTAATCCCTCAGCAGCTCGATGGCTCTCAGAAACACATCGGCTCGGGCTGCTGCCAAAGAAATTACTGCACGGTTATAGTGTTAATTTAAACCAGTGTGTTCTCGGGTGAGGAGAGTTTTCAGGGGACAGAGGGGTAATTGCGTGAGCTTAAATTGCAGTGTTTTTTTTTTTTATCTCGATTTGGCCACAGCTGGCTGTTGTGTTTTCTGGAAGCGCAGAGATGTCTTTACATGGGGAAGATAAGCCTCAGAAGCAGAAAAAACAGCTGCCTTGGATTTTTACAATGTTGGCGCAGGAATGCCTCATGCTTATTTTGAAGTGGCTCCAAAGATATTTTGGAACGATTTGATGGGAGATCAAGTGAACTTTCTTACCCTCTCTCAGAGGAGAAAGAAAAGAGATACAAAGACGCAGTAAATGCCAAAAACTGTGAAGCTCAATTGAACTTTAAGCTGGAGAAACTAAAGCTGTACAGTTCACTTTTTTCTTCATCTCTGGCCCCTGGGTCTTCTCTTTTACTCTTCTAACTTGTAAAAGATATCTATATATAACAGGGATATGAAAATTAAATTAAACACAGTACATGTACAAAAAATCAACAACAAATGTGGTGCAAAACAAGTGGAACAGTCAATTTAAAGCGTTTTCACCTGAAAGACTGCACCAAGGTACACTAAGAGCTCACAAATTGTTACACAGACAGTATTCATTATTTGCAGTAACTTTTGGTTTCACACTTCAGTTCTTAAAAGCGGACAATTGGACTTTCTCTGGCGCTGTGATTACTGTCGCCATGACAACAGGGGACATGCCTCCTGTAGACTGCTTTTACTAAAGTGAATGTGTCTCTGCAGAGGCTCATTTTACAGTTTAACCAGAGAGATACAATAATCAGACTGGAGTAGGGACTATAGAGACATGGTATTATTAATACAGAATTAATACAAACAGCTGAAACTTCAAATGCACTGTTTAAGACATGATTTAAATTACTGTAAAGCTCATTAGGAAATGGCCAGAAAAAATAATTGGTTCCATGCAGAACATAAAACGATGCGTATTGTGTTTAAAGTCTGAACTATTGGCAAATGAGCTTTCAGTCTACAAACCTAAACTTTGGTCCGGACCCAGACCACCTCTTTTTGCCGGATCAAACAGCAGCTGCATAGAAGTTAATAAATGAAATTAATAAAACTTTATAGTTGTCTACTGGGCTGGCAGACAGGATTTTTTAAAAGCATTTTTAGAAGTATTTTTTAAAATGCTGCTGAGAAAGTATACTTTTAAAAAATCCTTGCGCATGAGTGGACATAGCTTCAATCAGAAAAGACATTACATCTCTGCCTTGTCCTCATTTCTCCCTGAGGATGTTCAAACTGCTTATTTGTTTCTGGTTGGACAAGAAAGTGAAAGAAAGGGATACTAATACTCAGAATCGTTTCCCACTGGTGGCTGATTATCTCTTTACGAAGCGCATGTGAGCACGGCTTGTACAATCAGTCAAGGCTCCCCACTCTGCCGAGCTGTGACTGTAAAGGCTGCGTTAGCCTCGCTCTGACATGTCATCATCATGGCCCCTCTGACCACTGTACGCTGCTTTCTTGGAATCGCTGGGAACATGACTATTTTCTCTGGCAGCGTTCCACGTCAAACAGATCCATCACAGAGCGTGTTTTGTAATTTAGTCAAATAAACAGGATAAGCTGGGCAGTAAACACTGGAAGGAGGGCAGGGCTCTGCAGGAGATCTCGTAGTCACACTCAGGTGCTGCTCCGCCCACGCTGTCCACACACAGCGGCAGAGTAGGTCAGCCACCCCGCGGCCCAGGCACATGTGCTGCAATGTACACAAGCTGAACAAGCAACGTGGGCTTTTCAGACACACGCAGTTGGGACTGGAAACATGATACTTGTGAAAACATAAACATGGAGCCATAAAACATCAGTGTTGGGTTTTTTCCAACGTCTTCACTACAGTAGAGCTACAATGTGTTTAAAGTCTCCTTCTCTGTTCAGTCAGATACATTAAAGCTGCAGTAAATTCCACTCACTCCATTTGACAACCCTGTGACACTGCCTGCTTTTACTTTATTAAAAGAAAGTGAACTCAAACCTAAATGAGGAGCCCTTCCCATTAAAGCAGTAGTTCAATGTTAGATGAACACCAGTAAATGAATTGCCAATAATTATACATGTTTTACTTCACTTTTTTACTTGTATTCTTCATCGGGCTGTAAGCACTCACTGCCAGTACTGGAATTGTATATTTCCCATATGACCTTCTTTTACTGAATGGGAGCATGTGATGGGCCAAAGCTTGTCGTCAAAGGGTGGACACACTCTTAAAAGTTACAAAGTTTGATAATAAAGCCAACATGAGGTCCTAAGGTCTTGTTAAATCAAAAAGAAAGTTGATGTCAAGCAGCTTAACTCACAATGGATCTGTGAAGCGTTAAAGTTTATAGGGAAATGACATATTCTGAAAAAGGTCAGAGTTCAGAAGCATGATGGTCACAGTTTTAGCTGTACTGTGTAGCTAGTGATGCTAATAGAAATGAAAGTCACACATTGGTGGATCACATTGTAGTGCGTATGGCTGACCACAGATGCAAACCACAGTAGTGCTTCAGAATTCAGAATAACATCATTTAATAAACAGTTGAAGCTAGTGTTAGGTGCCGGCTGGAACTCACATCCATCTTCTGTGGCCGTTAATTGCCCTGCGATTTGTCACTTAATCAGAGAAGTAATCTACAGATGGCTCTGGATGGTTGTTCACATAAAAATGTAAAGAGCAGAATGATAACTACACTCTCTGGTCACGAACTGCTCCACTGTTTCGTTCAGTCACATTCTTGTTTGAGTTCACGCGTGTTGCCAATGACAATTATGGTTGAATGCAGCTCACTGTCCAAAAAGTTTTGTCAGCGGCTGCTGCATAGCTCCAGGAGATGGACCATTAAAAACGACCAAATTACACATTACTGAACACAACACGCATTCCTTTGCTTTATTTGCTGCTAAACTACTTTTGCTCTGACTGGTGTTGCTAAATTAGCTGCATACTTTCTACCACAGTTGAAACAGGGACAGACGGGCCAGAAAACAGCGCAAAGCAAGTCAATTAAATCTGCCACACCTTCCTTCTTTGCACCAATCAGGACGCACAAGATAGAAGATATTTTAACAAGTAACATTATCTTGGCAATGATGCTTGGATTGCTGTATGTCATTTAAAACCAATGAAAGAATAATAATTAGGCTTAATTTGAGAATCCAGCCACACCATATTTGCATCCTGGTACAAATTTGCTGGAAATGCCACACCTCATCTACATCAATGAAAAAAAAAAACAAACCAAAAAATTAAATTTATATTTATTTATTTATTTAGTTAGTTAGTTAGTTAGTTAGTTTAGTTTATTTATTTGTATAATAGATGTGTGTGGTGCCTCTGTGTTTTTAAAAAAATGAATATTGGAGCGTGTTGATATTTGGCGAGGGGACCTGTTACTGCCTAAGATCATTGAAATGCTAACTTCCTGTGATCCTATTGGGCATGAAGTAAAGGTGAGAGGTCATGATCCCGCTCGAGGCCTCGGAGAAGGCCACCTCTGTGAATTGTGAATAAATACATGATTTCATTGTGCCTTGGGCTCCCTCCAGCCCGCCCCACTCCCCCCTCTGTTGTGGCGGGCCGTCTGACAGATAGATCATGATGAGAGCTGGGCCAGTGATGACGCACACTCAGGAAACAGAGAGCACTGTGGACCGCCCTGGCCTTAGCCCAGATGCCCTCGGGCCTGGGCCCCTCCTGCGCCCACCAGCACTTCCTGCCTCTGTCATCCCAGCAGCAAACCAATCCCTGATCAAAGGCCAAGGAGAAAAAAGGAGACGAGCAGCGAGAGGAGACAGAGAAGTGAAAAGGCCGAAGGAGATTGACGTGAGCGTTTGGGGGAAAACAACAAGCCGCTCTTTATGCGACAGGGAGGCAGCTGCTCTAGCCGGGGCACCTGTGAGCCTGCTGCCTCCCGGGCCGACGCCAAGCTCCGCCTACAAGTGCCAGCGCTGCCAGATCTGTGAAAGGTTGCCCTGGAAACAGGCTTGGCTCCTAGTTTGAAATAAACAACCTTTCAACCTCATCTGAGCAGGGTAACCTTTAGATGATCTGTGGCCGAGCTCGAGTTACGCTGGCACGGCGGCGCGGTGAATCTCCATCCTGTCGCTATCACGTGGAGCTGTTTGTGGAAAATGTGAGATTGGAATAATATCTGAAGGCAAAATGCACGCCCACCTGTTTCGAAGCCGGAGGCAACACAAAATCCTCTGACGCTACCATTGTTTCAGGGAAATTACCTCGGCCAGATTAAAAATCAACTATCATTGAACAGATGTCCTGGCTCTTTTTGCCCGCACAGAGGAGAAATCTTGTTACATTGCACCAGACGGGGCACAGACAGCAGACCCCTTTCCCTCGGATTGGATATGTCCTCTCTGTTTAGAGTCTGCACACACATAGACACACACTAAACCTGTGCAAAGGACGAGGCTTGTGGTTCTAAGCAGAAGTGACATCCCATTCATTTGCGCTGGTCAGGGTCTGATGTCCCCCATCTTATCTTACAAGGCTTAGTGCTGTGAAATGACATTGGCCCAGCTCCAGGAGAGACCACTGCAGTGGCTCTCATCCCTAAAGCTGGCTCACTCTGCGCCACACACACAAGCTCACTGATGCTGCTGATGCCGGGTTATGGTAAATGCCGCCGTTCAGTATCATTTCACAGCTGTTAATGCTCCCAAGCTGTCTGTCATTGCTCAAAATATCGCTGAGAGAGCTCTATCGAGTGACACATATGACGCACAACCTGTCGACGAACTGTCATGATTAAAGAGTGTACACTTTGAATGTCAACTTCATAAATTCAGCATGTTTGTAATAAATGCATCCGCTCATTTGCCTGCTCCCAAATTTCAATTTGTCTCCTGTGTGTGGTTTACTCGGCTCTCGTTAGTGGTCACTTGTTGGTAATGATGCAGCAGGATCAGGAGACCGTTGCCATGGGAGACACACTCACATGAGGAGGAAACTTTTTCTGCACTTGTAACACAAAGGCTTTTATTAATGTCCTCGGTGGTGGAGAAAGAATAAACAAATCATTTCTCAGTATAAAGTCTCTGAAAATATGTGTTACTATTTTACATTCCCCTGAGTGCGCATAATTTACATTTCCAGTCTGTTATACTGTTACAATGTGTACATTAGCAAATGAGTTACAAACAACATTTTCCCTCAGAATAGTTAGATTTCTTGAAATGTTTCTTTAAATTTGGGAGACATCATTGAATCAAGTCATAGTGGAGCTTGTGTCAGTGTTGTCATTCATTCATTCATTTGATTTATCTTTCTTCTTTTATCCTTCATCCCTCCTTCACTCAGCGTCCTCTGTGCTCACATCCTGTCCCTGTGTCTCGACGCAGGGCGGGTTGTCTGTGTGGGAGGCTGGAGGATTGAAACAGCCCAGTGATTGAGGTGGTAGGATATGATAAACGAAGAGGTGATGAAGAACGGCCTTTGACGGGAAACTATTCCTGTTCCTATACTCAAGGGCCTATAGTTTATTGCTGAGGACAAACAGTGATTTAAATGGTACAGCGCCCAAAGGAATAACTTCACATTTTCAGTAAAAGATGCTCAAAAACAAACTTCTTTCACCCACTTTTACAAGTTTGGGCATCACTGACAACCCGCTTTGCCTTCATTTTTGTTATCCACAGTCACTCTTTGCCTTATCACTTCCTCTTGATTGCTGAATAAA
Source organism: Rhyacichthys aspro (assembly GCA_036850595.1). NCBI lineage: Eukaryota > Metazoa > Chordata > Actinopteri > Gobiiformes > Rhyacichthyidae > Rhyacichthys > Rhyacichthys aspro. The sequence continues at coordinate 16,861,938 of CM072162.1, read as the reverse complement.
TCAGCCCGGGCATTGCTTGTGTGCCGCTTCGCCTGTGTAGTCCATTAATATTCCAGTCATCTCCTTTATCAGATAAAGGCGAGAGACAGACTCCTCTTCATCTCAAAACACCAGCTGTGCAGAGCCGTGAGACATGGAGCTGTAAACAGAGCACTGCAGACACATTAATAGATTTATGCGTGCAGGCAAACTTATATAATTCAAGTGTTTGGAGGCAGAGGCATCAATTTTGCATGCCGTTCATCCTGCACACTCTCCTGCATCTTTTGTGAGAGGGATTTCAAAGCGAGGCACCTGCTCACTATTGGAAATATTGGGAGGAAGTGAGTGCCTACATGGGCAGATATCACCTCCTGTAGTCAGGTGGGTGTTGAGAGGCTGCTGGCTCTTCCAACAGTCCCCCCTTTTGAATCCTACTCATCTTCCTCGTCCTGCTGCCAACCCTTCATTTCTAAGAGCCTTCCTGTCAATCAAACCCGACACTATCCTTGTGTTTTAGTCCTCTCTTCAAACTCCACCGCTGCACTGAAGTAGCACGAGTTTTTTTTTTTTTTTTCTCTTTCCCAACGCGCCCCTGGGTTTCGCTGCTGCCTGTTCCTCTAAAGCGATTAGTCAGTCAGGCATCGAGTGGACTCAAGTCTGGAAGCTTCTGATAGAGGAGCGCTCGCAGCCCCCTGACAAACTCAAGGACATTTTAGCGCCGTTGTTGTTTGTTGTTTACATGAAGGGCTGCCTGACAGTGTCCAGCTCCTCGGGGCTGAACGGAGGCAGTGGGCCATGATAATTACATGTCACTCCTCGCAGTGCTCTCCTCTCTGTCTGTGCCTTGACCGTCTCCACAAAATGGTTACTCATTGGTAATGACTGACCAATGGGTTTACACGGAAGCAGCTTTTCTTGTCTCTAACCACGAGATTATTTATACATTCCTTTAGGATGCATCTAGACTCGAAAGCACTCGGATTGCTGTTTATTTTTTTAATAAACTCTTACTCATGCGTGCATATACTAAAGGTAGCTGGATTTAGTTTTATTTTCAACCCTAAGACCTTGCTTACTGTGGTGCTTTACCTGTAGAGTCATGTTTTTTCCCATTGCCTGGTTGTGGCTAATTCTTCCTATGGATTTGCAGGCACTATAGATTGGAGATATCTTACTTTCTCAGTTTGAACAACAAACAGAACAATATCCGACCATTTTGAATATTGTAGGCATCCTGTCAGATGTTTCTTTTACACTGTGGTCTATTAGGAAAATGATTTCTTCAATAGACTGTTACACATTAGTACATATGTTAAAATTTCCTGGTTTTAGTAGCAGTAGTCTGTGGGCTGTGAAGTGTTTTTTCCAATGTCCCTGGTTCAAGTGGTTTCATATAGGCAGGCACAGTGTTCAAAGCATTGTGTATTTTTCTATATCCAGAATTTTGTCAATTTCAACATCGAACACATATTTCCTTTCACACAGTGATCTTTTACGCCTGTAATTTCTTCAATAAACTCATTAGTGCATAAGCTGAATGTGAATACTCTACAAAGGTTACAGGTAGCACAGCCATTAAAATACAAGGATGAATAAACAGGTGCCAGCTTCCATCTCAATCACACAGCTCCATTTCCACTCAGGGTGTGATCTTGTGCACCCCAGCGCCTCATTCACTCACATTTAGACTGTGAATCTGCAAACACGCACCCATCAGCGTGCATCTCAACACACACAGGGTAAATTGGTAAAGGCTGCTGAGCAATACAGTGGGTTACCTTGTTTCCCAGGAAACAACAAAATCCAATTAAAGGAGCCCGTGAACCATAGCAACATGTGGTAAACACAGCATGGCACTGCCGCGAGGTTGTTATTCAATCATCAGAAGTAAAACAAATAATTACTGCAGAATGACCCTAATGCAGGAACAAATGAGAATTTATGCATGTGGGAAGCGTGGGCCGGGAGTGGAAGTGATTCATCCCTCAAACACGTCGACAGGAGACGGCTCGAGCGCCTTATTCACCAGTAATGATGATAATACTGATGAGAGCAGCATTGTGAGGATTTTATTATTTTGCTGTCTAAATGTCTTTCATGTTCAGGACAAAGCATTTCCAGCCATTTTGCATTTCAAAGGGAATCGGTCGTATTGTTGTTATTAGGATTGATGGAGGTATGTTACCGATGCTAATTAACCGCTGCTAATTGTGCCACGGAATAATTAAAATCACAGAGACGGCTTTTTAAGTTGATTAATATTTCATTTTGCCTGATCTGTATTCTATGATCTTTTTTAAAGGTTAAGGAAATTGCAGCATCTGTAGGTGGGTAACAGATGCTCCAGTAGCGACACAAGGGGATTCGTGCATCCGTGTTTCCCATAATGCACCTCAAATCTCCTACACAGGTGAAGGGATATTTATTCTCCTCACACGCTGAGCTGGTGGCAAGGAATCCATATGAATAGCGCTCATTGTGATTTTATAGAAGAATCACGTTTCAGAGCTGCGCCCCTCTCCCCAGTTTCCATGGCAACAGTTTAACAGAGTTTGTAGTGAGATGAATGGATGAGGAGACGAGCAGGCGAAGGATGCAGCACAAGGACTGTTTATACACTGTATTGTGCAGATAGATTTCAACCTTTATGTCAAAATCAAGGCCTGTGCAGGGGTCAAATCTGGTTCTTTAAACGGTTTAGTGTTTGTAGCAAAAAATAAATAAAAATCCTCACAAATGCTACACTGCAAAATGATTAAAAAAAGAACACATTTTGCACTGAAATGCAAGATAATGGTAGAAAGATTGACCAATAATATAACGTTATTAAGCTCTAAAGGACAGATAATTCCCAGTATCTTTAGCTCTTAGTAATTCCTGTTTATTTGTGTAGCCCACCACTGCTATGTCTTTTGGCTGTGGTACACAAACATGGCGGCCCTGAGGAGGAATGCTCAGTGAGCCAGTGTCTTGTGATGCACTGCCGACTCATCACGCCATGACACTCCTTCCATATTTTCTCTTTTTTGGCTGAGAGCATCATTTGTGAGCTTGCAGCCAGATGGCCTGTTTGCTTGTGCAGCTGACTCACAGTAACTGGTCGATGAGGCTATTCTGAGCCACGGTCAAGTCTTTTTTATTCCCATTGAGTTTCAGGCTGCATTCATTTGGTTTCAGTCAGTCTCATTTTGCTTAATATGTTGGCATTCATCTGAAGGGGTTTAGTGTAATGGCAGCGGCGTGATTAAATCTTGCGTCACAGAGAAGGAGACAGAGAAGGAGATTGGCTGATGCTGGATGTGATTGAGTCGTCCTTGTAATTGTGATTCGAAGCCGGTCTCTCCCTCTTCCTCTCACCCTGTCGGTCTTCAGACTGGTTGTGGCTGGTAACCATGGCGACGGCTGATCTCGTTACCTGCTTAGGGAGGGAAGGAGTGCAGCTCGTGACTTCTAAGCTTGGGTTACTGGCCGCAGAGGATAGCGAGGGGGGAAGGGGCACTTCACACACAAAGACCAGACTGTTCTGTGCACGTCCATTCACCGCAGGAGCAGGCAGCCGGGTCAAACTAGATCAATAGCATGAAGTAGTTGATTAGAGTAAGTTAATATTACAGCTTGAGTTTCCAGAGATGCTTTTAGGGTGAGCTCAGAGCGGCTACATTAACTTCTATCAGTCCATCTCTCATGTACACACCATCAATGGACATCTAAACATAGCAATGACTTCACCGCTCCCCAAGGAAACGGTAGTGACATATATTTACTTTACTGCCATCCTGCTCGCTCGTACTTAAAGAGTGTAAAGCTCTCTCCAGAGATCTGAAGCAGGTTATTGTGCACATCCAAGTGAAAGCATGTTATAACCAAACCGTTCTAGGATTACATAAGTTTTTCCTCATTAAGCTGACTAATTTGTCAGCCGTCCTTTGTGGATCCACAGTGTGCTCCACTTTGCCCCGACTAGTCTGACTTCAAGGCCCCCTTCGGTCTTTATTTACACATCGACTTATTATTGAGAGGCTGCTTTACACAGAGAAGTAATTAATTTTTGACTAATGGCGTGCCAGTTGCTTGACAACAGCAATTACATCTTAATGGGTGAGAAGCTTAGTGTCAAGTGATCGAGATGCAGCTGGATTGGTGTTAAATGGTTTTTGAGGCCTTAAAAAATCCCAAAGTGTCAACATGTGCTGGTTTTTCTATCTTCAAACAGCATCATAGAGTTTAAATTATGAGCTTGTGTTTAATGAGTTATGGATTATACAAATGAAGAGGAATTTATAAAACTCAAACACTACAGGCAGAGTGAGTCAGTAAATAAACTTCTCTGTGTTTTTGTTGCTGCAAGGAATGTCAGAGCCTCACCTCGAGTTTTCAGTGTGGTTTTCTCTCGGCAAAGTGGTGAAGTCAACACTGAACACTGTACATTCACTCAGCGCAGAGCAGCTGCGCAAATGGCCCCAGGTTTCCCCTGGAAACAGGGCGCACATACCAGAGACGCATCAATGGGATTTGTTGTTATGATGGAGCGAGGCTGGCAGTGGCCAGATTTAGAAGGCCTGTTGCCATGGAGACCACTCCACGGGCCAAAAGCAGCTGCAGACAGTCAGCTGATGCCCTTTGGGTAAATCCTTTCAAACATCTTTATTTATTTATTTCACTTTCAGTGAGGAGAAAGCCCCTCACAACATTCTGCCACAAATTGCTTCTGCCATTTTGTGCCCAGCGAGAGCATGAAGTGGAAAACAACAACAGCCCACGCGAGCTGTCGAGAAGGTGCTGTAACACAGAGGAACTGACAGAATACAAGTGCACCATCAAAATGGTAATCATTTTATATAACAGCTGCACTGTATGAATCTATTTAAAAAGACCTACTTGAGCTCCACATCTACAGACAGCAGCGAGTCAAATATTTCCACAAACTTCTATATCTACCCTGTCATTAGTGTGTTCACTATTGATCTGTGTAATGTCCATGTTAATGGTGTTTCTTGAGTGCCTTCTGTTGCTTCAATGACAAGCTAATAGCTAGTAACAAACAAAACATTGCTCCCTTATTAGATATTAGCATTCGATCTGGAACCATCATAAACACAGAGCATTAATACTTTTCCATGATATAAACCCTAAATAACAGGGAGAAGAGACTGAAGAGAGCAGCTTGGTTGATAATGGAAACAGTCATCAAGTTGGCCTACTTAACTGCTTTTCTTGCTCCTGGAAAATAGGCTTCCTGTTTCCAAGCACATACCCTTGTATTTCACTCACTGCCTGTTAATGTATTCAGCATGTTGCCGCGTGAGTCACATGTTGCATATGTTACGCATACCTCTTGTCTGTGGAACAAGACGAGCACTGTGCAAACGAATCGGACCTGTTTGAACACATAATGCACTCTGCCATGTCAAAGAGACAATGTGATCTTTTTTTGGTCCGGAAGAGAGCGTGTAACATTATCCGCTGCTTAAATGGAGCGAGACAAAGCGTCAGGGGATCGTCGTGTATCACTACTGCCACTGTCCCGCTGCAGACAACAGTGGGTGTGTGTCATCGCTAAGTTTCCAATTGCTGTTTTGTGCAAGTCATGAAAGATATTCTTACCCCATGTGATCCGAGCTCACTGTATTATCAGAGAATATCATGCTACAACTGAGATTACACCCATCGTAGCCCCATGAATGCTGGTGAATGGACAAGGCTTTTAAGGTATTTAGAAAAGTTTCATCCGATGAGAAAAATAAAAACAATGCAATCCCATAAATAACTTACAAATGTCTGTGTGCCCAGTTTGTGGTGCCATTTTGCAATCTCAACTCTGACAGGCAGCTATGGGCTACACTTTGACTTCACTATCTGAATCTATGGAAGGTACACACCACATACAACTCACTTTATTTACACTTTATTACTATTTGTCTTAGCGGTTGTAGTTCCTAGTCCTAAAGTAGTGGCAGAGCTTGTTTGGGTGCAGATAATCCTCATTTGCTTAGAGACAGTGAGCTTTAGGTCAGTAGGCTTCAGAAATACAGGCTTTTTCTGTCAACGTCATTGTTTACTCTTCAAACAGCCCAAAGAACAGGTGTGCCTGGTGTAACTTGTGTAATACTCAAGGGTAGTTATGGCCTTAGGCTCTAAACAAACTTGGTCATTGTGGTTTGTGGAAGTTAAGGGAGTTTCATGCCTCCGAGAACAGTATGAGTCATAAACTCTCACATAATTCACATTTAAGTTTGGCGAAAAACGTTTGGTTATCCGATTAAATTTTTTTTGTGAATGAGGAAATGAGACTTTAAAAGTGTGACATTTTAAACTGACAGGAGTCAAAGGTCAAGGAGGGTGTTGGTTTGTGTGCAGCCTGATGGCATTTGTTTGCGCTGCAACTAATCCGGCTCACCTTACCGCGTTCTTCCAGTAATCGTGGGAAAGAATGCAGCTCCTCTACTGTACTTGTTTTCCTTTGTGTTGGAGGTGTGGCCCGGTCATTATGTGAAGCGCTGCCACTGCATCTCATGACAGCCCTGCCTCCCAGGTGTCACCCTTCAGATGATCAAGCTGATACTGTAATAGGGAAAGACTCCAAACAAACTAGAGCCGGGATGACCTCATTTGCCGTGGGACGTTCACAGCATACAGCCGTGGTTTCACTTTACAGCCATCATTCATGATCATTAGTGTGAAAGATGATTCACAAGGAGATGGCTAAGCTTTTCTCTTTGTAATAGGAATGATTAGGATCCAGTTACTAAAACAATATTTGCTGAAATATTCAACAGTATAGGCTTTAGTTAAGCCAAGATCAGATTTTTTTTTAAATTTTCCTTCACTTGAACCATTTGCATATCTTGACCCAATTTTCTGTTTTCAGCTTAAATGCTTTCTTTACTTTGGTTATACAATTCAGCGCCAAGTAAATGCTGACCACTTGGCCTCCACCAAAGTGAGGCCCATTTAAAGCAATGTTTCCCAGCTTTCAGCAGCTGCTTTCCATCTAGTGGCATTTTCCTTGTCTACCCCCAACGCCAGCCCACTGCACCACCGCCAACCCCTCTTTCTTCACGTCAAACTTGGCAGGCAAGTTTACACTCTGATTTTCAAAGCTGCCCTGTTCTCTGTCAAATGTTGCGTGGCAACATCAAACGCTCGGCCGGACAGAGCCTTTCTGGGATTCCAGCGTGGTGGGCGGATAATTGGAGGCAGGCCTCAGTGGATCTGGCAGATGTGTGATGAGTTTTTACTGCAGTGTTGTTTTTTTCTGTGTGTGTCTGTGTGTATGGGGGTGAGAGACGGGTTTTAGAGGGAAAACATAAGGGCTTTCTTTGTTTTCGTCCCCTGCCTCCTCCCTAAAGCTGGCCGCAAGGGCGTCTTATTGGCCCAGTGGCCAAGTAATGGCTGAATGTGGCAGTAAACATTGCATACAGACACGATATCTGAACCCAGCATGTGGAATTTGATGTCTTAGGGCTGACTCACAAAAGCTTTAGCTCTCCAAACATTTCCACATGTCCTGTCCTTTTCGTTCTTTCACTTTTTCTGGAAGCTGTCTTTTTTATGCTACTTTTGTAAGAAACACCCAGATAATTATGGGTGCACTCTTGTCTAGGAGCTGACCGCAGCTTTGGACGCTCTGTGCAGTTGCTGTCAAACATATAGTGATTACAAAGACACTCAGGAATTCCTCCTTTCTTCCTAACCCCCGCCCGTCCCACTGTAAAAGCTGGAATGCTGGACTTGGATTCTTAGTTTTCCTGTCCATCCATCATTGAGCAAGCATAACAGAGACCCAGACCTGCTCCTCCCCAGCTGAGGGTGGGCTTCAGTGGAGGAGCAAGAGGCCAAGGCTCAGTGAAGGGCTGCGGAGAGAGAAGAGGGGGGCTTCTGGGTCGGGAAATTGTTAGACAGAGAGGGAAATGGACAAAGAGAAAAAAACGACATGTAGACAAGAAACACAGCCCTCCCGTTTTTTGTGGAGTCCCTCGGGTTCCTGCAGACTGTAGTTTTTTTTACACAGGAAGGCGGTGCAGATGTTCCTGAGAGCAGGCCTGCGGTTTCCCTGTTTTCCTTTTGCTACTCTGTTCCCGGCTCTCCAGCGTTGCCAAGGCGCTCCCTTACTCGGTGCTGGCGTTTTTTGTTTTTCCTGAGAGTGGGGCTCCAACAGGAGGGTCATCTCCAGGCCAGCTCCAAATGAGAAATAGTTGGCCGGCTGCCCTGGCGGCCGCTCAAATCCGCCCTTTTGAAAAGATTACTGTGCTGCTGCTGCCGCCGCCTCCTGTGGGGCATGCCAGATCTGCTGAGGGGAGAGGAATGTGCAGGAGGGCTTCGGGGAGAGGGGCACCAGGGGGGCCACGTCTCATCCGACCTCTTTCACAAACTTTTTCTCATTACTTTTTGTCTTCTCAATGTTTCAATACCTCCTGCACCAAACAGGCCAGGACTGTTCCCAAATAAAACCTGACAGTGTGAGAGTTTTTTCCATCAGCCCAAAGCCATGTGACACAGTCCAGTTGAGCCACCTCCCTCCCCGGCTCGTCTTTTGGCTGCTTGTTTTTGTTTCTTAGGGACCGGTGATGAATGATCGATTGATAGTGCTAAGGCCCACAGTGGGACAGCCGCAGGCTATCTCTGCTAAGCTGCTTTGCCTGATAGGCTGCTGACTGTGGAGACTCCAAAGCTGGAGCAATAAAAGTTGATTTGTGGGGGCATTGTGAGAAGCCCCAGACACTTTAGAGAGGTGTGCATGTCTCCTCTGGCCTGTCACAATCAATACTACCCCACCAGCGCTGGGCCTCTCTGTCTCCACCGTGTTTACTCTTAAATAATGCATCCCACTCTCTCACAAATACCTTCCATTCACACCGGGGATGGAGACCATTAGCCCCATGAAACAATGAGATACAGCTTCCCGTTTAAACAACCAACACAGAGAGCATTTGGCTGCTCCTGAGTGCTTCCATGAAGCATCATTTTTTATGCCGCCTGACCTAATTGTACAACCTCAACATCCGATCTTTTTGGTCTCAGGTTACACTCCCGCCTAGTTTCTGCTTGGCTTAACCTCTGCAAAGAACTCCATAAACAATTAGCAGAACAATGCAGATAAAAGGCCTTGGCTAAGCTCAGTTGTCAGGACCTGATGTATTTTGCGTTTCTTTACAGCACACCCTGAGGGGCTGCATACTTCCACGTTGTATTTATTAAACAGCGCGGTATATAAAACGCTGTGTTAACAAGGGAAACACCATACTACTGTTTATGCGTTTCTTTGCGATCGTGTTTCTCGAGACTTTGATAAATGCTGAGTAATTACTTCACTGTTTTGCTGTATGAAAGTAGGAGCCTCCTTTGGGATCATTAGCTCCTGACAGATTTGTACTGATGAGGCCTTGTTGGGTGGTCCTTATCAGAGACGCAGGAAACAGGGCCAGACCCATAAACACCCCGCTCACCGCAGAGGAAGCACCAGTGTACGGAGACCACACCCAAAGTTGCTGTAAACCTTGAATGCATCCCTGAATAAAAGCCCTTCATGTTAATCTCTGACTTTCACAGCACTTAACTGGGAGCAGCCAAGTCAAAAGGCAGCCAAGGCGTAGAGAAAACAACAACCCAGCTTGGTTTAATTTGCACGACTGGTCTGTTCCCGGAAACATCAGAGTGTATGCAGCCAGAGTAATGCTATCAGTGTGTCTGCACCGCACCGACACTGTAAGACTGAGTCACATCATCTGCTTAGCAACAGGCACGCCGGGGAGTGAAGGACAGAGCGATGTGATTGGGGGAGACCAGGGCCCTCAGGACAACTGAGCACTAATTGCGAAGCTGTTTTGCGTCGTCCATTTTTAACAGATGCAATACGCCAGCCATAGAAACGCGTTGCATAACAGGATTTCACAGCAGATACCCCTCCTCCTCCATTTTCTCGTCTCATTCGCCCAGCGTTTCCATCCTTTTATGTGTTCCCCACCTCTTCCTAGCAACTCAACATCCTCCTCCTCACCATTGTTTCAAAACAGCTGGAGCTATAAGGCAGATGCTTCATACAGAATCTAGTGTAAAGTATGTTTTTCATGTTTTTTCCAGCCCAGTTCTCTAAATCAAATGTGCATAACCTTTTCAACATATCATTGTAGCACATTGCCATTCCAGATATATTTTAAAGGTAATGTTTAGGCAATAAAGTAAATACAATAAAGAGAAGATTTATTCATTCATCTTCCTCTGTTTTTTCTTTACTATTGAGGTCAGAGGGGAGCTGGAATCTATCACTGCTACTTTGGACCAAATCGGACACAATGTTCAAAAAACAAAATCATTTTGTGCTAAAAACATTGTGTCCCCATGTGTCTGTGATTCCTTGTATCCTGGGTTGGTTTATGCTTGTGGTAAACACGTGATGAGGTCAGGTGTGTATGTGGCTCACAAAAGGCAAATCCTTTGTTAATTGGATGGAAAGCCTGCACTGTTGACCTGACTCAGGTCCTTTGGCAGCTGCGACAAAGAGCTCAGTGTGGCTAGGTCTTTGTGTCTCAGAGCTGGAAGAGCTGTTTCCATATTGGGACAATACGCTACGTGACCCCTGACCTCCACGACTAGAGAAACACAAAGCATTCCAGGCTCAAAGCTGAAGAGGAGCCGAGTATGAACACGTTGGCACAAGTAAAGGACGCACACATGCGCACCAACTGTTACTTTTCCTTCATCAACCCTCCAGGCCAAAAATTACACATGCAAGCGTTTTGCTGTCTGACGGGGGCAGGGCAGACTTGGCTGTGGGAGCAGAGAATTATTGCAACACACACAGACTGGTGATCTCACTGTGCAAGGGTAGGCGAACATGAAGTATTCGTTGCCACAGGGCCAAGAGTGTGTCTGCGTGGGACATTAGCATGAGTGGGTGGGATTGTTTTTCTTTGTGGGAGATGGAAGAGCGAATTAGATAGAGCTGTTGTATGAGTACAGTTTCCACATTGGTGCGGGGAAAACAAAGAATTACGCAATGCTTAAGTTACTCAACCTTGATTACAGTCTTTCAGGAGCAGGGTTTGTGTATGCAACACTTACAGTGTGCTTTTTCTGGAAAGGCAGGAGGCAGTTGGAGGTGAGGGATGGACGAATTTGGAAAACAGGAAAAGGGACAGTTTTATAACATAACATTAAAAGGTTATGTAACATCATTTCTTACAAGTTGTTTCATACAATAAAAAATTCATACAGATTATTACACATGCATGTATCTAGCTAATCTTGTGTATTGACATCCATATAATAGTACAAGGCTCAATGATTATATGTAGTAAAAACAGTGTATTAGAAGACCCAGTAAATAGTCTAGGGCAAATCCACATTATCATAGTGCTAAAATACAAAGGACCAGTAAACATTATTAAGTATTACACCTTAGGTTAAGGACAGGATGAGTATAGAGACAGAAAACTCATGAAAAGAGAAATCGTCTCCTCTGTTTTCATTGTGCATGGAAGTCCTGTGTGAATCCCACTCAGAAGTACACACTCCCGTTCGGATGACTACATCTGCCATGCACGATAACCCTTGCAGTGATGTCCAACGTGCTGACTATGTTCTGATGTTTGTGTGCTTGGCCAGTCAGGGTGAAGGGAGGATAGTCCCTAAAAATAGCAATGTTTCATGAAAACATCAGAATGGAGAATCATTTCACTGTAAAGGCTGGTTTCGTAATTGCCCCGAAGGAACCGAGGCTTGTCTGTTCCATTCGAGCTCCCTCTTTGCCCTAATTCACTTCTGCAACTTGAATGTACTATCCATGCTTTGTTATGCCGGCCTTTGCTCCTGTCAGGTCATGTTTGTTACGAAAGAGTAGAGAGAGTTTTTATTTTTTTTGGTCTGGGAAGTGATGATAACTGAATTACAGTACGTGAAGCAGTAATCGTGGTCTCTGTAAAAGCTGGTCAGGAGTAAACAAGGTGTGGCTCAGTGGAGATGATATCCATAGAAAACTCATTTGCCTGGCCAATCAGTGAGTGAGTCATTCTGTTTTGTGGATTCACCGAAGATTTGTGTGCAGCTGACAGCAGTCCCAGGAGTCCCTTGTCTAAATAGAGTTGTCAGGGCTTGGGGCAGGACAGAGGATGTTTATGTAAGTGGTCAAAAATAGGCAGCCCATTTTGTCATGTTTAACGTTAGTCATGAGTTCAGTAACTCGCTTCGCTCCACATCAAGTGACTGTTGAACATGGCCTACTTTTCTGAGCAAAAACCACGGGAATATAGTAACAATGGTATCTTGCAACACCAGCCTTTACTTGACGTCTCTTGTGACTGAGCAGACAATATGTAGCTCAGTGTAAGCACAGAATGGACCATATATTTCAAAACATCCTCCTTGTGATAACATTTCAGACATAGCTTCATTACGACAGAGAAAATGGTGGCACACATGTATTGAAATTAAAACCCGCCCCGCACAGCATTTCCAGTGATGTGAAAGCCATAAACTGAGGGCTGTTAATCAGACTGATGCCCTCACTTGCATAGGAACAATGGTGCAAGGCTAAACACAAAGAGACACTTACGTTTTTACAGCCTATTGAGTCGATAAGTCTTGTTACATACGAGGAGCTAATACTGAAGCTAAGCAAATCCCTACAGAAGATTGCCTTGCTCCTTTTTAAAAAAAAACAAAACCTTAATACCAATTCCAGGTAAGAAGGAAAAAGCCTGATAGTCAATCTAAACCTGTCTCCTTCACCATTTACCCGCACAACCCAACCCAAGATCAATGCCTATCCAGATCAATGGGCTTATTAGAGCTGCAGTTGAGTGGCGAACAAAGCCGATTAGCCAAGTCTCCGCAGCGTGTCCCTCAGGTTGAATAGAAACACCCGAAAGGTCACCAGTCACAAGGTCGCTGTGTCCCGTGGAGCTGCTGCTTGTACCCACTCAGCCTCTCGGCACATATGACTAACAGAATTAGACCATGGGGAAAATTGATCAGCGCGCTCTGAGCTCGCTCTGATCCATGCAGGAATCTCTGTGATATTTAATCATGTTTAGGAGCCATTTTTTCCATTCGGCATTTTTCCTAAAACAATTGTAGTAATGAAATGTGATATGAGATGTTCTCTGTAAAATATATATATGTAAAATATACATCAAACAGTTAGCGTATGTGTAAACTTGGCCAAATAGACATGCATTGTTTCCCTTGCAGTGTTTTAAAGGTCAATGGGTGCATTAAGCCTGAATTCATTACTGCTCAAGCGACGGGGCAAGAAGTGATGGAGAGTCTAAGACACTCAAAGAATCTAATGTTCCCCACTCAAAGACTACTACATAAAAGGACTTAAACCTCGGGTCATTTTGTTACCTTGTTAACTGAGAACCGCATCTGACAAACTCCCAAAAGACACTCGGGACTTTGTGTGTCCTGCTTCTTGAGGTGGTCGAAAGTCTGCGAACGCGGAGCCAATGAAAAGACGCATTCATTCCAACAGGGTCAGTTCATGATCATGGGAACCGGGAGCCCTATAAATCTTTTCAATCATATGAGGTTTCAAGGGCAAGCGTTGCTCTTAATTGGTGTTTACACAGGGTTATTTTGGTGTTTGTTTTTATTCATCGATAAGGTCATGTCAGGTTTAGACTGAGAGGAACAAAGCCGGTTTCAACAGCTCTTGAAACTCGGTGAACATGGAAAAACAGTATTAGATAAACACTGTGGCTTTCATATAAAAACAGAGGTGCTGTTTCACTGGGACGTCACCGAGACGTGTGACTTAAGATGAATGGGCTGCTCTTTCTGCTTTTCCACAGATAGAAAGCTGGTGTTCAATTCCCGCACTGTGAATGGGGGGCTCTCTAAGTTACAGCATCTTGAAACCCGGTAATGGAAACGCAGGGGGAGTGGGACAGTGCTGGTCCCTGCTTTGACCCCCACACAAAAGCCATCTTTGACCGGCGAGGCCTGTAATGAGTCTGAGGAGGGAGTGGAGTGGAGGCCAAGGGGGAATATGTGATGACTAAGAGGCTGTGAACGCCACTGTACACGTCTGTTTGATTAATGAATGCGGCATCATCACAAACGGGCCCTTTCCCAAACCCTCTGAGATCATCAGCTTCAGTGGAACAAGCAAGCCTGATCTAAAAAGGAAACATACTCTAAACTGTATGGATTACTCTATAGAGCACCTCAGCGTTGCCACTTATTGCTCATTGCTGAATCAGCGACCACAAGAAGGAGATTTTAAAGTTTACCAAGACCGAGGCAAGATCAAGACTTTTAGGAATCCAGTAAACTCCACGACCAGGACACTTTGTAAAGAAGGGTTTAGGTAAAGGTGATCAAAATTTAGGTAAGAGGTATGCTTTGTTTTTATTTTACATTTTCCATCCAACCTCAAAATATTCTGTCATTTTCTCCAACCACAAACATGTTAAGGTTTTCTTTTTGGCTGGGCTGGATTTAAAATTCTGAGCTTTGTCCATCTGAGTCCAAGGCTGGACCCAAAAAATATGTTTAAATCTTTATCTTTATTGTAGGAATGTGGAAGTCTATGGGGAAAATCCTTTCCTGGTTCCATGGGATTTATACATCAAAGTAGATGAAAGTAAAAGCAACAAACTATAGAGAGAAAATCTGAGTGAGTGTATTTGTAATCCCACACACCCAGGTTACCCCCTAGTGTTGAGATAAACTTGCGTATCGTCCATGTAGCTTTCATAAAGTCATAAAAGAACTGACTGAGGTGAGCTGCAGTCTGTGGGTATCGATCGAGGGCTTTATATCTTCTGTGCTGGCTCAGGGTTTATTTGCAGCTGCTGTTACTGGAAATGGATCCCTGGAGCGATCTGGATTCAGCTGATCCAATTAAACTCTGTGAATAATTGATCTGACAGTGAAACCCAGTCCTATCACATGGGAGCGGTGACATCATCATTCGAGGGGTTGAAACTGTACTCCTGTGCAGCTGGACTGCCCCGGGTCGTTTGCTCCACAATCAGTCCACTGTATCTGATTACGGGCCGTGAAGGACACAAGGCAGACTACGAGGACTGGCATTATCAACAAGACCCTGCAGAGACGACACTGAGAGCCAGCGTTCGCAAACTCATGAGACCGTCACATGTTTTAGATTGGAAAGTGGTGCATTTGAGGCATTTGAGGTATAAAGTCCTGGTTTTGTCTGGTTATGGTGATGATGTTCAAGTTACTCTTTATAAAAACCTTATTTTCACAAAGCACAACAGTGTGGTTCAATCTCTCCAGTGTAGAGACATGGAGGTACATATATGTAGGTACTGCTGGAATAAACAGTAGAAGAAGAGATTTTTTTTTAAAGTTTCTCAGCTTTCAAACTTCCAATAAAACAAGTTTTCTAAGTCTGATTCTTTAATGTCAGGAGTTCTGGTTGAGATTATTTTAAAGTAGACAACAAATACAGTGGTTTTATTCACAAGGCACAGACTGTAACACACTGAAAGCAGATGTTGATACAAGACCAGTTCACCACATTGAAGTTTATTTGTATAAAGCATGCAGCATTTTGCATTCTTTTTTGGCCTTTGGGTGTTTATCAGAAGAAGACAAGCTTTGATGTTGTTGTTTTGTTTTTCCCATTAATCAATCAATGCCGTGCAGTAAGACTGGTTCCACATTTTTGTATAATTTCCTCCATGTTGGTACAGTCACATACAGCTGCTGAATGCGGCATGTTATTGTACAGCTTTTGGTGCTCTTTGCTTAGGTTATAAGGTTGTGACAAAGAAAACACAGATAAACACACACTGATTTGACCCATACTGTACTTCTTGCCGAAAGAAGGGCTTAATTGAAAACAAATTGGCCTTTGTTTCCTTTCTCACAGTTCTTGTTTTCATCTCATTTAGGGGCTGTGCGAGCTGCGTATTGTAAAAAGGCCATTCCACAACAAGACCTCCATGTGAACCAGATGGACTCTGCGTAGGTCGATTATCTTCCTGGCCATGAAATAAGGTGTAAATAGGAGCCATCTTTGACCCTGGCCTTGGAGGAAGCTTAGATTGTAATATCTAATGAAAGCCCTCCACAGAGGTCTGCTCCTGCCGCTCGCCACCTTTTCATCTAGACCTGCTCCACAAATGAGAAAAGGAGGCTGTTGAACATCCAACATCTTGTCCGAATTAGACCCAAACCCCTTGGGCAGTAAAGGGGGTAGGCCTTCTCTTCATGTCTTCTCTGGCTTTCTCACGGAGGGAGGAAAGGGTGTGGGGTCCTGCGTTTCAGCTGACGCTCAGGCTGCAAACATATTGCTGGGTCGGCACTTTTGATCTGGTCATAATGAACTCATAGGTCTGATGAAATCACCAGTGTGCTTCTCTCCACGTGTTGCACAGTCATCATGCATCACTTTGTAATTCCAGGCTTTCCAAAGAGGCATTAATGGTCGCTTTAAACTTTAGAGACTTAAGTTAATGCAGACAAAAGCCTGAGGCGCCCACTTTATGGTTTCATTCTGGTTTCTCTTGAACTTCCATTGAGCAGTGAGCAATGATGAGATAAACTCTGGGCTGGAGATACCACACAATTATAAACAGTTACAGGAACACACTTGGAAATGAAGAGTGCTGTACACAATGAAAGGGACACAATATTACACATTTACAATTAGTTCTCCTCTACTACTCGGTACTTTCTCATGTAATAAAACGTATTGTTCTACATTACAAATGATTGTAAGTATGGTAAGACAACCATTTACATACAGATCACATTAACATTGTATTATTGTTGCACTTTTGCCATTTTCAGTCAAGCCCCTCAGAACTGAAAGTAGTAGTTATTCTCAATGGAAAGCTACTCAGTGAGACATTTGTTGAAAATATCTCCGACCTGCTTGTTTTTCTTTATGTATTCAGTAGAATTTTGACCTTCTCATGAAAATTAAGACAACAAAACTACATCCCACCAAGTTGTCACCTGTTTCTTCTTACACTCCAACCATTTCCATTCCCAAGCCACGTGAGATTGTTTTTATTGCAGTACCATGAGTGACCACTTGCTGCACAATTCCATTTTTGGTTCTTTTCCATTTACATCCTCTCCATCCAAATGTCTTCTTCTGAATTTCGTGCAGTTATTGTCCTTATATTGTCTCTCAGTTTGTCATTTGTCCAGACAAGACAGATGGTTCAGAATAAAAATGATGGAAGTATCCAACAACAAAAAGGGTCAATAAAAAGGGGCTAAAATTATTGTGGGATGTGAGAGACAATGTGCATAGGCTCTGAGTCATATCTAGTAAATGTTCAAAGGTATATCATGTATCTATTTAACAAGAAAAGGCTTGGATATTTTATAAAAACACCCAAAACGGCCAAAAACACCTCCTGCCAGTTTATCTCAAGTGAAGATAAACTTGATTCATGCTTATTTTTTCAGCGTGGAGAAAAGTTGGCAGGAGTGAATGTGTCCGTGCCCACACATTTCCCCGTGAATTGAGTCATTGGAACTTCATGCAGCAATGAGGGGACCCTGTCAGTTAATTAGACAAGGTTGGTGACAGCTCCATCCATCACTTTACATTTCTTTCACCCCAAGTCCGAGTCCAGTTGGAACATTTCCCTCATCCGTCAAACCGCGGAGCATTTCCAACTGCAAAGACCACCAGTGAGCGCAGCGCCGGGCCTTTAAAGGGGGAATGAAATCTTTCGAACAACACTCTGACATGAGCACGACCTCCCAGAAAAGGTCATGCGGTGTTGCTGTGGCAACCAGAGCACCACCGGTATGTTAAAAAGGTAGCGCCGAGAGGGGTCAGAGCTAAATCTATGGCTGCACAGTTCAGTGGGCGGATGCAGATGCTTGTTGAATATTAAATATGTTCTGTGAAGATGAAGTCAGAGAGGCTTCTATTCATTACTTCACTGTGATGTCCCATAACCATTAACATTTTTTAAAGCCCAGTACGACATATCCCGCTCTCTGGACAAGGAGGGTATTTTTAGACATGTACTCATTAGCAGTGAGAGATCATTTGTAATGAAGGATGGGGCGAGAAGGAGGCCAATAACACAGTGAAAGATGGTATCCATATTCAAATACCTGAGGAGCTGGTGGGCTTAACTGGTAGTGAAAAGAGTGGAGGTGAGATGTGAGGGGCAGGCCAATCAAAGATTTGAAGGAGACTGATGCAATAAAGTAGACAGGGCAAGGTCAGAAAAATTATGCAGCACATTATGCACTGATGATACGAACACTGCTAACTCCTCTTCTTAAATACAGACAACACACTGGCTTTAACCTCTAACTAATTACATGTTCTCGTCTGTTCACCGAGACAGGGATCGGACCTTTTGTTCTCACTGGACTTCTGCAGTCATTTAGACATGATTCAAATGGGCTAGTCAGGTCTATTAGCGGAGACGCTATTACGGTTACACACTGTATCTATTAATGAGAAACCTTCAATTATTTCCCTCAGAAATATTGTATATCCTGCTGTCAACCCGTATTTGCTGTTTTGGTCATACAATGGTGGTATTGAATTGTGGCTGTGTTATCTGCTTTTCAATAATGGGATTCTGATTTAATTTGCTGCAAGAGGAAAAGTGTTGCGGTATCCGTGTCTTTCTCCAGGTAGAGGTTAGATTGGATAAGAATATAGTGCCATTGTCTTACAAAGTGAGGACACAAACAGATTGGACAGTAGACAGTGCTTCTCCTTTCTCTCAGAGCTCATAAATGTAGCCTGGTACAACAGTGCCCCCTCAAGGACAGACTGCAGAACAACAGTTTTGAAATGGAGCTCAATGGGATGTTTTTGAAGCATAAATTATTAAAAATATTATGCTTACATAAAGTAACCACTGAGGTGCCCTTACATGAGCGTTTGTCTATTACCAAATTCAGTAATAAAAATGACACACAACTAGGCCAAAAGGAGAAATTATCAAAAGGTGTCCAGTGTGTTTTTGTCCTGGCCCTGTTTCACAAGACTGGCACTGTCCTGGAGAACAGGAAAACACAATAGTGAGATGAAGCGCTCTGTGCCACTGTAGCTTTTGGTGCTAGACAATTAGCAGCAGAACAGTGGCTTTATCCATTATCCGAGTACCTCTTCACAAAGAGGCCAAATTGGCGTGCCGTTTTCTCCAAGTGGAATTGGCCAGTGACTTTAGTGGTGCCAGCCCAGTCATTGTCCTCTTAGGTTGTCGGCAGATGGGACTGAAAAGTGTCCAGCAGTTCACAGAGACTGAGGATAGAGAGATATACTATATCTCTCTATATGTCTGTGTAAGAATACAATGTGCTCACAATTATCACATGATTTCTGAGAGAAATTTCAGCAAACTAGACAAATTACAGATATTTACATAAAAAGAATGTAGTGAACCATAGATGTGGCATCTGTGGTATAATGTAATATATGTACAGTATATGAAAAGTCTTAATAATATACCAAAAGCATGAATGAAACAGCCATAGTACAATACAAATACAGTAGAAGAAAAGCAGCTTGAGTTTCTGCTTGCTGTAAATGATCATACCTTTGTGCTGCATTGGACCTTTTATATTTCTGTCGTAAAGACTATTTCTGTTGAGAACAATGGAGCCATTAAAGCCCAGAGGACGACACACAGCTGAGATGCTAAAAAGGCCCAGATTTGTTCTACTCAAATAGATGTGGTGTCAGAAATCAATAGGACAACATTGCTTACAGCATCTTCAGGCCATGAATTGTCATTTAGTAAGAATGATATAGAGCCCAGCAAAAGCTCTTAGGGGACATTACCCCTAATGTTCTCAGCTGAATGACACGACTGTAATGACAAAGCACAGCAGACACAAACAGTGGTCACACACCTCGATGGTGGTGGGACAGTGAGTGTGATCAGACCACAGGGTGTTGATTTCTGGGAAAGTGGCTCAGGAGGCTGGTAGTATGAAGACAGATGGCCACATGCTGCAGCGATTCCCCTCTGACGCGTCACACACAACGAGAAATCCATTTATGAGATGGCTCTGAGTGCAGTGCCACTAATTTGAGTCTGATGAAGAACACAAGCCGAGCGCCATCGATGGGGACATCCAACGGGCCCTAAAAGGATTTCTGAGAGCCCAGATGTGCTGTACATCGAATTGGATTCAACTCAGCTTACCCCTGCAGGGCCCTTTGAAAAGGTGGCTTTATTGGGTTACAGACAGTGCAGGGAGACCTGAAATGCACAAGAAAACATGTGTCGAGGTAACAGCACAGTGGATAGACACAAAGGATTTGAGCACAACACACAATCACATCCCGACATAATGATCCAGCACATTTGCACACCATATTCTGACAAAGATTCACTGTCTTTGACATTGATTTTTCAATGGTACCAAACTAATTAGGGGTCTATACAGCCAGGATCAATACAAGTGTCCTCTGTGAACCAATATAGATTGATTTGGTTTAAGTCAGATTATTCAAGTTTAAAAAAAGGATCATTCATTTGTGCAGAAAAAAATATCTACGTGACAAAAGAAAGTGTGATGAGTGTTAGGTGACATGGTTTGCTTCCTCAATTTAATCCCACCTCTCTGCTTCACGTGGCATTTTCCTATATTAATATTTGAAAAAGGAAAGCCTCACATGTGGGTTGTTATGTATGTAGTGTACATTCTGTTTAAAAAGCCTCACCTAAATTAGCCTTGCTTCAATATATGCAGCCTACTCAGGCAGAAAAGAGGTTTAACAGCCTTCAACACAAGACAGGTGATGACTGCAAAGAGGAGGCACAGTGAGTCTGCTTTTAGAGTCAGTGTTGGCTCGAGTGAAGCCAAACTGGACACAAATCATCTGGAGCACCATCCATAGGGGTGGGCGTGTGGGTGGGCAGAGAAGGCAGAGCAGATAAAACGAATCCTAAAAAGCTCCTGGCAGCTGAATAAAACAGGCCCAAAGGCTGTCTGTCATGGCACGGTGTTCAAGCGTTGGCCCCGTCTCTCTGTTCTAGCTTTGTTCGTGTCCTGGTTTCAGAAGCCCTTTCATCTTTCCTTGGCTGTCTCTCACATAGGTGTCGACGTAATTACATCTGACATAAAGAAGCACAAGCAACCATGAACCCGCAAACATTACAAAAGCATTTAATTCCTGTGAATTTACTCTATTTTGTTCATGTGCCAGTTTGATCTTTCCTGGATATTTTTTTGCTTTGACCTTGTGGTAAAGGAAGCGTTATTTAAGCTCAGTTAATCAGTGCTGACAGTGGGTTCTAAATGAGCGGCTCTTTGTACAAAGTCTTCAATGGAGTCACCTTATCTCAACCTGGAAGCACTGAACAATGATTTCTAGACAGCAATACTAGTAATGAGCCTTTAACAGAGACATCAGTGATATATTTTCAACAAAACAACTCACATTTATGTTAAAGAATATCAGTAAGATACGTGTCTCTGTCTCTTCTAACGTTTATCCAATCTGTCAGCACATTCATGAAGTTTTAAACAATATCAGACTAAGCTTTTTTTTTCTCCAAGATGTTTATTAGCTAATTAGGTTAGGTCTTGCCATCTCTGTTTGACCTTCTTACACATAGTTATATGGAGTAATTATTAATGCTTTGGTTAACTGACTCTTATTTCTGAATCAGTGCTGTTCTAGAGCCTAAATAAACTAATATTTAACAAATTGTTCAATAGAGTTTGAACCCTGCCCTGTTTGAACATTCCTGCATTGAATATTTACATTTAAAGACCTTAATGCTAATGAGCCTTTAATAGCACTCAGTGTCCTAGTCCTGTCTTTACTGCTGATGCTTCCTCAATCATTCAAAGGTAACTTCAGCCTCTTCAGAACTGCCTATTGCTTGGTATATTCTTGACAGAAATGTGGGTGTGCTAAAAGGATCTGTCTAGCCGCATTAGTGTTGGTGGATGCAGTGGGAACACCTGCCAAAAACGCTGCATGACACCTGAGTGTATTTCTATACCAAGCCTGGTATCTGTGTTTTCAAAGGGCACATTTTTGGCATCTTACTTCTCTTTCTTTCCACGTGCTCTCTTGAGAAATCCACTCTTACATCATGATTGCATCACTTCACGCGTCTCGTATGTGAGCGGGAAATCAGCGCGGCAGCTGGGCTGTCAGGAGGTGGCATATCTGCAGCAGAGGAAAGGAGGGGGATAACTGGCTGCAGCCGCTTTTAGATGATACTCTTGACACATCCGTCAGCCTTGCCTCCTCTGCTGCGGTGGACTACTGAACCCCAGATGGGCCAGACTCTTTGACTTATTAAAGATTTAGCAGCTAAGTCTGCCATCATGCCCTTGACCTTTACAGCTGCAGAGAGAGGCGCTCACTCCAGAGAAACAGTATATATCAGAGCAGAAAAGGAGGCAGGAAGTTGAAAAACGACTTTCCCTGTCTTGGTGTTGGCAGGCTGTCAAGGAAGAGAGTGCAATATCATTTGTAGTAAATTACCAGGCCACACTTGTGACATAAGGCAGCGTAAGTCATGTCAGTTTGACAGCTCCTTCAGAGGAATAGAGCACACATCTGCCAGGAACCAAGTGCATGTATTACTTACCTCTATGTGTCATTAAACAAATCTAAGATTAATTTGTGAATATGGACACAGCTATCACATCAGGTTTTACAGAGGGCTTTTAGAGTTAAAGAAACTTCACTATGCCATATAACCCTAAACTTGAGGCCAATAAGCAGCAAACAGATTACCCCCTCTGTTGTGATTGATCAACCCATTGACTTGATTTGGGCTTTTTTTTTTTAAAATCAGTCTACATTACCATGTAAAAGGAGGCAGGTCTGAACATCCAATGAGTGATTTCAGATGCAAAGAGAAAAACTAAAATGTTTAATATGGGAACCTTTAATCTTGTACATCTCTTTGAACAGCTCTTGTTGTAGTCGACAGTGTTGATGAAGTGGACAGTGGCAGGAAGCTACAGAACAAGTGTAAATGTAAACTGTGGCCTTTGGTTTGTGGAAATGCTCCATTTTACTAGAGTTCACTGGAGGTCAAGAGGCCAAGAACTTATTTCAAACTTGTGAAATATATGGGACATGACACTATCTGCCAGTCCATATGTGGCAGCTTACTCTTCTGCTGATTTCTATAACACACAATGGAACAAACTCTTGCAATGAAGCTACACACAGAGTAATGGTCTGTTCCAACCCCTGGGACTTTGAGAGACGGTCCCGACTGGTGAGTTCATTTTACCTGCGGCTACATGGTCCAGGCCACTGGCTACAGCACTGCTTCAGTGCCCTCTCTGCTCTCGGAGGAAGTGACCTCAATACATCCAATAACCCTGCTCGCACAAGCGCGACAGCTGTGAAGATTGGAGACATAACCAGCTTTCTTATCTTAGATACTCCTTAAATGAGAGACTGTTGTTTTTATGGCCTAAAAGCCAATGGAAGAAACAGTTCAGCTGAAACGTAAAATAGAAAGAATAGGGAACGAGATGAGGTATTAACGAAGAGGCATGCGTGGGAAAAGTGTCAGAAAAAAACTCTCCACTGAATGGGAATGGATAATGGAGGATTTAATCTAAATTTAACAGTATCTTTTTCATCAGAGTTTCCTCATTTCAGATGCTGGAAAAATGAACTCAATGTGTGCACAATAACTGAGCACATTTCAGTGTGTTGATTGTTCACACCATCAGCCGCAGGAGATGATCTGTACTGATTAGTCTGCGAGGCTCTGTGCTCCGTGGCCAGGTGATTGTGCACTTTCCTGCATTTGCCTCCAGTTTCTGTTGTTTTCCACTGAGATGCTAATCATGCAGCATGCGCTGGAGGCATGATTAAATGTCACACATCTCTCAGTTTTTGGCCCTCTTGCTGTGAATAAACCTTTCTCACCCACAGACTGGGCAGGTCTGAAGTCTGCAGCCATAATCTTAACTGTCACAGAAAGAGCCAGAGCTCCCCCTACAGGCCATAATTAAACAAACCATGAGTTCATTTCTATG
Source organism: Rhyacichthys aspro (assembly GCA_036850595.1). Classification (NCBI taxonomy): domain Eukaryota; kingdom Metazoa; phylum Chordata; class Actinopteri; order Gobiiformes; family Rhyacichthyidae; genus Rhyacichthys; species Rhyacichthys aspro. The sequence goes on along the minus strand of CM072162.1, from coordinate 16,838,016 downwards.
GTTCATTTATGGCAAACAAAGTTACACTTATTACGTTGATTAATATTTTTGAACATATCAAGTGAAGCTCTCAATACTTAGAAAGAGTTTGAAACAAGCATTTAATTCCATAAGATTACCATTAAAAGATGCCAATCATGCAGAATTACATGATACATTAATGTTAAAATCAACAAACATGATTCACTTTGATTTGATCACTTGCAATTTGACAAATAAAATAACACATATGAATGAATTCCTTTTTCCATGATGATAATAAAAGATACTGTATTTTGATTTGAAGAAGTCGTAAAGTAATTGTTTGCTTTCAGATTAACCTTCCAGTAAACTGGACCTTGGCTGGAGTGACCTGCCTCATAATTGTAAAGTGGACTTTGAATTCAGACGGTCATGTACCGAGATCTCTGAGGACGTCTGAGGACGTACTCTTCCAAGGCCTTCTTTAGTTCACTAGCTTCAGGTCGGCTGTGTGGCTGTGCGCTGAGAGTTGGCTTTAAAATCATGTACTGAAACATAAAATGAACCAACATTTCAAGATTGCAACAAAATAATGCACAGTCTAAAGTCACACATTTTTTCATGATTTATTTCAGGTTTACAAATCTTACAACCCTTTTGACTTTAGGAGGAAACTCTGGTCTTTTGTATTAGTGACATTAACTTACGGTAATAATGATAATTAATCACCTGTTGGCAAATTTAGGATCGCCCTCCCCCCTAAAACAGTCTCTGCACAGAAATTTAACGTGGGTATCCTGAGGTGTTTATGATGCAGTGTTTTTATCATTGTGGGTTTTAGCTGAACCTATTTTTAATTAGGTTTGTTTTTTATTACTATCACAGTTACTACTTTTTCTTTTGTTTTGAGTGATTTTTTAGTCTAACCCATAGGTGTCAAACTCAAAGTGTTGAGGGGCCACGAAAGTTAATAAGAATCCTTTCAGAGGCCGAAGATGGTAACATTTGGAAACTTTTATTACATTTTGAATGTGAGGTTTCATCTTCATTTTAGTTTTACAAAATAATAATTTCATCCATTTATGGAAGCTGGTTTTAGTTGAATTTCAAGAGGTTTTAGTCAGATATCAGCAGGTTTTAGTCATATTTCAACAGGTTTTAGATTGATTTAAACAGCTCTGGTTTTAGTTGGATTTCCACTGATTTTAGATGGATTTCAACAGCTCTTGGTTGAATTTGAACAGTTTTAAGATGGATTTGAATAGGTTTTAGTTACTTATCTGTGTAGCAAAAATCAAGTCCATCTAAACATGTTCAAATTAAAGGAAAATGAATAAAACTTAGTGCCAAAAATGTCACCTTCTAAATATATTGAAGGGCCACATAAAACATGGCCTTGAGTTTGGCCCCCGGGCCTTGAGTTTGGCATGTGTGGTCTAACCTTTCCTTTTGGTTTTACACTTATTTGTCTTTTTAAATGGGTCATCTCCCTAATGTAACAGTGTATGATACGATCAAAAAACAAGTTCAGACCCCATTTATTTGTAGTGGGAACATGAGTGAATTAATTTGCAGTGTGTTGCAGTAGTTTGTTAGTTTGTTTGTAGTGTAATATTGTGTCATTACGATGAACAAACGACTGGTATCTTTGTGTTGTTTATTTTCATAATAAACATTGTTATACTTTTCTTCAATTTTTTTAACCTTTGTGGCCACATGACAGAAAGTTTCACCCTTTGTAAGATGGACAGTTTTATTTTCTGTCTTTAATCTGAAATAATTACAAATTTATATATTTTTTCCAGTTGAACTCAAATAACTGTAAGTAAATTTTGTAACGCAACATACCTCTTCAAAAAACCTGTTTCCAAACTCTTTGGGTAGTTTTTGCTGTCTCACATCCGCCCAGATCTGGAAATACAACCAGGTGAAAAATAATTAAGTCATTATTAACATCAGCAATGGTACATTTATGGATTATGTCTAAATGTCTCACCTCAGCTCTTTCATGCCAAGTAGATAATTTCCAAAGAAGTTCAAAATATATTAATCCCACAGCAAAAATATCAACTTTGCAGTTGTAAGTTTTGTTGCTCTTTTGTCATAAAACAGGAACACAGAAAATACATAAATTATGAGCATGGATAATTAATTCATTCAGATGGTCATGTTTAAATAAAATGTACATTTGAAGCTATTTTATGTTTATATGTGCTGTCTAATGTGACAAGAAGTCTATTACTGTAAAATGCATTAAAAAGGAAACATGAAAAGGTAATAGTATCTCAAGCTTTGATACTTTTTAATTCTTGACTATTTAAGGCAGCATATTCTGATATGATATAGTTATATTTCATCCTTTTCCTTCAAAACCCTGTACTTTTGCTAAAGCTACCACCATATCTACACACTTACAATATCCCTTCACATTTGCCATTATGTTGACCTTAACGATGAATGGACGTCACTTTTAATATGGAGTCGACGAGATAGTTTTTCACTGAAGTCCAGTCAGTAACCATATTTCTTATTTGCCACAAAACTGTTGCAGTTTTCAAAGTATACAGCCACCACTTTTCCACCAAACATTATACTAACCAGTGCAGGAAATTACAATTTACAGGCTTTCAGACGTAATTTCTACTAGTTTCTAGTTTACTGGTCTGGCCAGAATTGTCAGAACTGTCAGAATTTAAAACCCTTGAGCCAAAAAGTCTGGCCATCAACAAATTTGTTGCAGTGTTTACCTAAAGCCAGATAAAGGTTTAAAGGCACGACTAGATGGAAGAATGTAAACATGGACTTTGTCACATACAGTAAGACATATTTTCAATTTGAAACAGTAAACAGAAAGATAACAGTAGTATCTCACTTGTTCAGGAGCCATATAACTCGGAGTTCCATTTTCAGTGGTTCTCTCCATCACAATATCAGCACTGTCATTACAGTCAGCAGTGACCAGCCCAAAGTCTCCAATTTTTACTTGATCACTGCCATCAATCATAATGTTTTCAGGCTAAAGATTGAACAATGAAATAAATATGCATTTTCCTGACAATATAAAAAAAGTAATGCTGTACAAATCAAATGTGTTTCACCTTCAGGTCATTGTGGATGAACTTTTTTGAATGAATGTGCTCGACACCGGTCACTATTTGTAAAATGACATTAAGACTTTCTATTTTCCTTGTGAAAACTTCCACCGACTCTTTAGCGTTCTTCTCTTCAATCCAGTCTCGTAGTGTTGTACCGTCGCACAACTCCATCTGAATATAAAGGTACTCGACAGAGGAATTACAAGGAGACCTAGACAAATGAAACAAACACATCTGAGAGATTACACAATGTCTATAAACACAGGTTTTACTTTTATTTACAGGACTTACCCAAAACTGCTGCCACTCTCTGTTGAACTCTGAGAGTCAGAGTCATATCTACAATTATTTGTCCAATAGTTGAGGCAGCGAACAATGTTCACATGATTGCACTGAATTAATGCCTGTGCTTCTCGAAGACTATTTCTGATACAAAAAAAACAAAAGCAGTTACACAAAAAAGCATGAAATACAATGAGAATGCAATCAGTACAGTAGTCAAATATTCCAATTAAAACTTACGGTTTGCGGCGTACAATCTTTATGGCATAAAACATATCAAACAGCTTGTGTCTCGCTTTGAACACACGACCAAAGCCTCCTCTACCAATTTTCTCAATGGAGTCAAATTCTGACTCAAATCTGTTACTGATGAAACAAAAGAGGAAGACAATAGTCTCTTTTGAATAGTGTCTGTTTAAAGTAGATATTGTGACAATAACACAAAGACAGCTAATGGGTTTGTTTTATCTCACTACCTAATTTCATATTGAGGTGATGTCTGACTTGGCTTGACTTCCAAATCCATGTCATGATTGAACAGATCCTCCAACTCAACACAAAAGTTGACATTCAAATCACAAAATTACAATGGGTTAATATCACAAGTTGAGTCAAGTCTGAGAATTATTTCTAATTTAAAAACTAGGTTAAAAAAATCTTTATAAGGCGCCACACCTGATCCTCCTGGGAGTCACTTGATGTTGTATCATTCTGATCATTTGTTTCATAGGACTCCCTTGAGAGAGACGAAGATGGACATCAAGGCATTAAATAGAAACATTACATGATAATAATATTTTCTGGCAGTAACTTACAGTGTAGTTTGTTGTGTCTGGAGATTAGACTTAGTGGTCAGATTAACATTATCAGGCACAAATGATGGCAGTGTCCACTGAAAGAGACAACTTTGATTTAACTATGCCAACATGCAAGCATTTAGTTAAAATTGTATTTAAAAAAAAACTGAAGCTACTATAAGGGTGTTTATGTACTAACCATTGAGACCCAATTTAGGTTTGCTCCTTTAAATTCATTTTCGGTTGCTCCAAAGACAGTGGGATAGACAGATCTACAGTAATAAACAATGTTATTAATGCGCACAAGTATGTTTTTACTCTGACTGTGATAGTTGGTGTTCCTTTGCCTAAAGTACAACTCACAAAGTAGAGTTATTTGGGCCCCGTCTTGCTGTAAGAGGATTAATAGATGCTATTTTCTTATCCACTTTGGGAGATCTGGCCTCATCTGACAACTGAAAAAAAACAAAATAAAGTATTATAGCCATCTGTTAACAAAGTGTAAAGTGACATTACTGTATTTACCCACTGTAAAGTCAAACTGGGCCCCATCACCGCCAGCTCTACTAACCACATACTATAACTAGAGGCCTTAGAGGCTGAGTGAACGAAGGAGGCATGAGACATATTTAAACACAGTCGTGGACACATTCATTTACAAGATGATGTATTAGGGGATCTGGGGGTCCTTCCTCACAAGATTTTTTAACAGAATATGAGAAAAGGTGTAATTTCCAGTATTCTGGTGTATTTTAACAGCTGTTATGGTATTACTATAGAGCAAACACAATTATGGGAACAATTACTTTTAATAACTCACATATTTGAAAATTAAAACTAGAGTAAATTAATGAGAATCTCCACAGACACTGTACAACCTGACACTTTATTATCTCTAATAATTATGACTATGAACTATTAGCGTAAGGGAGGAAATCCTGCTTTTAAATGCAAATAGGATTTTTCACCTCAGTATTTGATGCAGGACAAAATAATTTAAAATTAATTTATGTGGTCTAATTATAACACATATTTTTTCCACATTTTAGACTTTGCATATCACTGCAGCTGTTATTTTACCTCATCTGTGATACCCTGCCTTCTGCCTCTCTGGTAGGATCAACAGGATGGGAAATACACTCTATATATACTACAGCCTCATTTAACTGTAAATGGCTCTGAATCTACCTTTCACTATCACTAACGATTGGGTCCCATTGGTCCCATTGTTTATTGTATTAGATACAGGTGTTTCTGGCGCTCAAATCAATGACCCTCGTTAGGAACATAGGTATAATTATAAAATCATCACGTTTAAACGACTTTGCAAACAAGCTCAAATTGGATATTTTGATCACTGTTAGTGTCACCTCGTTTGGGGTCACAGACAGCACAGAAACAGGGAATAACATCTGCACAGGGCTGAGAAGAAACATCTGTACAATGAGACGCTGGATAATGGTATATTAACAGTGTATAACAAAGGATAAGGTGTTATATACAATCACTGAGTGTTACCAGAGCTGCGTTTTCCTTCTCATTTGAAGCAGTAGTTTTCTTCATTTTCTTTGCTCCTTCAGGAGTATCCCGAGCACTAGCCAAAGTCCTTGTCATGCAAAACAAACAGTTAAATTGTGTATAAACCAGCTCCTCAGTCAGTAGCCGAATACATTTCTTTATATATAAAGAATATATAAGAATGGGCTACGTTGTTCGGGTAGTTAACGCATCACACAGCCTGGATAATCGGCTAATAGCTAATGTATGCTAATTAAATACGTGTGGACTTACTTGGTTGTTTGTGCACAGCTTTTACGATTTTTAACAGCGTTTTTGTTGTCCATATCGACGACAACAACAACAACAACAGCAACAACAACAACAACAACAACAACCCGGGAATTCAGAAAAACAGAGAGGCAGATTCCCGCAAAAAAAATTTGAATGAAACTGTAAGCACGCAGCACGCTTTTATAAAGTACGCCCCCAAAATGTGAAAACTGCTTTACCGCACGTGCGACCAATGAAATGAGGACAACAGGAGAGAGGGAAGGACTTACCTGGTGCAGGACCAAATGGTATTGTATATACAATTAAAATAATATAGCTTATAATCTAACTACATATCAATGATCTATAACAATACATTATGTTCTATTTGTTTATTACATTGTTTGCATTCTTTGACAAAGGGATGTTCTTCAGTGTATGGCCCATATTTAAGGCATACCCTTAGTGGGCAATGACATAACAAGAGAACAAAAGTTATTTCACAACCCACAATAAACCTTAAATATGACGTTTATCTATTGAAGAGCAGTAAAGAGGTGAATGATGAGAATTGTTGTTTAAAAACATGGATGTTTTTGTTATTGTGCACAACGAAAAAGTGTAGACCATTACATTGAATTCTATTGTTTATTTCATGTCAAGCTAATGTCTTAACCATTTTAAATAAGATTTACTGTGTCTTTTACATGTCATAACACCAGAATACTGTGTTTATGACCTTGCAGCTGCATTTGTTCAGTTTAAAACGTCCAAAGTGTGTTGTGATACTTTCAAGGGCCAATAATTGTCAGGATCCATTCCTGGTTTTTGGTGTCTTCCTCCCTTCTGTATGTTTCCCCTCCCTTCTGTGTGTTTCCCCTCCCTTCTGTGTGTTTGTCCCCTCCTTACCTGGGCGTGAAGTGGGCGTGACCTGACCTTGGCAGATGGCACACCTGTCTCCAATTCTACCTTCATCAACTGCAGTACAAGAAGCCTGGTCATTCATTCACTCATCGCCAGTTCGTTGTTGCTAACTACTAGTCAGTGAACACTTGGCCCAACCTTGTCTTGGTATTTTTGTACTTTTTTGTACTTACCTTCTCCTGTGTCCAGGTGCCGTCTGCCAGTCTGCCTACCTGCTCCTGGTTCCGTTTCTCTGCCTTCGTTTCTGCCTGCCTGCCTGCCTGCTCGCCTGCTCCTCTTTGTCAAGATTACAACTATTACATCCGTTTATTCTTACATTAAACCTTTTTTTGAGACTCACCATCTGTGCTCTGTTTTTGGGTCCTTATAAGAACTGTGACAATAATAGTTTGTGTGTTATACTCTTATAGTCCGTAACTCACATATTATAAATAGGCTACCAATTTACCTTCTTATTTAATCTTTAATACAGTTTGTGCAACAACAGCAAATGAAACTGTGCCAGTAAGTGTTTTACAGACATAATTATTCTGTTACAAGAAGGCTGTAAAGTGACTATTCATTACATTTGACAGTCTCCAGCAGATTAAAAAAAATCTAAATGATTGCATAAGCTCATGATTATTTAAAACAAGAGTTACAGTTTTGATGAAGTAATGAGGTGGACTCTTTTCTTTCCTGAAAAACAGACAGTGCTAAGAAACGTAAGTTTTGAAATGCACTGCAATACAAATTAAAAGATTTAGGCAAAATAAATTCTTACAATAATGTAATTTCACTGGTTGCAAAAAGCAGAAAACAGAAAATTTGTCATTTAAAAATACACATAAGAGACGCAAACATAATAATAGTTCTCTGTGATGATCAGATGGTTTGGTTTCCCTGGTCCATGTCGCTCTCTAATGTTGGAGACCACTTGTCAAGCTCTGTTTTTAGTGCACTTGCTTCTGGACGCTCTTCAGGCTTCTCTCTCAGCATGGTTTTAATGATATGGCTCTGAAACAATGTGTTCCAAAAATCATAAGTTTAAGTTTTAGTTCATACACAGAGTTATAACAACAGTTCAAATATGACTGACATATCTATTTACATATCAATATGGTAATATATTTGTTTGTTATTGATTAAACCATGGGGATGCTGTTTTGGATGTGTTATTATACCTCTACTTGATAAGCCACCGAAAACTCCTTGGGCAAATTCTGACTTCTGACACTGTTCCAGGTCTGTGGATAAATAAGACAATAACCTGTCAGTAAATTGGAGTTTTAACTTGGCCTGTGATAGAAAACAATCTATGTTTCTTTACTTGTTAAAGCAAACAATGAAATGCTGCACTATCACTGTGACTTACCGCTACTCTATCACGGCCCTTTGCTCTTCTCCAAAAAAGCTCAAAAAAGATCAGGCCCAAAGCAAAGATGTCCACTTTTCGGTCATAATTTGCACTTACCTGTTTAACATTAAGAAAATGATTTGAAAGGTGTAATACTGATCATAGAAACAGAAAATGAATTTAATGCAGTATTTTTCCTCTAAATGCAAAGAAATGACAGGAAAGTCATGAAAACAGTCAACAGAGGAATAGTTCATTTAGGTCTGAAAGTCAGTTATTTGAGTTAATCAACACACAAACACACTTTTAAGATGCATGGTGTAATACTAGGTTATTATGGATCCTCTCACTTGTTCGGGAGCCATGTAAATGGGGGTTCCACATTTCTTTGTTCTCTCCATTATTTCACCATCGTCATTGTCTTGAGTGGCCAGACCGAAGTCCCCAATCCTCACCTTTCCATCCCGTCCAAACAAGATGTTTGCAGGCTAAACACAATAAGTAATGAGTTATAAAAAATAAGTCTTTCGTTCAACATATTACTGTATATTAAACATATGCATTTTGGCCCTACCTTTAGGTCTCGGTGGATGAGTTTGTTGAGGTGAATATACTCGACACCACTTAATATTTGATGAGCGAGACTTAGACTTTCCTGTCTCTCTGACGCTTGAAAAGGCTTTTTTTTCTTCTTATCTATCCAGTCTTCAAGTGTTCCTCCCTCACATAACTCCATTTCAATATAGAGGAACTTTGACTTGGCAAATGGACTAGAAAAATATCCAAAAATTAATTATTCAACTGTTAAACTATTTCATACACAATTCATAAACAATTTATAGTATAGCCACTGTCTTGTACTTTTTGTATCCAGTATCCTCCAGCCAAAAAGAGTAGTATCTCACAATATTAGGGTGGAAAAGGTCTGACAATACTTTCACTTCTTGCAGAGATTGCCTAGTCCACAAGACAAAGGTATTTAACCAGTAAACAAATTATATTTCTTTACTATATATTTCTATACTGTAACCATATAGACTAATTGTAGACCAATGCCTACTTACTCTATGTCTTTACAGTGGATTTTCTTTATGGCATAATATTTGTCCAACACTTTGTGTCTTGCTTTGTAAACCCAACCAAAAGATCCATTTCCAAGGCACTCAGTACAATCATAGGTCGACCTAAACCTGTTGAGACAGATATCAAACATAACACATCACATCATAATATAACCTCAATTACACACGTTTTTGTGCAGAATCAAATCTGCATACTTGGATTGTGTTGAAGTTGTTGTCAAACCAGTTCCACTGTTCCTTTCTTGGGCAGCGCCCTTAAGTTACCAGAATAAACACAGTGATTTTTGAAAGTCATTACCAGTAAGTATTGAATGAATGAACAGTTAACAGGCAGTGACCTGAGCACTGGAGGATTTTGATGAATCTTTGAATTGTATCCAGTCACTTGAGCTGGTTTGAATACTTTCAGATTCTGCAGTCTGCCTGGAGGAACAAAATATGAAACATAACATTATGGTGCACTGTTTAGTTTAGTATATAGTTTTCCCTCATGTGCCCTACTGTGTAGACTGTGTAGCTGATGAGTCATCCTCAGGTGATGTAGATCCAACAGACACCTAAAACGCACAGAAAAGTAGTCTTACAAGAACAGGCCCAATCATATGGGATTATCATAAAATACAGTAGTGCTCTGAGTTGTGTCTGCATTTGGGACTTAGTAAATAAACATTTGTAGGCCACTGTACCTTGCTGTCCCAATCTGACTGCTCTTGCAAAGCAGACCAGGCCAGCTGAGCAGCGTTTTGTTTGGCCTCTTTAATACTCTTCCCCTTTCCGACAGGATAGTGTTTATTGTCAATCTCTAATTTATAGAAGAATCTGTGGGTTGGGTTTGATAGAAGAAAATGCTCAGACTGTTGTATAAGTACATAAATCAGGAGACTGAGAGCTGGTACTCACTGAGGGTCATGAGATGGCCCCTCTCTGCTCACTTCAATGTAATTACGGGAGCGTTTTGTTTCCTGACAGTATGTGTTGACGGTTGATAGGAAGTCTGTTGAGTTAAGGCTGCGGTCTTTACCTTTAACACTTAATTCATTTGTTTTGGTACTGCAAAAAGAGAATAATAACAGAATAATACAAGCAACAAAGCATTTATAACAACTATTTAATACTCACCAGAGTTCATCTTCAACCTTTTTTTGAAGTGATGCAGCACTAATATCTTTGGGGTCAATCTTTAAATAGACAAATAGTGAGATTATTTACATTAGCAGTCAGAGTAAAAACCTTATTCAAATCAGTTAAAGCCTTCTGCTTACCTCTGCTCGTCTCTTAGACAGGACCTCATATGCATTTTTAGCTGCATTTTGTTTGGCTTCTTTTTTGCTGTTTCCCACACCCTCAGGAAAGATTTCGCCGTTTAAACGTACTCTGTTAGTGAATCTAGGGAAGAAGTCTTGAAATCAGTCCCACTCTTTGGCTAGAACTGACAATAGCAGTGTAGTTCCTGGTTGTGTAAAAGCTGTGGTGAGGAAATGTATGTGTTAAGTTTTTGTCTGCCACAACGGAATAGGAATATAATTTAATCACCTCTTCCTGGGGTAATGTTGGAAATGTTCTGCGTCATTACACGTCCATTACGCACAAGAATGTAAACTTTAGTTAAATATTGTACACATGTCAAAACTCTGCTAATTCTGCTGACAGAGGAAACATTACACTTAACAAAAAGGACTATGTTACATTTCTCTATCAAGTGCTGATAGAGAAATAGATTTTTAACCAGATAAATGCTCCTTACCTTTTTATGTGGTCCGGCCCACTGGAACCGAGGTCCTCATATTCCGGTGGATTGCTTCTGTTTTTCTGAGCATACTCATTCAGTTTAATAACATAAACGTTTCCTTCCATGATGTCAGACAGAAGAAATAAGGTAAAAGTCTACGTTTATCTTCCACCACTCTCAGTGTTCTCTCTGAGGTGCTCTCTATTCAGTCCTTCTTATTTCTCCGCCTTATTCCACGTTCTACTCTGTTTCAAATAAATGAAACTGAAAGTAAAAAGTAAGGAGCGTCATCATGAGGTTTCCAGTTGTTAATAAATAAATATTCAAATACTCAGACACTACCTCTCAGTTCAGTTTATTGGTCACACGTTGGACACAGACAATACATGGCATTATTTAACCTGTAAAATTATTTAAAAAGGTAACATGATTATACCACGTTTAATGGTGTTATATTTCATGTTTCACAAACCACAAAGAGTGTTTTATTATTTGTCATAGCAGCTCATTTACACATTTTAGTTGATAAAATATATGACACAGCTTAGAAACACTTAAGTACATGATATCAGGGAAATGTTGTAGATAGCAGAAATGTAATAATTCCTGCATCAAACTGAACGCATACTTTTAATCATTGTGAGTGACTGAGCACATTCCTCCAGGTTGTTCTTCAGTTTACTCGCTTCAGGTCGATGCTGCGGCTCCACAGACAGCATTGACTTTATTATAAGGCTCTGCGGAAAAACACAACATATACATTACTGTTATCATGGTAGCACCCATGTACCCGTCTGTTGTTTATGTTTATGTTTATGTTTATGTCTAAGTAATACGGGACCAGAGATGACTACCTCAGTTGAAGTGGGACTGATAATACCTTTAAAATGTCAAATTGAACTTATAACTGTGTACCTCTTGTGGAAAATTGCGCACAAACCCTTCAGGCAGTTTCTGGACTCTAAGTTCATCCCAAATCTGAAATGAGGGCCAAAAAAAAGCAAGGCACAGTTAGTTAAAGACCTGTCCAATGAAGAGAGCGTGATTAAGGACATAAAATATGAGGAACTCACTGCTTGTCGTTCTTGGCCTGTTACAATGTTCCAAAGGAGTTCGAAGTATATCAGCCCCAAAGCAAATATGTCCACTTTGCGGTCATAGGTTTTCCTGCTCCTCTGTCATTACCCACAAAGAAAATTATCATATTTTTGTACAATATTTAACACCAGCAATGGCTAAAGTTAACCTCGTACCTGTTCAGGGGCCATATACGACGGCGTTCCTTTGTAAACTGTTCTCTCAATTAAATTCTCAGCATCATTGCTCTCGTCAGTGACCAGGCCAAAGTCTCCAATCTTCACTTTCTCATCTCGCCCAAACAAGATGTTTGCAGGCTAAATATTGACATAAAGCAAAACTGTTAAAACACTGTTAAGACTCAGAGGTAGTTCTCTTCATCAGTTCGTCTCACCTTCAGGTCTCTGTGGATGAGCATCTTGGAGTGAATGTACTCGACTCCACTGACGAGCTGTTGAGCAATCGTTAGACTTTCTTCTCGTCTTACGGGATTACGTCGAGATTTCTTGACGTTTTGAGTGTTTTTTTCATCGATCCATACTCGAAGGGTTTTAGTATCACACAGCTCCATCTCAATATAGAGGAACTTCTGAGATGGGCTGCTTGTAGATCTGAAAAAGTAAGACATTACATTTTATTTTCAGACAAAGCTGTTAAAACTCAGGGAATGACTTACTGAGATGAGCTGTAGCTGTCAGCTGAATTATCCCACTGGTGCTCTGTGTCCTCCATCCAGCATGTGTAGTACCGCACAATGTTAACGTGGCTAAGATCTGATAATGCCCTCACCTCTCGCAGAGCTTTCCTAAAAATGAGTGCCAGGGGAGTCAATAAGACAGCAGCATTTTTGTTTTGACTGAAAAAATGTACAATATAAAATACAGAGAGCAGTATAAACCTACTCTTTGCAGCAGATGATCTTTATGGCAAAATATTTATCAAGCAATTTTTGTCTGGCTTTAAAGACACTTCCAAAGGCTCCTTTACCAAGACAATCAATGGAGTCATATTCGGACAGAAATCTGAGAAAAATAAACATAAAAACATTTTAATCAAAATATAAATTTAAAATTGAAACAAACTTTTAACTTATTATAATTTTCTGACCTTGAGCAGACTGGCTGAGCTGGTGTTTTCTCAATGTGGCTAATTTCATTCTTAATTTCTAAGTTGGGCATTATGTCCTTGAACACAAAATAATATAAATCTTAATATAGAGATGAAAAACAAAAATAAAATTATTTAAAATCTTAGGCTCAGTGTACCTCTTTACTTCTGCAGGCATTGTGAAAATTTGCTGCAATTCTGACAAGACAGAAGCAAGAAAAGGGAACATTAGCTAATCAAAAAACTATGGGACTATAAGGAGCATCAAGACTGCTCACCTTATTTTAGGTTTAACATCAGGACTTTGGCCCTGTGGAATACAATGTAGAGAAAAAAATGAAATTAAAATGTCACGACACCATGAGACCTAACATGGACCCAATAATAACTTACAAACCTGATTTTTGGGGGGGCTTACAGCGTCAGAAAACACAACTGAGCCACTTGTACTTGCTGGTTTAGCATTTGAGTTTGCATCAAATACTGCAGAGCTAAAATAAAAAGAAAAAAAATCAGTTTGACACTATAATCTCTCTTTCGGTTGTACTTATTTTTACTGTGCCTTACTTTGGGGGAGGCGGTGTGCCGAGCCGGGCTGGTGCATCGTCAGCAGACCAGATGGACACCTGAAATAACCACATTGCAGACATTCAGTAATATACATCTCTGAATAGCATAACACATACTGATAAAATTAAATCTGTAAATCACAGCTGCCACACATTTTCCTGGACATTTCAGAAGAGCTATTCCTCATGAATGGAATATAATTTAAAAAGACACTGTTTTATTTATCTTTTCCACTGGGTTCATGTGTAGTGTGTAGTGTGTAATAAAACAGAGTGTTTTGGATACCTTACTGTCCCAGTCTGACTGTTCTTGTAGAGCGGACCAGGCCAGCTGTGCTGCTTTTTGCTTAGCCTGCTTCATATTCTTTCCATCAGCCACAGGATAGTCCTTATTATTAATAACTACCTTAAAGAAAAAACTGCAGAGGGACATTACAAGACTGAGTTCAAAGCAGTGTGAAGTCAAACATTTAAAATGCAGAGGTTCAGACTCACTGAGGGTTATGTGGTGGACCTGTTCTTTTCTCAGAGACGTAATCATAGAGGAGACTTTTCTTCTGGCAGTAGTGATTAAGAATTCCAATAAAGTTAGTATCAGTAAATCCTTCATCTTCAGTTGTTATACTCAAGTTCTGAGTCTTTTTGCTATCAAACAAAAAAAACAGATGCACAATAAGACCTTAGCTGATATATAACTTAACTTTATACAGACTAAATAATCTGCTCTTTGTACTCACTTGACGTCTGAAATACTTTGATTGAGGTCCTCCCTTGGCTGAGATGATATACTATCACCAGTCTTGTAAACAGAAAATCTTTATATGAAATGGACTGTAATCTGTGTGATTATTGTACAGACCACTTGCAAAGACATGCATGTCAATTAATAACAGCCACTGTAAATACCTCAGTAGTCTTACTGCTACATATCTCATGGTATACAAGCTTTGCTGCTTCTTCCTTTGCTTCTCTCTTTGTTGTCCCATAGGCCGGGGGGTACTCCTTGTCACCCACCACAAAGCTACAGCATCTAGAACAATAACCATAAATCGTAATAGGTTCATGGGCATTTAGGAATAATTCTCTTCACTTACTGAGTTGCATTAGTTGGTCCCAGTTTTGTTGACTCCACCGGCACAATGGAAACTCTGTTTTTGTGACCATATTCATTAAGCCAACATACATAATTGCTTTGAGTGATCCCTGGCGGATGCAGTGATGCAGTAGCATTGGACTGTGTGGCTTCTGTCTGTTGAAAGAATAATAAACATGTCAAAGGGACTGTGACAGCTGCAGCATATTTTAGTCAGCAACAACTGTAACTTCCTTACAGATTCAGACGGCGAGTCTTGCAAACCTTCAAGTGCATTTTTAGCTGCATTTTGTTTGGCTTCCTTCTTGTTCTTTCCAACACCTTCAGGATACGTGTGGCCGTTCAGAACAGCTCTAAGAGTAAACCTAAGGAAAGATGAAGTGAACACATTGTTAAACAGGAGAGAAGTAAGAATGTTGTAAGATCACCAGGTACAAACTCAACTGTCTTAAAGCTGTTTTGAGTTTAGTCTGGAGTAAGTCTTAAGTTACGCATTTGGTGTTTTTTGTAGTCCTGATTTTACTCTGGGGTTTGTAGTGCTGATACATTAATGACTCTGCATAGTTCTAGTTAGGCTGGTTCTAGGTTTAATCCTGCATTTACCTCAGTGCTGGTTCTGAGTTTAGTTGGGTTAGTTATGGGTTTTGTCCTGGTTAAATTATGAGTTTGACCCTGGATTATTCTCCGTCCTTGTGTAATAAGTAACACAGTACTGGGTTGAAACTTGTCATGGGTGAGCCCTGGATTATTCCTAGACTGATTTCGATCTGGGTTCGGCTAGTTTATTCTCAGTCCACGTGTAAAACAGCCAATGATCCCCAGCTTGCCTCACACCCGGCAGGAACACATGATCTGCAGCAGGAAGGTGCTACCTACAGTGCTACCATTATGGATTGTTTAGACTCACGTTTTGATGTGATCGGGCCCAGCAGAGCATACGTCCTCATACCTCAGCTCCCAGCGCTTTCTCTGCGCAAACTCGTTTAATTTAGCGACATAGTTGTCCATGATTAACTAAACAATATTTGTAATTTCATTTATAATTTAAGAAGATATAATAATGACTGATAGGATAAATACCAGCCCTTTCATCCGTTCTCTACGTCCATGTCTATTCCACTGACTTTACTTTCGATTCCGCTTTGATTATTAAGTTTCGATGAAGTGCGTCATGATGCACGCCCCGTTTCAGATTAAAATTTCAATAATCAACAACAAATATCACCTTAAATTTGATTAAAAAAACACCAACCATAACCCGTGACCGTATATATTACAGTTTATTTATTCTCTTAATCAAATTCTACCGACGCCTCTTGTGTCGTGTCCATATGCGCTAAGCATTATGGGAGATGTAGTCAGTCTAGTGATGACACATTTTAACTTTGTAATAACTTGATCCTCGCATATAAGCTTTAAATAAACCTTTACAAATAATGCTAAACGACATTTCTATATGAAAATGTAATCCTAGAGTGCCCAAGCTTTTACATGGTTTGTGGACAAAGATCTTGAGGTCACAAAAGTTTTATTTTTATCAAAAACAGGTTTACGTGACTGATGTTTGTATCTGGAACATAAACATAAAAATCAATTAACATTTCACAGCAACACACACATACTATTTTTCACGAAAAACAGTTCATTATATGAACATAAATGTCCAATGTTGCAAGGTTCTAAATAAAATATTTACTCTGAGTCTTTTTGTGTGGTAGAGCAATAACATGATTTAAAAGCTGCTATGAGTGCTGTGTTTGTCAAACTTGTAACACATTGCACAAAAGTCCAACATTTGGAAGTTTCTCTTTTATGTTCATTCATGATCTGCTGCTGTGTCTCCAGGACAGTTTGAGCATAAGTCCTCTTCATCTGTAATATAGAACATGTTATAGGATAATAATATAATGCAGATTACAAGAAACATGTCTTCACTCTCACCATTATAGGTTGTCCCACACCAGAGGCAGTAAAAGTGCCTTCCTCTTAAATAGGACGTCAAAATTTGTAGTTTATCAAAGGACTGTAAGCGAAACACATTTAATTATCAGGCGGGGTATCAGATATCATATATGATACCACATCTGTTTTTATTACAAGCATAAACATGATATCAGATCTATAACACACTAATCTATAATACTTATCAAACTAAATTTGTACTAACAGTTAATTCAGCAGTCTCCTCTTCATCCTTCTCCTTAGAATCATCCTCTTCTTCTTCATCATCATCATCATCGTCAGCATCAGTTTTTGGCCAGTACCATTCTTCCCTGGGGACAGTAACACCCTGAAATACAACAACATAGATATATACATGTGTAAATACTCTTTTTATGTCTAGAATATTGCTACTGAAACTAACCCACTGTTATGCCAACCTTCTGACTGTCGAGCTGCTCACAAGACCGCTGACTTCTTCTGAGATCTCCTTCGATTTTACGCTCCTCTCTTTCTGTCCTCACCCTTGATCTGAAAAGAACAACAAATAAAGTAATGGAGATTTTAATAAAATGTGAATAAAATGTTAATGGTGTGATGTGCAATGTGTTAACTTTGTAATGTGTACACTTCACCTAAAATCCTCCATTGATTTGGTTTCATTCTGTTGTTTAGCTCGTACTTTCTGTCTGTAATGCTCGAGTTCTTCTTCAGCTTTCCTTTTCTTCAGCTCCTCCATTCCAATGCCGCCTCTGTCTGATTTTTACAATCAAAATATGCATAAATACAAGCTGCCCTAAGCTTATCTACAAAAGTTATTGAATAAACCTAATCTACTTACCAGTTTTGATATTTAGGGGAATTGGATCAACTCTCCCTGCTCCTAAAGAAGTAACAGATGTGAAATTAATAAAGAAATAAAAACTGGGTCTATTTAAGGTCTATTCAAAAGTCACTTACCCTCTTTTCCTAGGCCTTGACCAGCTTTGTAACCCATTTTCTGCAAAAGTGCAAACCCTCTGTTTTCATTGCTGATGGAGCTTTGTAACGCTGCTTCACGGCTCTCTTTCTCTTGCTCTTTGAACGATTTCTGTCGGTTTTTAATATTCTTGTCTTTGTGCTGCGCCTCTCTCTTCATGGTCTCTTTAACCCTTCTCACCATGTTCACACCAGGTTTGACATCTTGACTGAAAAACACACAGTACATAACATTAACCTCAGACACAAATCATTTACATCCAGAATGCACTCATATAGAAGAAGACGGCTAGGGGTGTAGCAGGTAAATAGACTACCTTACGATTGTATGTCAAACAGTACATACGTACATTTTACTGAGGAATGCATCAGACATATAATCGTCTTCCTCATCAGACATTTTGTGCTCTTTAAAAAACAGAGAAAGTAATAAATAAAAATCCTCTTGTATTCGGCTATGGTTACAATTTCTTTCCAGCTTGTGTTTGGTACATTTCACTATACACTCCGGGTAGCTACATTGATCCAGATAAGTATTATAAGTTCCGCCAGTGTCTATGGGCGTTTGACCAAAACCATGTTCAACCTGCAAAGATTGTTTCTGATGCATAACATATTAAGTGTATAAACAGTATAAATATATATAATATTTGGTGGATAAATCAAGATTACATTTGCTGATTGTTGTTTTTTTTAATTTGTTGTTGTTCTTTGTTTTTTTTTTGTTTGTTTTTTTTTTCTCATTTGTCAGGTTTCTTTCCGGTCACATTTCATGGTGACACCAATACTCGTCGTCATTCATCCTAGCTCACCGAAAACACAGGTAAGACGGCTGCATCTTCGTATTTTGTCTCTGCTTCGTTAACATTTTGTATTTTCTAACAACTAAGTATTACCATAATTTGACTTCTATACAAGATAAGCTTGACAGAGACATTAGCAGTCGCAGTTTTTAGGTGGCTTTAACAGGAACTAGCTTAGCTCGCCGCTAACCTATTCGCCATCAGCAGCAGCTGGAGGCAGCAGGCAACTGTCAACACAGAAATTACGAGCCGTTGAAGTGATTTTGGCTAAATATTTCAAATTTGTTGCATTGATACTATAAGAGAACAATGGATTGTAAGCATTCATAATGCTGGCAACCGGTCCAAGTCAAATGACACGGCTGTGGTTTACACCTGTTGTATTTGAGAGCCTGGTGTTGATGTGTAGGTCAAACACTGGGCGAGCTGGAAAAGGTCTGTTTTAACAAAGTATGTTATTCATTTGTAGAGGCGAGAGGTATAGACTATAATCAAAGACCCTCGTCATGGAGCTGGCTCACAGTCTGCTGCTCAATGAAGATGCCTTGGCCCAAATTACAGAAGCAAAGAGGCCTGTCTTCATTTTTGAGTGGCTCCGCTTCCTGGATAAAGTACTTGTAGCAGCAAATAAGGTCAGATTTACTTTTGGCTTCGTGGAATATGTGTGTGTTATTGGCTTGTGTGACTGATTTTTACTATTTGATTTTAAAAGGTGGATGTAAAGGAGAAGCAGAAGAAGTTGGTGGAACAGCTGACTGGGCTTATTAGCAGTGCTCCTGGTCCACCCACGAGAAAACTCCTGGCCAAGAACTTAGCAACTCTGTACAGTATCGGCGACACATTCACCGTTTTCCAGACTCTGGATAAATGTAATGACATCATCAAAAGCAAGGATGACACACCTGCGTACCTGCCAACAAAACTGTAAGGGCATTTGTATGTTTTAAAACAGGAAGTATTTTTTTGTGTATACATTAACTGTAAATAGGAATATAAGCAGCTATACACAGTTGATGCCTTCAGCAGCATTAGTGGTTAAGCTCAATGTTAATCTGCAGAATGAGGTTTTATGTTTAAAAGGGGGGATTAAGTGTACATGATGAGATGCGTGTGCCTTTCTGGAATTAATGGAGTCTAAAGGGAGTTGCACCTCACTAATGTCCTGCAATGATTAATTTATCATGTAAACGCAAAATACACAGACGGTTAATATACAGTGAAAGTGTGGAAAAAAAATAAATGTTTGTACAATAAATTGTGTAATATTAGAAGTTATTTTCTTTGTATAATTATTATTATATAAAGAAAATCTTGGAAATAATGCTAATAATAATGCTTGTATTATTTTCTTGCAGTGCTGCTGTGGCATGTGTGGGAGCATTTTATGAGAAAATGGGTAGAATGCTTGGGAGCTCCTTTCCCGATACAATTAACAACCTTCTGAAGGCTTTAAAGAGTGCAGAGGTATGTTTTTTTGAGTCTTATGAAAACTAGAAAGTATTATGCGGATTTAAATTTCTATCTGTGTTTTTGTTCTGCTAAGTCCCAAGGCAGAGGGGAGATCCTCCTGAGCCTGCAGAAGGTTCTCAGTGGACTGGGTGGTGCAGCAGCCTCATGTCACAGAGATATCTACAAGAATGCACGCTCCCTACTAACAGACAGGTCCATGGCTGTGCGCTGTGCTGTAGCTAAGGTTAGTAACTGACAATGGTTTTAGATGTATTCAATGTATCAACAGTGGACAGTGAAAAGTGGATGTGTCCTATAAAGAATTACTGGCCATTTTGTCAGCAAGTTTCCTTTTTGTCACTGGATTAATAAATATTTTAGGCTATAGATCATTTTAAAACACTGTTATAAAAATAAGATATTCTACGTACTACAATAGATACATGATAATAACATTTCTTTTTTTGTTTTTGGTTTGGTCAGTGCCTGTTAGAGCTACAGAATGAGGCCGTGTTCATGTGGACCACAGAGCTGGAGAGCTTGGCTACATTGTGTTTTAAAGCCTTGGAAGGATCCAACTATGGTGTTCGGGTATCTGTGGCCAAACTACTTGGCACAGTTATGGCCACTGCTCTGATGCCCAAACAAGCAGCAGGTAACATTTATTCTCACTTTTTGCTTCATTAATGGTACTGCTAGCACTTTTCCTGTTTATAATTTGAATTTTTTTTTTTCCCCAGTAATGCGTCAAAATGTGAAGCGTGCTACTCTGGATGAGGTGCTTGAGCTAATGGCTACTGGCTTTTTGCGAGGAGGATCAGGTTTCCTAAAAAGTGGTGGGGAGATGCTAAAGGGTGGAGCTTCTGTTAGCCGGGAAGTCCGTGTGGGCGTAACACAGGTGAGGTTAATTCTCACACTTATCACAATAAACCCTTTAATATTTAGCTGTATGATACAAAACTGTGTCTTCCCCAGGCCTATGTTGTCTTTGTCACTACACTTGGGGGTCAGTGGCTGGAGCGCAACTTTGCCACGTTCCTGTCCCATGTTTTGGACCTGGTGTCTCACCCACGAGCCACACAAACTCATGTAGAGGCTGTGTACTCACGCCGTTGTGTGTCCTTCATGCTACGTGCCACTCTCGGGGGCTTGCTTGGAGAAAAAGCACAAATCGCTGCAGGCAAAGAAATTTGCCAAGCCATCAGCAAGCAAATGAGGGCTGTGGGTAAGGAGGATGGGGGGGAAATATCACGGTTCAGAGCATTACAGAGTAAGTACTCATCCATTATCATTATTACATTTTCCAATCATTCTCACTTTTAAGAAATTGCATGGTGTGAGCTTGCACTGACTGTGGGTATGGTTTTCTCTCTCTTGTGCTGTGTGTCGAGATGTTTTTTCCAATTTCAACTTTCCACTTTGCTCGGCTTTTCATTTTTAATTAGCAGTTTCACTGTTCTTTTTCAGACAATAGCAACACTATCAATTGCCAAGTCAACTGCTACCTTACTCACGCATGCACAAATTATCATGGCACAACTTTGTTACTGCATTACAAACAAGCTAAGCTAGCTAACCAAAGCAGCTAAAGTGTATGTACTACAGTCAAGAGGGCATACAGCATTAGGAAAATTTACTCACAGTGACAAAATACTTATTCATTTAATTCATTTAATTTGTCATAACATCATTTTTTATAAGCACACACAAATGGTGATTCTTACTCTGCTCTTGCTTTGAAACCATGAAAATGTTGCATTATTCTGTGATTTTCAAGGAAAACCCTGTTTATAGCTTCTCCAGCTCCAGCTAGACCTATAAGATGTCTTAAACATAAACATTTTATTGTTAAAAGTAACTAACAAATACCATTGGAGGTAGTGATGGAGTTGTATTCCCTTTGGCCTAATGTGACAATATGACTGCTACAGATACATTTCTACTTTAAACATGATTCTTCTTTACCTCCTGCCTACAAAAACTTGCTTTGTCAGAGCTCTGAGAATATTTGTTTTGATAAATAGCGCATCCAAAATATTTATTATTGCCATAATGTTAATATATATTTTCCCAACATTTGCCTTTTGTGATAAATCCTCAGAGCTCTGGTTAGAAAACTTGTGAAATCAGTATTATAATGTCTGCCCACAGCAATAAGAGACTAATGTGGCTAAATGTGAGAAGCATTACCTACATATTTGTTTTAATTTAATTCAAGTAAATACCACATCTTAGTCCTAGATTTGTAAGCCACCTTGTCTATTAATGCTGTCATAATGAAAATAGTAAATCTTTTAATTTGTAGTGGTGCTTGTGCTGTATGTGTATATATGTATTGGTATTTGACTACATTCCCCCCACATGTATTTTGCAGAGGCAGTTGTGAATGATCTCAGTGGAGAGAACAAGTCAGGGGCAGCTGATGTCTCTGCCAGTCAGCATGTCATGGTGTGTGCACTGAAAGAACTGGGAAGTCTAGTTCAGAGCCTGAGTGCCACAGCCTCCCCTCTCATCCAAGAACCGTCCATAGGTGAGATGAAGTAAAATATATATTAAATGCTTTTGTGAAGGACCGCATAATATATCACAAATGGAATGTTTAGTGCACCAATTTAATAATACTGCTTGAACTACAATACACTAAAATATGATATAACATAATAAAATGTTTTTCTATGTGACAGATAATCACACTTTACATGTAAAAAAAAATCTAAATCAAAGCTTTAATTACATTGTAGAGAACCAAATGTGTAAGTAAAGCCAGAATTTAGTTCTAAATGTGAATATAGTTCAACATTTTTCCATAGGGGGCATTCAGATATGACCATTTATTCTGCCATGTCAGTATAGATAATACATGTTATAATATAATATATAAAATACAACTGCCCTCTTTCATTAGGACTGCTTGAGACTGTGACTTCAGTGCTGCTCCACCCGAGCATGGCAGCCCGTTTGGCAGCAGCGTGGTGCCTGCGTTGTGTCGCTGTGGCTCTGCCCTATCAGCTGACCCCCCTGCTGGACCGCTGTGCAGAAAGAATCAACAACCTGAAGAGTTCACCCGAGGCTGTGAGTGGCTACAGCTTCGCCATGGCTGCTCTGCTCGGGGGGGTGCATCAGTGTCCACTCGGTATCCCCCACTCCAAGGGCAAGGTGTGTAGTCCTAGCACTTACCACATGCTGTGTAATGTGTACTTCCTCTGATTATAGGCTTCATCTTGCTTAAATTAGGATCAGTAATGAGTATTTCTCTGGTTCGTTGCTTGCAGTTGGTGGTGAGTATAGCTGAGGACCTCCTGCGGACAGCTGCTCAGAATAGTCGACTGTCCCTGCAGCGCACACAGGCGGGATGGCTGCTGCTGGGAGCGCTAATGGCCCTTGGTGAGTTTTGATAAATCCTTGTCTGTCCTTTTCTCGTGCTCAAACAATGCTTGTCCTTCTTTAATACAACGCTACATAACATTTTAGGACTTGTCTGCATATAGGACTTTGTCAACAGATGCGCTCCTGCAGACTCATGTGGGACTGCTGTCTTCATATGTTTCTTTTATTAATACATATCTAGTAGGATGTGTCTTCTCAGCTAGATGGTGGCCTTTTGGGCTTAGTGTAATATATAGTAAGCCAGAGACTCCTTACATTTCCTGGATTATTCTTCTTTTTTAACCAACAAAACAACTTTGAGGCTATAAGTTTTAAAGATTTAAGCACTATGTATTTTATGGACATAAATTCAACTGTAATGGTGTTAATTTTCTGTTGTTGCACCCAGACTCTGTGAAACTGTATCTGTAGAACTGTGTTCTATTAATGTCCTAACTCCGAGACCGAGCTAAAGACTAACTTGGCTTTAACATCTAGTAGCACTGTGACACATTCTGGTGTTGTTTTTAAATTTTTGCTCTTTGTCTCATGTACAGCACTTTGGTTATTTTAAAGTGCTATTTAATTAAACATTGAATCATCTATTGTGTTTGTATTTGTGTCTAGGTCCTTCCCTTGTGCGATATCACCTTCCCAAGATGCTGCTTCTGTGGAGAAATGTTTTTCCTCGCTCTCAGAAGGAGCTGGAGGCAGAAAAGGCCAGGGGAGACTCCTTCTCATGGCAGGTCACCTTAGAGGGCCGTGCTGGAGCACTGTGCGGTAAAGAAGCACACTAACCTCTTCTTCTAACCCAGATACCTGTTGTGTATCGTCTGCAAACTCACAAGTCGTTTTTTTCCTGTAGCTATGAGAAGCTTCGTGGCTCACTGCCCCGAACTGCTGACAGAAGATGTGATTCGTAGACTGATGACACCCATTGAATGTGCAATGACCATGATGTCCCAGTAAGATCTAGTTGTGATCATTTAAAGTTGTAATGCACAATGATAAATACTTCTTGTATGTAACTGTGTATCTTTATTATAATTTTTCAGTGTTCCTTCGATTATCAAGGTCCATGGTGCCCATCTAAAAGCGAGTGCTGCAATGGTGAGACTCCGTTTGTATGACATCCTGGCTCTGTTGCCTCCCAAAACATATGAAGGTAATTGATTTGTTTTTGATCCTGCTGAAACGTAACTGCGGAGAGATATTCTTGTAAGACCTGTAATTTGCTTGTGTAGGCAGCTTCAACGCTCTCCTCAGAGAGCTGGTGGCGGAGTTCACACTGACTGACAATTCAGCAAACACCACCACATCTTTGCTGCGCTCTCTCTGTCACTATGACGACAGCGTGCTTATGGGCTCGTGGCTGCAGGAGACTGACCACAAATCCATAGAGGACCAGGTAAAATAATCCCCCTTCTTTAAGTAAACAACACAGTCCCTGTAGATTTTAATTATTACTTGATGTATTGCCACTACATTGATCATGATGCTTATTGAATGGGGTTTACAGCTACAGCCGAACAGTGCATCTGGCAGTGGAGCTCTTGAGCACGATCCCTCATCCATCTACCTGCGGGTCCCTGTTGGTGAAGCCATCCCAGGGCCACTTCCTTTGGGTGTGTCAGTCATCGATGCTTCAGTGGCTTTGTTTGGTGTGGTTTTCCCCCATGTATCTTTCAAACACAGGTGAGCCATTTGTTTTGTCCCAATACAACTATTGAAATACAGTATATTGTCATGTTAAAGACAGATGATATTGACTTAACGTTGTGTGTAGGCTCCAAATGCTGGATCACTTTGCTGAGTGCATTAAGCAGGCAAAAGGAGTTCGACAACAGGCAGTTCAACTCAATATCTTTACTGCTGTCCTCAGTGCTCTTAAGGTGAGTAAACTTTAACAGGACTCGTATCTTTAATATTGTAGCTTACTGGGCACTTATCATGCATTATCGTTCTGGTCTAATTTAAGGGCTTGGCTGAAAACAAAAGCACTCTGGGCCCAGAGGAGGTGCGTAAGTCAGCTTTAGCTCTAGTGATGGGTGCTTTGGACAATCCCAACCCCATCCTTCGCTGTGCTGCTGGAGAGGCCCTGGGCAGGATGGCTCAGGTGGTGGGAGAGGCTACCTTTATCGCTAGAATGGCACAGACCAGCTTTGACAAGTAAGTAGTTGTTGAAAATACACCAAATTTGGCACCAAATACATTCATTCATTAGTATTTCTAATCAGAGACATTGTGATCTCTGTTCCAAAGTAATTTAGCCACAATAACATTTAATTTACATGTACTATGCCTCATTTTCCGTACTCTTCAATCATGTATTCATATGTCATGCACGTCTGTTTTCAGACTTAAGTCGGCTCGTGATGTTGTATCAAGGACGGGTCATTCGCTGGCTCTCGGTTGTCTGCATCGATATGTTGGAGGAATTGGTTCAGGCCAGCACTTAAAGACTAGTGTCAGCATTCTCCTAGCTCTGGCCCAGGATGGCTCGTCTCATGAGGTTCAGGTAAGGTGAATTTATGCTTCCCTTGAATGTGTTTTTTATTCAGCAAAATTTTAATCTGTGCATATCAGGCTTGTTGTTATATAGTATATTATATAATGTGTATTGCTTACTTATATTTTCTGTGTTGTTTTTGCCAGACATGGGCGCTACACTCATTGGCCCTTATTGTGGACTCCAGTGGTCCCATGTACAGAGGCTATGTGGAGCCCACACTGTCCCTTGTGCTCACTTTGCTCCTCACTGTGCCCCCATCGCACACAGAGGTGCATCAGTGTTTGGGCCGCTGCCTGGGAGCCCTCATCACTACTGTTGGGCCTGAATTACAAGGTAACTGTGGGATCTAATTTAAAGACAGGCCTGTATTGTTACACAATGGCACACATCAAATATCCAAGCC
Organism: Rhyacichthys aspro; assembly: GCA_036850595.1. Classification (NCBI taxonomy): domain Eukaryota; kingdom Metazoa; phylum Chordata; class Actinopteri; order Gobiiformes; family Rhyacichthyidae; genus Rhyacichthys; species Rhyacichthys aspro. The sequence continues at coordinate 16,811,742 of CM072162.1, read as the reverse complement.
AGGCTAATTGCTGCTTTAACATATTTACACCCATTTCCAGCAGGTGGCAGTATGATCAACAGAATCCACTGCTTAGTCTTGTCTAACTTGTATGTTTTGATGTGTTCATCAGGAAATGGAGCTACTATCTCCACCATCCGCTCTTCATGCCTTGTGGGTTGTGCCATAATGCAGGATCACTCAGACTCCCTTGTTCAGGCGGCTGCCATCTCATGTCTGCAGCAGTTGCACATGTTTGCACCACGCCATGTCAACCTCTCCAGCCTGGTCCCCTGTCTTTGTGTAAGACTTTAGAACACTTACCTCTACTGGCCACAGACATTATGATAAATAATGATTAATAAATGACGTTTGGATCAATATAGGTGCACCTTTGTAGCTCTCACTTGCTGCTACGCCGTGCTGCTGTAGCCTGCCTCAGACAACTCGCCCAAAGAGAAGCTGCTGAGGTCTGTGAGTATGCTATGAGCCTGGCAAAGAAGGCGGGAGACAGCAAAGACAGCACCGCCATCAGTGAGTACAAGCCTTGAAGCTGACAGTTTGGGGTGTTTTTTTGTTTTAGCTTGATAAAATTATGTTTGCTTTGTCCCCAAAATAGATTTAAACATCACAGAGACAGGTCTGGAGGGAGTTCTTTTCGGCATGCTCGACAGAGAGACAGACAGAAAACTGTGTTCAGATATTCATGACACACTGGGCCACATGCTTTCATCTCTAGCTGTGGAAAAACTTTCTCATTGGCTGAAGCTCTGTAAGGATGTCTTAGCAGCAAGTACAGGTAAAGTTATAATGTGAAATGAATAAGATTTAAGACACAGAAACAGTATTTACAATAATAATAATAATTAGCAATAATATTTTGCTTTTATTTTCTAATGTGCTTGTGTCATAAATTCACCATTATGTTCATGCAGATGTTGGCGGTGCAGTTGCATTTGAGGTGGAAAAGGATGAAGAGGACTCTGAGAAAAAAGACGAGCTAGACGATGACACCATGTTTACAGGTCTCGGTGAAGATGACAAGACCAAGCCCTCTGTGGCGCCGCGCTGGGTGACACGAGTTTTTGCTGCGGATTGTTTATGCCGCATCATCTTGCTTTGTGAAAATGCTGATAAAGCTCACTTTGACCTGGCAGCTGCCCGCTCTGCACAGGGAAAGAACCCCAAAGGTATTATTGACCATACTATTAATGGCTGGTTGTTTTTGCAAAAAATATGTGCTCAGTCAATCAAGATTGAATGAAGTGATCATTTCAAATATAAAGTAATTTGATACAAAATACTAATCATGACATTTACAAAATATTAATTTTGTATTTTTCATTGTTTTGTATAAGATTTCTCTGTATGCTAGTTTTGCTAACAGAAGAGTTTCATCTATATGTTTTTATACACTAGCTGAGGATGAGTAATCTAAAGAGGGAGGATTTTTTTCCCTGTGAAAGATAGACGAGTCAGCATATATAATGTACACACAAGCTACAGACTAGACAAGGAGGAACACAGTAATTTTCCAATGGCCTGGAAGCAGCTAAGCCAAATTTAGGACTTGGATAGAGTCTGCCTGCTGTGTCCAGCTAATCCCTTGAAAGGTGCACTTCAACTAAAACTCAATTAAATCTCAGCCCAAGGCTATATCTGGTTTCCTTTGATGCCCTGAAGTACAGTAGAGGCTTCATTTTCAATGTAGAAATTGTAGATTCCTACAATATGCATTGTGGCATTACAAAATCTTTTGTTCTCATTGAGATTAATTGTGTGTTATTGAACAATCCATGCTAATTTAATTTCCATTTCTGTTTCCTCAGGTGATCTGTTGGTACTTCATTTGTCTGACCTCATCCGCATGGCCTTTATGGCAGCCACAGACCACAGTAACCAGTTAAGGATGGCTGGCCTGCAGGCTTTGGAGGACATTATTAAAAAATTTGCCTCTGTACCAGAACCTGAGTTTCCAGGGCATGTAATCTTGGAACAATACCAGGCCAATGTAAGTCGAAATATATTACGTTAAGTTACATTGCAAGTACAAAGTCAGCAGTGATGGAGGAAATGAAGACTAATGTGCTGTCCATATGCTTTCAGGTCGGAGCTGCTCTCAGACCTGCATTTTCACCTGATACTCCATCTGACATAACAGCTAAAGCCTGTCAGGTAAGACTGTCTACCTAAAGACATTTACCTACTAAATCATGATTACATTGTACAAACATCAGTAATTTAATCAGCTCTATTAGAAAAGATTGTTACACCTTTTACCAAGAAAATTACATTAACTTACAATAACTCATGATTATCATTTCTTACTAGAAATGTGCCTTGTCGAGTTGAATTGACACTGAATTAATGCTCTTTGACTGAGGCATAGAGTATGTGACAGCGCTGAATAACAAACATGCCTATTGGCATGACTAATTAATTTATTTTAGAGCGAGTAGAAATCCTCATTATTGTGAAGAGTGTCACAAAGAGAAATGTTCAAACTCTAACTGCTTAAATGTGGCTTTCAAAATGATAAAGTTGTGAATGAATTAAATGTTAATCAACATATATGAAGATATATCAGATGACTTAGTTATGGTATGCATATTTCAAATGTTTAATTGTCTCAAAGAGGCAGGTTCATCTTGTTTCCACTGCTTATCCTGGAGCCTATCCCAGCTGCTTAGGGTGTGAGGTGGGGTACACCCTGAGCAATCATCCTGTTAATAGCCAGGTTGATACATAACCTGACAGACAGCCGAGCCCATGTACTACTCATATACCTTCCTTAAGTTTACTCAAAATGTAACAGTGCTACACTGTACACTGGTTAAAATTATTATATTATTACTATAATACTACATATAGTTGCTGTAGATACTTTTAACTATGCATAGATTTCCTAACCTGTTTTTTGGCTATAGGTGTGCAGTACATGGATTGGTAGCGGAGTGGTTAGTGACCTCAATGATCTGAGACGAGTCCACAACCTGCTTGTATCATCACTGGACAAGGTGCAGGCCGGAAAGGGGTCATCTAGCCAACTGTACAGTGAGAGTGCTACTACAATGGAGAAGCTGGCTGTACTCAAGGCATGGGCTGAGGTAAGGTGACGTCTGTTCTATTCTCCATTATTTATCCACTGCTAAAATGCTGACTTGTTCCACACATGGACCCTCTCACTTTATGGACCCGAAGGTTTATGTGGTGGCAATGAAGATCAAGAAAGAGGCTGAGTCTAGGCCTGTTAAACCTGTCACAAGTGGAGATGAAGATGAGGATGATGAAGATCTAGGTGCTGATGTGCTCCCACCTGACAGTCTCATCACTCTGGTACAACCGGAGCTGCCCTCGCTGAGCCGTCTGTGGCTGGCAATGCTACGAGACTACGCTCTGCTCACTCTGCCTGCCGAGTTCTCCAGTCAGCTGCCTCCTGATGGTGAAGGATGAGTCTTTTTCAAAACAAACTCATTAGTTTATTACTGAGAAGCCCCTTCAATGTTTTGCTGTACCTGTAGAGATATACTGTTGTGTGTCTTTGTTCAGGTGGGGCGTTTTATACTCCAGAGACCATAGACACAGCACGGCTTCACTACCGCAGCTCATGGGCCCCTGTCCTGCATGCTGTGGCCTTGTGGTTGAGCAGCACTGGGTTTGGAACAGGTGAAGAGAAAGAAGAGACACCCTCTGCTCCATCAAGGCCTGCTGCCGTCTCTCAATTCACCTCTAAGACATTTGAGGAATCAGTCAAAGACAGAATGCATCTTATTCTGGGTAAACAGATATTTGTGGTATTTGACAAGATTGTTGGAGTTTCATAGCCTGTAGTAACTATTTTACTCTGTTATTATTGTAATCTGTTCCATAACAGTTAAGAATACGGGATTTTTGTTTATCTTAAAGCCACAACTTCACATTGAACAGAAGAGATGTTGACAGAAAAACTACAACAGTGTGGACACACCCTAAATGCATTTTTGTGTTCTATCTCAGGTGTCAGTATTGAGTTTCTGTGCTTCCCCCGACCCGAGGAGCCAATCGAACATGTGATGTCCTGCCTACAGGCCTTGTGCACTTTGTTAGAGTCTCCTTGTGCCAAGATGCATATTGCAGAGGACCAGGTAAGAAGATGTGACCAGACCACACACTAGTCATTTCTCTGTAAATTAAGTTAAAGATATTGTAGTGACAGTTGCTCTTAAAGGAAAGTTTATGATATTTTTGTAGAAAAGTGGACTTTGGAGGGTCTTTTATGTGAGTTAGGTAATATGCGCCTGGGTCAGCTCTAAAGTATTTCTCATATAATGTACAAACAGGAGTTCTGGCCATGACCTTGCTGTGTGACTGTACAGTTCACTTATTCATTTACTTTATTAGGTACAGGCCCTCACTAAGCAGTGAGAGCCAAGGTTGAAACTGCTTGGATACGTTTTTTTATTATTATTATTTGGAATACACAGTTGGCACTGCTGTTGCTGTCTCTGTCATAAATCTTTTTTGATGCAAACAGTAGCATAAACTACATATATCACAGCCTTCTCTGAAAACTACACTAGATGTAAGCATAATGTGAGCATAATTACTTGAACTTAAATCTCTTATTATTTTACAGTCACTAACTTTACATGTGCAGCTCAAATTTTACTCGACTAAGCCGAGTAAGTGGTAACACTGTACTCTTGTGTGTAGCTGTTGGCAGTGGAGCTCCTAAATGTGCTCCACAGGCTGTTGTTGACCCGAGATCCACCAGCTGTACAACTCCAAGTTACTGCGGTCGTGCAGGAGACCATCAAAGCAGCACAGGACCATTTCCAGCGACAACGGACTGCCAAAAGTCAGACACATACCTTTTTTTGTTATTAAGACTTATAAGCCAGTTGGCTTCATTTCTTATCTGATTAAGTGGCTTTTATGTATATTACACTGTTTGCATTTTACATTTACTATAGCATAAACTTTTCAGTGATCAATGAAATGGAATATTTTACAGACAAAGAGGAAGAGGTTGAAAAAGAATCTGGGTTCAGCCTCGGTGAAGGAGGAGACACTGGGGAGCTGGTCCCTGGCAAATCTCTGGTGTTTGCAGCAATGGAACTGTTGGTGTTCATCCTGGTTCGCCATTTACCACAACTTAACACACGAGTGAAGGAGTCACCCAGCCATGCAGCACTCAGACCACAACGACTACCTGAAGAGAGTGCACGCCTGGTGGCAAACACAGTCTCCATCCTGGCAGAACTGCCCTCTCTCTGCACTCCTGCTGGTGAGGCACTACATTTATCAATTAAAATATGAATCAAAGCATTGACACATTATTATGTTTTAATACATTTTCAGACCAAAGGTTTGTCCCAATTATAACAATATTTCTGTCCTACAGTCTGTAAAAATCCCTTTTTTTTCTTGCTTTGCAGGAAGCATGACCATTTTACCTACTGTGCTCTTCCTAATCACTGGGGTTCTGAGGGAAACTGCCATAAAAACTGCTGACAATTCGGTCCCTGTGACTGTCTCAGCTGCACTGCAGAGCATCAAAACCATCATAACTTCTCCTCTGGCTCGAGTGGAGAGCATGCAGACTCAATGGACCAGCCTTGTGAGGAGTAGTCTAGCCTCTGTGCTTGAATATTCACAACCAGGTTAGCCAGCATAGTAAAAAGTATCATTTACTGTCTGTTGGCCAACTGTGATTCCGCCATAATGTACATTTCTGTCTGTATTTGTTTAGATGATTCTAGGCCTGACGTGGATGATGTCAGCATGTTGACAGCAATCACTTTATTCTTACTGTCTGCCAGTAATGAACTCATTGGTGTAACTGTCCTGCAGAAGGGTTGCATGGAGCGCTTCAGAGATGCTCTTAACTCTAGTGATCCCTGGGTAAGCACCTGCAAAGAAACAAGTGACACTCTCACTTTTTCTGAGGAGAAGCTCAGTTTCTCATTTCAGTCTTATGTTTTATTAAAGAAATGGCTTAATTCTTCCACAGGTTCAGGCCCGGTGTTATCAGCTGCTGTTATCAGTTTTTCAGCACTCCAGCCGAGCCCTCTCAACTCCGTACATCCATGCCCTGGCTCCTCTCCTGGTGGAGAAGCTGAAGGCGGTGGAAAACAACCGACCTAAGACAACAGTTGAGCTGCAAGCTGTGCAGGAAGGCATTAGGGTACTGGAAAACCTGGTCTGCATGGGTGAAGAGCAAAATCGTACGTATACCTAATGCACTAATCAAATGTTGCTTGTTTTTAACCATACATCCTATACCTGAAACTGCATTTACTTGCTGATTTTCATTTTAGTACTACCTGAAATGGGTGATTTTAAGAAGCAAGTTTCATTCACAACATCAGATCTTTTATAATGAGTATCTGACCTACGGATTAGGCTCTTGCACATGGCACATGTGGTTTTCTTGAAAGGATTTAAGGTCATCTTCCTTCCTTTCTTTTAATCTATTAATTGTTATCGCTGGCTGGGAGCAGATTATGTGTGTGTAGCAGATAATCCTCCACATGGTCTACTAAAAATACATACATACAATTAATCTTTGTCTAAGAAGATTAGACTTATAAAATGCCTGAGTTGCTGTGTTTCTTTGTCTTATTCTTATTGACCCTCTTACATTCCATCAAGGAACTAGATATATGATCTCAATTAAATTTTTCAGTTGTGTTTAACTAAAACGTCACTTGTGTTACTCTTGTGTCTAAACTGTGTAAATGTCTTGCTCATGCAGGGGTTCAGCTGCTGGCTCTTCTTGTCCCAACCCTTATCTCGTACCTTCTGGATGAAAAAGCTATTTCCTCTTCTCCCCAAGTCTCTAAAGGTCTTCATGAGTTTGCTCTTCATAACTTAATGCGGATTGGCCCCCTTTACCCGGCTGCTTTTAAGATAGTTATTGGTGCAGCACCTGAGCTTAAAACCCGCCTTGAATCTGCCATACGAGCCAACCAAGCCAGCAGCAAAGCCAAAGCTGCGGCTCGGCAAACTCAACCAACTGTGCAAGCTGCACCTACCATCAAACTCAAAACAAGCTTCTTTTGAAGACTGCAAGTACATGTTGGACGTCACCAAGCCTAACAAATTTTGTTTTATTTAACCGTAACAAAGTTGTCATATCTACATCATTTTCTTTCCAACATGTTTTTATTTATTCTGTTACATATTTTACATTATTTTGAAACTTTTATCAAACTTGTAAATAGTTTGAATGTTTAATCATTCTGCACACTTAATTGGATGTAATTTTCAGACTGATACATATTAATGTAAAGGGACATAAGTTAAATGTGTTCTTTTTATTGAGATACATTCCTCTTTGTCTTAAGTAAGCTGTTCTCCTGTGTTATTACAGTACAATAACCATGGAATTATATGTTAAATATATTTAATTGTATCAGGATTATATGTTCCCATGGTTTTATTGTGTGAGTAGACCTTGTGGGTTTTAACAAAAGGAGGCAGCCTCATGTTTTTAATTTCATTTTGTCATTAAATAATGTCCTGACCTAAATAATATTATGATCATTTTTACATCACAAGTCAAATTTACTTTTAATTATAAAACTTGAGGATCAATGTAGAACTTAAGAGTCTGTTTATCTGCTTGTGTAACTGAGTGTCCTACACAAATAATAAATTTTATTTGAGACTATTCAATTTGTATTTCTTACATAAGCAGGTACAGAAATGTTGCTCCATTAGGCATTTGGAGAGAATACAATGGCACAGAAAAGATTGAAGGCTCTTGATGTGAATATTTTTATGCAGTTCTATATTTCAGTAAATCTAGACATTACACATTGCTGTTTAGGTTCTCGTATCCATTCCTTCAGTTCTGGCTGCCTTTCAGACTGAGCATGTAATGTAGGTCTCCTGAGATCACTCAGCTAAAATTTAAGGCATTGTTTCGGAGTGAGTCCACAAACAGATGTGTGAGACATCTGTGGACAATTGTATGTAATCTTTCGAAGGGATTATTGACAGATTCCCATACATTTGTGTAG